>OY720162.1:32903497-33503497 GCA_963082805.1 Hemicrepidius hirtus
TTTGGAGGTCGTGATGTAGTAAAGTCAGAAATGATTAGGTTTGTTGGTTCTTCTATTTCGTCTAAGTACAGGTGAATGTTCGGATGGCTCTCAGGCAGAACGAATGGGTTCCTTTGGTAATAAAAAGTTTATATTAGCGGAAAGATGGAACAATACAATATCAGTAATTTTATTCGAATAATTCTACTTTCTATGTAATAACGTTTTCTTTTAATGAGTGTGTGATTGTACAAATTGTAGATAAGAAATATAAATTGCTAATTAATTTATTTTTCTGCAGTTTAGTTAGGTACATCTTAATTAATTATAACTTTCCAGGTTTCTAAATAAACAAGGAAACTGCACGCAATTATTCAAAAGTTCAGTAATGTAATGTAGTTTAGGGACAGGATTTGCTGAAACTGCTGAAATATGCTTTTGAATTTATACTAAAATACAGAAATAGGTCAAAAACGTGGAGGTGCTCACCTCCCCAGGACTTTCCCATACAAAAATAAACATTTCGTTTTTGGTATTCAACAGTAGTTCACGAGGCAGCATTGGAAATCACTTGAATGCGTAGAGAGAAACACCAGACTATACGGGTTCGATACGTACAGAAGAGAGACAGGCATCTAATTTACTAACGCAGCGGAAGTTCGCGATTTTCTCATCAACCGTACATTTTAGCTATATGACTACCTTATACTATGTGATAGACAATTCAATTTTGCATTCAATTATATAATAATATACAGGGTGTTTCATTTAAAATAACAAAGTTGCTTATTGTACTGTGGAAACTGAACACCCTGTATACGTGAAATAAATTTAGGAGAATGCAGAGCTATATACTGAACAACTTTTATATTTAAACTTCTTTCATATTTTGACTAATAAAGGCGCTATAGGAACATCAATTTCCAATTTTCAAAACCTTGTAGAGGGCACCACAGTGAAATTTTAGAATTTATCAAAAAAAGAAAATATATGTAATACCAAACTGCATAAGTGTAGAATACCTTATAAAATACTTCCCGTTACCAGTGGTCGTATGGAAAAGTAAAAATCAAAATAGGTTAACTTTCTCAGTGAAAATTTTCCTTTAATCCTCTTTAATTTATAATAAACTGTAGCATTATCCTCTCAGACATTTATAATAATCAGTTTAATTAAATTATTAATTTAAACCGTTGGTATACAAAATTAGGTGCATTAACCTACTAGTATTAAAAATTCATGTCAAAAAAGATAATTAAACCGGAACTGCATTTTTAATAATGCTTCAAATATGTTCTTACTCATCAAATAATTAGAAACTTTTAAATTTAATTAAAGTTGCAGATGAATAATTAATAGATGTAGAATGTTTAAAAAATTTATTCTTATAGAAGAACTAAAAGAGAAGAAATAGAGTTCAAGAAGGAACTGTAACCCAAGACAGGAAGACATGGGAGTCTTATGCAAGAGCTCTTTAAATCCATGTAAAGCGTTTTTTTTACTTTAGAAAGTATATCGGAATATACCAAACATTTCTTTTATTCTTCCAGTATTTCCTCAAATAAAACAATTATTCTAAAGAAAATTAGTTCCCAAGACTTTACAATTGTCAATATAAGTTTACATAAAAATTCCCTCCATTATAATATTAAGTAACAACATTTTTTTTTAAATAATAATTCTCTAACCTTTTCTTAATTTTCTCATACATGTGTTAAATAAATTCAGGTGGTTATCTGATAATTAATGTTCTAGAATTTATATTTTCGGGTAATTATTTACGGCCAATTTAAGAAATAAATTTAAAATTCATATCATTCGTGAAATTGTTGCTAAAAATAAATACTTATTGTCGGTTCATATATCATATGGAGCAAACAATTTACACAAAACAAACTTTAATTACAAACTTAATCATCGACCGATAGGCTACGGTTTACATAAAATTATCCTGATCTAAACTCGACTAATTTACGATCTCAGGAGATCATGACTCGTGAAATCCATTTCCATTTTGTATAATGATAATGATGCAGTTTCCATAAATGGACATTAACGACGCGATAACCTGTCTCTTGTGGTGTTATAAATTTCGCTTTCGATCTTCAGCTTTAATTTAATATCAAAATCTTTAAATAAAGTGAGAGCGGTTTCTTTAAACTTTTTTTAGAATAGAACCTACCAAACCTATAAATTATTCGCACGTAGCCAGCAAAAGTTTCGTCTGATGCAATTTCTCTACAAAATTGTTTTGGGTTTGAAAATTAAATTAAAAATAATTTTTTAAGCAATGATTTAATTATTTTTAATAAGGGACAGTAAAAATAAAAATAGTTTAGGATCCAACATACTTAGTAATACCTAAATAAGAGTTGGATGGATTTCCCCGTAATTATTATAACTTTCCCCAAAGTCAACTGGTTATTGCCACAAAGTAACAGAGAAAATTTATTTTACTGTTGGGTGTAAAAGATGGATGGAATTTGAAGACTAACCCAAAAAAAAGGGTTTCCAAATTTTCCTTTTGTACTGCAACCATTTAGAGAAACTTCTGAAACACCCTTTGTATTATAATCGTGAAGAGGATAGAAAATCAAAGAGAATGCAAAAAACCAGAGGTCTCTAGCATCACTAGAAATGCAGTTATGGACGAAAATGATTTAATAAAATTGTTTGAACGATCTAAAACATCAAATTCGGATAGTACTTTGTTTATTTTGTTGTTATTTACTCAAATGTTTTAGATTTCCTTGCCACTAGATTTCAAGGCTTTTGTTGTTCCAAACAAAACACGATTTTCAATCGAATACAGTTTTTTTCCAAAGTAAATCAAAAACACTGACAAAATTAAAACAAAATAAACAAAGGACATTCAGAATTTGACGTTTAAAATTCCTCAAAAATTTAAATCACGCAAGCCATGACTCCCAACTCAAAAGAATGTTTTATTATCGCATTTTCTTGCATAACTCTGTTTCTATTGATCGTAGAGACCTCCTGTTTTTTGCATTCTCTTTATTTTGCAATCCTTTTCACGGATATGTTGATGTGCATTTTCACTTACAATTTTTAAATGTGCGAGTTTCCACGAAAACTCGTCACAACTATATTTTGGTCTGTAAGTTTATATTTATACCTAAATTAAAGTTAAAAAGTTCATCTGTTACAATTTGTTATGCTAAGTTTTTTTAAGAGACCCAATTTCGCCTTGACAAGGTCTCAAGACCATTGATCTTGTCTCGTCGTGAAACCGTAACAGTATTTCTAATTTGTTACTCCACAATGTAACTCTTTAAAAGAATTTGAAACTTGTAATAGTTTTTAATCCACTTTCTTTTGATTGTAAGTTCGTGTAACTCATTCGCTTTGTTTTAAGACTTCACACCTCTATATCCTTTTGGAATTAAAAAGTTGTGTTACAGGTAGAAAGTTAAAGAGTCAAATATAATCAGGATTTAAAATGCAATATTGATCGGCACAAATGGTAGTTTACTGCAGTTGCTTTCACTTTTAGTTTTTTCGATTTATCATATATAATTATTTGAAGATGTTAACCCGTATAGAACCGGAAATTAGGTATTACCGATTGGATATTAGATGAAAATATTATACTAATTTTAATGTTAAAGCTTTCAGTGAAATATGAAAGGTGGTGAGCGTCTGTATAATAAAATTGCAGACTATTAAGAGTGATCATGAGGAAGATAATTGAACTCGGAACTACTTTAAGACGTTCCTTAAATATTCAGGACATTATTGCTTTATACAGGATATTGATCCTTGTTGGCAGAAATATTCAATATAAGGCAACAAACGGAAGAAGCGATTTATACGAAAAATAAAATAAAGTATTTTTCTGATTACGTAACTTGCGCTTTTACCGCCAATTGTTCTTGATAACAAAGTTTGGAAAACGTTAAAAAAAATCACGAATGTCGTTTCCCAATATTTAATTCTGGTTTAGGACGAACTTGCGCTTTTACCGCCAATTGTTCTTGATGACTAAGTTTGATAAATGTTTAAAAAAATCGCGAATGCCTTTTCCCAGGGGAAAAGTTGTTGTTTAATACATTATTACACACTATTAGTTACTGATTCCTTTGTGACTTCTATAATAGATGATTTATGTGAAATTTTATTAACAGTTATGTGTTGAGCTGACACGCAATAAAAGAAAATGATAAAATCACAATACATAATATTATAATATAATACATTTATTATTGTGAAAGCTCTGAATAATTACAAAATAAAATACCGTGACAAGAGATACCTCCAGCGACTTGTAGTTACGCCAATTTTAATAAAGACATTATTTTTTTGTACAGTGATAAGAATTATTTAACTGCAGGAAAACGAAAAGGTGTTTATTTTTGTAAAAAAAATTTCCACGAGTAACAAATAATCTGTTAATTATTTGTGCGTTTAGTCAAGGGTAATAATCCTACCCATTAATACACTGCTGTGGATAATCATTATTCACTAGTGAATAATGAAGTAGATGCGCTTTAAACGTGAAAACCTTCCTTATTATCCAGGAGGAATTTATTTATAACTACAAGAAAGTTCACCTGCGCCTTTTTAAATTTGCATAATCCAGCAAACTCCCAATTTTTCCCTGCAGCTAATTTTTATTACTACAACTTTCTTATACAACTTGAATTTAGGAGTGCCTTGAATACTTATTTTCCCCCTAATTATTAGTAATATTAATTTTTGGGTACCTACCCGTTATAAATCAAAGGAGCATTCTGGACGAACGTAACGAAGAGTAAAAGAATCCACTGAAACAAACTTGAATTAATTATTCACCTGTTAAACTTTTTTTTTAAACAAACGTACCGTCTTCAATAAACAAGCCATGTCGAGTAGTAGGTGTCTTCAATAAACACTGCAATTGTTGGTAATTTCACAACCATTCTGCTCTGAAAGAATAAAGAAAGCCGGCGTCTTGGTGCATTGTATTGTTACCGGATATCACACACTATTGGTCACTGTAAAGTTATACATTATCAATGCATATCGATTATTACTGCACTATTATTTAATATTAAATTTTTAAATAAAATACGGAACGTTCTCGACTAGTATGGGTAAAGCTTTTTCGGTTTCTGGTATCTGATTTGTTATGGTCTAGGTGTTCTGTTAAAAATAATAATATTTCACCTTGAAGTCTTTTTGGATTATTTCTACTTTCATTGGGAATCATGATGATTAGAAAGGAAAGCGATCTTGAAGCTGGAATCGGACAAACGCTAGCGTTTTAGTGATAAGTGAGTGAACGTATTTTGAGAGCAAGAGGAAAGTCCGTTATATTGTCCATAATTAATGCGGCGCCCCTCTTCGTAATCAAGAGCAGTTGCAACAAGCAATCTGACAAGGAAAACAAATCGGGGTAAATGCTCTGTTGCGTTTTTCATCTACTTTCGAGATTTACGCTACAGTGTCTTTTTCCTTTCATTTTAAAACAAAATGGTAGCATATAAATACCGTGTCCAACAAGCAAGAGCATCACATTTCATTCAGTCTTCATCAAGTGTTTACTAAACTAGTGTAACACATTTTCTTTTTAAATCATGACTACTCGTCTAGCGGTAAGTAAACATCAAATTCAAGATCAAGATCAAAAAATTAAAAAAAAAAAATAACAATAATATTTTTTCCTTTACAGTTTGCTTCATTAGGGTTATTACTCGTCCTTGAATTATGCCAAGCAGGCGGTGGAGGAGGTGGTGGAGGGTAAGTTTTCACCTCAATCCATAAACCATTCCTCGAAATTAACTTTTTTTTTAACTAGGCATAAAAAGGTTGTCATCCACATTCCATACAAAGTAAAAACGATTCATCATACGCATACAGTCGTCAAACACGTTGGACATGGTGGCGGCGGCGGCGGTGGCGGCGGTGAATCATACAAAGTAATTGGATACAGTGGTGGAATCGATGAAGGACAAATAGTAGCCCATGGAGGTGGTGGAGGCGGTGGTCACGGATGGAGTAGCTTTGGACACGGCGGCGGTGGTTTCGGAGGAGGCTTCGGCGGTGGTCACGGAGGAGATATTAGCGGAGGTGGTATTGGAGGAGGTCATGGCCCCGCTCTTCTCCACGGAGGAGGTGGCGGAGGAGGAGGCGGTGGCGGACACAGCGGAGGATACGATTTCGGAGGTGGACACGGAGGAGGAGATATCGGCGGAGGAGGTGGATACAGCGGCGGATTTGAAGGCGGTTACGGAGGCGGTCATGCTTCAATCTCTTCAGGATCAGGAGGTGATTACAGTGGAGGTGCCAGCGAAATGGGAGGCGGATACGGCGGCGGTGCTTTCGAAAGTGGAGATATGGGAGGCGGCGGTGGAGATGTTGGTGGTCTCTCCGGAGGCGGCGGTGGCCTTGAAAGTTACAGCGGAGGTGATGGAGGCGACGCCGGCCATGGAGGCGGCGGCTATGAATAGATCTTCTTCAGAGAAAAATTATTTTCTTTTTAATTTTCTCACCTCATACAAATGTTTACTAGTCTCTTATTTGTTATTATAGTTTTAATTTTTTTTTTTTTGTTATTTACTTTTTACTGTTAAGTTTTGTATTTTGCGCAATTGAAATTTAACAGTTATTTATTGCTGTTCTTAATAAACAATCTATTTAATTAAAATTTTTTGAGTATTTATCAAATGAAGTTACAAAAAAATTACCAAAATATTTTCGTCTTATAAAAAGCAAAAGTTGTTCAACTTTTTCCTAGTACTAGTAATAACTTTCACGTGTAAAACGAACATGTAGGTAACTAAAAGATAAATTAGGTTTGTCAGTTGCTAATAGTAGTGACTTTCCAAGATACTAACATCAAATTCTTTTGACATGAAGTTTCTAACAAGTTGTCATGTCATTGTTACAGATTAATTTTTCGTATCGAATTGCTTACCCACTTACCTTCTGGTTCAGCTAAAACAATTAAAAACAAAACAATTTTAATTTAAATCACTTTAAAATAAATTTAAATTGAAAAAACGAAAAGAGGGAAGATTTAAATCTGATAATCTAGCTGGCGAGAAATGATTAATACAAAATTATTATTTTAAAATAAAATCAAACAAAAACAGTATTTATTTAAACAAAAATTAACAAACTACACAATTAATAAAATTATTAGATATCTGCCTCCAGGTAAAAACGTTTCGTCCTTCATCATACCTTACATCTTCAGGTCACTCCTAAATTTGAAACCTTCAAATTCGATCTTGGAAGCTTACAATTTGTGTAGATAATTTTTAATTAAACCTGAGATGCTTTAATATATTCTTCGAGATCGTTTCCATGGTCTGGATTATAATTACTGTCTTCTAAATTAATTGTTCCATGTTGAATCGCGGATGTATATTTTGCTACACTATTCGGGTTTGTGTAATCTTCGGCGTAATTTCCTAAACCTTTATCCTGTTCCTCACCATCGTAATATGGGTAATCGCCTTGAAAGCCACCAGGACTTGGTTTCTTCTTTAAATTTGCGTTTGGTTGCTCTCCATAATATTGGGAATTACCTCCAGAACTCGGTTTCTTCTTTTCATCCTTGCCGTAATACTCGGATTGTCCTTGAAAATCAGAATAAGGTGATTTCTCATCATTCCCATCATGGTATGAGCTTTGGAAATCAAAACTTGGTTCATCGACTTCGTAATTTCCATTGGAATTAAAATTCTCAACCTCAGGATAAGAATGGCTCGTGTTTTCGATTGTTATACTTTCATGTCTTATACTTTTATTTACATTATTGTTGTCATCAAAGTTATATACAGGACTATAAGCCTCATAATGGTAATGTTCAGTCCCAGTAAGAGGATTTTTGTATTGGATTTCAAAGTCATAGACATTTTCTTTTTGTTTCTCATCAGGCTTTTTAATACCAAGCTGGTTATAAGAAGGTTTGTGTAGGTGATTTTTTTTCCCAACTACGTTCGTTGTCGTATGGGGATGAGCATGAATTTTTTCTTTATGTCCTCCATGTACAGGATTTGAATTTTCATGTCCACGTGCCTTTTGATGACCATGGCGTTGTTCCTTACCATGTCCATGATTATCATCCCCATGCCCATGGTCAAAAGTATAATAGTCATGATGACCATAACTATGGCTGTGATGATACCCAGGAGGTTCTCCATGATTGTGGCTGTAATGATTTCCAAAACTGTGGGCTGTGGGCATTGTAATCAGAATTAGGTTTACCTCCATGGTGTTTATGGTGGTTTTTGTCATGATGCTTATGGTCATGATGATGATGTTTATGATGATGTTTACTAGGATGATGATGATGTTTATGAACGAAAACTATATTTGTATGATGCTGATGTTTAATTAATTCTGGTACTTGAATTTTGAGCAAAACTCTACAAACAATATTTTTTTTAAATTACATAACAGAACCAATAAGTAAACACTCACTTTTTTCCTTTCCCTCCTGCATAAGAACAAACAATGGCACATCCTAATAAAATAAATATTTTAAAAACACCCTTACTTATCATTACTGTATATAAATTTTTCTACAAGATTAAAGACAATACTGGAGTTTTCTAAAATAATTCATGGACTTTATATCACCTGAAGTGGAGGTACCAGGCGAAGTTTTTTTTAATTGTTGTGCTATTCGGTAACTTAAGAGTAAAAGTTAAAAGTTTTTCTTCTCGTGTTTCAAAAATCTAGAGTCACGTTCCTGTGGTTTGTTTCCATACCTTGTTTATCCGATTTAAAACGGGCTTCCTGTGAAGCGCGCAAAATCAAAGCGTGTGAAATTATGTCGGAATTTTTTATACGTTTATATTCCATAAACTTTTATTATAAGAAATATTAAATATTTCGGAAATAATTGCTTTCCACTTTGCACTCGAATGCAGTTATTATGTAACTAGAAGGTTTTCTGCAACTTTAGTTGTAAAGATTGAGAACAGTTTAGTTGGCCTTTTTTGTGGTCAATATTTTGGTAGTGTTCAGACTTCCGGTAGGGGAATATTTTAAAAACTTAGAAATAACAACGGTCGGATACAATGTTCAATAATTGACGCTACACCATTGCAGATTGAGCAAGTGTAGGTAGGCGGCTTCTATACTTTAAGGGGTGATACCCTTAAAGTTAAACTGAAAGTACGAGAACCAAAGATTAAATTTCTGAAGGATTAAGAATTAAATTTGCGAGATCCAATAGACCCCTTCAAGATAACAAAGCGCTCTAAAAGATTTTTCTACAACACAAGAGGAAATTCCTTCGCAGAAGAGATCCACAGCAGTGTCAATGTCCAAAACCTTAACTAGTGCCCAGGTTAGTAAAAGAAACAGATCGAAACTTCAACCCGACAAGCCAACTTATCTGACTCGCTGAAAGGCAAATTAGGAATTCAATCCTCAAAAGGGAAAAAAACGAGCTACGTACCACGGCCATCACAAACGCAAGATCCTTATCAGAACCTAAAAACCTCGGCAGTGAAATACGCTACCGGAAATGCCTCCAGAAGGGATACTTTAAGCCGTCGTCGGTTACGGTTGCATGGAGGCATATTTACCCTACGTAAACCTTGTAGTGGAACATTTTTTTTTTTTCATTTGTGATGGATTAGGTTAGAGTCCTAAAGAACTAAACTAAGAAGAAGAAGAAGATTAAGAGTGACCTCGTGGAGAAAAAAATTAAACCTCCATGAAGCAGAACTTACTGACAATAAAGGATTTTCCAGAACACAAAACGAAGACTCTTCCCAGTAAAATATGGCTCACTGAAATCCTTTTGGGATGAAGAAATGTCATCAAGGGGATACTCTTTTGCACAATAGATTCAGAAGAAGCATTTTACTGTTCCACATGGTGTTGAATGTAAAAAATGACGATAGACGTGAGTACGAGACAGGACCAAGATCCTTGTCAGATACTTCCACAGAGAGTCCTTGATACGATTCCAATTACGGATATTCTCTTCATAAACTTAGATGGATTGGGCAGGCCTTAGTTGTGGAGCTGCGAAGAAGGCAGCTCATCAGATCCAACTTTTGGATCCAACGTGTATAACGAACGTTTTGCAAAATGTTACTTAACCATGACCTTGCAGATAATGTACTCGCCATTAATTCATAGAAACTTCTAACAGAATCAAGTGAGCATGACAACCAAAACGCCAACTAACCTAAAGCGTGGTCAAAAAGTCTCTAAACTTACAAGAAACCACATCCAACTTAACCTTAACCAATCCCAAAACACGTGAACATTTTTTTATGGACCAACCCTTATTAACTCTTCCTCTGAGTCACTTCTAGTTCTGTTAAGGAAAAAAATAATAATACAGCAAATTTTTTATATAAAATCATTTTATTAGGTACTACTCGTACAAAAAATAAAAAACTAAAACATTAACAAAACATAACAATATTACAGCAGACTCAAGTTATACAACAGTTAGAAAGAAACTATAGTGAGCTAATCTATATCATCACACTAAAACTTCTTCAGAAACTTTGAAAATTGTTGTAAGTGTACTATTACAGAGATCACAGATTATTAAAAGGTATGGGAGACATAAGAAAAGAATTTAAAAGCGACTTAAAAACAATCACAGTAGGATCATCCAGACCATCCACCGTGTCCTCCAAATCCTCCAAATCCTCCACCATGTCCTCCTCCGAATGCTCCCCATGCTTCATGTCCATGATCGTGATGGTCGTCGTCACCACCTTCGTCGTGGTGATGATGATGTATCGTCTTGTATATGGTGTGCGTGTGCTTTATCGTCTTTTCATTGTGGGGGACCAAAATTTTTATGTGTTTACTGAAAAAAAAAATTATATTAGTAAATAAATTTTAAAAAAAATGTCCAGCCTTAGGGAGTTAGGTACTGAACTGCAGACCTAGGAGAGGATTCGAATTTTATGTATTTTTAATGCAACACCCTGTATATTTTTAAGTAAATACGTTTTATTTTGTAGGTCTCTTACGGTTTCCCCAAGTTGATTAGTTTGCTTTTTGTCGAAACAATTATAATTTATAGACCTCGCTGATGAAATTTGCGTAACCCTATGTTTTATCTAACACCCTGTATATTTTTAGATGATTATATAGGGTTGTTTATGCTCTACGTTTTTTTATTTAAATTAGAAAAAAGGTTCCAATTTATCTAACTAAATAATTTTTTGTACTTACCCTTTACCGCCGCCACCGCCACCAGCTTCAGCACCAAAAATCACAAGCACAGCCAAAAGACACCACAAAAACTGAAATGAAATAAAAATTGGGTAATTATTAGAGGTCCTCGAAAATAAAGTGAACGTCTATTACCATTAACCTGAGCTGCATGATGGTATAATAAAGCAACAAAATTGCTTTAAGTGAACGTTAGATTTAGTGCAAATTCGAAATAGTTCGATGCTTTTATAGTTTTCTGGTTATAAAGGTGGCTGTGGTGGAGTGAGAAATTAATTTTTGCTCCACTACCATAATATCAGAGTTCAGAAAATTATCATAACTCGGGCAGAACGAGTGAAATTTAACTCTCTCTAGTTACATTTAATATTATCACTAAAAAAAGGGCAAAAGATAATTAATTAATAGTTACAAAGTCACTAGATTTACGTTTTATTTTAAGCTTTGATGTCTTAATTTTCATGGAACATTAAATTAAATTTTCTTGCAACTATACTTCGAGAAAATTTTAATGTCTTCTCTCAATGTCCTATAAACATACCACCAAAACAGAAACATCCCGTTACAAAGTTACAGCCTTCAGAAATTTAAAAAAATGTTTCTTTGTCCCATTATAAAATTCAGTGGGATTTAGGTCCGGTAACTGTGCAGACCATAGGTTAGACTATCAATCCTGGATAATAACGATTTCTTTGAATTTTCTTTTTCTGCTCATTTCCTTCCGTGTTATTCTAATTCCCCTTTTGGGTTTTTAGCATTTTCCAGAATATTTGACAAGTCAACAAACACAAAATTCAGTTAACCATAACTCAATTAAATTAAATAATAATTTTTATTATTTTGTGAATGTATGCTTAACATCTTGTTACAAGTTTTGCTCTGATTATTACATACGTTCTCTTCTACAAATTTAAAGACAACACAGAACACTAGAAAGGGTTTTAATTAAAAAAAGAACACAGGAATATTTAAGTAAATTATTTTAATTATTCTAAAATTATTTAATTATGAGATAAATGTGTGAACTTGTATTTGATTCTCACACGGAAGCACAGGGAAAGTCAATTAAGGAGAATGCTTGTTAGTTTTTTTTTTATTATTTTTATATTGCATGTTACATTTAAAAATTTATTTCTTTAATTTAACAAATCATATTTTCTCTTGTTAACATTAAAAAAAATTATTCACATACAAATAAAATTAATTTATTTCTAATATTGTTTAGCACTGAAAACAATCTCTCATTAGCACGGAATGTATTTTCATAATTAACAATACGACAGTTGTAGTTATTTATAGCAAAAACAGTACCAGACCATAAAATAAAAAAATAATTAAATAAATCTATTTCGTGCTTTCTTCCCAAAGAACAACCGTGAAGGTTAAGGATCTTTTAAATCGTTAGCTACGAAATAGGTAACAATTAAATTTATTGCAATTTGTTAAAGTGCGATCTGATATGCCTATTGTTCGCTGTACTGTAAATTTGTTTAACTAAAAGAATGTTTTTTTGCTCCGCTGTTAAAGTTTTTATGTGAAGAACAATCAGTTTTTTTAATTAACTATCTGGAACGTACTAATTCCTATAATTATTTACAATTAAACCCGCGCATAATTAGGTATTTCTGAGCAAAATGCAGATAGGTTGATGGAAAGAGATATTTTTGGAGGAAAGAAAACAGTCGTTTAAATCGCGATGTCGCTAGGACACCATTTGGGTGGAATTTCTGACAGGATTTAACGGAAACCCGCACTTTTCTATCATTTTCCCGAAAATTTCAAATAAAAAGGCACATGGGTTTTATTATAATCGTGAAGAGGATAGAATAACAAAGAGAATGCAAAAAACCGGAGGTTTCTAGCGTCACTAGAGACCGAGTTATGCACGAAAATGTGATAACAAAATATTTTGTCACGGCTAGCTTGATTTAATTTTTTGAAGGATCTTAAACGTCAAGTTCTGATTGTACTTTGTTTATTTCATTGACAAAATTAAAACAAAACGAAAAAATGACAATCGGAATTTGACGTTTAAGATCCTTCAAACATTTAAATCGAGCAAGCCATGAGTCATAAATCATCAAAATGTTTTATCCTTGCATAACTCTGTTTCTATTGATCCTAGAGACCTCCGGTTTTTTGCATGACTTCTTTGATTTAATTTTTTAAACGATTTTAAACATCAAATTCTGTTTGTACTTTGTTTATTTTATTGCTATTTAGTCACATACTTTTGATTTATTTACAAAAACGAGGATAATCTTTAACACTTACATATCTCCAGACTGTTTTTTTTTTTTCTAAATTATAAATAAAACATCTTACATTATTTTATTTAAGTATCTTTTTATTTGCACAAAAATGTATATACAAGGTATTGTGTAATTAATACAAATATGAAGACTATTACTTATATTGCACAAAACTAGAGACTATCAACATATTTAGACTAGATTTTCTGTTTTCACAAATAAAACTACAATTCCATTAAAATCCTTCCCCAATTCTCCATTACCCACCCACATACCAGATTCCCAAAATTTATTTTTCCTTCACTTGCATTGATCCAGATACCACAGCACGAAATCCTTTAAAATTAGAACGCATACCTCTCGCTGAACTACTTGGAGTTACATGCTTGTATATTTCATTTAAATTATCTTCCGGATACTTAGCTGTAACTATTTCCATGTCATTTCCTATTCCTTTATAGCTACGACTGAAAATTTTAGGGTTTGTTACGTTTCTCTTCTCTTTTGGAGAAACCTCTTCAATGTAAAACCTTGCATTTGAATTTTTTGTTGTAGTTTCTTGAGGTTTCTTTTTTTGCGAACTGTATTTTTTTATTTCGGAATTCACCCCTTTTTGTTTGTTATTATATTTAGAACTACTCCTAAAATTTACAATCTTTTTATTTTGTTCCGGATTATTCTGGATCTGTTCCAAACAATTTTTCTTTGACAAACTGCAATTTTTTGAAGGAATAATTTTATCCCCAAACTTAACAGTTTCAAAATTTGAAAGATTTTTAAAACCACCACTTTTGTAATTAATTTGTTTGTTCTCTAATTTATTATTTACCCCTACCCGATGATGTTGTTGCTGTGGAATCGGAACCCATGCGGTTGTTGGTGTTACCGTAACAATTTTTTCAGTACTAGTTGCAAAATTATGGTAACTATGACTAATGGTATCGTAATTTATATTATCCTGGGGTTCTTCTTGAATATACTCCTTCTCTACTTGAAGTTGATCTTGATTATAATAAGTCCCATATCGATAATAATCTGGGTCATTATATTTTTTAGTATCATACCCATTGACTTCAACTTTTCTTGTTGGTTTAACCCAATGATCTTCGTAATAATTAATTTGAGTTGGGGTTGTTGGTTGGGGGTAAACATATTCTGGTGTAACTTTATTATAAATGGGTGCTTCTGTTTGTTCATCGATGACATAAGTTTGACTTACTGGAATCCTAGGGTCTTTATATAAATTATACAAAGGGCTTGGAGGTGGACTACCTCCTATAGCATCAGGGGTTGGTTCTTTTAAAGGAAATTCCGAAACGGGTTTTCCAGCTGGGGCTACACGCCATGGGTTTATTTTAGGCCATGGTCTTCTAGGTTTATTTTTTAAAGGTCTTATTATGTGTCTCTTTGGAGGTCTTGCGTATCGGTATGTCTTCCTTGGTGTTGGTATTCTTTTTGGATGAGTTTGTTGGATATTATATCTAGGATATAAAAAATGCAGAACTTGCGGAAAGCGGCCCCCATTTTCCGAAATATTTGAAGTGTTTAAACTAATCACAGCTAATTCTTGTTTATCGGGTGGTTGAGGAAAATATTCATCCCCATAACCATAAGGTAATTGCGTACGAATATTCTGATAAAACTGATCGTCATTATTATCAATATCTGATTTTTTTATTATACGAAATTTAAACGGAAGACAGTTTTTAAAATATTTTTTAATTTGTTTAAATGGTTTTTTATGTTGATGTTGATGACCTTTTTTTTTCTTTTTACCTTTCATATGTTTCATTTTTGGTGGTTTTATTAACGTAAATAATTGAAGAGGGTGTTTTTCTTCATGATGCTCTTCTACTTCTTCTTCTTCCTCCTCCTCCACGCCACCATAATCGGCAAAATGGACGGGTGCTAATGATGGTCCCAGGGAAGGTCCCATGGGTTTGTAAAATGCTGATGGTATAACCATTCCCAATGCATTTGCAGCATGGGGAAGAATTTCAGGATTGTAGAAGTAAAAGCGACGATCAGGAGATTGATTTGAAGGGTTCGATATTGCGGGACGATTACTGTAAGAAAAATTCGGGTGTACTACACAGGGATGATATTAAATTTAAGGATAGAACCCTTTCTTAAATTATTTCAATACAGAGTGTTGCGACTATCAATCCAAATAAATTGAGCAATAAAAATCGTATATACAGGGTGTAGTTTTAAATATTAAAAAAATCAACTAAAACTTTAATCTTCTTACCTTATAGAATAAATATTTCCTATAAAACACGTCAAACAAAGAACAAACAAACTAAATATTTTGTAATGCATCTTCTTGCATGAAAACCCATGGCAAAAATGAAGAACTGCTTGTCCTTCACAAATTTATATAACTTTATAGTACTGCTAATGGTTTGTACTGCATTCCTACTTAAATCCGGATTATTATTTTATATTTTTACATAAATAATACTGTTACGCAAAAAACTTGAATAACTTGCGTAATGAGTTCGACCCAAATTTAAATTTGACCTCTTGGTTAGAAGAACAAGTTTATGGGAACAATAACAAACATTAGTGGGTCTTAGTCTTAAATAATAAGGACTTTATAAATGAAGATATAATATACAGGATGATTCACTAAGAACAAACGCGAAAATTGCGTAATAAAAAATTCTGCTGAGTTGGGAGTCAGAGGTTGCTCGACTTAATTTTTTTGAAAATCTTAAACGTCAAATTCTGATTGTACTTTGCTGATTTTGTTTTCATTTTATCAGAATTTGACGAATAATATCCTTAAACTTAAATCAAGTGAGCCATGACTCGCATTTTAGTTAATAACTCCGTGTCTAGTGATGCTAGAGACCTCCGGTTTTTTTTATTCTTTTTGTTTTTCTTCCATCTTCACAATTTTTAATAAGTTTGAGAAAACCCTTTGATTAATATTTAGTTATATTTAACAATAAATAAAGAAATTATAATATTTATTAAAAATAAAATAGCACAATACCATTACATACTATAAACAAAAAAAATTGTTTAAATAAATACTTAAATAATAATACAGTCTTTTTTTAATCAGTCTTATAGAAACAATAAAATCAAATTTTCCGCGTATTACATTGCAGGATTAATTTTAAAACTCATTGAAGAAAATATAAATAAATTAACAGTTTAGTAAACAATTATACATAACATAATATATAACGTAGCTATGAGCTACAAAAAATAAATTAAATTTGAGGAGGTTTAATCTGATTTACAAAAACACTATTACTTGCTTCTTTTGGCCTGTCATATTCCAAATCTGGTGATACTGGGCACAAACACGGGACTAATTGGACGTTATGGATATTATTTGCTGGGGAAAATTGAGCTTGAAGAGGGACTTGAATT
Source organism: Hemicrepidius hirtus (assembly GCA_963082805.1). Lineage (NCBI taxonomy): Eukaryota > Metazoa > Arthropoda > Insecta > Coleoptera > Elateridae > Hemicrepidius > Hemicrepidius hirtus. Next base: position 32,920,282 of record OY720162.1, read on the forward strand.
GGAATTGCTGGAATTTGCACAGGAACCTGTTGATCGCCATTGTTTGGCCCATAATTTGGAGCTAGTAATCGTTGGTGGTAATACGCTGCTGCTACTGGATATGTTTGTATTGGATGCTGATTTGTTGAACTAAAATTAGACAAGACAACAATTTTTTTAAATAATAATTTAATATTAAGGGTTGCGCGGGAGCAATTATTACGCAAAAAATTCTGCATGCCCCAAAGAGTAGTCGCTAAAGAAAACCTACAAAAGGGAAAAAACGAAAAAAAGCCTGAAAAGGAAAGAAAGTCAAACAGACTGATCAGAATCTTATTTCCAATCAATTATCCAAAAACGGAAGTTTATACGTCAATAAAAAATAAACTTCCTTGCTTTAACACACCGGAAGGACTTCACAACGAGTTTCTAGTTATGCTATCCTCTGACATCACCAAATTTTGTTCTATGATACTTTCTTAAGTAATTATCAACAACATCTGTTTAAAATTTATATGCTCTAGGAGAAATGTGAATGGTTTATCGATTCATTTGATGAATGGTTGATAAAAAAGTTTCCTGCTTCAATTGTAAGCTTGAAGGTTTAATATCCTGTTCATCTATGACTCGACATGTTTTATTTTAAAGAACTCGATGATCAATGGTTTGAACATGAACGACAATAGATTATCGTGACATTTATTATAATTATTCCGAAACGTAAAGTAATCCTTGGGGGTGCATGAAACTCCTAAAGGACGGGTCCCCAGGTCGCGAATAAGGAAAAGCCTCTCATGGGAGGTAAAATGGAAATTACATTTTTTTATTGTTTACTCGCATTATTGGAGTAATAGTCCATCGTTGATACAAGCCAGGTAACTCCTGATTTATTTCAGGAAAATGACGGACCACGGGTGGTGTCAAAAAATTTTTCTTTGGTGTCAGCATAGTTTGATATTTTTTCCCCAATATTCAAAATGTGAAGCTTGCTAGGAGTTTTTAAAATTTAATAACGGATGGGTTTTTATTTAATAACCAGAACCAGACATAGAAACTTTTTTACTCAAAACGCAGGGCATAAAATATTTTTATCTAAAATTACATAAGTACCACCCTTATACAGTATTACTGTTACTTTGTCGTAATTAAATTAAAAAAAAAATAAACTTACGAATCAGATTCGCCCCAGTTGAGGAAGAAAGCAGTAGCACATGATGAACAAGCAATAACAGCACCGAAGAAAACCTATAACAAATATAAAAAAAAAATAACTTAGTCATCTTCATTAAATAATGTGACTAATTCTGGACTAAACAAAAATTAAAAAAATGTCTGTATATAATTTAAAGCTCGTTGATGGTTATTAAGTTTTTTTTTTAATTAAGCACGCAGGTACCTAATTGAAACTTAAAATAGGGAAATTGAATACAAACGCATACACACATCAGTCATGTCTTGCTACCTTTAGAAATTAAATAACCCTTGATTAATTATTATTCAACGTTCATAATTTAAATCTATGATGAGACTTTATGTTACCAAGTCTAAATAAAACATTAGTCAGTTTTATTTTGTTGCAATAAATAAAACAAATTAGGTAGTAATAAATTTAAAAAAAAGGGAAATATTATCTAGGTCTGAAAAATGTGGACAAAAAATCAGGACTTTCGTCCTCTTTACCAGTCACTTTTGTATTTTTTTTAAGTCCTGTATAATAATTATTTATAGCAATAATGTAAAAAAAAAGTACTTACAACTATCCTATTGCAGGTAAACATGTTTCACAGGTAAAACTAATTTAAAGTTGTACTACAACACTACACAGTCAAGATGATTATAATGAGGCGGAACCCTGCGGGAGGGTTTTATACTACACGGTTAACCCTTGCCCGCGCCCTTATACACATGACCGTCCGGCAACTTCAGTAACCACTACTAAGCTAGATTAGATTAGGAACAAAATATTTTAAGTAGTTCTTAACCAAACAAAAAGTAGCTTTTTAAAGGTACACTTAAAAAACCAGGTAATAAAATATTTCTTTACAGTCTTTTAATGATTTTTCAGTAAAAAAATATTTTAGTTTTAGATTAAATTACTTTAAATTTTACCATGTACCAAAAGATTTAAATTAAAAATTTAACTTACTCAAGTCGGAACCATTTTTTAAAAAAGACAATAAAAATCAAAATTTTGAAATTGAATAGAAATTAAAATACATTTGCTACAAAAATTTAAATATACCCATAAATCAAAAATGGGTACAAATACCCATGAGGATGTGCATTCAAAAAATGTTCGCTATTTAATTCTACATAACATCATTAAAAAATATACAGGGTGTTCCATTTGAAAAAGTTGAGAAAAATAACTTTGAAGTTTTGAAAATGTAAAAATTAATTTTGAACACCCTGTACATGGTGGCTCTACGATATTTAAACAAGACCACCCTACAACCTCCTACAATAAGGTCTTTACTTAATTTCGTCTTCAAAACTGCGGCCGCGGAAGTGGTGAAATGTTAAGTGGAGTAATGTAACAATCAATTTTTTTGAAAAAAATATTATTACTTCTGAACCGGACCTTAGATAGCGCTAATATTTTAGATATGAATAAACATCCCAAGAGAAGTGTTAAATATACAAAAATATTCAGGCATTTCATTTAAAAAAAAATAGCTTAAGATTGCCACACTTTTTTGTAACACCCTGTATATTTGAAAATAATTTGTTTGTATGCGCATTTACCCACAGTTTACATCTGCATTAGAAATTTTTTTTGTCTGTTACGGTGTAGGAGCTGTCGAACTTCTACGCACTATTGCTCCACTCTGTATATCTCCATGAAAATACCTACACAGGCTCGAGTTTTATTTTCAAAAGTCTAAACAGTCCTCATTTTCAGTGTTTCAGGTCATTTTTGAATTTGCGATTTGTGAAAGAAAAAGAAGGAAAATGGGCGGGTAGAGGAAAATAAAAATTATTTATTAAATCCTTATCCAAGTGAGCAGTTAATATTTCAGTGATCCTCCACAACTTACGTGACTTTGTTCACACCTACAACATTCCAAAGTTTATTATCCTCAACGACATAAACTTAATGTTATATTCCAATACAAAAGAATATAACACCGCTATAAGCAATTACATGTCGGCTTATTAAACTAACAACACCTGTTGTTAAATCAAACCATTTCTTTAACTAAAAAGTTATATCCTCATAAATTCAGAACAACAATCCCAAATTAGTATTGTAGTCTATAACAAATCTGGATAATATTTTTTTATAATAGGGAAGGGAATTAAATGTTTTGAATTATTTAAGAATTTTTTTTGAATAATTAAAATAATTTTAATATTTTTTTGCATAGGGTGAGTCAACTAATATTGGTAGGTAAAAAGTTTAAATTTGCAAAATGTAGAGTTGCATATAAATCCGGTTTCTATGAATAACTTGGTTATTTAAAATCGATTTGGAGATATAATTTCCAAACACTGTGTATAAAATATATTAATTTTTGAAGAATAGGAATCCCTAAATAGAAAAAAAAACGTTTTGTGTGATACCGTTATCTTAAAAAAATATTCTGAATACATAAAAGTAACTGTAAGTCCGAAACCAATACTTATGGGTAATAATTTTTAAGAGCGAAAGCTAAATATAATCAAATAATGGTTTATAGCATGTAACATGTATAATTTCAATCAAATACGTAAGTTAATTGCGTTATAACTTCACATCAATGTAGGAGTGCATTATAATGTCTAATAACGGGTTCTATCGATAAAATATCGAGAACGATGACTCTCTTTTATTTCTCGTATTTTTGTATACCTATAGCGCCCTTTATGATCTTTTTATTTTAACTTTTTGGATGACCGACTCTCACGGTCTAAAACTAAACCGTATAACCTGTCTTGCCTACTTAAAAATAATCTCTACAAGTATTTAAAATTCCACGAATATATATCTTGGTAAAAGATATGCAGGTGCTTTTTTAAATTCAAAGACAGTTATTTTTGGAAGTAGTTAAAAAAAACTTCAAATACAGATTTTTTAATTTTTATCACAAAAAAATAAGTTTCTAATAATTATATAGGTATGCATAAAACCTTTTGTTTTATTATACAATGCCTTTGTTATATTTCAAAGATATTCGTGTTTTGCTTAAAAAAAAAGAAATAATTTATCTGCTGTCTAATTAAAGTGAAAGTGGAAACTACTGTTCGTTGTAATTAAAGAACATTACGTACCTACTCGTTTTCGAATTTATTATCGGTTACCTATACTTACTGTCAAACCTTAAAGACTTCCAAGGAGAATTAAATTATAACTGAAAAATATGTGGAATGTGTTAAATAAATTTTCAATACAAGGTAGGGTGTCAAAAGATAAGGCAAATGGAACATAAAAAAAGGTGGAGGTGCGCACCTCCCTTGGACTTTCCCATATTAAAAATAAACATTTCGTTTTTGGTATTCAGCAGTAGTTCGCGAGGCAGCATTGGAAATCACTTGAATGCGTAGCAAGAAACACAATACTATACGGGTTCGATACGTACAGAAGAGAGACAGGCATCTAATTTGCTAACACAGCGGAAGTTCGCGATTTTCTCATCAACCGTACATTTTAGCTATATGACTACCTTATACTATGGGATAGACAATTCAATTTTGCATTCAATTATATAATAATATACAGGGTGTTTCATTTAAAATAACAAAGTTGCTTATTGTACTGTGAAAACCAAACACCCTGTATACGTGATATAAATTTATGGAAATGCAGAGGTATATATTGAACAATTTTTATATTTAAACTTTTTTCATATTTTGACTAATAAAGGAGATATGGGTGCATTAATTTCTGATTTTCGAGACGCATGGCGACTTCAACGATAGTACAGACAGCGAACCTTCAAGCAACTGCTTAGGATTTCCACACGAAGTGATGGATTATTCACAGAACCAATCTTATACTATGTGATAGACAATTCAATTTTGCATTCAATTATATAATAATATACAGGGTGTTTCATTTAAAATAACAAAGTTGCTTATTGTACTGTGAAAACCAAACACCCTGTATACGTGATATAAATTTAGGATGATGCAGAGCTATATACTGAATAACTTTTATATTTAAACTTTTTTCATATTTTGATTAATAAAGGAGCTATAGGGGCATCAATTTTCGATTTTCAAAACCTCGTAGAGGGGACCATTTTTTGTGTTAGAGGCGTTACATACACACACCCCATCCACAGACATTGTTTCTAAACCACTTTTTTGGGTTCCTGGAGGTCCAAAATTTCTTACCACTTCAGAAAATATCAGCACAAAGATAATAAATTAATCTAAATATAAAACAAGTTATATAGCCTTTGGGGACATAATAATGTGAAGGGCAAGAAGAAAGCCATAACATAATTTATCGTACGCATTTCTTGGTTTTTCCATACCGAGAGAGAGAAACGAAAGTGATCCTGAACTTGATAATGAAAGTGCTTAATAAACAAGGAGAGTTCGTTACGCAGAAATTCCAATCTTTATTAAACCAGATCAAACAAAAATTTGTTACATGATTTTTTTTAACGAAAACAAACTCAATTTAAGTTGAATTAAAATTAATTTCACCCTTAAGAATATTATTTTAATTTTTCAAAACCGAATAACTCAAACGTCTCGAAAGCTGTCACTTTCCTCGCGCTTATAATTATTTTATAAATTAAAAATACATAAAGTCTATCTTATTTACATAAACATATTTTAGAAATAATGTATTCTATTTTTTTTTATAGTGTCACTCTGTTGCTTCAATCTTTTTTTTATCACTCTTACATTATTTGCCTGAGTTAACATCAAATAAAGTTAAATTACTTTGTCTATGAAAACTTCTTGTACGCTAGAGTGAATTAGAAACCGGAAAAAAATTTGATATCCCAGGAATGCATTCCCTTAAAACCCCAGTGACTCATTTTCAAAAGACTCGTTGAACCTTGAGACCAAAAAATACAAAACTTTCAATCAAACTATTTGAACTACCCCTATAAGTTTTCTTACTTACATTTCCTATTTAATAAAAAAATATTTCCCCTAACAAAAATTCCTTAGACTTTAATTTTCTTCAAGAGGGGCAAGACGAATTACTCGAGAATTCCATATTTATGATCGTAAGCCGAAGATAAATGAAGTACCGTTAATTAGACTTCATTTAGAGATGCATTTATCAAATATGGTAATTAAATAAATCACTTGTGACATCCTAAGATTTAGGGGCTTAAAATACTCATCGGACTAATAAAGAATAAACTGCAGGTATGGACAATAAAACTTTTATTCTGATTTATACATTTTAAGTTTCAGCTTAGCTTAGTTCCAACTTGAAATTTTTTTTAATACTATAGGTAGCCACATAATCTGTGACTCAGTGTCTTTCCGAAAATAATAATTTCCAAGAAGGACGTTATAACTTAAAATAATTGTGTATAGGATAACAAACCCCTCGATGCTACTAACTTGTTTTTAAAAAATTATCATAACTCTTAAAAAAAATAATTAAAAAAGCGCCATGGAAATTTTTGCAAGAATATTAAAGCAAAGCTAAATTGAAAGTTAAATAAATCCCACACAGCAGGTTCAAAGTTTCCCTTCATCATCAATCAAATTTCTCGTTAACCTCTAATCACTCTCACTTTAAATGCAACAGTTCATTACCTTTTATCTATTTTTATTTTAGTAACTAACCTAACCTACGTAATCATCAGTTATTGCTGTTATCTTTCTATAAATACGAAAGATTTTTTTGCTTGTTATTTAATTTTTCTTACATCAAAGAAAGGCTTAACAAACTATCAAACGGAGCCGATTTAACATGAAAACGCCTTAAAAAAAATTGTTAGAACTTGTAGGGATTCGAACTCCATTCCGCAGCATTACGAGCTCTCAAAGAAAGCGTATTTTATTTTTTATAGTTTCGTTTTTAAATTTTCTCTGCGTTTACGAGAGGAGGAAGCAATTATGGCCTTAAACATAGGACCCAGAAAACATCCAAATTTCTCGCTGTAGAGTATCAAACCCTAAAAAAATTCTTAACCCTTATGGGGATTCGAATCCCAAGCCTACTAGCCCTGAATGAAGAAGAAATAATTCTTCGTATTTTTGTAATTTCTTTTTATTTGTCCTTGCACTTTTTCGAGGGTGTCAAATGGAAGGACCATGGAAATAGACTCCCTATAACTTTCAACAATAAAAAATTTTCTGATTGTCGTGAAGATTCGAACCCCAGACTTCAACTTACTAACGGACTATGAAAAAGAACTACCTTTCTTTTTTTGTTGCTTTTATAAGTGAGGGTGGGAGTGATATAAGAGGATTGGGGATCCAGGGGATGGAATAAACGTTAGAGAAGTTTCATTGGATTCGAACTGCGAACCTCCCAGGGTGATTATTGCGCCCATAGGCCTAAAGTGAAAAATATTATTTTGATCTACATTAAATGTTTTTCTGGGTTAATGATAGCATAACTTTTTAAATGTTAATGCTTGCAAATTACAAATCATCTATAAATAAAATTTGAAAATATTCATGAAGCTAAAAACGTTCTCAATAAATACTTGAGATCGACAGTTTTATTTAAATGAGAAATTAAATAATAAACGCCTTTCCCAATTCTTTCAAAAGTTTCACTGACCTATTATACTTTAAACTAAAAAAAGACTTCGTTTTAATATATTCCAGTGAAGGGTCTCGAAAACATTTTCAGACCATATAATTTAGATTCTTGACGACAAGCATAATCTTTTATTTAAGTGTTTTCGATGGAAAAAGGACGTTTTAAACACAAACCAAACGATGTTAAATTAATTTACATGTTACGCCACGATGAGTACTATTACAGCAGCGAAGAATATTATTCGGTGATTTCGTCTGGGATAAGAGAGTAAGCCCTTCGGCAAAGCATCCCTAGAAAATTACTTCCCAATCCCATTATCATTCCATTCTCTCACCGGTTATGTGAATGAAAAAACCAACTATAAAGTGGTTATTGACAGGCCTCTAAGTCGGTCGATGACCACTGTAACTGGACAATAACACGATTACACCATAAAGCTTAAAATAATTCTTTCTAGGTTAACAGATTTAGATATTAAAAGATGTTTCTTCTTTTCTACCACTTGAATATTTAAATAACTTCTTTTTTTAATGTTAAAAGACACTTGAGGAATTTGTGATTGTTACTTAAGTGCCCGTTAATGACCATAACGTAATTCTTGTCCACCGTCAAGGAACTTCATTCCTCTGCAATGGTAAAATACGTGTCTTCCAGTAGAATATTTTTTCTAGACAATTTTCGGTAACTCAAGATAAAATATCAGCAAAAGACGCAAGTCTAACAAATCAGATAGATCAAGGAAGGGGAGGAAGCGTCACGAGATAAAATTTTCGAAAACTAACACCCAACACCATACACTGCATAGGTGGGGAGGAAGTGTCATGAGATGAGCCTAACCTTTTTTAAAAAAATGAAACCTCTCTTAATCTACCCTTAGTCATTTTTAGAACTAATAAACTTTATGTGTATACAACCAGCAATACCAAAAACATAACAAGGTTGCGTGTTTATACCTAATTGTTAAAAGAAATTTTTTTGTTGCCCCAAAAAAAATTAACAGCACCAGGTTTACTAATTTTTTAAATATTTCTATTTCAAGTCAAAAAATAAAACCAATAATAATTAGAGACAGATTCCAACTGCTTTATTATTATTTTTTTTGCTAAAATTCATACATAAAAATGAATTTACTTACACCGGTTGATTATAAAAAAAATAATCTCTTTCAAATAAAAAATTCATTAAATCCATGATTAATAATTAAACCTTCGACCACCATCGAAGCGGAATCCATAGGCGGCTGCATTTTTAGCGTCCACAAGTGCCGGATTTCTATGTTTGTAGAAACTTCCATGGGAATGTGCTGCTCTCGAGGAACCAGTTTCTACCCCACGAGGATAAAATGCTTCAAACGTCCCCTTGGGTGGAATCACAGAACTTACTTCCGGATCGTTGGGATCGTAAGAACTTGCCAGGTTTAAAGTAATCAAGAGCAAAAGAACTACGGGGTACACACCCATCTCTCACTTGCAACCGGTTACGTGAAGAAAAAAAGGATTAATCGTGAGATATTTACTGCAATATGTTCATTCAGAACGAATTCGCGTAGAACTGACCACGGGAGTAACTTTCTCTTCGTCTGCAATTTTTAGGTGCGCCGCAATTTTTTAAGATTAACCATACGTTGCTTGGATCACTTAAAATGATCAAATAAAAAAATATTTGCTGGATATTTATTTTAATATTCGAGGATAAATGTTTGTTGTGGTTTCTGAATTTATGGTTTTTGTTCCTTTTCTCACACGCATTAAACTTTCTATTAGCCACAAAGTCGATGTCTAAGTATCTCCTAAAAAAATTGATCTCAAGTTCAATGAATTTTTATGATTACTACTTTCACTTTCTTCTTTAGATATGTGTATCGGTCAAACACCTTTAGAAATAAACGCTTTCCTAACTTATTTATAGTTTTATAAAAATAATCAAAGAACATCGTGAATATTTTTTTTAATTTGAGTTTACTAAACTATGATATCATCAACAAGTTATACCATAAATAGAAACTTTTTCATGTAAAGTGACTAAAGTCTGATTAAAAAAAAGGTTATCTAAACTAAGAATCCAATTGCTTATGGAATTCTTATTGCACTCAGGTTGGTGTTCCTTCTCGCAAATGTACATCTAGAGTGAACTTACGAGAGTATTTCTGTGTAAAATAGAGAAAACAAGATTAGTCTACCTTAAAGAAATGATAAACAAACCATTTGCTTCTGAATCCCAACTAAAAGATGAAAAATAGGCGCAACCATAGTTTCCTGGCAGAACCCTTAGCATATCTGACCAAAACTTCCCTTGACATAAAATATTAAAAAATAAATTTTGATTTAAAACAAGACAAGACGATAAAAAAATTAATCAAAGGAAATTAAAAAAATTAGAGCCAATTTTAACAATTTTTAGTACCTGGAGAACTTTTGCCTTTAATAAATATTTTTTTATTTAATAAAATCGATCATTTTCCCAATAAAACCTTCAAATAATTATTTAATTTCATTTTTTAAAAATTAATTTCAAATTTAAGTCATAAATAATCAATGAATTAATTTCCCGCCAAATCCTTTTGAATTTTACTATTGTTTACTATATAGTGGGGGCGTGGCAACGTCCTTGAAGGGTTACTCGTAAATGCTTGTAGCTGCGTTCAAGAATTTCAAGTGTTTAAAACATTCAAAATACTTTTTTAATATTTAAAATCATTGTTAATACGTTTTTATTATTAATAACAATAAAACATGCAAAGATCATGAATTTAAGGTAGAAATTTTAATTATTTATAAGATATTTCGTTAAAATTTGTGTATTAGAATTATTGAACGCAACTATCTGACGTTTCTCTTCAAGTTAAGAAAGAACCTTGAAGTAACCTCACTTATTTCAAATTTTAAACCTCGTAAAGTTTAAAAAAGAGAAAATAAGTCTTGTAAGTGAATATTTGTTAGTTAAACTGTGCCCCAAGATTAAGACGAACAGCAAACGTAAGTCGCTATCACAAGTTTAACACTTTTGCATGAAAATCAACATTTTTTCTAAATTAATGCATGAAAATTGCGTATTACATTATCTATAAGGGGGAAATACATTTAAAGAATAATGTATGAAGGGAATTGTGTAAAACGAGTGATAGGAAAGGAAATGGAGAATCTGTTACCTGGTCTTAGGTATGACTCCAAGCCGTCAGGTAATTCGGCAAGGTGTTACGGTAATTTGTATCTTACACAATCATATATTATAATAAATATTGTTGCCCTTTATGTGTTTATTACCATGAATTTGATTTGAATACAATGCAGGTAACCAGAATCTTACTTTTTTTTTTAAAACCTTAGCTACGAGGAATAAACCTGTCGCCCAGGTACCATGTGGATCCTCATTCTTATATAAACCTTATCAGCCTCTGATTGAAACAATTTTTTGTTATAAATTCCTTTATTAAGTAAACTTTTACATAACTAACAAACTATTACATAACTTCAGAACTATCAGCCATTTCTAAATCCTTCCTTTTCCTAACTTTCCTTACAGTACCTTTTCTCTGATTTATTTTTCTCTTCTTCGCCTCCTTTTTCTTTTCATGCATTTTAATTTTTTTCTTAGCATATATTTCAGGATCAGTAACCGCTAATTGATTTCTTTCCCTCTTCCTCTCTGCTCTCTTCACAACTAAATGTTGTTGGAGTTTAGATAATGTGCTCGTGTACAATTCCAAACCCACACGTTTCTTAATCATATTACCGACTTCTTTAGATAATTGTCTTAAAGGTGCATCACTCTCGTCTGTTGTTATCATTTCCCTAACAAGCGGGGCTAACAAATGATGTAAAACAGACTTAACCTTTTCTAATTCTAAAGCTGTTCCAACTCCAGCTATCCATTTAAATATTTCAGTTCGTAAAATAATGTTTGTTGGAGTTTCAACAACTTCCATGTTAACAATTTTACGTAAACGTTTGGTTAGCCAGAGTAAATTGATTTTTTGATCACCTTCTTTACCATCTAATGGAACTTTTTGTAAAACTCTTGCAATGAAAACCAAATTTTTGATTACTTGTTCTGCAAAATCATTTTTAATATCTCCGGGTTGTAGTTGGGCACATAAATCTAAAGTTAATGATTTTATTCCCCCTAAGGAATCGCTATAAAGATATCCAGTTTCTAAATTTTGATTTGCAATTAATAAATTGGATAGTTTATCGATATCTAAAGAAGATAAAATGTATCCTAAGAATTGTGCTGCTGCTAGCCGTACCCATTCATGCGGATAACTAAGCAAAGTTTGGATATATTCAGATAATATTTGTTGATCATCAGAAGGTTTTAAGAATGATGGGCACTGTGCACATATTTTAAGCAACATTTGTAAGACTTGAAAGACATGGTGATCGTTAATTCTCTCTTTAACGGTATCTTCCTCCACAGTATCACGTTTTAATAAAACAAATCGACCCGGTTTGTTTGATCCTTCTCCAAGACCAAATTGAGTTAAAATTACAGGCATTAAAATGGGTAAACGAGTTTCAAACGATGATTTTTCTACCATTACTAATAATCCACATAATTGAGCCGCCATTTGTTTATGACTTATCTGAGAAAAAAAATTTTATTAAAATGATTTTTAATAAAACAGTTTTATTTAAATTATTTTTAAAAAAAGTTTTATCTAAATTATTTAAAGTTTTATTTAAATTATTTAAAAAAAAAAAAGTTATTACCTTTTTATCTCTGAGCCATAAAATAATGATATCAAATAAAGGATCAATCTCTGGTCTTGGAAGTCTTTTAAACATTGCAGTTAAACAATCTGCAATCATTTTTCTGCACTCGGCTACTTCATCATTTACTAATCTTGCCCCTAATGTTACCAAAAAGGTACCACTGTGTTCCACAAGGATTTTCTGTAATAAAGTCCCATTATATTTTAGCATGTTGGGGAACAAAATTTAACAAACTTACTATAGGGAATGAAAGTATAATACTTTGTATCATCTCGATTGCTGATTCTCTTCCAAATTGCAGTTCATAATTAAGTTGTGAAATATAAAATGCAATATGTTTGGTAACTTTATTTCTTAATGGATAATCCATTAAGAATTGATGGAAAACAACCCGGGCTTGTAATCTAACATGAGGTAACTCCGATGTAATACTCAGTTCTGCTACTTTTTCCATAACAGAATGTATTTCTAATGTCATGAGTTTCCTTGAAATTATTGCTCTTAGTAAAGCAAAAGCAGTTGCTTGTCTGTCATAATTATGCAAATCTTGCTCTACATACAGTAAAAGAATCTTTAATTGTTCTGTATCGATTGTGTAATATTTAACATCGCGAACAAGAACAGCCATTCCCTGAAATTTAAACAATTAAAATAATTCTTAAGGTTTAATGAATTATTTACCTTAAAGGCTGCTACCACCAACTCAAAATTGTCTCCCTTACTCAACCCTGCGGCTGCATATTTATGTAAAATTGCAAACATTGATTCTGCAATCTCCCCAACATTTTCTTTCATTGATGGAAGATCATGTTTCATCATTCTACTAAGACATTGTAATGTTAAAGTACTTAACTAAAAAAAAAAATAATTTTAAGGACCTTAAATTAAATTAATTCCCGAGTTCTTACCTTAACGTGGTGTGAATTAAGACAATTTTTAAAAACGGCTACAAAGGGATCAATAAAAGGTTTATACTCATCGTCCTTTAATTTATCTTTTTTTAATAAATAATGGCACAGTCTTAATCCAAATTCAATAAGAATATGGGCATTAGCTTTTTCAGAAGATTTAACCCCAGTACGTCTAAATCCAGATCTTCCTACAGGTGCTTGAGGTATAATAAAACAATCAATTTTTTGTTTTTCTTTCTGTTTTTCATTTAATTTATCTTTTTGTGTGTTAGCTAATAATTCTGGAATGCTTTCAGAAGATGTTCCATAAGCAAATTTTAAAAGAGACTCAATTGGAACAAATTGATTTTCCACCAAACCTAACGCAATGTGTCTTAAACTTTCTTGAGCCTTATGGACAAGTTTAAAAGAATGGGATGTTATTAAAACTGTTTTAATTGGAAGAAGTAGGTCCATAAGACATTTATCTGTTATATATTGCGATAAAATTTGTAGGGTGTCAAAACTTTTGGTTGATTTTGCTTCTGAGGTTTTTCTACCTATTTTTTCAACTTCTTTTTCGTCGGCAACACTTCCAAATAAATCTGCTTTACATAACTGAAAATTGTGATATAATATTATCCTATAATATACAGGGTGTTTAGTAAAATTTGGGAATCTTCAATTTGCAAGACCATACATAAAGTGCAGACATATTCAGAAAATCCATTAAAATCAAAATTAAAAAAATAATACAGGGTGTCTAATTAAAACAAATCATGTTGACTCATTAAAAGGACGCACCCCCCCCCCCTAAAAAAACTTACCCCTATTACTGGCAGAAGAATTTTATCCAAGTCTGTTGGCTGATATTGTTCTTTTAAACATACAAGCACTGAATGGACAGTATATACAAGAACATGGACGTGAAATCCTCTTGATAAGAGTGGGGACATTTCTTCCAGTAACAACCCCAAATATTGAGGTCCTAATCCCAACATAATTTTCTGCAGGGTTTCTCTTGTAACGCGACGTACACTCTCTAGCTGTGATTTTAGGAAAGTACAGAGCTTCATGAAGACTCTGAAATAAAATATAGAATCTACAGGGTGTTCCTAAAATAATGCCAGGAATTGAATTTTTAAAAAAATTAGAAATTATTTCGGACAATAGGTTCGATTAGGGGATTCCCCATCACCCTATATTCATGGCCGTTGCTAGCTCCACGGTTAACGTGGATATAATTTTGACACTAAATCCACGGCATTATGTCTTGTCAAGGGGTGACGTCAATAATTCGGCGACGCGAATACGAGCTGCACCTACTGCGCATGTCTGGGGACTTTCTCTAAGTCCAGGCGATAGATTTTGTTTGTAGTTAATAATTTATTATTATAATTAGATTTCTCAGAAACAGATTTTTACGCCTTGGGAATAGGCAACCAATCCGTGCGCACCTCTGTCCCTATATAATCTCAGGAAGCTGAAATAATTTTCCAAGTCCTCAGACATGCGCCGAACGTAATGCCGTGGATTTTGTGTCAGAATTATATCCACGTTAACCGGCCTATATTCACTGACGGTTTGATAGTTGAAGACCCTAGCCTTCAACTTTGTATAAGCACACAATGTGCCATACAATTTATAATTTGATCAGACTGTATCGCCCCCTAACTCACCTGACTTCATTCCTAACATTATTTTTGTTAAAGTTTCTTACCCTGGCAAGTTTGATTCTAAAATTCCCTTAGGAAGTCTTTGCAGAAGTTTAACGACAGCCAATGAAATTGGAACCCTTAATAAATCTTCTTCTTCCCTTTCAAATCCAGTCCTTTTCCTGTTTACTTTATGTGAGCTTTCATGATGCGTCATTTCTGCTAAAGTTCTATGAAGTTGAGGTAACAATACTGACTGTAAAAAAATAAATAATTAATCTGTGGTGGAAGCAAAAAAAAATTTATACTTGAATGGTGCGGATAACTCTGGTAGCCGTAGATTGGCATAAAACTCTGGTTTTATCAACTGCTAGGATTTTTTCAATTGTTTTCTCTGTTTCTTCTTCTTCTTCTACATCTTCAGGTATGGTTTCTAATGCTTCATCGACGCCTTCTTCAATTTCTTCACCTTCTTCACCTTCTTCATCTTTTTTTGGTTTTTCCTCTTCTTCTTCTTTAGTTTCTTCAATTAATTTTAATCCACGTACTTTTGGTGGTAATACCTTAACATGTCCTTTACTCAAATCAAAATGGAAAGCATCCAAAATTGCTACCATTAACCGAACCAACTGCTTTTGGAATTCAACTTTATGCCGCAACCGTGTCAGATAATATTTTAAAATCCCCTGATATTGATGCCACGGTAATAATTTACTAACAGTAGCTACTACATCGATTGCAGAATCAATCAAACTATTTTTTTGTGCATATCTCTCCGAGCATAAATAAAAAGAAGCTAACGGTAAAATAAATTGAGTTAAAGTCCTTGGACTTGGAGGATTCTCCTCAAGTTTAAAAACTTGTCCGAATTTTAAAAGAGCTCTTGCATGTCTATGGGTTTGTAAATGGGTCATGTTTGCAAAGAAATCTACTTCAATGTCTGCTTTGTTTGTTAGTTTATGGAGATCTCGAAGTACTACATGTGCGTTTGGGCATTCCCTTGATAAATGTCCTAATAATAAAATGCATTCATTTCTAAGCTCGTCATTTTTACTTTTAAATCCTTTTCTGATCATACAGAATAAAAGATCGTTTAATATATAATCAAGTTCTTTTGATTGGTTTACGTATTTTTTAATCAAAGCTGATGCAACATTTTTCCAACAATGAGAAGCATTTTCTTTTAGGGATAAATCATTTTCACTTCTTATTGTGTAATAACAATTGTAGATTATTATAACTCCTATGGTTACATCTAAAGATTCGTCATCGATCATAGATTGGATTTTTTTGAATCCGTCAAGCCTTTTTTGGAAATCCGGTTGATCAATCCATTTTGAATCACAAGCATTTAATTGCAAGACAAGGGTTGATAATAAAATTAATTTAGGATCTTTAAATCTCTTGGATATTGTTTCTGTACTCGTACAAAGAATTTTTCTTGAAGATAAATGTGTGATGTCTCCAAAAAACGGAGAGAGTTGCTTGAAATGTTTTTGCGGATCTTCAATATTTTGAAGTAAATTAGAAACCGTGGTGACATATTTTAAAACAGTTTCTTCCCCTGAAGAACATTTTTTTAACATGACCGGTAATAATAATTTTAATACTTCGTCACTTATTTCCGATTCCCAAACTAATTCCGATATCCGGGATAAAATAAATAATTCCCTTTGATTTATATTTTTGTTTTTACCTTCAAGTTTATGTTTGATTATTTTTAAAATTGAAGGGACATGGGGTAATAAAATACAACTCCCGTAATTTAATTTTTCGTTTAATTTCAATCTCTCTAAAATATTATCGTTGATCGGTAATAAATCTTCGATTGGAATTTCAAGTTTTAATTCTTCTTCGTCTGGGATTAAACTTAATAATTTCTCAAACATTTCCATGATTGAATTAATAACCGATCCATGGCTTTGTTTATTTAATAATAATTTCATTATATGGGGTAAAACATATTGGGTCTTATTATTCGGTTCGTGTTTCATTAAAAGGGGAAAATACCTTGGATTAGAACCCCATTGGATAAACAATTTAAGTAACGAAGTCGGACTATGTATTCCTTCGATTATTAATTTATCCAAGTACGGCCAAACAAAAATAATAAAAACAGAATTAATTTCTTGAGAATTCCAAACATAATTCTCAAAATGTCCAAAAAATCGTTCAATAATTTTAATGCAAGAACTTCGAAGATTTCTCAGGACGGATAAGTATCCGGCGTGAATATTCGGAAGCTGTTCGAAAGCCCCTTTTAAAGCAGCTCCGATTACTAACACGACTTTAAGTAAAAAACAAAGTAAATCTTTTCCCATTAACCCTCCGAATTGTTCCAAAACGACGGTTAATAAATTAAGGGTGCTTTGAAGACGCTTAGGGGGAATAAATTTTTCCAAATCGACATTTTTAGAAATATTTTCAATCATTTTTTCTAAATCATCTTCAAAATATTTCGTATAAAAACGAAAAGCCATGTGAATAAAATTTAACATTTCGTTGTCGTGACATCCGGCTAGGAATCTTAAAACCAGGTTCCTCCGTAACTGTCCGGATGATTTTCCTCCTGTCCGCAAACCAGTTTTCGCAAACATCTTACTATAGACAATTTTTAAAACAATTGGAATTAAATTTTCCCTATGTTCTTCTTGAACAATTGAACTTTCTTTATCAACTCTAAACGTTGCCAATTCATCTTTAAAATTTTTCTCATCGATTAATTGATATAAATGGTCACGATATGGGGTTAAATATTTATGCTTGTAAGTCATAATGCAATCTAAAGCAAGCTTTTGGATTTCATGATTTTTATGGGATAATAAATCAACGTAAAGTTTGTAGAGTTCTGGTTCACGGTACATTGATTTTGGACTCCGGATTTTAGAAAAGACGGTTAAATGATATAGGAGGGCTCTAAAAAAATTCGAATAATTGAAAGTAACGGGAAAAAAATGCAACGAC
Organism: Hemicrepidius hirtus; assembly: GCA_963082805.1. Lineage (NCBI taxonomy): Eukaryota > Metazoa > Arthropoda > Insecta > Coleoptera > Elateridae > Hemicrepidius > Hemicrepidius hirtus. The sequence goes on from OY720162.1 coordinate 32,938,154, forward strand.
TTACTTTAAGTTGTTACTGCCTTTGCCTTTTGGGGCAGGTCTTGTTAATTCCTTCTTAATACCCTCGGCTTCTTCGTCTTCGTTTTGATTATCAACTTCCATTTCTTCGTTTGAATTTTCTTTTATATTCCACATCACAGCAATATCAGAGTTTGACTTCATATACTCTTCCCTGTTTAAAAAAAAGTTTTTAATATTCCATTCTCTAGACCAAAAAACATCCCTTAATACTTACTCCATAAATTTCAATAATAATTCAGAAACATCCCTAGTTTTACTTTCAGCAACTTCTGAAAAATTCCCCATAGCTTTCCATAATAACAAGCGATGATTAGGAAAATCTGGTTTATCACAAATCCCATAACAATTCTTATATAACTCTTCCAAAAAAGAGCAATCGCTTTCAAAATCATTATTTTCAATTTCTAAAGGTTCTTTAATATTACAAACAGCCGTCCTCAATTCTTTAATAAAAACATTCCAAAAATCAGTAAGATCCATGCCTTGAGCATGAGTTGCAAGGATATTAATTGTAGGATCCCATAATAATTGAAAGTTCATATAAAGTACACCACAGAGGTAACGTAAAGGTATCATTTTGAATTCTGTATCCTTGCACATGGTTATCTGTTGCTTATCAAAGGAAAGTCTTTCTAAATTTTGTACTTGATCCCTATAAGTTTGGACTTGAGGGGAAATGGATTCCACATTGTAACAAAGACTGAAGATCTTCCACTCTTCTGTTAATGGGTTTAAACCGGATCTATTTTCAAAAAGGGTGTAGGTGTGAGCTGTTAGAAGTCTCATCTACAAAATATGTTAGTGTCAATACTGTCAGGGGTTTGATAGTTTATAGTTCCCAAGGGGTAAACCGCATGGAAAGCTTGATGTACATAGTCCAGGTAATCCCTGGAAAGTCTCAGGAAGTCTTAGGAAGTCTTAGGAAGTCTTGGTTAATCTTAGGGAAGTCCTTAGGTAGTCCTGGGAAGTCTAGATAATTTTTGGGAAGCCCCTGGGTGGTCCTGGAAAGTCTCAGGAAGTCTTGGTAATCTTAGGGAAGCCCTTACGTAGTCCTGGAAAGTCTAGATAATTTTTGGGAAGTCCCTGGGTGGCTCTAGAAAGTCTCAGGAAGTGTTAGGAAGTCTTGGTTAATTTTAGGGAAGTCCTGGGAAGTCTAGATAATTTTTGGGAAGTCCCTGGGTGGCTGTAGAAAGTCTCAGGAAGTGTTAGGAAGTCTTGGTTAATTTTATGGAAGTCCTTAGGTAGTCCTGGGAAGTCTAGATAATTTTTGGGAAGTCCCTAGATGGTCCTGGAAAGTCTCAGGAAGTCTTAAGAAGTCTTGGGTAATCTTATGGAAGTCCTGGGAAGTCTAGATAATTTTTGGAAAGTCCCTGGGTGGCTCTAGAAAGTCTCAGGAAGTGTTAGGAAGTCTTGGTTAATTTTAGGGAAGTCCTCTAGATAATTTTTGGGAAGTCCCTGGGTAGTCCTGAAAAGTCTCAGGAAGTCTTGGGTAATCTTAGGGAAGTCCTTAGGTAGTCCTGGGTAGTCTCTTAGAAGTCTAGATAGTTTTTGGGAAGACCCTGGGTAGTCCCACATTGGGTGGTTTAGTGTACACAATTTTTTACCATGGTTTACCCCTTGATACTTACCTCATGATATGGAGAGTTATAGTTTCCTTCTAAAACTGAATGTAATTTTCTTAAAACTTCCACGTTGATCAACTTTTCTTCATTTTGTGTAGCAGTGAAGTATAAATTCAAAATTTTTAAACTACCCAAAAGAGTTACATTTGAAGCTAACGGCAATACATTATTAAGAATTAAATCCATATGTACAAGAAGTTCTTCCTGCGATGGTGTAATATGTACAGCACATTCCAAAGTGTTTAATAATAAAAATAATATTTTTTTTAACTTTAAACTATCCGTTTCTTTTTGGATATTTTCACAAAGTACCCTTACATTATTATTTATCATACTTTTAGCTTTTGTATTCTCCCCAAAATTTAAATGAGGTAAACATATTACAGCACACAAATAATTTTCTAACGATTCAATATTTTCTACATCAATATATTTTAAAATAATTTCAAGAATATTATTTTGTTTTGAATTAAAATCCAAAGGATATTTAATCCACGATTCTAAATTAATTCCGTTTCCACAAAGGGGTGATTTTTTTAAAATTAATTTAGTCAAGACACGTAAAGAATTTTTATCTAAATTATTTTCAATACAATGTTTTAAAAAAGTTGGCAAAACAAGAGCTTCAAAAGATGTGTAATTTTTTACGTGATCAACAAAATGTAATAAAATTTTATTTGAAGGGACACATAAAATTTTTCTTGTTAAGGCACTTGCTTGTTCTTGTGGTAAACGAACATTAGCAGATAAAAGTAACAAAATTGAAACTTTAGAAATGACTAAAAGAACCGTTTCAGGTAAACTCGGTAAAGTTAATAACTTTAAGATTGTTTGGATAATTGGAACAGGGGTTTGTAATAATTTTCCATTTCGATACTCCACTGCTTGGCCAATTAATCTTAAGATTAATTCAATATTTCTTGCTACTTCATCGGTCTTTTCGGAAGTCCATTCTTGGGAAAGCTTTTCTAAAATGTTTAGCAACGTTTTCCAAAGTAATTCACTCTTTTGTGGATAAATATTTGAAGCAATATTAATTATGAGTTCTTCTAGGACTTCGAATAAAATACTTTGAGGGAATTTTTTATTGGAAAGCGATTCCAATAGAAGGGGTAACATTGTGTCGGCACAACTGTGAAATTGCCCTTTAATTCCATGGACAACCTCGAATAATAGCTTACCACAACCGCTAATCCCCTATAAATAAACAAACTTAATATTTTTGTAGCCTAATTAATAGATCGTGACTTACATCTCGATTATTTTTAACAACCTTTAAAAGGAGGCTTAAAAAGCTTTCCCGATCCTTTACTTTTCGTACAACAAACGCAAAACTTTCAGCAGCAAAATTATTAATGTAATCTGGTTTGTTATCGGATAATAACGGTAACAAACTAGTAAAGACGGTATTAACATCTTTTGTAAGGGGTCTCCAGAGGAATTTAAAAAGATATGCCAAGCATGTGAAAGTCCATTCAAGTTGTTCGGTATCTTTCGTGTTTAATAAATCGATCAAAACGTTTAAAAAATCAGGATAAAATTGATAGAAATCTTTACGTAAATCATTTGCCAAGGCCACTACTAACCTGGAAGATTAAATTTATTAATTATCTTTGTAAGAAATAAATATTTAGGTATGCGCTTACTCCAAAAGTGCTTGTAAACAAAGCACATTTTTACGTTGTAAATGTTTTAGCAAGACTTCTACTACAATATCCTTGCTATGAATTAACTGTGGAAGTGTAATTAACCCATTAGCATTAACTTCTTTCCTAAAAGCACTGTAATATTCGGTTAAATTCAAAACGTCCCATTTTTGAATCGCTTGATAGAATAAACATTCGTTTTCTTCGGATTGTGTTTCATATTCATGACCAACACGATGAAAAATATCAATATCTATATTAGAAATACGTTCTGAGAAGGGTTGAAACTGGAAAAATACAAAATAAACTTAAATTAAGCCCTAAAAACTTTTCTAACCTAAATGTGTAGGAGTAAAATTATTCAAAAACTTACCCTAAACGTGTTGTTTTCTTTATGCCTAAGTGGTTTATTCTTCATTTTCGTATCTTATAGCATAATTAATTCAAGATTTAATTAAAAAAAGGGCACTTTTGTGTACTGACGTTTCTAGGTTATGTCAAACAAACACGTGGTTTGTGAATGAGAAACGTCACTTTTGACGTTTGTTACGTTGGTAGTCAATTGTTTGAATTAAAAATTCATTCAACAAAATTTTAATTATTAAAGTGTTAAATTTAATAATTAAGAGATAAATAATTAATTGTTAGGTTCTATTTTGATTAATAATAAGTGTTCCTTCAACAATCAAGACTAGTTGCAGCTCTGTCAACAATCGGTAAGCCAAATAATTTTAAATTCGTCAAACTCACCCTCTTTAGATGATTATTCAAAGAATTGTTAATAAAACGTTGTTTTTAATGAGTATTCACTTAGTTTTATTGATTTTTATGTAAGTTACTGAAATAATTACCTCACAGGGCAATTTTTTTAAATATGAAATGTGTTTGTGGTGTTAAGGCTTACTACATACTCCAACGGGCTAAGCATTAGTTCGTTTTTACAGAACCTGCTCGAGACAGTAAGCATAAAACCATCAAAAACCCCTTTTTAAGGTACCACCCCTCTTTGCTTTCATTACCTTGAGCTAAAATATTAAAACGTGTATCTGGTGTCTGGTTTTAAGGCAACGAGTAATTCCCAAAGTGCATTTGTATGTTCCAATAGACTGGAGCTTGTTGCACCTAAGCTAATCTTTTTACCTTCCCTCGTCCCCTCAAACACCTGCCTTTTTTCTGGGGTAACAGGGGTAGCTGCACTTGTTACACCAGGGTAGGTTAGAGTAGATCCATACAGGATCAAGTCAGACCAATTCATTTGTAATTAGAAAGCGCTTTTGCTGTTAGGGGTGCTTTCCAATTAATTGCACGCTGGAATAACTCCTAGTAGCACCGAGTAGTTCCCAAACCGCACTTATGCGTTCCAATTGACTGGAGTTTGTTGCACCTGAACTGATCTTTTTACCTTCCCTCGTCCCTTCAAGGACTTACATTTTTCTCCTGGGGTAGCTAGACACTTGTTACGCATTACATGACATTAAGTTCAGTGTATAGCGTTCCAATTAAATCAACACCGGGGCAGTTTAGCGTAGATCCCTACAAGATCAGATCAGTCCATTTTCAAACACATTTATAAACACAAAAATTTTCTTTAAATTAAGGTCATGGAAGGAAAACAATCTTTATTAAAAGACCAGGAGTGTCTAAATGAAGACTACCATCAGGTAATCAAACATGTACCATTGCATACAAACGAAATTACGAAAGATCCTGTAAATACGCAAGAAATGTTTGAACAAATTACCTGTCATGATGATGTACAGGTAATTGAAGAAAAAATTACTACATGTGAGGTTGACTTAGAATTTATTCAGTTAACTGAAAGTAGAGTATACGATTCGTTATCACTTACTTCTCGTTTACGAATTGAAACAGAACTCCTAGCTAAGGCAAAGGTAGGGCAGTAAACATATCTTTTCTTTAGTTCTCTTAATTACAACATAACATATTTAGGCTAGAGAAGAAGTGACTGCTTGTACTTCACAAAGTCATATACAAGAACTGAAAGAGAACCAAGACCAATTGGACAAAAGCATTTCAGAACTACAGGAATTCAAAGAAAAACTACTGCAAGGGCTAGAAGTTGAAAACCTTAATCGTACGAATCTTGAAAAACAAATGCAGAATACTGGAAAAATGCTTAACATTCTAAATGCGAATTATGCTGGATTAGAAAAAACATACCAAACATCCTTATCAGTTGCCCAAGACTTAGAAGAACAAAGCGAATGTGAAATTAAAAATTACAAAATAAAAAAGGAACAATTACTCGAGACTATTGGAATTGAGAATAAAAATTTGGCAGAACTGAAGGATATTTTAGAAGCTGAGAATAAACAGTTCAATGCTGATTTAAATATAAAAAATTGTACCTTGAATCAGTTAAAGGACGAACAAGGAAACTGCGCGAATGATATTGAAAATATGCAGAAATATTGTGAAAATTTAAAAAATCAAGCCAATGAAAGCAATAAGTATCTTCTTGAGGTTCAATCTCAAAATGAGTTTCTTCGTAACAAACTAGAAACCATAAATTTAGAAGAATTAGAAGGACAGAAAATAAAAAAACAGCAGGATTATCAAAAAATTCTTGAGGGATTAGAAACTGATTTAAAGAAACTCAGGGATAGGTAATAATTTCCAGGTTCGCAGTCTTTTGTGTTTAATTTAAAAAAAATTCTTTCAGTTGCGATGCCGCTGAAAGCCATAAAGCAGGCTTATTAGTTTCTTTGGAAAATGAAACAGACATTGGAAATAAACTTGAAAAAACTTTCGATGAGTTGGAGAACGAACACAGTGCCTTAATAGTAGCACAAGAAGAATTAAACAAAATCAATAAAAAAATTGAAAATAAAACCGATCATATCGCGTCTGTGAAATCGGAAGTTCAAGCAACCGACTCTAGATTAGTAAAACTTCATGAAGAGATCGCGGAGACTGTAAAAAATAAAGAAAACAAAACAGAGGTATAAAAAACTTCTAGGACAATTCGCCCCCGGACGATTCGCCCCCTAGGATAATTCGCCCTGGACAATTCGCCCCGGGTATAACAATTTTAAAATTGTAAAATTGTTATACCGGGGGCGAATCGTCCGGAGGGGAATTGTTCACAAAAAAAACTTGAATTTCTTTTAAAATTCATTTCAGAATCTAAATATTCTTCAAGAAATGAACAAAGAACTTCAAGCAAAATTAGTTGGCTTGGAAAATCAAACCAAAAAACTTACGGAAGATTGCGAGATTAACAAAACAAAATTATCTGAATTGGAACAAAATATATCCGGGGTAAAAACAGAAATAGAGGAAACTACCACCCAATTACTTGAAGAAAAAGAAAAATACGTAAATGCTGAAAAAAAATTCAATCCTCAATTGGAAAAGTTAGATCAGGAACTTGTTGAAGCTCAGAAGAAATTTGAACAAGTCCAGAAAGAATCTAACATGAGAACAAAAGCTTTACAAGAAGAACTCTTAGTTTATAAATCTGACATGGAAAAAACTTTAAAACAGAATCGAGAAAATTATAAAGGAAAGTTGCAAGAAATGGAAAAAAAATTAGGGGAGCTCCAAGGTGAATTAAAAATAGAAACGGAAAATATGGAACAAACCAAAAAGCTTATTCAACTAAAAAAAGTAACAGAACGAAATCTTCTAATCGAATTACAATTTGCGAATATTAGTTCGCAAGAAAATTCACAAAAACGTAAGATTTCGAAAAATTTTGTAGCTCCAGGTATTTTAAAATCAGTTGGAAAATCACCAGGGACTAAGACAGTGACATGGCGACAACCAAGTAATAGCAGCTTGAGTAGTAGTGATACAGGGGAACCACCAGCAACTGTAAGTAGTTTTTATAAATGTTAATTTTTTCTTCAAGCAAAAAAAAATTTAAAACCTACTTTTGTTCCAGTTTGAATGGAAATCCTCGGACGAATTATTTGCAGAATTGTTAAGAAACTCTCCACCTCAACGTTTGGTGGAGAATAAATCTAAAAAGCGTCCACGCTTTGATTAAATTTTTTCAAAGTTCTTTACGTTTAATTTTTTTTGTTTAGTTATAAGAGAAAATTATTTAAAGTTTCGTTAAATTTTCCTCAACGTTTGGTGGAGAATAAAATCTAAAAAGCGTCCACGCTTTGATTAAATTTTTTAAAAGTTCTTTACGTTTAAATTTTTTTGTTTAGTTATAAGAGAAAATTATTTAAAGTTTCGTTAAATTTTCCTCAACGTTTGGTGGAGAATAAAATCTAAAAAGCGTCCACGCTTTGATTAAATTTTTTAAAAGTTCTTTACGTTTAAATCTTTTTGTGTAGTTATAAGAGAAAATTATTTAAAGTTTTGTTAAATTTTCCTAATGTTAATTTTCCTTTTGTTTTCTTTGAATAAATTTAGTTTTTCTGAAATAATTTTACAGCAATTAATATTTTGGAACAAGAATTCTACTTCTTCTTAGTGTATAATAGGTACTTTACGTCATAGAAAATGTGGAAAACGAGAAATTAAAATGAGTGGGGATGCTTATATATCAGAAAGTCTATCCTACAGTATTATCTTTGGAGAAAGTCTACGGGGTGACACTTTAGTTGTTAATCCAAGTGAAAATTAATTCATAATTTGTGATTTCTTTGTTCAGTGCGTGTGTGTGCGTCTAGAAATTTTGGAAAATTTAAATTTCCCCAAATCCAAAGTAAGTTATAATAAAAACTAAATCAATTTTTCTATAAAAATAAAATCCATTCTTTAAATTATTTTATAAAAAAAATATATTTCATACATAATCGATTACAAATACACAATTTTAATTTGCTAAACACTTTCACTATGAACAATTAATGTTACATAACAAAATCGGGTTACCCAAATTTTTAATATACAACGAACTCTTAATTATTTAGGCACAGTTGCATAATAATTAAAGTTTGCAGAGAACAGCATCCGAAGTAAGAACTTTCACTGTTTGCGGAAGTACTTCAAACCGGTATAATATTCCTATGTATAGTTCATGTGTACACGGAAAATAATAAACTTGGTTTACAAGTGCTTTCCCTTTTTATCTTGCATAATAATAGTGTCCTTAATAATACGATGTCAGCATTCAAAAGCGTATATTTCAACAGGAAGTTCGGGTTTTGAAGTAAGGTGGTCATAAATTAAATACCAGACCTAACAGGGCACATTTTTAAGGTAAAAACATGAATAAGAAAAGTTTGAATGGTAATAAACATTATAGGTTCTATAGAGTGAACAACTTCAATCTCGGTACAGTGAACAGTCTACTTTTCAGGGTGACCCTGGACTGTACACGTAATCCTGAAATTCTAGTCCGAGAACTTTGGGTGACCAAACAAAGCAGGACTGTTCACTGTATCGAGAGTCAAATTATTTATTCTACAGAACCTACAGTACGAAACCGAACGTCTTTATACCTAAAATACGTTGGGAAATTAATTTCCGGCCACCCTGGTTTTAAAAAAAATAATTCTAGCCCTAACCCCAACCAGGAATCGAACCTGGAGTTCTGGATTGCCAGACTTTTACTCCAAATAAATGCCCCCCCTATCAAGTAGGATAGTGTCAGAATAGTGCGGAAGTTCAAAATCACGAGTTCGAATCCCAGCTCGAGACAATTTTTTTTTTTAATATTGCTCCATTTTTATCACCACTCGGTATATAAACAATTCCTTTTAATATTTATACTCGATTTATTTTTAGAATGTGGTTGATATGCACGATCCTATTCATAACAATTCTAGGACTGTTAGCATATCTCGATACAAAAAAGCCTAAAAATTTTCCACCTGGGCCTAAATGGATTCCAATCCTCGGAAGTGCATGGACCGTACACCAATACAGAAAAAAACTAGGCACTCTCTGTAAAGCAACAGCAGAGTTAGCCGATAAATACGGTCCTGTATTAGGTCTTCGTGTTGGAAAAGATCGCACTGTTGTGGTCCTTGGAACAGAAGCTATTAGGGAGTTTTTATCTAAGGACGAACTCGCTGGAAGACCTCAAGGACCATTTTACGAAATTAGAACATGGGGGGAACGAAGAGGGATATTATTAACCGATGAAGACTTTTGGCAAGAACAAAGACGTTTCGTTCTTCGACATCTTAGGGAATTTGGATTCGGCAGGAAGAATATGTCAAATTTAATTGAAGAAGAAGCGGAAATTATGATTCAAAATATTAAGGGAAAAATCAAGGAAAAACAAGGGTGTGAGATAAGAATAGATGATTTATTTGGTATCCATGTTTTAAACACCCTTTGGGCTATGATAACTGGGACAAGATACAGCCCTGAAAATAAAAAATTAAAAACGTTACAAAATATTCTTCGCGAATTATTCGCTAACATTGATATGGTTGGAACATTATTCAGTCACTTTCCATTTTTAAGATACGTTGCTCCTGAATTTTCAGGATACAATTTATACGTGAAAAGCCATAAATGTATTTGGAAATTTTTAAACGAAGAGTTACAAAAACATAAAGAAACTTATAATTCAGAAGATCTTAGAGGTTTTATGGATGTTTATTTAAAAATGTTGAGTTCTCCTGAAAAAAATGAAAGCTTTTCTGAAATACAATTGTTAGCGATTTGTTTAGATTTATTTATGGCTGGTTCTGAAACTACAAGCAAAACGTTAGGGTTTGCGTTCCTTTATTTATTGCTAAATCCGGAAGTTCAAAAAAAAGCACAGGAAGAAATCGATCGAGTTGTTGGAAGACAAAGACTACCATCGTTAAGTGATAGACCTAAGTAAGACCTAAATAAGTATAATTTTTCCTCCCTTTCCTAATTTCAAATCCTGAAAAATTTGACTACCAGTTTTCTCTTTCTTCTTTCGATTTTCTTATTTTCTTTAGCATGCAATACATGGAGTGCGTCGTCCTGGAATCCCTAAGAATGTTCATGGGAAGATGTTTTAGTATTCCGCATAGAGCCCTAACAGATACAACCCTTCAAGGTTATTCTATCCCTGAGGTAAAACCTCCCATCTACATTTATTATTTGACTATAAAATATTTATTTTTAGGGAACAATGGTAATAGTCAACTTTCAAAGAACCCTGATTGGTGAAGACTCGGGTTGGTCTCAACCAGATGTTTTCCTTCCCGAAAGATTCGTTAAAGATGGAAAAATCCACACCCCTGATAGTTATTTACCTTTTGGATTTGGAAAGCATAGATGCATGGGGGAAACCCTTGCAAGGGCTAATGTTTTTCTCATTGTTTCCAGTCTTTTGCAAAATTTTAATTTTAGTATACCACCTGGTTGTCCGTTGCCATCTACAGATGCTATCGATGGGGCTACTCCTGGACCGCAACCCTTTAAAGCAATCGTTACAATAAGACAATAATTATATTAGATTGTCCTGTTTGAGATAATATTTTTGTATGATAACAGGCAGTTAGTGCTTGTACTTTGTTGTTTATTTTCAATCCTTCCAAGATATTAAGAACAATTACATTTGCGCAAATTTACTCAATTCTGTTAGCAATATCAATATTTATTTACAAAAATAAAAAAAAACAGTTTAAATTAAAACTTCTGAAAATTAATTATAGTAGAAAACATTATATATCTAGATAACAAATCCTTTAGTTTTTTTTTAATATTTATTTTTAAATAATAAATAAAATAAATAATTTAATAAAATAAAATTTTCTTTTGAACAGATTTGAATGTTTAAATTTGACGCGCAAACGGATAGATGGGAGACCGAGTAATCTGTATTCACAAGTGCACTGCAATTTGAAATCTTTCTAAATTGCAGTGCATTTGGTGAACTCAAATAGTGTTCTGCTATCTTTAAGGATTATGGCTAAACCCTTTAGTTCAACGCTTAGCCGATTCGCATTCGGGGACTGTAGGCGCTGCGATCGGTTTAAAGAGAAAACTGTTCAATCTCGAAATTGCAATGTACTTGTTTATGGGAATGGAAATAACCTCCTCTGATTGGTTCTTGTAAAGAAAATCTTATTTCCGGTTGGGTAGTATGTACAGTCAGTGACAAATGTTTTCACCAGTACTGTACCACTGTAACCGGCTTTACTGAGAAGTATAACACGTTTCTCCCTTTGATTTCTTCTTGTTAACAGCGTTACCAACATACCTATGTAAAACAATGAAAACGGCGTTATGTCACCTTATGTTTCTCAGAAACGTGGGTTCAGTGGTATAATACTGGTGAAAACATTTGTCACTGACTGTACATTAGAATGTGACCATAGGCGGTTTCGTGGGGAGCGATTAGACTGTGACCAAGTTGGCGGGCCGAGGTGTACATTAGATGTGACGAAGTGGGCGGTTTCTAGTGTGAACGCACCTTTAGCAAATAAAAGTTGATGTGTGAACGCACCTTTAACTGATAAAGGTGCGTTCACACTGCAACTTTTATTAACTAAAGGTGCGTTCACACAACAGCTTTTATTAGCTAAAGGTGCGTTCACACTGCATAATTTATTTTCTAAAGGTGCGTGCACACTGCAACTTTTAATAGCTAAAGGTGCGTTCACACTGCAACTTTTATTAGCTAAAAGTTGCGTTCACACTGCATAATTTATTTTCTAAAGGTGCGTTCACACAGCAACTTTTATTAGCTAAAGGTGCGTTCACACTGCAACTTTTATTAGCTAAAGGTGCGTTCACACTGCAACTTTTATTAGCTAAAAGGTGCGTTCACACTGCATAATTTATTTTCTAAAGGTGCGTTCACACAGCAACTTTTATTAGCTAAAGGTACGTTCACACTGCATAATTTATTTTCTAAAGGTGCGTTCACACTGCAACTTTTATTAGCTAAAGGTGCGTTCACACTGCATAATTTATTGGCTAAAGGTGCGTTCACACAGCAACTTTTATTAGCTAAAGGTGCGTTCACACTACATAATTTATTTGCTAAATGTGCGTTCACACAGCAACTTTTATTAACTAAAGGTGCGTTCATACAGCAACTTTTATTAGCTAAGGGTGTGTTCACAGAGCAACTTTTATTAACTAAAGGTGCGTTCATACAGCAACTTTTATTAGCTAAAGGTGCGCTCACACAGCAACTTTTATTAGCTAAAGGTGCGTTCACACGGCAAAATTTATTAGGACCCCGCTACACTTTTCAACCACGGTCCTTGACTTAGTTAAATTAAAAACAAACACAGTATGGAAAAAAATTGATTTTAATATTTAAAAAAATTACAATTATTCTTATTAGCTAAAATTACTTAATAAAAAATACAGAAAACACTGCCATTGGAGAAAAGAGTAAAAGTGTAATAATAATAGTAATAATAATAATATAATTTTTTTTTTAAATTTTATTTAGCTTAAAAATGATAATAATGATTCATTTCCGGAAAATCCTGAAGAGTTCTGAAGGGGTGAAAAAAATGAGAAAAGGCTATAGTCTTTCTTCTTTTCTTGGATGATTTGCTCACCCCTCCAATTTCCTTCTTAAATTCCCAGAATGTAATATGAAAGCTAAAGACTTGAAAAATATGTGCCAAACATCCCCCATCCCCTCGCAACTGGTCCAAAAAAATTCCGAAAGTTTTCTGGAACAACCCAATTCTGAACGTTTCCTAGCCAGGTGTGGAGCAGTGGGAAGGGGTGAGGGAAGTTTGCCCCATAATTTTCAAGTGTACACACTCCAAATAACATTCTGGGAAAATCGTGGCGAGATCTGAAGGGGTGAAATTTTTTTCCAAAAAATGAGGAAAGACTATAGTCTTTCCTTTTTTTTTCGAAGATTTTTTGACCCTCTCCGATTTCCTTAGGAAAATTTCAGAATGTAATATGAACCCTAAACACTTGAAAAATATGTGCCAAACATCCCCCATCCCCTCGCAACTGGTCCAAAAAAATTCCGAAAGTTTTCTGGAACAACCCAATTCTGAACGTTTCCTAGCCAGGTGTGGAGCAGTGGGAAGGGGTGAGGGTAGTTTGCCCCATAATTTTCAAGTGTACACACTCCAAATAACATTCTGGGAAAATCGTAACGAGATCTGAAGGGGTGAATTTGTTTTCGGATAAATGAGCAAAGACTATAGTCTTTCGTTTTTTTTTCGAAGATTTTCTCACCCCCTCCGATTTCCTTACGAAAATTTCAGAATGTAATATGAAGGGTAAAGACTTGAAAAATATGTGCCAAACATCCCTCAACCCCTCCCATTGGTTCAGAAAAAATTCAGAAAGCTTTCAGAATGAGTCCATTCCTGAACGTTTCCTGACCAGGCAGGGAGCAGTGGGAAGGGGTGAGGGAAGTTTGTCGGGTAATTACCAAGTGTACACCCTCCAAATAACATTCTGGGAAAATCCGGACGAGATCTGAAGGGGTCAAAAATTTTTCCAAAAAAGATCAAAGACTATATATAGTCTTTCTTTTTTTTTCGGTCATTTTTTTCACCCCCTCCGATTTCCTTCTAAAATTCCCAGAATGTAATATGAACCCTAAACACTTGAAAAATATGTGCCAAACATCCCTCAACCCCTCCCATTGGTTCAGAAAAAATTCAGAAAGCTTTCAGAATGAGTCCATTCCTGAACGTTTCCTGACCAGGCAGGGAGCAGAGGGAAGGGGTGAGGGAAGTTTGTCGGGTAATTACCAAGTGTACACCCTCCAAATAACATTCTGGGAAAATCCGGACGAGATCTGAAGGGGTGAAAAAAATTAGGGAAGACTTAGTCATCCATCCTTTTTTTTTAGATATTTTAATACTTTTACCATAAACTGTAAGAAAATAAATTCCATTAAAAAACTTCTTTTTATCTTGTTGCCCATAGTAAATTGCAGTAAATTTGTAGCCATAAGATAAGAGCGCCATGTCTTGATTGGTGCAATTTTAAACCCCTCTCTAGGCATATGGAAATTTTTGGAAGGTCTTTGTCGAATTGTAAATGCACATCACTAGTGCGAAAGATTTTGTGCAAGCAACAATAAGTGTTTTATTAAAGATTCGAATGTTTTAAACCACACCTTTAAATTTATTCTTAATTATTTTCTTGTAAATTAATTTTTACTGATTAGGTAAGCAGAAATGTATTTTTGTTTTAATTATTAGGAAAATCTTTGGTTTAATCAGAAAATTTATTTATATAAAGAAATTTATTTAATTAGTTATTAATTATTAGATATCTTTTATGTTCCAGTTTTCAATAGTGCCAAGGTTGCAGAATCATCCTCGCCGCCCCTGCAGATCCACTAAATCGAAAGAATAACACAAATCGTCTTACAAAGAAAACCAAGTTCTTTAAGGGTAAGTTTACTTTTTAATTTTCAAATTTAAACCCTTCACCCCTTTTACTAAATAATTTTAACTTTCTTGTTATTACTAATCGAGTATTGGTGTTAAGCCTTAGTAGTAGAAAATATCGATAACACTACGAGCAGCCCTTAGTTTTATCATCCCTTTATGCTTTATTAATAATAATTATTAAATCAAACGGTTTTGGATCAAATTTATAAATACGTGTCGTCATTATAAAGGAATTTTTACTTAACTTACATTTCGAGGTGAACAAAGAAAATTTGAATCATACAAACGCAAAGAGATATCTTATCACATGTTTGCAACGACCTGCCCATTGTGTTTCTATTCATTCAGAAATAATATCGGCTGCTATTAAAGAAATAATTTTTGGAATGTTGTTAAATTTTATACTTTCATTGTGCCTTTAGTATAAATGTAAGTTTTGATATTTAATTTTAACTGTCGTTTTATAACAATTTGAGTGTTGGTGTTAACTCTAGCAACCCTTATTTATATCATCCCTCTAAATGTGAAGAAAATATTTAAACAAGAGATTTAATTGTTGGATAAGCGTATATTACACCCATTTTATAAAATGTGGTATTCCAAACCAAAAGAATTTATATCATCCCTATGGATTACTAATTGTTGTACCTATAAGAGTATTCCCAGAATTAATTATTATTTTTTATTTTCCAGTTTTCAATAGTGCCAAGGTTGCAGAATCATCCTCGCCGCCCCTGCAGATCCACTAAATCGAAAGAATAACACAAATCGTCTTACAAAGAAAACCAAGTTCTTTAAGGGTAAGTTTACTTTTTA
The DNA here is from genome assembly GCA_963082805.1 of Hemicrepidius hirtus. NCBI lineage: Eukaryota > Metazoa > Arthropoda > Insecta > Coleoptera > Elateridae > Hemicrepidius > Hemicrepidius hirtus. Next base: position 32,953,511 of record OY720162.1, read on the forward strand.
TATTTTCAAATTTAAACCCTTCGCCCCTTTTACTAAATAATTTTAACTTTCTTGTTATTACTAATCGAGTATTGGTGTTAAGCCTTAGTAGTAGAAAATATCGATAACACTACGAGCCCTTAGTTTTATCATCCCTATGCTTTACTGAGCAAAGACTATAATAGTCTTTCCTTTTTTTTTCGAAGATTTTTTCACCCCCTCCGATTTCCTTAGGAAAATTTCAGAATGTAATATGAAGGCTAAAGACTTGAAAAATTTGTGCCAAACATCCCCCATCCCCTCGCATCTGGTCCAAAAAAATTCCGAAAGTTTTCTGGAACAACCCAATTCTGAAAACGTTTCCTAGCCAGGTGTGGAACAGTGGGAAGGGGTGAGGGTAGTTTGCCCCATAATTTTCAAGTGTACACACTCCAAATAACATTCTGGGAAAATCGTAACGAGATCTGAAGGGGTGAATTTTTTTTCCGAAAAATGAGCAAAGACTTTCGTTTTTTTTTTCGAAGATTTTCTCACCCCCTCCGAATTCCTTAGGAAAATTTCAGAATGTAATATGAAGGGCAAAGACTTGAAAAATATGTGCCAAACATCCCTCAACCCCTCCCATTGGTTCAGAAAAAATTCAGAAAGCTTTCAGAATGAGTCCATTCCTGAACGTTTCCCGACCAGGCAGGGAGCAGTGGGAAGGGGTGAGGGAAGTTTGTCGAGTAATTACCAAGTGTACACCCTCCAAATAACATTCTGGGAAAATCCGGACGAGATCTGAAGGGGTCAAAAATTTTTCCAAAACATGAGCTAAGACTATAGTCTTTCCTTTTTTTTCGGTCATTTTTTTCACCCCCTCCGATTTCCTTCTACAATTCCCAGAATGTAATATGGAGGCTAGAGACTTGGAAAATATGTGCCAAACATCCCTCAACCCCCCCCCCCCCATTGGTTCAGAAAAAATTCAGAAAGCTTTCAGAATGAGTCCATTCCTGAACGTTTCCTGACCAGGCAGGAAGCAGTGGGAAGGGGTGAGGGAAGTTTGTCGGGTAATTACCAAGTGTACACCCTCCAAATAACATTCTGGGAAAATCCGGACGAGATCTGAAGGGGTCAAACATTTTTCCAAAAAATGAGCAAAGACTATAGTCTTTCCTTTTTTTCGGTCATTTTTTTCACCCCCTCCGATTTCCTTCTACAATTCAATTCTACAATTTGTTCATTAGGAGTTTTGTAAATTGGATTGTATAAATTGAAGTTCGGACCTAATTCCAAAACATCCTGTACATCACTAGGTATAGTAATTTCAGTCAGATTTTTGATCCAATTTGTTTTGGAGTTAGGTCCGAACTTCAATTTATACAATCCAATTTACAAAACTCCTAATGAACAAATCATTGTAAATATAGAGCATGGCATAAAAAACCTCCAAAGTGATGACCAAAATCGCATTAGATCTTCAATCTGTAATATTTTAACAAATCACAAAAATAAAACCCAATTATTAAATAATCATGAACATAAAATTAATAACTCTTTTCTTCAAAAAGTAAACAATAGAAAAAAAATTTTAAAAACACTTACTACTTACAAAAAACTCATCTCACATAATGGTTTAATCCCAAAAATTTATGGTTTACCTAAACTCCATAAACCCACAATTCCTCTTCGACCAATAGTAGCTTCATATATGAGTCCTCAATATAATCTTTCCAAATATCTTTCAAATATCCTAATTAATATCACAGAAAAAAATAAATACAGAGTTAAAGACTCTTGGACTTTCAAATCAGATATAAATAATATTATTATTCCCTCAAATGACATTATTTTTTCTCTAGATGTTGTCTCTCTTTACACCAACATTCCTACTGACTTAGCTATTGACACTATAGAATATTACTGGCAAAAAATTCAACAATATACTACAATACCAAAATCAGATTTTATTCAAGCTGTTAAAAATATCATTAATTCCAACTTTTTTCAATATAACAACCAAATTTACAAACAAATCTTCGGAGTTGCTATGGGTCAACCTATTTCAAGTACAATTGCAGATCTTGTTCTACAAAAAATAGAAGAAGACTTATTAAAGATTTTAAAAGATAAAATTTTCCTTTACAAACGATACGTTGACGATATCATCATCATAGCAGAAAAAAATCAAATCAATAATATTTTTAATTCTTTCAATAATGTACACCCTAGATTAAAATTCACAATTGAACTAGAAAATAATTCAAATTCCATCAATTTTTTGGATTTGACATTGTTTCGGAATCAAGATGGTTCTATTGACACAGATTGGTTCCGAAAGAATGTCAAAACTGATAGATAGGTACCTAAATTATAATTCCTTTACTTCAATTAAATATAAACAAAGTTTAATATACGGACTTGTAGACAGAGCAATCAAATTATCACCAACAAAATTTCACCATAAAAATATTACTCTCATAGAATCTATGCTAATTAAAAATAATTATCCCCTTCATTTCATTAAGAAACATATCAAAAAAGAATTAAAATTTCAATAATAGAAATAAAAACATTAACTCTTCAATAAATCTCTTTCCCAATTTTTTAGGGAATGAATTTAATAATAACCAATTTCCAAATTCAAATAATTATATCTCCTTACCTTACATTCCTAACCTATCCTCAGGCCTGGATTAAGGGGGGGGGGCTAAGGGGGCTGGAGCCCCGGGCCCCGGCCAGATTGGGGCCCCGGCATCGTATCTGGTTTCGGGTAGGAAATGCAAACAATCTGTATATACAAGAAAGATTTTTTTCTATAAACTTATAGCCCCGGGCCCCACGAAGTCTTAATCCGGGCCTGCCTATCCTTACAACTAGAAAAAACCTTAAAAAAATACAACCTACAAATTGCTTATAAAAATCATAATACAATAGGCAAACACTTCTTTAAAAATTTAAAAGATAAAATTACTACAGAATCTGAATCTAACTTAATCTACCAAATTGATTGCACTAATTGTAACTCTAACTATATAGGTCAAACCAAACAAATTTAAAAAAAGAGAATTAACCAACATAAAAATTCTATCAAAACAAAAATTGCAACCCCCAATAAACCCAATACTGCTTTATCTGATCATGCTGTTGACAATTTTCACAACTTTAATTTCACGTCCCCAAAAATATTACATAGAGAAGTTAATTTACAAAAACTTCTCCTTTACGAGATGATAGAAATAAAAAAAAGCCCAAGAGCTATTAACTACAGAACCGATATTGAACAACTTAATTCAGTCTATTATAACTGTTTCAATTAAATAATAGGATTGCACTTTTTATTTCTCCCTTCTCTCTTCCGTAATTTATAACTGCTCCTGTTGGTAAGGTTGTAAATTGCGGTTGATTGAAGTGGAGAAATATTAAGTGTATTTCATTTTATCAAAATAATAAAACATTAATAATAAATATAATAATTTTTAATACAAAAAAAAAGGAAAACAAATAATTTTTCTTTTTTTAAAAATTTTGTTTTTCAAAGCTTACTCTACATACTTGGTATAGTAATCATTCAATTATCATCGATTTCAATACAATACTAAAAATGAGTTTTATATTAAAGAAATTATTAAGAAATACAAAATTTTATTTGATAAATGTTTCAATTTGGAAAGTTTTCAAATATTTATGTATGCGCATTCTTTCCTTTGTCACTCTACTGGCAGACCTTACACGTGAAGGTTCTGAACTTGAAAAGTTTAAGAAATAAAATTTCCATTATTTACTAATTTTATTAAAATAGAAATTTTCTTTAAAATGTTCAAAATAGTGCCGTGGTGTGTTAATTCCACCACTCCCAAAGTTATTAATTATGTATTTTATATTAAAATGAGTTTGCAGTGTTAAATCTTCCTTCAGGTAAATTATTTTACTTTATTAATACTATTATTTTTGAGATACCTAATCCGTTTCATTCTCTCTATATCGTCTTATAAAATTTTTGTATTAATTTAAAATGTACTTACTATCAATATTCTTTTTATTGTTTTCAGATTTAGGTACTACAAACTATGTAATTTTTTTTAAAATTTTCTAATATTTCTCTTTGTACTGAAGAAGGCTTTTTAAAAAAGCCGAAATATATATACAACTAACTTCGCTAAATCTTTTATTTATGAATTCACACTTATAAATAAAACTTTTTTATTTTTCATTGCTAAAATAGGCTGCAACATTCTCAAAAACTTCGAAAATTTAAGAGATTTAATTGTTGGAGAAGGGTATATTACACCCATTTTATAAAATGTGGTATTCCAAACCAAAAGAATTTATATCATCCCTATGGATTACTAATTGTTGTATAAGAGTATTCCCAGAATTAATTATTATTTTTTATTTTCCAGTTTTCAATAGTGCCAAGGTTGCAGAATCATCCTCGGCGCCACTGCAGATCCACTAAATCGAAAGAATAACACAAATCGTCTTACAAAGAAAACCAAGTTCTTTAAGGGTAAGTTTACTTTTTATATTTTCAAATTTAAACCCTTCACCCCTTTTACTAAATAATTTTAACTTTCTTGTTATTACTAATCGAGTATTGGTGTTAAGCCTTAGTAGTAGAAAATATCGATAACACTACGAGCCCTTAGTTTTATCATCCCTTTATGCTTTATTAATAATAATTATTAAATCAAACGGTTTTGGATCAAATTTATAAATACGTGTCGTCATTATAAAGGAATTTTTACTTAACTTACATTTCGAGGTGAACAAAGAAAATTTGAATCATACAAAGGCAAAGAGATATCTTATCACATGTTTGCAACGACCGACCTGCCCATTGTGTTTCTATTCATTCAGAAATAATATCGGCTGGTATTAAAGAAATAATTTTTGAAATGTTGTTAAATTTTATACTTTCATTGTGCCTTTAGTATAAATGTAAGTTTTGATATTTAATTTTAACTGTCGTTTTATAACAATTTGAGTGTTGGTGTTAACTCTAGCAACCCTTATTTATATCATCCCTCTAAATGTGAAGAAAATATTTAAACAAGAGATTTAATTGTTGGATAAGGGTATATTACACCCATTTTATAAAATGTGGTATTCCAAACCAAAAGAATTTATATCATCCCTATGGATTACTAATTGTTGTATAAGAGTATTCCCAGAATTAATTATTATTTTTTATTTTCCAGTTTTCAATCTTGCCAAGGTTCCAGAATCATCCTCGCCGCCCCTGCAGATCCACTAAATCGAAAGAATAACACAAATCGTCTTACAAAGAAAACCAAGTTCTTTAAGGGTAAGTTTACTTTTTATATTTTCAAATTTAAACCCTTCACCCCTTTTACTAAATAATTTTAACTTTCTTGTTATTACTAATCGAGTATTGGTGTTAAGCCTTCCCAGTAAACCATTTTACATCGCATTTACGTAAAATAGAGGTTCAACATGAGTTTTCAAAATGAGCTTACGGTTCTCTACAACATTTGTATTTACAGTTATTTTATATTTTTTCAAATAACAAAATGGCGGCCGATCAAAAATTTCAAATCACAATATTTTGATGACCACCCCATAGATTTTTGAAAATAATTTTTTTTTAAATCGTCTAACTATCTATTACAACATTTGTCTAAAACATTTTCTTCTATCTACGCAAAAAATAGGTCTTTAATTAAATTACAGAAGAGCATGTGTAAAGTATCGACGAATTAAAAACCAAAAGCATGTCACGAAGTTCAGTATTTTGATAATTATTCATTTTTAAACGTATCTCGTTCAGTTTTGTGCACTTATCTAATTGTTCTTTTGTTTTATTTTTTAATGGCGGAAAGCTACTTCGATCTAAATTGTTTTTAATTCGTCGATACTTTACACATGCTCTTCTGTAATTTAATTAAAGACCTCTTTTTTGCATAGATAGAAGAAAATGTTTTAGACAAATGTTGTAATAGATAGTTTGACAATTTAGAAAAAAAATTATTTTCAAAAATCTAAGGGGTGGTTATCAAAATATTGAGTTTTGAAATTTTTGATCGGCCGCCATTTTGTTATTTGAAAAATATAAAATAACTGTAAATACAAATGTTGTAGAGAACCGTAAGCTCATTTTGAAAACCTTTCGTTTTTTGAAATATTTCCTGAAATGAAGGAGTTATTACGATTGTTAAAAAAACAAAAGAAATCCAATAACTACGAATAGAGGCCCCAAATCAAATATTGGAACTAAAAAAAGTTGTTTGTTTTAATGAATTCTAACTGCCATTTTCGGGTGTAATGACTTAGTATTAACACCCTGTATATGTATAATGATTTTAATGGTTGATTGTTAAAATGAAAGTATTATTGTTTCTAAACAGTTTTATTTATAAGCTTTTAATAATAACACACCCTTTATACAGCAAATGTCAATTATTACAGAATTTGTCGACACTTTTAACAAATTAATTGAACAATTGCCGATCAATAAACAACTAAACTCTAAAATACATACTATTACTGAAATTCTCCAAGCAATAAAACTTTATTAACTTTACATATTGTACCTTTAATCATTTCAAAAAACTGGGATTACTATTCTACTACCTTTATTTCCTATTTTATTTAGAGCAGCTATTGGGATATATTTCAATGTCTGGCCTCTTTCTACAGGATGCATTAAAAATAGTGGATACTATTTTACATCATGCGATTGCGATTCTACATTCAAAAACAAGCAAAAAAACTCTAATACCAATTTGGTCTTATAGGTCAAATTTTTAAATTATAAGTAATTACAAGTTTTTTGATTTGGCAACACTGTCCAATTTTAACCTAAGGGTTTAGGGTTAAAGGGTTTAAAGTTGAGTTTATTTAGCCTTGATACAGCTATCAATTTTTATTTTACTAATATTGTATTCTAAAAATCATCACAGATTTTAACGCATCGTTTCAAGGTTTTCAAAATTTATAAACGGCAAAGATTTTTCATTGTTAAAAACCAAATTATAATCAAACTAATTGGCGAAATGCTATATTAATGTATATTTGATTAGTACTTATTTTGATATTATAGTTTTTTACTTGTTTTTCAACGCAGAATCGTATAGTGTAAATATTATCCTAATTATAATATTTACTCTTATAACTTTTAAAACAAAATAACTGGTTACTTTTTGCTGAGCAACCTGTGAGCGTTACAGAAAATTAAATTAAAATTGCGAGTGTATATCGAACAAAAATAACTATTAATTCCAACAATAAACAGCGGGCGTTGTAATCCCTATATCTTATAAAACAAAATTAACTTTAAGCTGGGAAGATATCCAATGATTTTAGAATCTAAACAACTTTTTCATGCTTATGAAAAGCTTCTTTTCGAAATTAATGATATCAGGATTATCAAGTGGAACTGTAGTTAATATCTGTATAATACAAAGTCATTATTGCTTCTAGTTTAAAAGATAGATTTTTAGCTATTTACTAATTCAATTAAATCAGAATTAGAACCATACATAAAGAATTAGTGATGTCTTTCTCTTTTTTTCGAAGATTTTTTGACCCTCTCCGATTTCCTTAGGAAAATTTCAGAATGTAATATGAACCCTAAACACTTCAAAAATATGTGCCAAACATCCCCCATCCCCTCGCATCTGGTCCAAAAAAATTCCGAAAGTTTTCTGGAACAACCCAATTCTGAACGTTTCCTAGCCAGGTGTGGAGCAGTGGGAAGGGGTGAGGGAAGTTTGCCCCATAATTTCCAAGTGTATACCCTCCAAATAACATTCTGGGAAAATCGGGGCGAGATCTGAAGGGGTGAAATTTTTTTCCAAAAATGAGGAAAGACTATAGTCTTTCCTTTTTTTTTTCGAAGATTTTTTGACCCTCTCCGATTTCCTTAGGAAAATTTCAGAATGTAATATGAACCCTAAACACTTGAAAAATATGTGCCAAACATCCCCTATCCCCTCGCATCTGGTCCAAAAAAATTCCGAAAGTTTTCTGGAACAATCCAATTCTGAACGTTTCCTAGGCAGGTGTGGAGCAGTGGGAAGGGGTGAGGGAAGTTTGCCCCATAATTTCCAAGTGTATACCCTCCAAATAACATTCTGGGAAAATCGGGGCGAGATCTGAAGGGGTGAAATTTTTTTCCAAAAATGAGGAAAGACTATAGTCTTTCCTTTTTTTTTCGAAGATTTTTTGACCCTCTCCGATTTCCTTAGGAAAATTTCAGAATGTAATATGAACCCTAAACACTTGAAAAATATGTGCCAAACATCCCCTATCCCCTCGCATCTGGTCCAAAAAAATTCCGAAAGTTTTCTGGAACAACCCAATTCTCAACGTTTCCTAGCCAGGTGTGGAGCAGGGGGAAGGGGTGAGGGAAGTTTGCCCCATAATTTTCAAGTGTACACACTCCAAATAACATTCTGGGAAAATCGTAACGAGATCTGAAGGGGTGAATGTTTTTTCCGATAAATGAGCAAAGACTATAGTCATTTATTTAATGTTCTTCGCTTACTGAGGATGAATTCCTTGCAATTATTTTTCATTTTTTAGAATTTATCTAACTTGTGATTATGTTTATTTAACAGAATGGAATGAAAGAAGAAGATGCTCCAAGAAGATTGTGTCTTGTATGTGGCGATGTACCTAAAAATAGTATTTTTTTACAATAAATTCCTAACCACAGTTCTAAAACAAGGGATCCTACAATTAACTATCACTGGGAACCTAATAGTACCTTAAATCTACATGACGGATGAGTTTGTATTACAGAAAACACACTCTCAACGTGCCGAAATTACAAAAATAACTTCGTCAAGGGCATGTTTCGATTCCACAATGAATTAAACCTTCATCACTTGGGGCTACCTACACTAAGCTTCCAGCATTTCTAAAAACAATTTATTCATTGGAACCAGATCTTGCTGATGAACATCCGTCCAAAACCTTCTTATCACATGATCTGCTTGTCTCAATGCTGGCATACAAAGGAGAAGCTGTTGTACATGATTGAAGGCACCCACTGGCCTAAAACAGAAATTATGTTGGTTTTCATTTTATTTACATCATTATCATTACCCCAAATTTTGAGGCCTGCTTCGCCAAACACACTGTATATGACATTTTAAGCCGAGTTAATATGGCGACTGTATCTGATAGAGCAACTAAAATAGAATCCCTAAATTTCTTTAACGAATGGTACTCATCCAATCGAACATCTGAATTGGCCAAAACTAATGCTTTTAGGAGGTAGTATTCTTCTTTTAAAATTGAAAGGTTATCCAGTCTTTCAACTATATGGCAGCACTTACAGTTACGTACAACTCGAGTGCACCGCAGTCCCTAGACTGCCTCTCATCTAAAGTAAAATCTGAAGCAAATTTAAGTCTTCCCAATCCTAGCAGCTGTAAACTTCTATGTGCCAAAGTTAATGTGAGAATTTCAGCCCATGTACTTTGCAACAAACGCATTTGATCATTGGGAGATAAATCTGTAAACCCTGGAATTTGTTTTGCCCAACCAATTATTCCAACTAGCTCTCTGTCATATAAATCGCTTCGCAGTCCCTAGACTGCCTCTCATCTAACGTAAAATCTGAAGCAAATTTAAGTCTTCCCAATCCTAGCAGCTGTAAACTTCTATGTGCCAAAGTTAATGTGAGAATTTCAGCCCATGTACTTTGCAACAAACGCATTTGATCATTGGGAGATAAATCTGTAAACCCTGGAATTTGGTTTGCCCAACCAATTATTCCAACTAGCTCTCTGTCATATAAATCGCTTAATATTGATAGCGATCGATGTTTCATATTTTCTAGCGTTCTATCTATGTCTAGGATGTCGGGACGGCCTTTGTGCGGATATGACTTGAATTTGATAGGGCAAATCAGGGTTTCTTCTGTATTTCTGCCTACCACCTCTTACTCGATCTAGTCGTACCCCTTCTTTTAACATACCAGACCGTAAACATTTTCTAAACCTGCATGCTTGGCATGCTTTTCGTCTTCGTTTGTTTATTTCGCATTCGCCATTTGCGGGACATGTGTACTCAATGTTACCTGCAAAAACTTAAAATGTTAATAAATCAGAAATAGAGATGTGTTAGTGTAACAAAGACAATAAATAATGGAAATTAGATAAAAATATGAAAGGGCAGAAGGATGGAAAACAGTGGATTCACAGAATATTCCCCATCCAATAGCGAAATGTATTCACCAACGACCACGGTTGTAAACGACATCGGGGTATGAATGACCAAAAAAAAAATCTAACCCCTTGATCTAACTTTTTTTCCCTTCCAGATGGAATTCAGTGCAGATGCTGGAACCCAATACGAACCTAAATTACGATCTCCTAGTAGTTCAGAAAGACAGTATTGTTCATCAACTACTCAACCTCATACAGACTCAGGGATGGGACACATCGAAGTGAGTAATTTTATTCGAAATTTCGTACATCCGCTTTTCTTTAAATATTTAATGGTAAATGAAGTCTAGACAGTCTCATTTGATAATTTTACGTTGTATGTAAATATAGTTGAAACTATGATCTTGATATTGAAAAGTGTAGGCCGTAAATTGTATCACACCAAAAGAATTAACATAATCCATAGAATTGTTTGAAGGTTATTAAAGCATAATATTACATAACTTTAGGTAGGAAATATCCTTCACTGAATCAATTTTTTTTTTCTGTACCTGGATGAGTGAAAATCTTCCATCCAAAACTAAATTTACTCTAGCAAGTTTACATCATCTTATTTTTGTTTACATTTAACAGATATCTCTAGTAGATTATATTTTTCATAATTTTTATTTATTTTTTTATTTAATTTAAGGTACACCTTTACAGATTTGTTTAGCTGTTTCCAGCTGAATCCCTCTGGACCCAAGGTGTTTATCATAATACAAACTATAGATCTTATGCTAATTACAATTTTCTTGCTTACTACTACTATGCTTAAAGCTTAATTACTATCTACTAAATAATTTCTCTATTCTCTATTACTTAAATTGATTTTCCACTAAAAAACGTTGTAGCTTATGTTTGAATTTGTTTATGGATTTTATTTCTTTGATTTTGGTTGGTATTTTGTTGTAAATTTTGGTTCCTATGTATGTAATTCTCTTTTTGCCTGTGTCTGTTCGTTGGTTGGTTATATGTAATGCGTTATTCCTCCTTGTTTGATGATTGTGTATCTGCTTGTTTTTGATCAGTTTTATGTTCGATCGTTTATATCCGTTTGTTATTTCATGTATTGTTAGTGCCAGTTGATATTTCAATCTGGTTTCTACCAGCATTTCATTTTCATGCAGTTGTTGAGTTGGTGTTCGAAAATGCAAGCTATTAATTTAATTGCCTTCAGTGCTTTATTTTGTAGCCTTTGGATTCTATGTAGATTACTTGTTGATGTGTTCCCCCATATTCCGATTAGGTAACTTATATTCGAGACTATGAACAAGTAGTAGATGCTTTTTAAAGTGTGACCAGGAAGATATCTTGATATCCAGGCGCGGATCTATATATGGGCTTTTTGGGCCACAGCCCAGGGCCTCGTCGATATAAAGGGCCCCCAAACCCCACCGAAGACAAGTAACAAGATTGGGAACTTATAGAAAACAGTACCTATGTTGACAAAATGCCAATTAGTTTGATTAATTAGGGAGCCCCCAAGTGGTGTTAGCCCAGGGCCCTACAAATTCACGGTCCGCCCCTGTTGATATCCTTCTTATTGCTCCTATTAATGGGTTTAGCTTTTTTGTTATTTTCTCTGCATGTGTGTTCCAGCTTAGTTGGCTGTCGATCCATATTCCAAGATATTTATAATTGGTTGTTGATTCTATTTTGTTGTTGTTAATTTTTATGTTTAGATCCTTAATTGTTTTGTTTCTATTTGCTATTGTCATATATTTAGTTTTGTCTGTATTTAGGGTTAGTAGGTTTGATTTAAACCATTGTTCTAATACTGGCATGTCTTTATTAACTTTTTGCTGTATTTCGTCCATAGTTTTGCCACTATACATTATGCAGGTGTCATCTGCAAATAGATAAATTTTCCCTTCCATTTCTATATCTTCTATATCGTTGATATAGATAAGGTAGAGAATTTATAATTAAAAACATACTATTCGCGATAATTGCTACTAACACAGCAAGTTGGTGATGTAATAACTTTTATAAATTATATTTTCCAATAAATCATTTATTTAATGTTCTTCGCTTACTGAGGATGAATTCCTTGCAATTATTGTTCATTTTTTAGAATTTATCTAACTTGTGATTATGTTTATTTAACAGAATGGAATGAAAGAAGAAGATGCTCCAAGAAGATTGTGTCTTGTATGTGGCGATGTTGCTTCTGGTTTTCATTATGGCGTTGCATCCTGTGAAGCCTGTAAAGAATTTTTCAAAAGAACCATACAAGGTATGTTAAGTTTAAAAATAAATTTTGCAATAAACATTTAACTAGTTTCCATATTATCTATCGTTAGCGCGCTTTTTGAAATTTTCGAACATTTTTAAACACGCCGCGCCGTACAAAGAGAGGACTGCGCCCTGGGAAAAAGCCTGAATTTGGCGTCGTCCCCTCCTCATGCAGAAAATGAAAAATGGTGTTTTTTCTATGTATGAGAGGGGGGGGCAGAATGGTCCTAACAACGCCAGTTCGTCATTTGTTTTAACAATTTTATTCTTATTTGACATTGGGCGCCACCCTACCCCCCCCTCTTCGCACGACACTGTTTTCAAGTTTTTTTCCCATTTTCTATATACAGGGTGAGAGATTAAAAAAATCCATCCTTCTGCCCTTTCATATTTTTATCTAATTTCCATTATTTATTGTCTTTGTTACACTAACACATCTCTATTTCTGATTTATTAACATTTTAAGTTTTTGCAGGTAACATTGAGTACACATGTCCCGCAAATGGCGAATGCGAAATAAACAAACGAAGACGAAAAGCATGCCAAGCATGCAGGTTTAGAAAATGTTTACGGTCTGGTATGTTAAAAGAAGGGGTACGACTAGATCGAGTAAGAGGTGGTAGGCAGAAATACAGAAGAAACCCTGATTTGCCCTATCAAATTCAAGTCATATCCGCACAAAGGCCGTCCCGACATCCTAGACATAGATAGAACGCTAGAAAATATGAAACATCGATCGCTATCAATATTAAGCGATTTATATGACAGAGAGCTAGTTGGAATAATTGGTTGGGCAAACCAAATTCCAGGGTTTACAGATTTATCTCCCAATGATCAAATGCGTTTGTTGCAAAGTACATGGGCTGAAATTCTCACATTAACTTTGGCACATAGAAGTTTACAGCTGCTAGGATTGGGAAGACTTAAATTTGCTTCAGATTTTACTTTAGATGAGAGGCAGTCTAGGGACTGCGAAGCGATTTATATGACAGAGAGCTAGTTGGAATAATTGGTTGGGCAAAACAAATTCCAGGGTTTACAGATTTATCTCCCAATGATCAAATGCGTTTGTTGCAAAGTACATGGGCTGAAATTCTCACATTAACTTTGGCACATAGAAGTTTACAGCTGCTAGGATTGGGAAGACTTAAATTTGCTTCAGATTTTACTTTAGATGAGAGGCAGTCTAGGGACTGCGGTGCACTCGAGTTGTACGTAACTGTAAGTACCTACAGTGTGTCTTACGTTTATTATGATACTATGAAAATTTTATTTTTTCCAGTGCTGCCATATAGTTGAAAGACTGGATAACCTTTCAATTTTAAAAGAAGAATACTACCTCCTAAAAGCATTAGTTTTGGCCAATTCAGATGTTCGATTGGATGAGTCCCATTCGTTAAAGAAATTTAGGGATTCTATTTTAGTTGCTCTATCATATACAGTCGCCATATTAAGGTAAAAATAAGGGGGAATTTGCTTGGATTATGTAATCTAAAGCCCCGTCTGTAATTAGCGCGTACGCGTCTCGCGTTTTAGTGAGATCCAATAGAATTGCTCGATTTTCGGAAACGCCGCAATTCTATTAGTCCACGCTAAAACGCGATAATATGTGTACGCCTTAGTTACAAAGGCAAGATGCGCGTGCGTTTAATTACGGACTCGGCTTAAAATGTCATATACAGTGTGTTTGGCGAAGTAGGCCTCAAAATTGGGGGTAATGGTAATGATGCAAATAAAATGAAAACCAACATAATTTCTGTTTTAGGCCAGTGGGTGCCTTCAATCATGTACAACAGCTTCTCCTTTGTATGCCAGCATTGAGACAAGCAGATCATGTGATAAGAAGGTTTTGGACGGATGTTCATCAGCAAGATCTGGTTCCAATAAATAAATTGTTTTTAGAAATGCTGAAAGCTTAGTGTAGGTAGCCCCAAGTGATGAAGGTTTAATTCATTGTGGAATCGAAACATGCAACACACAGTACCTTACTGATTCTTCTGTTTATTATATTTCTACAATACTAACTATACATTGTGTATTACAATATTATTATTACAATCATTCTTATTTAATAAATTTATTTACCTTAACTACTAACAACAGAATGCTGTCACAATAATTTTGTCTTAAAACATGTTCATATTATATTATCCTTGCCTACATAATGTATTTTTCCATTTCTTCTTTTTGTGATGGTACTAATAGTTTTTTGTGGGTGTGCCTGTAACCTGTTGCAAACAACATACAAAAGGTAGGTATTATTACATTCTACGAATTTCCTAAGGAAATCTAAACGAGATCTGAAGAAGTGAAAAAAATGTCCGAAAAAAGAAGAAAGTACAGCTTGTCAAGAATAACAACGACCGTGAATATCTCAGTAGCTGCGTGGAGATGTAAGAGTGGGAAAGTATTCGGAACGAAAAGGGTGCACTCTACGCACGGCCAAAGTAAATAAATTCCTTTGAGGTTCCAAATTAATTATTCAACGCAGAATTAAGAAAATGCTATTAATATAATAATTATAACATTTGCTAGCGCTTCCCTAGCTTGTTCAAAGAAAATTTTGCGTTTTATTTCGGATTTAAACTCCATCGTGAGACAAGTGACTAACGGCAGTTTGCAAAGAACTGTGCTCAGTGAGGGAATGGGAGTGCTCAGTTTCATGCGCATCGAAGGCGGGCCCTTATTTTCAGATTTCCTAGTCTGTTCCTATCTTTCTTTTTTTGGACATTTTTTTCACCCCTTCAGATCTAGTTAGGATTTTCCCAGAATGTTACTTGGAACTTGTACACTTTCTAAATATGTGCCAAACATCCCTCATCCCTTCCCACTGTTCACCACGTGGCGAGTAAAGTTTGAGAAATGGAGTTTTTCTGAAAACTTCCTGAATTTTTTTTGACTAGACGGGAGGGGATGAGGGATGTTTGGCACATATTTTTCAAGTGTTTAGACTTCATATTACATTCTGGGAATTTCCTAAGGAAATCGGAAGGGGTCAAAAACTTTTCCAAAAAATAAAGACTATGGTCTTTGCTCTTTTTTTGGACATTTTTTTCACCCCTTCGGATCTGGTTCGGATCTTCCCAGAATGTTATTTGGAGGGTGTACACTTGCAAAATATGTGCCAAACATCCCTCATCCCTCATTTAGGAAATTGTCTTCCAGTAGGGACCTGCCTTTAGCAAAAACTTAGCTGTAGGGACCCACATTTATCTCTGAGCTGACATAGGGAAAAATTATTTGGGGTAGAGGTTTCTTCTTGAGACAGATTTTTAGCTAGGTAAATTTTTCAGTGTGAACGCACTCCTTAAAACCAAGGTGTGCATATTGCAGTAAATTTTTTTTTTAATCCCCTCTCTAGGCATATGGAAATTTTTGGAAGGTCTTGGCACTTCGAGTTGTATCATGCAGATCACTAAGTGCAAAGATTTTGTGCAAGCAACAATAAGTGTTTTATTAAAGATTCAAATGTTAAACCACACCTTTAACGTTTTTCTTCGTAATTTTCTTGTAAATTAATTTTTACCGATTAGGTAAGCAGAAATATATTTTTGTTTTTATTATTAGGAAAATTTTTGGTTTAGTCAGAAAATTTATTTATAAAAAGAAATTTATTTAATTAGTTATTAATTATTTTTTACTATTTTCGTTTTCAATAGTGCCAAGGTTGCAGAATCATCCTCGCCGCCCCTGTATATCCATTGAATCGAAAGAATAAGACAAATATTGTCTTACAAAGAGAACCAAGTTCTTTAAGGGTAAGTTTACTTTTTATATTTTTAAATTTAAACCCTCCACCCCTTTTACTAAATAATTTTAACTTTCTTTTTATTACTAATCGAGTGTTGGTGTTAAGCCTTAGTAGTAGAAAATTTTGATAACACTACGAGCCCTTAGTTTTATCATCCCTTTATGCTTTATTAATAATAATTATTAAATAAAACGGTTTTGGATCAAATTTATAAATACGTGTAGTCATTATAAAGGAATTTTTACGTAACTTACATTTCGAGGTGCACAAAGAAAATTTGAATCATACAAAGGCAAAGAGATATCTTATCACATGTTTGCAACGACCTGCCCATTGTGTTTCTATTCATTCAGAAATAATATCGGCTGCTATTAAAGAAATAATTTTTGGAATGTTGTTAAATTTTATACTTTCATTGTGCCTTTAGTATAAATGTAAGTTTTGATATTTAATTTTAACTGTCGTTTTATAACAATTTGAGTGTTGGTGTTAACTCTAGCAACCCTTATTTATATCATCCCTCTAAATGTGAAGAAAATATTTAAACAAGAGATTTAATTGTTGGATAAGGGTATATTACACCCATTTTATAAAATGTGGTATTCCAAACCAAAAGAATTTATATCATCCCTATGGATTACTAATTGTTGTATAAGAGTATTCCCAGAATTAATTATTATTTTTTATTTTCCAGTTTTCAATCTTGCCAAGGTTCCAGAATCATCCTCGCCGCCTCTGCACATTCATTAAATCCAAACAATGAGACAAATCGTTTTACAAAGAGAACCAAGTTCTTTAAGGGTAAGTTTAATAATTTTGCTTCTTATATTTTCAAATTTAAACCGTCTACCCCTTTTGTACTAGTAAATAATTTTAGTCATGGTGTTAACCCTTAGCAGTAGAAAATTTCGATAACCCTACGAACCCTCAGTTTTATTATCCCTATGGGTTACTAATTATTAATTAAAAGAATTTATATCATCCCTATGGTTCACTAATTGTTATATAAGGGTGTTATATGGAGTATATGTGTCATCATTATACAAAAATGTTTACCTAATCTAACCTTCGCAGTCCACAAAAGTAAATTTGAATCATACAAACCTAACATGTCTTATCGCGTCTTAAGTGCATTCATATTTTTCTTTTGCATGAAAGAAAGTCTGTGGAATTTTTTGAACGTAAGTTTTGATTTTACCCTTGAAATTATTTTTATAAAATACAAAGAATAAACAGAGAGAACGAAGAATTATTTCTCATCTTTTTATTTTTAATCCCAGGAAACCTCACTTTGAAATTTCAAACTACACCCTACCCTCTATTTTGTGATAATTTCTATTCAACAGTAGCAAAAAAAAATTTATTTCTGCATGAGGGAAAATTATTTATTTATAACTTATCAAGGGTGTCCTTCCCCTGTATTTTTTTTATTTATCTGCTTGAACAATTCATTTTGCGTTTATAATTCGTGTCATAACCAGCAATATTTTTCCATTACATAATAAAAAAAAGAATGAATTTATTGTTACGACAGGCATGTGTTATTATTTTTGTGTAATGTTTTTTTTTTTGAATAAATTTCTAAGATTATATTTTTATTGCAGTTCAGTGTTAAAGAATTGCTGCCAGTATTTGGATGTCTGAGGAGGGATCACCGCAGTCCGAAAGTGTTTTAAGTGAACTTTGTACTTTTAAGTGTAGTGAACTGAAGTGAACTAAAGTGATAGTGCGGGAAATGGAACTCGATCGGGGATTTGGTTTCGTGTGCTTCAGAAGAGGACAAAGCAGTTTTTTAAGGTAGGAAACCAATTTTAAACCACAGTAGTACGGCCAGTAGTTAAAACTCACAACAATATTTTATAAAATATAAGAACTGTTACCAAATTCAAGAGATATCCTGTAACTTTCTCTTGCGATGGATATTCTCTATTCTACACACATCACCTACACTTCAGATCAGAGGGTTCTAGATGAATGAACCATTGATTTTTGGAAATGCTTGTAAATGATTTTTTTTCAATCAAAATTACATTACAGACTAAACTGTAACAGTTTTTTATTTTATAAAAAATTTAAATGTTTACTTTTATTACTCGTAATTTCACGCTCGTCCGCGAGTGTTTGTGCATCAAATGGTGGCAGCGCTATTGCTGAACCAACCATTACCGTATCGAAAATTAGGGTTGTAGGATTTTTCAGGAGCGGTCTTAGCCTAAATTTAATATTTACCAGGTACGGACCTATAAAATAAAAGTTTGTAAACATTTCCTTTTTGAATTTTTTTTAATTTTTGCGGCTTTTCTTTAGACTTTTCGCGATATCCGGTTAACTTTTGTGTGTCGGTATCCCCTACCTGTCGTATGAGACGACTATTTGGGCCGACCGCGTTCTTCGTTTGGCCATGTTTAGCCATTTTAACTCATTTTATTTATCCGTCTGGGTTCCGGAGAAAGAATAGGCCCAGGGTATCCCCTGCCTGTCGTATGAGGCGACTATTTGGGCCGACCGCGTTCTTCGTTTGGCCATGTTTGGCGTGTGTTACGAGTATAAAAGGGCATAACACTTAAGAGCAGTTTTAAGTTTAAACAAATACTTACACATTAAATAAAATGCTTATAAGCATTTGCATTAATTTAGAAATAAATTGATGCTTGCGGCCACACACAACAACACTACATTTTTTTTTTGTAAAATCAACTGCAGATGAGTTTTAACTGTAACGCCCCCGTACACCATACAAAACAGGATGAAAATTCAGGAATACGTTTTTGAGTTTCTCGTCTTGATTTGTTTTCCCCCTTCATTATTGAACTTCAAACTGGCTTTACTGTTGTTGTTTATTTTGGTTTTTGGGGACCATTTTTAGTAATTTTTTTGAAATACGGTATGGCTTGATTAAAGCCTCTTGCCTCAATTATAACGTAGTTGGTAATAAGTTCCGAAGCAAGAACCACTTTTCAATGCGTAGGAGTAGATCTGGGGTGTACTAAGGTTACTCTGAGATGCTTCAGTTGGTTATCGTGTGGACGAGTCGGAAGCTGTTGATGGGATGCGTCCCTTTGCAGTATCGATCCCAGGTACGTACTACCGGTTGACAGCGTTTTTTAGTTGTCTGCAGGCTTAGTATCGTACGGACTTCCTCCCTATCATCAGGAGACCATAGGAGCCTCGGCTTCCTATTTCTCCGATGCGGATAGTCTGTTTCTGGAGGACCCTCCTTAGCTCCATTTGATTTTAAGTTAGTTCGACTCAAGTTAGGCCTAGTTGGCTTTTTGCTCCGGTCAGTTTAAAAACTTAAAATAGAATGCATAACTTTGTGCAGGTGACAGATTCTGGTGGGGTGACCTTCTTCGAAAGGACGGGGGCGTGGGGGATCGAGGAGGGCCGCGTAATTTACCTACATTTCAAAACTACTGAACTGTTTCGTCGTTCTTGCGTGCTATTTGCTATTGTGTCCCCATCCCTATTGCAGTACAATTTTTTATATTCATCACCGTGGGGGCTCGTGGGCACTCAAACTATACCGTGTACTACTTTGGCGAGATGAATACAAATTTTAAACTTCATTTAGTAAATAAAAAAAGGTCCTTTTTTTGTATTTATTGTATTTGTGTATTATGTACAGATAAGCTGCAAAAATATTACCTATACAGGGGATGATTTTTGCAATCGGAAAATGTTCTTCTTCTTGGGTTTCATTTTGGAATTTTTTTATACGAATCTGATGCGCCCTCCCCTCACCCTTATTTTTTACTAACTGTAGGTTGAAAACTTGGAAGAATTGACATTTCCGATTATCGAATTTAAAAGATTTGAATGAATTGCTTGCAAAAATATTAATTCAACAGTAACTGTAGGTATAATAAATTGTTGCACCCTTGCCAAAAGTAAAATAAAGTCGAGTAAATGGAGTTAATCTTTTAAATTCAGTACATAATTAAATGTGTTATTGTTTACTGATCCATTTTTTGTGGCGCTATGTTTCCGCTAGCGAGACATTAGTGCAAGCTTTCTGAATTGTCTGTTACTGTTAAGGAAACAAGTCAGTTTTTTTATATTTTTTTAAATACGAAACCTATTCGTTATTTGTGTTTCCTTAATGGTAGCAGGAGGGGATGTATATTTATATTTTTCTGATAATGCTCTGATCGAAATGAATTTTAAGTACGAAGTACTTTGCGCCTTTTCGACTCGTATCAATGCGTGTACAATGCGGATTCTTTTTTGCCACAAAATAATGCAAATTTGTTGTATTTTGTGGTGGCAGCGCCTAATTTGCGGCAGTGAACGTTTTAGGGCCGGTATTTCAGTTCGGGTTTAAGTTTCAGCTTGGCTAAGCCTCGAATATTGCCGTAGATACAATTTATTATTGTTAATAATTGTATGCATGGCAATGATCGAGGCTTAGCCAAGCTGAAGCTTAAACCCGAACTGAAATACCGGCCCTTCGGCCCTTAGTGTACTTACTCCTTGTTTATCGTAAGTATATATGTTGCAGTATTTCCCAAATAGGGAAAGTAGTATCATAAGACACCCTTTTCTTTTTAAAATTAATCTTTCAGGTTGCTCGTAAGTCTTAAGAATTGTTAAACTTTGTGCAAAATAAAAATTTATATTTCATCAAAAGAAGAGTTTTGGTGCATCAGAAGAATTAAGATTTCTATGCCGATATGTTGATGATGGAAGGCTTTTCTGGCTGTTTGCGAAAAAATAATAGTCGACTGTTCTGAATCCAGTGAGAATTGCACTGAAGAGATGGATTAAACTTTACACAGCCTCCAGTAAGTAAATTTATAAGCTTTGTTTAGGGGCCGATCAGTAAAATCTTTGTTTGTTTCAGGTGCCATTAGGGCATCAGTCGCTGGTTCGCTATAAAATCGGTAGGTGACGGTTCTGAATCCAGTGAGAATCGCACTGAAGCGAGGGTTACAAAACCCCCTGTAAGTAAATATACAGCCTTTGTTTAGAGGCAGATCAGTAAAGTCTTTTTTTATTTTGTTTCATGTGCCTTTGGAGCATCGGTCGCTGCGTACTGTTCTATTGCCAGGGGTGGTTACAACGTGATGTTCTGGTCGCTTAAATTTTGATCAAGACTGCAAGGTAATACCTAGTTTCTTTTATCTATAAATAATTATTTCAAAATGGCAAAGGCAATTTAAATAAAACACCCTGTATCGTTCTCATTTATCCTCTATTTATTTATTTCTAACGTTTCGCGCTTTTAAATTCAATTTTATTTCATTTCCAATTACACCATCAATGGAGAGGCGTGCGTCCCTTTAAATTTACTATTTTTATACTATAATATTGTAAGAAAGAGACGCAAAGAATTCATTGATAAACCGAACAATCATAACTACAAGTACAATTTGCCACCCTTTTCCTTCACCACTTTTATATGTCTCACACTCTCTTACCCATGTATAGGTATAGTAATGCGTTAGACAAAGATGAAATGAGAACCTTGTTAAAATAATGAGCGTATACAGAGTGATGATAAAGTCTTGTACAAAAATCATATTCTGGTTATTTAATGTTTTTGCGGAAAATCCTGGGACCCGTCGATTTTTGTTTTTAAATCTCCATTTAGACATATAATTTTCAACCCCTAAGTGCTAGCAACCCCAACTTTAAAATTTTAAATAGAAAGATACCCTTTGTGATATCTCTTTTGATAGGTCTTTTTATTCTTAATATAACAAAAAAAAGTTTTTCAAAATCGGTTGAAAAATAACAGAGATATTTAACAAAATGTAATCAATGTAAATAATGGGGTTGACATTTAAAAAAAAATTATGACGTCACAGCGTAGAAATAATGGGCGATCAAAACCACACTTTTAGGTCAGGAAGTGCCCCTTTTAATGTTACCATTTACGGCGTGTTTGAGCCGTTTCTTGTCGAATATTGACATTTTCATTTGATTACATTTTGTTAAATATCTCCGTTATTTATCAACCGATTTTTAAAAACTTTTTTTTTTTATATTAAGAATAAAAAGACCTATCAAAAGAGGCACCACAAAGGGTATCTTTCCATTTAAAATTTTAAAGTTGGGGTTGCTACCACTTAGGGGTTGAGGGGTGGGGGATTGAAAATTATATGTTTAAATGGAGATTTAAAAACAAAAATCGACGGGTCTCAGGATTTTCCGAAAAAACATTAAATAACCAGAATATGATTTTTGTACGATACTTTATCATCACTCTGTATAAAATTCATTGAAGGTTTCGACCAATCACAAAATTAACTGAAAACTGGCATGTTTTTTCTGTAACAGTTTCATGGATCTATCTCTCTTTTATCAATACGGTGTAATATGTTAGACACAGATGAAATTATGAACGTATTTCAAAATAAATTGATGTATTTCGAAATTAAACGTTAGTTTGATAGGTCGCTAGGTTAATTTGAATTTTAGAAATATTTTGCGATATTAAGGCTGTACAAATTTCAAAATGAAGCCAGGGGATGATTTGAAAATATGCAAGGGTTGTTTATATCATAATAATCATCTATTTTGATCAAAAAAATATTTAAGAATTGCCATTGCCAGAGTGAAATTACCCATCGGTTTAATCCAGGGTTCTTTTATATATATGGTAGATGTACCTATAGAATACATTTCCATACACATATTACACGTTGGTATCTATTTTCTAAATAAGACAACTTTATATTTCAAATAATACTTTTATTTTGTGAGCTGCAAAATTTACGATTCAGGTAAAGCTATAGTAAATCGGAAGTTAAATTACCATCACCTTAAGAAGGTAATGCCTTTACATCACTTGTACTTTTTAAATTAAGTTCGGTGTTTTTAATTTTCCAATTATTCTCTGAAAACGGTTCTCTTGCTAACATGAAAACTTGTTCAAACACACCGACACAAGCATTATTCGAATGTAATGTTCCGCAAACTAATGCTATAACTTTTTCTTCTTTTTTTTGGGACATTTTTCTCACCCCCTCCGATTTCCTTCTAAAATTCCCAGAATGTAATATGGAGGCTAGAAACTTGGAAAATACCATCCCTCATCCCCTCCCATCTGTTAAAAAAAATTCAGAAAGCTTTCAGAAAAAAATCGTTTCTGAGCATTTTCGAAGCGGCTGCGAAGCAGTGAGAAGGGGTGTGGGAAGTTTGCCCCATAATTTCCCAGTGTATACCCTCCAAATAACATTCTGGGAAAATCGTAGCGAGATCTGAAGGGGTGAATTTTTTTTCCAAAAAATGAGGAAAGACTATAGTCTTTCCTTTTTTATTTCGAAGAATTTTTCACCCTCTCCGATTTCGTTAGGAAAATTTCAGAATGTAATATGAAGGGTAAAGACTTGACAAATATGTACCAAACATCCCCCAAACCCTCCAATCTGTTCAAAAAAAATTCAGAAAGCTTTCAGAAAAAATTCACTTCTGAACATTTCCTAGCCAGGTGTGGAGCAGTGGGAAGGGGTGAGGGAAGTTTGCCCCATAATTTCCCAGTGTATACCCTCCAAATAACATTCTGGGAAAATCGTGGCGAGATCTGAAGGGGTGAATTTTTTTTCCAAAAAATGAGGAAAGACTATAGTCTTTCCTTTTTTTTTCGAAGAATTTTTCACCCTCTCCGATTTCGTTAGGAAAATTTCAGAATGTAATATGAAGGGTAAAGACTTGAAAAATATGTACCAAACATCCCCCAAACCCTCCAATCTGTTCAAAAAAAATTCAGAAAGCTTTCAGAAAAAAATAATTTCTGAATATTTCCTAGCCAGGTGTGGAGCAGTGGGAAGGGGTGAGGGAAGTTTGCCCCATAATTTCCCAGTGTATACCCTCCAAATAACATTCTGGGAAAATCGTGGCGAGATCTGAAGGGGTGAATTTTTTTTCCAAAAAATGAGGAAAGACTATAGTCTTTCCTTTTTTTTTCGAAGAATTTTCAGAATGTAATATGAAGGGTAAAGACTTGAAAAATATGTACCAAACATCCCCCAAACCCTCCAATCTGTTCAAAAAAAATTCAGAAAGCTTTCAGAAAAAAATAATTTCTGAATATTTCCTAGCCAGGTGTGGAGCAGTGGGAAGGGGTGAGGGAAGTTTGCCCCATAATTTCCCAGTGTATACCCTCCAAATAACATTCTGGGAAAATCGTGGCGAGATCTGAAGGGGTGAATTTTTTTTCCAAAAAATGAGGAAAGACTATAGTCTTTCCTTTTTTTTTCGAAGAATTTTCAGAATGTAATATGAAGGGTAAAGACTTGAAAAATATGTACCAAACATCCCCCAAACCCTCCAATCTGTTCAAAAAAAATTCAGAAAGCTTTCAGAAAAAAATAATTTCTGAATATTTCCTAGCCAGGTGTGGAGCAGTGGGAAGGGGTGAGGGAAGTTTGCCCCATAATTTCCCAGTGTATACCCTCCAAATAACATTCTGGGAAAATCGTGGCGAGATCTGATGGGGTGAATTTTTTTTCCAAAAAATGAGGAAAGACTTTAGTCTTTCCTTTTTTTTTCGAAGAATTTTTCACCCTCTCCGATTTCGTTAGGAAAATTTCAGAATGTAATATGAAGGGTAAAGACTTGAAAAATATGTACCAAACATCCCCCAAACCCTCCAATCTGTTCAAAAAAAATTCAGAAAGCTTTCAGAAAAAATTCGTTTCTGAATATTTCCTAGCCAGGTGTGGAGCAGTGGGAAGGGGTGAGGGAAGTTTGCCCCATAATTTCCCAGTGTATACCCTCCAAATAACGTTCTGGGAAAATCGTGGCGAGATCAGAAGGGGTGTATTTTTTTTCCAAAAAATGAGGAAAGACCTTTCCTTTTTTTTTCGAAGAATTTTTCACCCTCTCCGATTTCGTTAGGAAAATTTCAGAATGTAATATGAAAGGTAAAGACTTGAAAAATATGTACCAAACATCCCCCAAACCCTCCAATCTGTTCAAAAAAAATTCAGAAAGCTTTCAGAAAAAATTCATTTTTGAATATTTCCTAGCCAGGTGTGGAGCAGTGAGAAGGGGTGTGGGAAGTTTGCCCCATAATTTCCCAGTGTATACCCTCCAAATAACATTCTGGGAAAATCGTAGCGAGATCTGAAGGGGTGAATTTTTTTTCCAAAAAATGAGGAAAGACTATAGTCTTTCCTTTTCTTTTCGAAGAATTTTTCACCCTCTCCGATTTCGTTAGGAAAATTTCAGAATGTAATATGAAGGGTAAAGACTTGAAAAATATGTACCAAACATCCCCCAAACCCTCCAATCTGTTCAAAAAAAATTCAGAAAGCTTTCAGAAAAAAATAATTTCTGAATATTTCCTAGCCAGGTGTGGAGCAGTGGGAAGGGGTGAGGGAAGTTTGCCCCATAATTTCCCAGTGTATACCCTCCAAATAACATTCTGGGAAAATCGTGGCGAGATCTGAAGGGGTGAATTTTTTTTCCAAAAAATGAGGAAAGACTATAGTCTTTCCTTTTTTTTTCGAAGAATTTTCAGAATGTAATATGAAGGGTAAAGACTTGAAAAATATGTACCAAACATCCCCCAAACCCTCCAATCTGTTCAAAAAAAATTCAGAAAGCTTTCAGAAAAAAATAATTTCTGAATATTTCCTAGCCAGGTGTGGAGCAGTGGGAAGGGGTGAGGGAAGTTTGCCCCATAATTTCCCAGTGTATACCCTCCAAATAACATTCTGGGAAAATCGTGGCGAGATCTGATGGGGTGAATTTTTTTTCCAAAAAATGAGGAAAGACTTTAGTCTTTCCTTTTTTTTTCGAAGAATTTTTCACCCTCTCCGATTTCGTTAGGAAAATTTCAGAATGTAATATGAAGGGTAAAGACTTGAAAAATATGTACCAAACATCCCCCAAACCCTCCAATCTGTTCAAAAAAAATTCAGAAAGCTTTCAGAAAAAATTCGTTTCTGAATATTTCCTAGCCAGGTGTGGAGCAGTGGGAAGGGGTGAGGGAAGTTTGCCCCATAATTTCCCAGTGTATACCCTCCAAATAACGTTCTGGGAAAATCGTGGCGAGATCAGAAGGGGTGTATTTTTTTTCCAAAAAATGAGGAAAGACCTTTCCTTTTTTTTTCGAAGAATTTTTCACCCTCTCCGATTTCGTTAGGAAAATTTCAGAATGTAATATGAAAGGTAAAGACTTGAAAAATATGTACCAAACATCCCCCAAACCCTCCAATCTGTTCAAAAAAAATTCAGAAAGCTTTCAGAAAAAATTCATTTTTGAATATTTCCTAGCCAGGTGTGGAGCAGTGAGAAGGGGTGTGGGAAGTTTGCCCCATAATTTCCCAGTGTATACCCTCCAAATAACATTCTGGGAAAATCGTAGCGAGATCTGAAGGGGTGAATTTTTTTTCCAAAAAATGAGGAAAGACTATAGTCTTTCCTTTTCTTTTCGAAGAATTTTTCACCCTCTCCGATTTCGTTAGGAAAATTTCAGAATGTAATATGAAGGGTAAAGACTTGAAAAATATGTACCAAACATCCCCCAAACCCTCCAATCTGTTCAAAAAAAATTCAGAAAGCTTTCAGAAAAAAATAATTTCTGAATATTTCCTAGCCAGGTGTGGAGCAGTGGGAAGGGGTGAGGGAAGTTTGCCCCATAATTTCCCAGTGTATACCCTCCAAATAACATTCTGGGAAAATCGTGGCGAGATCTGAAGGGGTGAATTTTTTTTCCAAAAAATGAGGAAAGACTATAGTCTTTCCTTTTTTTTTCGAAGAATTTTCAGAATGTAATATGAAGGGTAAAGACTTGAAAAATATGTACCAAACATCCCCCAAACCCTCCAATCTGTTCAAAAAAAATTCAGAAAGCTTTCAGAAAAAAATAATTTCTGAATATTTCCTAGCCAGGTGTGGAGCAGTGGGAAGGGGTGAGGGAAGTTTGCCCCATAATTTCCCAGTGTATACCCTCCAAATAACATTCTGGGAAAATCGTGGCGAGATCTGATGGGGTGAATTTTTTTTCCAAAAAATGAGGAAAGACTTTAGTCTTTCCTTTTTTTTTCGAAGAATTTTTCACCCTCTCCGATTTCGTTAGGAAAATTTCAGAATGTAATATGAAGGGTAAAGACTTGAAAAATATGTACCAAACATCCCCCAAACCCTCCAATCTGTTCAAAAAAAATTCAGAAAGCTTTCAGAAAAAATTCGTTTCTGAATATTTCCTAGCCAGGTGTGGAGCAGTGGGAAGGGGTGAGGGAAGTTTGCCCCATAATTTCCCAGTGTATACCCTCCAAATAACGTTCTGGGAAAATCGTGGCGAGATCAGAAGGGGTGTATTTTTTTTCCAAAAAATGAGGAAAGACCTTTCCTTTTTTTTTCGAAGAATTTTTCACCCTCTCCGATTTCGTTAGGAAAATTTCAGAATGTAATATGAAAGGTAAAGACTTGAAAAATATGTACCAAACATCCCCCAAACCCTCCAATCTGTTCAAAAAAAATTCAGAAAGCTTTCAGAAAAAATTCATTTTTGAATATTTCCTAGCCAGGTGTGGAGCAGTGAGAAGGGGTGTGGGAAGTTTGCCCCATAATTTCCCAGTGTATACCCTCCAAATAACATTCTGGGAAAATCGTAGCGAGATCTGAAGGGGTGAATTTTTTTTCCAAAAAATGAGGAAAGACTATAGTCTTTCCTTTTCTTTTCGAAGAATTTTTCACCCTCTCCGATTTCGTTAGGAAAATTTCAGAATGTAATATGAAGGGTAAAGACTTGAAAAATATGTACCAAACATCCCCCAAACCCTCCAATCTGTTCAAAAAAAATTCAGAAAGCTTTCAGAAAAAAATAATTTCTGAATATTTCCTAGCCAGGTGTGGAGCAGTGGGAAGGGGTGAGGGAAGTTTGCCCCATAATTTCCCAGTGTATACCCTCCAAATAACATTCTGGGAAAATCGTGGCGAGATCTGAAGGGGTGAATTTTTTTTCCAAAAAATGAGGAAAGACTATAGTCTTTCCTTTTTTTTTCGAAGAATTTTTCACCCTCTCCGATTTCGTTAGGAAAATTTCAGAATGTAATATGAAGGGTAAAGACTTGAAAAATATGTACCAAACATCCCCCAAACCCTCCAATCTGTTCACAAAAAATTCAGAAAGCTTTCAGAAAAAATTCGTTTCTGAATATTTCCTAGCCAGGTGTTGAGCAGTGGGAAGGGGTGAGGGAAGTTTGCCCCATAATTTCCCAGTGTATACCCTCCAAATAACGTTCTGGGAAAATCGTGGCGAGATCAGAAGGGGTGTATTTTTTTTCCAAAAAATGAGGAAAGACCTTTCCTTTTTTTTTCGAAGAATTTGTCACCCTCTCCGATTTCGTTAGGAAAATTTCAGAATGTAATATGAAAGGTAAAGACTTGAAAAATATGTACCAAACATCCCCCAAACCCTCCAATCTGTTAAAAAAAAATTCAGAAAGCTTTCAGAAAAAATTCATTTTTGAATATTTCCTAGCCAGGTGTGGAGCAGTGGGAAGGGGTGAGGGAAGTTTGCCCCATAATTTCCCAGTGTATACCCTCCAAATAACATTCTGGGAAAATCGTGGCGAGATCTGAAGGGGTGAATTTTTTTTCCAAAAAATGAGGAAAGACTATAGTCTTTCCTTTTTTTTTTCGAAGAATTTTTCACCCTCTCCGATTTCGTTAGGAAAATTTCAGAATGTAATATGAAGGGTAAAGACTTGAAAAATATGTACCAAACATCCCCCAAACCCTCCAATCTGTTCAAAAAAAATTCAGAAAGCTTTCAGAAAAAATTCACTTCTGAACATTTCCTAGCCAGGTGTGGAGCAGTGGGAAGGGGTGAGGGAAGTTTGCCCCATAATTTCCCAGTGTATACCCTCCAAATAACATTCTGGGAAAATCGTGGCGAGATCTGAAGAGGTGAATTTTTTTTCCAAAAAATGAGGAAAGACTATAGTCTTTCCTTTTTTTTTCGAAGAATTTTTCACCCTCTCCGATTTCGTTAGGAAAATTTCAGAATGTAATATGAAGGGTAAAGACTTGCAAAATATGTACCAAACATCCCCCAAACCCTCCAATATAATTTAAATAAAACTGTGTAATGTGCTTAATCTGTATTTAAAACAATTTGCATTTTTATATTCAACAATAATGTTACATTTTATTTACACATTTGTTGGTAAATGGTTTTGTTCCCGTGTTGATTTTTGTTACAGAGTCTGCTAGTACAGGAGAAGCTCTATTAGGAAAACTTGCAGCTGGAGAAAGTCCCGCCCCCTTGAAAACTGAAGAAATTATCAGTCCACATGATGGGAGCAGAATATTCGGCAGACTTCCTATCCCTGAAAACTGGAGGGCTTTCTTGGAGACACACGGCCAGTTGTTTGAAGAAGATGGGGTTACAACTCTTCCAGGAGGCTTCTAGGAATGAAATAAAAAAACACTTTATAATATTGTACTATTAATCATAAGATATTTTTATTGAAATTTCATTTGTTTTCTTGCATTTTGTGTGACCCACCATTGATTACGGCCATTAAGTTGTGAATGGGTTACCATAAACGGTAAAACAAAATTGTTTAAATAAATTAGGGGAACACTAAGCAAATCGGTAACTACTGTTGGAGAGAATGGAATTTTAGATTTTCTTTAATGTATCTTTTAAACAAAGCCTCCTAACTGGAATAGTTGAAGTAATACCCATTGAGATGCTCCATGTAACGAGACTTCTGGTTACAAAAGTTTGTTGTTTGTTCATTATGTCTGATACAATTAAAAGTGACAAAAGCATCTTTGATAAATACCTAACGGGTGCATAGCATTCACGTTTCAAAATTGACTTTGATTATTTGAAGTAAGTTTAACCAGGAGTTTTCGTTTGAAACTAACAAACAGCATGCAATAGAAGAAGAGACCGGTGGCTCAATGGGCATTCTTTCAAGTATAGTTCTTGCTTAGTTAAACGGCTTTACATAAATAATAATCTAATCAACTTGCAAAGTTTCGCTTAGTGCGGATATTAAAAATGGAATGTGCAACTTTTCTTTATAGTTTTCTCCTAATTATTTTATTAGTGCTGCTATTATTGTTGGAGTTGTCGGGGTTGCCACCAAAGAATCAGTTTGGTAGCTTACTCCTAACTTAAAGGTCGTAATCTTAAATACCCCACCTATAATCGTTCTACCCATTCAAGAGCGTAAACGCCAAACAGTTGCGATGTTCCCTAAGTATACAGGGTGTTGGCAAAAAACTATCCTAAACTTAAAGGACACATAGTACCTATTCATCAAAATATGTCAACACGTTCCTACAAAAATATATCAAAATATCGTTCCTAAGGATGCTAAGGGCCGATTTTACAATAGGTACTGGTATAAACCTGGAACAAACTATTCCTCAGACAACTGCCATGGTTACAATTGTTACAAAAATTATAGCCCTTGTAATTGTCTGAGGAATTAGTTATTCCAGGTTTATACTAGTATTGTAAAATCGGCCCTAAGGGGGAGGGAAGTGTGGTTAATTGTCTCCCTAACTTTTTTATGCTGCATTTTTTAAATTGTAATTTAAAACCGGTACTAATTACCACAGTTTCCTACAGACAAAGACACTCACTCGTGCTAAGTGTCTATAAACGTAACCGTTTTCGATAACCCACTTAAAAAAATTATTACAGCACTTCAGAATTTTTCAATTAAAATGCATTACAATCTAAAACGGATACATTTTTTGATATTTAGCAAAAGTACCTTTTTTATATCGAAGGCTAATTTTTAATTTTAAATCCGACAACCCATCGGATAACATTTAGGGGGACCTGTAGCTCTCTTTAGGAAGGTTTTTTTGACGTATGTTTTTGTTAGTACTACATCATGTCCGCAAAGTTTCAAACAATTTTTTTTATTAATACCTACCCTGTATACTTACGTCTT
The DNA here is from genome assembly GCA_963082805.1 of Hemicrepidius hirtus. NCBI lineage: Eukaryota > Metazoa > Arthropoda > Insecta > Coleoptera > Elateridae > Hemicrepidius > Hemicrepidius hirtus. The sequence goes on from OY720162.1 coordinate 32,984,515, forward strand.
TTCAACTTAGGAGCGCACAATTTCAAGTTGAGAATACACCTACAACTCGTAGAGGGCAATTTCCCTCGTAAATAAAAGAAAAAAACTTTATGTAGGCAAGAACTAGAAGGAATTTATTCGATTCTGAAAATTTTTAGAGAAAGCATTCCTCTGCTTCGAAGACCGTTTTCAGTTTGTATTCCAAATTTTAAAATTATCCGGAGGATGATAAACCTTAGGCCTGTTTTGATTTTTTAAATCTAAAGTGTTTCGTCCTTGCACTTGTGGTAAATTTCATAGTGGATATGAAACCCTCCATGCTGGGTAAAACGAAAATAGGTACCTTTTTCTTTTACCTAGCATGGTGGTCTTAAATCCAATGTTGAAGTTACCACAAGCGAAAAAAGACAAAAAATGTCCGTTTTAAAGAACAAAGTGGTCTTCCGGATAATTTTAAAATTATGAATACACACTAACAAGACCGTGTCTCCAAACCAGAGGAATACTTCCTGTACGTACTATTCCACGATCTCCCCGTTTCTGAAATACAGGGTGTTGAATTGTGGCAAGTTTTGTCCAATAGGTTAACCATCGGCGTAGTTGCTGGAAGGGTAGGTCCCTATACGTTACGCCACTGACAAAATTACATTTGTCGTTGGCGTAACTTACGTTTTTAAAAAAGGGACCACCTACCCCCGTAACTATGCCGCCAGTTATTCTATCCTGACAAAACTTGTACAATATTTCTTCATGCTTGTAACACCCTGCTATAAAAGGAAACTTCGACACCCTGTATTTCACAAACATAACCCATCATCACATTATCCTCGGCCCGCCAGTTGGTCGCAGTCACTTTCAAACCGAAAATGTAGTCCATATGTAGTTTGCAGTCAAAAAATGTAGTCCATATGTAGTTTGCAGTCAAAAAATGTAGTCCATATGTAGTTTGCAGTCAAAAAATGTAGTCCATATGTAATTTGCAGTCAAAAAATGTAGTCCATATGTAGTTTGCAGTCAAAAAATGTAGTCCATATGTAGTTTGCAGTCAAAAATGTAGTCCATATGTAGTTTGCAGTCACGAAAATGTAGTCCATACATAGTTTGCAGTCACAAAAAATGTAGTCCATACATAGTTTGCAGTCACAAAAAATGTGGTCCATATATAGTTTGCAGTCCCAAAAAAATGTAGTCCATACATAGTTTGCAGTCACAAAAATGTAGTCCATATGTAGTTTGCAGTCACAAAAATGTAGTCCATATGTAGTTTGCAGTAACAAAAATGTAGTCCATACATAGTTTGCAGTCACAAAAAATGTAGTCCATATATAGTTTGCAGTCCCAAAAAAATGTAGTCCATACATAGTTTGCAGTCACAAAAATGTAGTCCATATGTAGTTTGCAGTCACAAAAATGTAGTCCATATGTAGTTTGCAGTAACAAAAATGTAGTCCATACATAGTTTGCAGTCACAAAAAATGTAGTCCATACATAGTTTGCAGTCACTTAATAGAAACACTGAATTAAAAAAACTTTATTTATTACAATTTACAATTATATTTAGTTTACAGGGTGTAGAGAAGAATGTTTGTTGCAGTTTCCTCCTTGGTGCAACACTGGAGAAGTCCTCCAGCCTGTCTGTAGCTGCTTGAAGATCGTCCGTCCTGAGGAAAAAAAAGAGTCCTTTTTAGGGCTGCAAACAAACCAGTCCTTTACAGGACTAATAAAAGTATTAGAGAAAGAGTTTCCAAAGATAAGCGCACGCTATTTTTAAGTGAATGTGTAGGAAATGCCTTTTTAATTTCAATCCCACTTTAAAATCTAAGTGGCACCCCTCGGGGTGGGTTTTCCCCCTTAATTTTCATCGCTTTATAGACGACCCACTTGGAAAATATGTGCCACACATCCCTCAACCCCTCCCATCTGTTAAAAAAAAATTCAGAAAGCTTTCAGAAAAAATTCATTTCTGAACATTTTCGAAGCAGGTGGGAAAGGGTGAGGGAAGTTTGCCCCATAATTTTCAAGTGTACACACTCTAAATAACATTCTGGGAAAATCGTAGCGAGATCTGAAGGGGTGAAATTTTTTTCCAAAAAATGAGGAAAGACGTCTTTCCTTTTTTTTTCGAACATTTTTTCACCCTCTCCGATTTCCTTAGGAAAATTTCAGAATGTAATATGAAGGGTAAAGACTTGAAAAATATGTACCAAACATCCCCCAACCCCTCCAATCTGGTCCAAAAAAATTCCGAAAGTTTTCTGGAACAACCCAATTCTGAACGTTTCCTAGCCAGGTGTGGAGCAGTGGGAAGGGGTGAGGGAAGTTTGCCCCATAATTTCCAAGTGTATACCCTCCAAATAACATTCTGGGAAAATCGGGGCGAGATCTGAAGGGGTGAAATTTTTTTCCTAAAAATGAGGAAAGACTATAGTCTTTCATTTTTTTTTCGAAGATTTTTTGACCCTCTCCGATTTCCTTAGGAAAATTTCAGAATGTAATATGAACCCTAAACACTTGAAAAATATGTGCCAAACATCCCCCATCCCCTCGCATCTGGTCCAAAAAAATTCCGAAAGTTTTCTGGAACAACCCAATTCTGAACGTTTCCTAGCCAGGTGTGGAGCAGTGGGAAGGGGTGAGGGAAGTTTGCCCCATAATTTACAAGTGTATAAACTCCAAATAACATTCTGGGAAAATCGGGGCGAGATCTGAAGGGGTGAAATTTTTTTCCTAAAAATGAGGAAAGACTATAGTCTTTCCTTTTTTTTTCGAAGATTTTTTGACCCTCTCCGATTTCCTTAGGAAAATTTCAGAATGTAATATGAACCCTAAACACTTGAAAAATATGTGCCAAACATCCCCCATCCCCTCGCATCTGGTCCAAAAAAATTCCGAAAGTTTTCTGGAACAACCCAATTCTGAACGTTTCCTACCCAGGTGTGGAGCAGTGGGAAGGGGTGAGGGAAGTTTGCCCCATAATTTACAAGTGTATACCCTCCAAATAACATTCTGGGAAAATCGGGGCGAGATCTGAAGGGGTGAAATTTTTTTCCTAAAAATGAGGAAAGACTATAGTCTTTCCTTTTTTTTTCGAAGATTTTTTGACCCTCTCCGATTTCCTTAAGAAAATTTCAGAATGTAATATGAACCCTAAACACTTGAAAAATATGTGCCAAACATCCCCCATCCCCTCGCATCTGGTCCAAAAAAATTCCGAAAGTTTTCTGGAACAACCCAATTCTGAACGTTTCCTAGCCAGGTGTGGAGCAGTGGGAAGGGGTGAGGGAAGTTTGCCCCATAATTTACAAGTGTATACCCTCCAAGTCTTTCCTTTTTTTTCGAAGATTTTTTGACCCTCTCCGATTTCCTTAGGAAAATTTCAGAATGTAATATGAACCCTAAACACTTGAAAAATATGTGCCAAACATCCCCCATCCCCTCGCATCTGGTCCAAAAAAAATACCGAAAGTTTTGAAAGACTATAGTCTTTCCTTTTTTTTCGAAGATTTTTTGACCCTCTCCGATTTCCTTAGGAAAATTTCAGAATGTAATATGAACCCTAAACACTTGAAAAATATGTACCAAACATCCCCCAACCCCTCCAATCTGGTCCAAAAAAATTCCGAAAGTTTTCTGGAACAACCCAATTCTGAACGTTTCCTAGCCAGGTGTGGAGCAGTGGGAAGGGGTGAGGGAAGTTTGCCCCATAATTTACAAGTGTATACCCTCCAAATAACATTCTGGGAAAATCGGGGCGAGATCTGAAGGGGTGAAATTTTTTTCCTAAAAATGAGGAAAGACTATAGTCTTTCCTTTTTTTTCGAAGATTTTTTGACCCTCTCCGATTTCCTTAGGAAAATTTCAGAATGTAATATGAACCCTAAACACTTGAAAAATATGTGCCAAACATCCCCCATCCCCTCGCATCTGGTCCAAAAAAATTCCGAAAGTTTTCTGGAACAACCCAATTCTGAACGTTTCCTAGCCAGGTGTGGAGCAGTGGGAAGGGGTGAGGGAAGTTTGCCCCATAATTTCCAAGTGTATACCCTCCAAATAACATTCTGGGAAAATCGGGGCGAGATCTGAAGGGGTGAAATTTTTTTCCTAAAAATGAGGAAAGACTATAGTCTTTCCTTTTTTTTTCGAAGATTTTTTGACCCTCTCCGATTTCCTTAGGAAAATTTCAGAATGTAATATGAACCCTAAACACTTGAAAAATATGTGCCAAACATCCCCCAACCCCTCGCATCTGGTCCAAAAAAATTCCGAAAGTTTTCTGGAACAACCCAATTCTGAACGTTTCCTAGCCAGGTGTGGAGCAGTGGGAAGGGGTGAGGGAAGTTTGCCCCATAATTTCCAAGTGTATACCCTCCAAATAACATTCTGGGAAAATCGGGGCGAGATCTGAAGGGGTGAAATTTTTTTCCTAAAAATGAGGAAAGACTATAGTCTTTCCTTTTTTTTCGAAGATTTTTTGACCCTCTCCGATTTCCTTAGGAAAATTTCAGAATGTAATATGAACCCTAAACACTTGAAAAATATGTGCCAAACATCCCCCATCCCCTCGCATCTGGTCCAAAAAAATTCCGAAAGTTTTCTGGAACAACCCAATTCTGAACGTTTCCTAGCCAGGTGTGGAGCAGTGGGAAGGGGTGAGGGAAGTTTGCCCCATAATTTCCAAGTGTATACCCTCCAAATAATATTCTGGGAAAATCGGGGCGAGATCTGAAGGGGTGAAATTTTTTTCCTAAAAATGAGGAAAGACTATAGTCTCCTTTTTTTTTCGAAGATTTTTTGACCCTCTCCGATTTCCTTAGGAAAATTTCAGAATGTAATATGAACCCTAAACACTTGAAAAATATGTGCCAAACATCCCCCATCCCCTCGCATCTGGTCCAAAAAAATTCCGAAAGTTTTCTGGAACAACCCAATTCTGAACGTTTCCTAGCCAGGTGTGGAGCAGTGGGAAGGGGTGAGGGAAGTTTGCTCCATAATTTCCAAGTGTATAAACTCCAAATAACATTCTGGGAAAATCGGGGCGAGATCTGAAGGGGTGAAATTTTTTTCCTAAAAATGAGGAAAGACTATAGTCTTTCCTTTTTTTTTCGAAGATTTTTTGACCCTCTCCGATTTCCTTAGGAAAATTTCAGAATGTAATATGAACCCTAAACACTTGAAAAATATGTGCCAAACATCCCCCATCCCCTCGCATCTGGTCCAAAAAAATTCCGAAAGTTTTCTGGAACAACCCAATTCTGAACGTTTCCTAGCCAGGTGTGGAGCAGTGGGAAGGGGTGAGGGAAGTTTGCCCCATAATTTCCAAGTGTATACCCTCCAAATAACATTCTGGGAAAATCGGGGCGAGATCTGAAGGGGTGAAATTTTTTTCCTAAAAATGAGGAAAGACTATAGTCTTTCCTTTTTTTTTCGAAGATTTTTTGACCCTCTCCGATTTCCTTAGGAAAATTTCAGAATGTAATATGAACCCTAAACACTTGAAAAATATGTGCCAAACATCCCCCATCCCCCCGCATCTGGTCCAAAAAAATTCCGAAAGTTTTCTGGAACAACCCAATTCTGAACGTTTCCTAGCCAGGTGTGGAGCAGTGGGAAGGGGTGAGGGAAGTTTGCCCCATAATTTCCAAGTGTATACCCTCCAAATAACATTCTGGGAAAATCGGGGCGAGATCTGAAGGGGTGAAATTTTTTTCCTAAAAATGAGGAAAGACAGTCTTTCCTTTTTTTTTCGAAGATTTTTTGACCCTCTCCGATTTCCTTAGGAAAATTTCAGAATGTAATATGAACCCTAAACACTTGAAAAATATGTGCCAAACATCCCCCAACCCCTCGCATCTGGTCCAAAAAAATTCCGAAAGTTTTCTGGAACAACCCAATTCTGAACGTTTCCTAGCCAGGTGTGGAGCAGTGGGAAGGGGTGAGGGAAGTTTGCCCCATAATTTCCAAGTGTATACCCTCCAAATAACATTCTGGGAAAATCGGGGCGAGATCTGAAGGGGTGAAATTTTTTTCCTAAAAATGAGGAAAGACTATAGTCTTTCCTTTTTTTTTCGAAGATTTTTTGACCCTCTCCGATTTCCTTAGGAAAATTTCAGAATGTAATAAGAAGGGTAAAGACTTGAAAAATATGTGCCAAACATCCCCCATCCCCTCGCATCTGGTCCAAAAAAATTCCGAAAGTTTTCTGGAACAACCCAATTCTGAACGTTTCCTAGCCAGGTGTGGAGCAGTGGGAAGGGGTGAGGGAAGTTTGCTCCATAATTTCCAAGTGTATAAACTCCAAATAACATTCTGGGAAAATCGGGGCGAGATCTGAAGGGGTGAAATTTTTTTCCTAAAAATGAGGAAAGACTATAGTCTTTCCTTTTTTTTTCGAAGATTTTTTGACCCTCTCCGATTTCCTTAGGAAAATTTCAGAATGTAATATGAACCCTAAACACTTGAAAAATATGTGCCAAACATCCCCCATCCCCTCGCATCTGGTCCAAAAAAATTCCGAAAGTTTTCTGGAACAACCCAATTCTGAACGTTTCCTAGCCAGGTGTGGAGCAGTGGGAAGGGGTGAGGGAAGTTTGCCCCATAATTTACAAGTGTATACCCTCCAAATAACATTCTGGGAAAATCGGGGCGAGATCTGAAGGGGTGAAATTTTTTTCCTAAAAATGAGGAAAGACTATAGTCTTTCCTTTTTTTTTCGAAGATTTTTTGACCCTCTCCGATTTCCTTAAGAAAATTTCAGAATGTAATATGAACCCTAAACACTTGAAAAATATGTGCCAAACATCCCCCATCCCCTCGCATCTGGTCCAAAAAAATTCCGAAAGTTTTCTGGAACAACCCAATTCTGAACGTTTCCTAGCCAGGTGTGGAGCAGTGGGAAGGGGTGAGGGAAGTTTGCCCCATAATTTACAAGTGTATACCCTCCAAGTCTTTCCTTTTTTTTCGAAGATTTTTTGACCCTCTCCGATTTCCTTAGGAAAATTTCAGAATGTAATATGAACCCTAAACACTTGAAAAATATGTGCCAAACATCCCCCATCCCCTCGCATCTGGTCCAAAAAAAATACCGAAAGTTTTGAAAGACTATAGTCTTTCCTTTTTTTTCGAAGATTTTTTGACCCTCTCCGATTTCCTTAGGAAAATTTCAGAATGTAATATGAACCCTAAACACTTGAAAAATATGTACCAAACATCCCCCAACCCCTCCAATCTGGTCCAAAAAAATTCCGAAAGTTTTCTGGAACAACCCAATTCTGAACGTTTCCTAGCCAGGTGTGGAGCAGTGGGAAGGGGTGAGGGAAGTTTGCCCCATAATTTACAAGTGTATACCCTCCAAATAACATTCTGGGAAAATCGGGGCGAGATCTGAAGGGGTGAAATTTTTTTCCTAAAAATGAGGAAAGACTATAGTCTTTCCTTTTTTTTCGAAGATTTTTTGACCCTCTCCGATTTCCTTAGGAAAATTTCAGAATGTAATATGAACCCTAAACACTTGAAAAATATGTGCCAAACATCCCCCATCCCCTCGCATCTGGTCCAAAAAAATTCCGAAAGTTTTCTGGAACAACCCAATTCTGAACGTTTCCTAGCCAGGTGTGGAGCAGTGGGAAGGGGTGAGGGAAGTTTGCCCCATAATTTCCAAGTGTATACCCTCCAAATAACATTCTGGGAAAATCGGGGCGAGATCTGAAGGGGTGAAATTTTTTTCCTAAAAATGAGGAAAGACTATAGTCTTTCCTTTTTTTTTCGAAGATTTTTTGACCCTCTCCGATTTCCTTAGGAAAATTTCAGAATGTAATATGAACCCTAAACACTTGAAAAATATGTGCCAAACATCCCCCAACCCCTCGCATCTGGTCCAAAAAAATTCCGAAAGTTTTCTGGAACAACCCAATTCTGAACGTTTCCTAGCCAGGTGTGGAGCAGTGGGAAGGGGTGAGGGAAGTTTGCCCCATAATTTCCAAGTGTATACCCTCCAAATAACATTCTGGGAAAATCGGGGCGAGATCTGAAGGGGTGAAATTTTTTTCCTAAAAATGAGGAAAGACTATAGTCTTTCCTTTTTTTTCGAAGATTTTTTGACCCTCTCCGATTTCCTTAGGAAAATTTCAGAATGTAATATGAACCCTAAACACTTGAAAAATATGTGCCAAACATCCCCCATCCCCTCGCATCTGGTCCAAAAAAATTCCGAAAGTTTTCTGGAACAACCCAATTCTGAACGTTTCCTAGCCAGGTGTGGAGCAGTGGGAAGGGGTGAGGGAAGTTTGCCCCATAATTTCCAAGTGTATACCCTCCAAATAATATTCTGGGAAAATCGGGGCGAGATCTGAAGGGGTGAAATTTTTTTCCTAAAAATGAGGAAAGACTATAGTCTCCTTTTTTTTTCGAAGATTTTTTGACCCTCTCCGATTTCCTTAGGAAAATTTCAGAATGTAATATGAACCCTAAACACTTGAAAAATATGTGCCAAACATCCCCCATCCCCTCGCATCTGGTCCAAAAAAATTCCGAAAGTTTTCTGGAACAACCCAATTCTGAACGTTTCCTAGCCAGGTGTGGAGCAGTGGGAAGGGGTGAGGGAAGTTTGCTCCATAATTTCCAAGTGTATAAACTCCAAATAACATTCTGGGAAAATCGGGGCGAGATCTGAAGGGGTGAAATTTTTTTCCTAAAAATGAGGAAAGACTATAGTCTTTCCTTTTTTTTTCGAAGATTTTTTGACCCTCTCCGATTTCCTTAGGAAAATTTCAGAATGTAATATGAACCCTAAACACTTGAAAAATATGTGCCAAACATCCCCCATCCCCTCGCATCTGGTCCAAAAAAATTCCGAAAGTTTTCTGGAACAACCCAATTCTGAACGTTTCCTAGCCAGGTGTGGAGCAGTGGGAAGGGGTGAGGGAAGTTTGCCCCATAATTTCCAAGTGTATACCCTCCAAATAACATTCTGGGAAAATCGGGGCGAGATCTGAAGGGGTGAAATTTTTTTCCTAAAAATGAGGAAAGACTATAGTCTTTCCTTTTTTTTTCGAAGATTTTTTGACCCTCTCCGATTTCCTTAGGAAAATTTCAGAATGTAATATGAACCCTAAACACTTGAAAAATATGTGCCAAACATCCCCCATCCCCCCGCATCTGGTCCAAAAAAATTCCGAAAGTTTTCTGGAACAACCCAATTCTGAACGTTTCCTAGCCAGGTGTGGAGCAGTGGGAAGGGGTGAGGGAAGTTTGCCCCATAATTTCCAAGTGTATACCCTCCAAATAACATTCTGGGAAAATCGGGGCGAGATCTGAAGGGGTGAAATTTTTTTCCTAAAAATGAGGAAAGACTATAGTCTTTCCTTTTTTTTTCGAAGATTTTTTGACCCTCTCCGATTTCCTTAGGAAAATTTCAGAATGTAATAAGAAGGGTAAAGACTTGAAAAATATGTGCCAAACATCCCCCATCCCCTCGCATCTGGTCCAAAAAAATTCCGAAAGTTTTCTGGAACAACCCAATTCTGAACGTTTCCTAGCCAGGTGTGGAGCAGTGGGAAGGGGTGAGGGAAGTTTGCTCCATAATTTCCAAGTGTATAAACTCCAAATAACATTCTGGGAAAATCGGGGCGAGATCTGAAGGGGTGAAATTTTTTTCCTAAAAATGAGGAAAGACTATAGTCTTTCCTTTTTTTTTCGAAGATTTTTTGACCCTCTCCGATTTCCTTAGGAAAATTTCAGAATGTAATATGAACCCTAAACACTTGAAAAATATGTGCCAAACATCCCCCATCCCCTCGCATCTGGTCCAAAAAAATTCCGAAAGTTTTCTGGAACAACCCAATTCTGAACGTTTCCTAGCCAGGTGTGGAGCAGTGGGAAGGGGTGAGGGAAGTTTGCCCCATAATTTCCAAGTGTATACCCTCCAAATAACATTCTGGGAAAATCGGGGCGAGATCTGAAGGGGTGAAATTTTTTTCCTAAAAATGAGGAAAGACTATAGTCTTTCCTTTTTTTTCGAAGATTTTTTGACCCTCTCCGATTTCCTTAGGAAAATTTCAGAATGTAATATGAACCCTAAACACTTGAAAAATATGTGCCAAACATCCCCCATCCCCTCGCATCTGGTCCAAAAAAATTCCGAAAGTTTTCTGGAACAACCCAATTCTGAACGTTTCCTAGCCAGGTGTGGAGCAGTGGGAAGGGGTGAGGGAAGTTTGCCCCATAATTTCAAAGTGTATACCCTCCAAATAATATTCTGGGAAAATCGGGGCGAGATCTGAAGGGGTGAAATTTTTTTCCTAAAAATGAGGAAAGACTATAGTCTTTCCTTTTTTTTTTGAAGATTTTTTGACCCTCTCCGATTTCCTTAGGAAAATTTCAGAATGTAATATGAACCCTAAACACTTGAAAAATATGTGCCAAACATCCCCCATCCCCTCGCATCTGGTCCAAAAAAATTCCGAAAGTTTTCTGGAACAACCCAATTCTGAACGTTTCCTAGCCAGGTGTGGAGCAGTGGGAAGGGGTGAGGGAAGTTTGCCCCATAATTTCCAAGTGTATACCCTCCAAATAACATTCTGGGAAAATCGGGGCGAGATCTGAAGGGGTGAAATTTTTTTCCTAAAAATGAGGAAAGACTATAGTCTTTCCTTTTTTTTTCGAAGATTTTTTGACCCTCTCCGATTTCCTTAGGAAAATTTCAGAATGTAATATGAACCCTAAACACTTGAAAAATATGTGCCAAACATCCCCCATCCCCTCGCATCTGGTCCAAAAAAATTCCGAAAATTTTCTGGAACAACCCAATTCTGAACGTTTCCTAGCCAGGTGTGGAGCAGTGGGAAGGGGTGAGGGAAGTTTGCCCCATAATTTCCAAGTGTATACCCTCCAAATAACATTCTGGGAAAATCGGGGCGAGATCTGAAGGGGTGAAATTTTTTTCCTAAAAATGAGGAAAGACTATAGTCTTTCCTTTTTTTTTCGAAGATTTTTTGACCCTCTCCGATTTCCTTAGGAAAATTTCAGAATGTAATATGAACCCTAAACACTTGAAAAATATGTGCCAAACATCCCCCATCCCCTCGCATCTGGTCCAAAAAAATTCCGAAAGTTTTCTGGAACAACCCAATTCTGAACGTTTCCTAGCCAGGTGTGGAGCAGTGGGAAGGGGTGAGGGAAGTTTGCCCCATAATTTCCAAGTGTATACCCTCCAAATAACATTCTGGGAAAATCGGGGCGAGATCTGAAGGGGTGAAATTTTTTTCCTAAAAATGAGGAAAGACTATAGTCTTTCCTTTTTTTTTCGAAGATTTTTTGACCCTCTCCGATTTCCTTAGGAAAATTTCAGAATGTAATATGAACCCTAAACACTTGAAAAATATGTGCCAAACATCCCCCATCCCCTCGCATCTGGTCCAAAAAAATTCCGAAAGTTTTCTGGAACAACCCAATTCTGAACGTTTCCTAGCCAGGTGTGGAGCAGTGGGAAGGGGTGAGGGAAGTTTGCCCCATAATTTCCAAGTGTATACCCTCCAAATAACATTCTGGGAAAATCGGGGCGAGATCTGAAGGGGTGAAATTTTTTTCCTAAAAATGAGGAAAGACTATAGTCTTTCCTTTTTTTTTCGAAGATTTTTTGACCCTCTCCGATTTCCTTAGGAAAATTTCAGAATGTAATATGAACCCTAAACACTTGAAAAATATGTGCCAAACATCCCCCATCCCCTCGTATCTGGTCCAAAAAAATTACGAAAGTTTTCTGGAACAACCCAATTCTGAACGTTTCCTAGCCAGGTGTGGAGCAGTGGGAAGGGGTGAGGGAAGTTTGCCCCATAATTTACAAGTGTATACCCTCCAAATAACATTCTGGGAAAATCGGGGCGAGATCTGAAGGGGTGAAATTTTTTTCCTAAAAATGAGGAAAGACTATAGTCTTTCCTTTTTTTTTCGAAGATTTTTTGACCCTCTCCGATTTCCTTAGGAAAATTTCAGAATGTAATATGAACCCTAAACACTTGAAAAATATGTGCCAAACATCCCCCATCCCCTCGCATCTGGTCCAAAAAAATTCCGAAAGTTTTCTGGAACAACCCAATTCTGAACGTTTCCTAGCCAGGTGTGGAGCAGTGGGAAGGGGTGAGGGAAGTTTGCCCCATAATTTCCAAGTGTATACCCTCCAAATAACATTCTAGGAAAATCGGGGCGAGATCTGAAGGGGTGAAATTTTTTTCCTAAAAATGAGGAAAGACTATAGTCTTTCCTTTTTTTTTCGAAGATTTTTTGACCCTCTCCGATTTCCTTAGGAAAATTTCAGAATGTAATATGAACCCTAAACACTTGAAAAATATGTGCCAAACATCCCCCATCCCCTCGTATCTGGTCCAAAAAAATTCCGAAAGTTTTCTGGAACAACCCAATTCTGAACGTTTCCTAGCCAGGTATGGTGCAGTGGGAAGGGGTGAGGGAAGTTTGCCCCATAATTTCGAAGTGTATACCCTCCAAATAACATTCTGGGAAAATCGGGGCGAGATCTGAAGGGGTGAAATTTTTTTCCTAAAAATGAGGCAAGACTATAGTCTTTCCTTTTTTTTCGAAGATTTTTTGACCCTCTCCGATTTCCTTAGGAAAATTTCAGAATGTAATATGAAGGGTAAAGACTTGAAAAATATGTGCCAAACATCCCCCATCCCCTCGCATCTGGTCCAAAAAAATTCCGAAAGTTTTCTGGAACAACCCAATTCTGAACGTTTCCTAGCTAGGTGTGGAGCAGTGGGAAGGGGTGAGGGAAGTTTGCCCCATAATTTCCAAGTGTATACCCTCCAAATAACATTCTGGGAAAATCGGGGCGAGATCTGAAGGGGTGAAATTTTTTTCCTAAAAATGAGGAAAGACTATAGTCTTTCCTTTTTTTTTCGAAGATTTTTTGACCCTCTCCGATTTCCTTAGGAAAATTTCAGAATGTAATATGAAGGGTAAAGACTTGAAAAATATGTGCCAAACATCCCCCATCCCCTCGCATCTGGTCCAAAAAAATTCCGAAAGTTTTCTGGAACAACCCAATTCTGAACGTTTCCTAGCTAGGTGTGGAGCAGTGGGAAGGGGTGAGGGAAGTTTGCCCCATAATTTCCAAGTGTATACCCTCCAAATAATATTTTGGGAAAATCGGGGCGAGATCTGAAGGGGTGAAATTTTTTTCCTAAAAATGAGGAAAGACTATAGTCTTTCCTTTTTTTTTCGAAGATTTTTTGACCCTCTCCGATTTCCTTAAGAAAATTTCAGAATGTAATATGAACCCTAAACACTTGAAAAATATGTGCCAAACATCCCCCATCCCCACGCATCTGGTCCAAAAAAATTCCGAAAGTTTTCTGGAACAACCCAATTCTGAACGTTTCCTAGCCAGGTGTGGAGCAGTGGGAAGGGGTGAGGGAAGTTTGCCCCATAATTTCCAAGTGTATACCCTCCAAATAATATTCTGGGAAAATTGGGGCGAGATCTGAAGGGGTGAAATTTTTTTCCTAAAAATGAGGAAAGACTATAGTCTTTCCTTTTTTTTTCGAAGATTTTTTGACCCTCTCCGATTTCCTTAAGAAAATTTCAGAATGTAATATGAACCCTAAACACTTGAAAAATATGTGCCAAACATCCCCCATCCCCTCGCATCTGGTCCAAAAAAATTCCGAAAGTTTTCTGGAACAACCCAATTCTGAACGTTTCCTAGCCAGGTGTGGAGCAGTGGGAAGGGGTGAGGGAAGTTTGCCCCATAATTTCCAAGTGTATACCCTCCAAATAATATTCTGGGAAAATTGGGGCGAGATCTGAAGGGGTGAAATTTTTTTCCTAAAAATGAGGAAAGACTATAGTCTTTCCTTTTTTTTTCGAAGATTTTTTGACCCTCTCCGATTTCCTTAAGAAAATTTCAGAATGTAATATGAACCCTAAACACTTGAAAAATATGTGCCAAACATCCCCCATCCCCTCGCATCTGGTCCAAAAAAATTCCGAAAGTTTTCTGGAACAACCCAATTCTGAACGTTTCCTAGCCAGGTGTGGAGCAGTGGGAAGGGGTGAGGGAAGTTTGCCCCATAATTTCCAAGTGTATACCCTCCAAATAACATTCTGGGAAAATCGGGGCGAAATCTGAAGGGGTGAAATTTTTTTCCTAAAAATGAGGAAAGACTATAAGTCTTTCCTTTTTTTTTCGAAGATTTTTTGACCCTCTCCGATTTCCTTAGGAAAATTTCAGAATGTAATATGAACCCTAAACACTTGAAAAATATGTGCCAAACATCCCCCATCCCCTCGCATCTGGTCCAAAAAAAATACCGAAAGTTTTGAAAGACTATAGTCTTTCCTTTTTTTTCGAAGATTTTTTGACCCTCTCCGATTTCCTTAGGAAAATTTCAGAATGTAATATGAACCCTAAACACTTGAAAAATATGTACCAAACATCCCCCAACCCCTCCAATCTGGTCCAAAAAAATTCCGAAAGTTTTCTGGAACAACCCAATTCTGAACGTTTCCTAGCCAGGTGTGGAGCAGTGGGAAGGGGCGAGGGAAGTTTGCCCCATAATTTCCAAGTGTATACCCTCCAAATAACATTCTGGGAAAATCGGGGCGAGATCTGAAGGGGTGAAATTTTTTTCCTAAAAATGAGGAAAGACTATAGTCTTTCCTTTTTTTTTCGAAGATTTTTTGACCCTCTCCGATTTCCTTAGGAAAATTTCAGAATGTAATATGAACCCTAAACACTTGAAAAATATGTGCCAAACATCCCCCATCCCCCCGCATCTGGTCCAAAAAAATTCCGAAAGTTTTCTGGAACAACCCAATTCTGAACGTTTCCTAGCCAGGTGTGGAGCAGTGGGAAGGGGTGAGGGAAGTTTGCCCCATAATTTCCAAGTGTATACCCTCCAAATAACATTCTGGGAAAATCGGGGCGAGATCTGAAGGGGTGAAATTTTTTTCCTAAAAATGAGGAAAGACAGTCTTTCCTTTTTTTTTCGAAGATTTTTTGACCCTCTCCGATTTCCTTAGGAAAATTTCAGAATGTAATATGAACCCTAAACACTTGAAAAATATGTGCCAAACATCCCCCAACCCCTCGCATCTGGTCCAAAAAAATTCCGAAAGTTTTCTGGAACAACCCAATTCTGAACGTTTCCTAGCCAGGTGTGGAGCAGTGGGAAGGGGTGAGGGAAGTTTGCCCCATAATTTCCAAGTGTATACCCTCCAAATAACATTCTGGGAAAATCGGGGCGAGATCTGAAGGGGTGAAATTTTTTTCCTAAAAATGAGGAAAGACTATAGTCTTTCCTTTTTTTTTCGAAGATTTTTTGACCCTCTCCGATTTCCTTAGGAAAATTTCAGAATGTAATATGAACCCTAAACACTTGAAAAATATGTGCCAAACATCCCCCATCCCCTCGCATCTGGTCCAAAAAAATTCCGAAAGTTTTCTGGAACAACCCAATTCTGAACGTTTCCTAGCCAGGTGTGGAGCAGTGGGAAGGGGTGAGGGAAGTTTGCCCCATAATTTCCAAGTGTATACCCTCCAAATAACATTCTGGGAAAATCGGGGCGAGATCTGAAGGGGTGAAATTTTTTTCCTAAAAATGAGGAAAGACTATAGTCTTTCCTTTTTTTTTCGAAGATTTTTTGACCCTCTCCGATTTCCTTAGGAAAATTTCAGAATGTAATATGAACCCTAAACACTTGAAAAATATGTGCCAAACATCCCCCATCCCCTCGCATCTGGTCCAAAAAAATTCCGAAAATTTTCTGGAACAACCCAATTCTGAACGTTTCCTAGCCAGGTGTGGAGCAGTGGGAAGGGGTGAGGGAAGTTTGCCCCATAATTTCCAAGTGTATACCCTCCAAATAACATTCTGGGAAAATCGGGGCGAGATCTGAAGGGGTGAAATTTTTTTCCTAAAAATGAGGAAAGACTATAGTCTTTCCTTTTTTTTTCGAAGATTTTTTGACCCTCTCCGATTTCCTTAGGAAAATTTCAGAATGTAATATGAACCCTAAACACTTGAAAAATATGTGCCAAACATCCCCCATCCCCTCGCATCTGGTCCAAAAAAATTCCGAAAGTTTTCTGGAACAACCCAATTCTGAACGTTTCCTAGCCAGGTGTGGAGCAGTGGGAAGGGGTGAGGGAAGTTTGCCCCATAATTTCCAAGTGTATACCCTCCAAATAACATTCTGGGAAAATCGGGGCGAGATCTGAAGGGGTGAAATTTTTTTCCTAAAAATGAGGAAAGACTATAGTCTTTCCTTTTTTTTTCGAAGATTTTTTGACCCTCTCCGATTTCCTTAGGAAAATTTCAGAATGTAATATGAACCCTAAACACTTGAAAAATATGTGCCAAACATCCCCCATCCCCTCGCATCTGGTCCAAAAAAATTCCGAAAGTTTTCTGGAACAACCCAATTCTGAACGTTTCCTAGCCAGGTGTGGAGCAGTGGGAAGGGGTGAGGGAAGTTTGCTCCATAATTTCCAAGTGTATAAACTCCAAATAACATTCTGGGAAAATCGGGGCGAGATCTGAAGGGGTGAAATTTTTTTCCTAAAAATGAGGAAAGACTATAGTCTTTCCTTTTTTTTTCGAAGATTTTTTGACCCTCTCCGATTTCCTTAGGAAAATTTCAGAATGTAATATGAACCCTAAACACTTGAAAAATATGTGCCAAACATCCCCCATCCCCTCGCATCTGGTCCAAAAAAATTCCGAAAGTTTTCTGGAACAACCCAATTCTGAACGTTTCCTAGCCAGGTGTGGAGCAGTGGGAAGGGGTGAGGGAAGTTTGCCCCATAATTTCCAAGTGTATACCCTCCAAATAACATTCTGGGAAAATCGGGGCGAGATCTGAAGGGGTGAAATTTTTTTCCTAAAAATGAGGAAAGACTATATATAGTCTTTCCTTTTTTTTTCGAAGATTTTTTGACCCTCTCCGATTTCCTTAGGAAAATTTCAGAATGTAATATGAACCCTAAACACTTGAAAAATATGTGCCAAACATCCCCCATCCCCTCGTATCTGGTCCAAAAAAATTCCGAAAGTTTTCTGGAACAACCCAATTCTGAACGTTTCCTAGCCAGGTGTGGAGCAGTGGGAAGGGGTGAGGGAAGTTTGCCCCATAATTTACAAGTGTATACCCTCCAAATAACATTCTGGGAAAATCGGGGCGAGATCTGAAGGGGTGAAATTTTTTTCCTAAAAATGAGGAAAGACTATAGTCTTTCCTTTTTTTTCGAAGATTTTTTGACCCTCTCCGATTTCCTTAGGAAAATTTCAGAATGTAATATGTACCCTAAACACTTGAAAAATATGTGCCAAACATCCCCCATCCCCTCGCATCTGGTCCAAAAAAATTCCGAAAGTTTTCTGGAACAACCCAATTCTGAACGTTTCCTAGCCAGGTGTGGAGCAGTGGGAAGGGGTGAGGGAAGTTTGCCCCATAATTTCCAAGTGTATACCCTCCAAATAACATTCTGGGAAAATCGGGGCGATATCTGAAGGGGTGAAATTTTTTTCCTAAAAATGAGGAAAGACTATAGTCTTTCCTTTTTTTTTCGAAGATTTTTTGACCCTCTCCGATTTCCTTAGGAAAATTTCAGTATGTAATATGAACCCTAAACACTTGAAAAATATGTGCCAAACATCCCCCATCCCCTCGCATCTGGTCCAAAAAAATTCCGAAAGTTTTCTGGAACAACCCAATTCTGAACGTTTGCCCCATAATTTCCAAGTGTATACCCTCCAAATAACATTCTGGGAAAATCGGGGCGAGATCTGAAGGGGTGAAATTTTTTTCCTAAAAATGAGGAAAGACTATAGTCTTTCCTTTTTTTTTCGAAGATTTTTTGACCCTCTCCGATTTCCTTAGGAAAATTTCAGAATGTAATATGAACCCTAAACACTTGAAAAATATGTGCCAAACATCCCCCATCCCCTCGTATCTGGTCCAAAAAAATTCCGAAAGTTTTCTGGAACAACCCAATTCTGAACGTTTCCTAGCCAGGTATGGTGCAGTGGGAAGGGGTGAGGGAAGTTTGCCCCATAATTTCGAAGTGTATACCCTCCAAATAACATTCTGGGAAAATCGGGGCGAGATCTGAAGGGGTGAAATTTTTTTCCTAAAAATGAGGAAAGACTATAGTCTTTCCTTTTTTTTCGAAGATTTTTTGACCCTCTCCGATTTCCTTAGGAAAATTTCAGAATGTAATATGAACCCTAAACACTTGAAAAATATGTGCCAAACATCCCCCATCCCCTCGCATCTGGTCCAAAAAAATTCCGAAAGTTTTCTGGAACAACCCAATTCTGAACGTTTCCTAGCCAGGTGTGGAGCAGTGGGAAGGGGTGAGGGAAGTTTGCCCCATAATTTCCAAGTGTATACCCTCCAAATAACATTCTGGGAAAATCGGGGCGAGATCTGAAGGGGTGAAATTTTTTTCCTAAAAATGAGGAAAGACTATAGTCTTTCCTTTTTTTTTCGAAGATTTTTTGACCCTCTCCGATTTCCTTAGGAAAATTTCAGAATGTAATAAGAAGGGTAAAGACTTGAAAAATATGTGCCAAACATCCCCCATCCCCTCGCATCTGGTCCAAAAAAATTCCGAAAGTTTTCTGGAACAACCCAATTCTGAACGTTTCCTAGCCAGGTGTGGAGCAGTGGGAAGGGGCGAGGGAAGTTTGCTCCATAATTTCCAAGTGTATAAACTCCAAATAACATTCTGGGAAAATCGGGGCGAGATCTGAAGGGGTGAAATTTTTTTCCTAAAAATGAGGAAAGACTATAGTCTTTCCTTTTTTTTTCGAAGATTTTTTGACCCTCTCCGATTTCCTTAGGAAAATTTCAGAATGTAATATGAAGGGTAAAGACTTGAAAAATATGTGCCAAACATCCCCCATCCCCTCGCATCTGGTCCAAAAAAATTCCGAAAGTTTTCTGGAACAACCCAATTCTGAACGTTTCCTAGCTAGGTGTGGAGCAGTGGGAAGGGGTGAGGGAAGTTTGCCCCATAATTTCCAAGTGTATACCCTCCAAATAATATTTTGGGAAAATCGGGGCGAGATCTGAAGGGGTGAAATTTTTTTCCTAAAAATGAGGAAAGACTATAGTCTTTCCTTTTTTTTTCGAAGATTTTTTGACCCTCTCCGATTTCCTTAAGAAAATTTCAGAATGTAATATGAACCCTAAACACTTGAAAAATATGTGCCAAACATCCCCCATCCCCTCGCATCTGGTCCAAAAAAATTCCGAAAGTTTTCTGGAACAACCCAATTCTGAACGTTTCCTAGCCAGGTGTGGAGCAGTGGGAAGGGGTGAGGGAAGTTTGCCCCATAATTTACAAGTGTATACCCTCCAAATAACATTCTGGGAAAATCGGGGCGAAATCTGAAGGGGTGAAATTTTTTTCCTAAAAATGAGGAAAGACTATAAGTCTTTCCTTTTTTTTTCGAAGATTTTTTGACCCTCTCCGATTTCCTTAGGAAAATTTCAGAATGTAATATGAACCCTAAACACTTGAAAAATATGTGCCAAACATCCCCCATCCCCTCGCATCTGGTCCAAAAAAAATACCGAAAGTTTTGAAAGACTATAGTCTTTCCTTTTTTTTCGAAGATTTTTTGACCCTCTCCGATTTCCTTAGGAAAATTTCAGAATGTAATATGAACCCTAAACACTTGAAAAATATGTACCAAACATCCCCCAACCCCTCCAATCTGGTCCAAAAAAATTCCGAAAGTTTTCTGGAACAACCCAATTCTGAACGTTTCCTAGCCAGGTGTGGAGCAGTGGGAAGGGGTGAGGGAAGTTTGCCCCATAATTTCCAAGTGTATACCCTCCAAATAACATTCTGGGAAAATCGGGGCGAGATCTGAAGGGGTGAAATTTTTTTTTTAAAAATGAGGAAAGACTATAGTCTTTCCTTTTTTTTTCGAAGATTTTTTGACCCTCTCCGATTTCCTTAGGAAAATTTCAGAATGTAATATGAACCCTAAACACTTGAAAAATATGTACCAAACATCCCCCAACCCCTCCAATCTGGTCCAAAAAAATTCCGAAAGTTTTCTGGAACAACCCAATTCTGAACGTTTCCTAGCCAGGTGTGGAGCAGTGGGAAGGGGTGAGGGAAGTTTGCCCCATAATTTCCAAGTGTATACCCTCCAAATAACATTCTGGGAAAATCGGGGCGAGATCTGAAGGGGTGAAATTTTTTTTTTAAAAATGAGGAAAGACTATAGTCTTTCCTTTTTTTTTCGAAGATTTTTTGACCCTCTCCGATTTCCTTAGGAAAATTTCAGAATGTAATATGAACCCTAAACACTTGAAAAATATGTGCCAAACATCCCCCATCCCCTCGCATCTGGTCCAAAAAAATTCCGAAAGTTTTCTGGAACAACCCAATTCTGAACGTTTCCTAGCCAGGTGTGGAGCAGTGGGAAGGGGTGAGGGAAGTTTGCCCCATAATTTCCAAGTGTATAAACTCCAAATAACATTCTGGGAAAATCGGGGCGAGATCTGAAGGGGTGAAATTTTTTTCCTAAAAATGAGGAAAGACTATAGTCTTTCCTTTTTTTTTCGAAGATTTTTTGACCCTCTCCGATTTCCTTAGGAAAATTTCAGAATGTAATATGAACCCTAAACACTTGAAAAATATGTGCCAAACATCCCCCATCCCCTCGCATCTGGTCCAAAAAAATTCCGAAAGTTTTCTGGAACAACCCAATTCTGAACGTTTCCTAGCCAGGTGTGGAGCAGTGGGAAGGGGTGAGGGAAGTTTGCCCCATAATTTCCAAGTGTATACCCTCCAAATAACATTCTGGGAAAATCGGGGCGATATCTGAAGGGGTGAAATTTTTTTCCTACAAATGAGGAAAGACTATAGTCTTTCCTTTTTTTTTCGAAGATTTTTTGACCCTCTCCGATTTCCTTAAGAAAATTTCAGAATGTAATATGAACCCTAAACACTTGAAAAATATGTGCCAAACATCCCCCATCCCCACGCATCTGGTCCAAAAAAATTCCGAAAGTTTTCTGGAACAACCCAATTCTGAACGTTTCCTAGCCAGGTGTGGAGCAGTGGGAAGGGGTGAGGGAAGTTTGCCCCATAATTTCCAAGTGTATACCCTCCAAATAATATTCTGGGAAAATTGGGGCGAGATCTGAAGGGGTGAAATTTTTTTCCTAAAAATGAGGAAAGACTATAGTCTTTCCTTTTTTTTTTCGAAGATTTTTTGACCCTCTCCGATTTCCTTAAGAAAATTTCAGAATGTAATATGAACCCTAAACACTTGAAAAATATGTGCCAAACATCCCCCATCCCCTCGCATCTGGTCCAAAAAAATTCCGAAAGTTTTCTGGAACAACCCAATTCTGAACGTTTCCTAGCCAGGTGTGGAGCAGTGGGAAGGGGTGAGGGAAGTTTGCCCCATAATTTCCAAGTGTATACCCTCCAAATAACATTCTGGGAAAATCGGGGCGAAATCTGAAGGGGTGAAATTTTTTTCCTAAAAATGAGGAAAGACTATAAGTCTTTCCTTTTTTTTTCGAAGATTTTTTGACCCTCTCCGATTTCCTTAGGAAAATTTCAGAATGTAATATGAACCCTAAACACTTGAAAAATATGTGCCAAACATCCCCCATCCCCTCGCATCTGGTCCAAAAAAAATACCGAAAGTTTTGAAAGACTATAGTCTTTCCTTTTTTTTCGAAGATTTTTTGACCCTCTCCGATTTCCTTAGGAAAATTTCAGAATGTAATATGAACCCTAAACACTTGAAAAATATGTACCAAACATCCCCCAACCCCTCCAATCTGGTCCAAAAAAATTCCGAAAGTTTTCTGGAACAACCCAATTCTGAACGTTTCCTAGCCAGGTGTGGAGCAGTGGGAAGGGGTGAGGGAAGTTTGCCCCATAATTTACAAGTGTATACCCTCCAAATAACATTCTGGGAAAATCGGGGCGAGATCTGAAGGGGTGAAATTTTTTTCCTAAAAATGAGGAAAGACTATAGTCTTTCCTTTTTTTTTCGAAGATTTTTTGACCCTCTCCGATTTCCTTAGGAAAATTTCAGAATGTAATATGAACCCTAAACACTTGAAAAATATGTGCCAAACATCCCCCATCCCCTCGCATCTGGTCCAAAAAAATTCCGAAAGTTTTCTGGAACAACCCAATTCTGAACGTTTCCTAGCCAGGTGTGGAGCAGTGGGAAGGGGTGAGGGAAGTTTGCCCCATAATTTCCAAGTGTATACCCTCCAAATAACATTCTGGGAAAATCGGGGCGAGATCTGAAGGGGTGAAATTTTTTTCCTAAAAATGAGGAAAGACTATAGTCTTCCCTTTTTTTTTCGAAGATTTTTTGACCCTCTCCGATTTCCTTAGGAAAATTTCAGAATGTAATATGAACCCTAAACACTTGAAAAATATGTGCCAAACATCCCCCATCCCCTCGTATCTGGTCCAAAAAAATTCCGAAAGTTTTCTGGAACAACCCAATTCTGAACGTTTCCTAGCCAGGTGTGGAGCAGTGGGAAGGGGTGAGGGAAGTTTGCCCCATAATTTACAAGTGTATACCCTCCAAATAACATTCTGGGAAAATCGGGGCGAGATCTGAAGGGGTGAAATTTTTTTCCTAAAAATGAGGAAAGACTATAGTCTTTCCTTTTTTTTTCGAAGATTTTTTGACCCTCTCCGATTTCCTTAGGAAAATTTCAGAATGTAATATGAACCCTAAACACTTGAAAAATATGTGCCAAACATCCCCCATCCCCTCGCATCTGGTCCAAAAAAATTCCGAAAGTTTTCTGGAACAACCCAATTCTGAACGTTTCCTAGCCAGGTGTGGAGCAGTGGGAAGGGGTGAGGGAAGTTTGCCCCATAATTTCCAAGTGTATACCCTCCAAATAACATTCTGGGAAAATCGGGGCGAGATCTGAAGGGGTGAAATTTTTTTCTTAAAAATGAGGAAAGACTATAGTCTTTCCTTTTTTTTTCGAAGATTTTTTGACTCTCTCCGATTTCCTTAGGAAAATTTCAGAATGTAAGATAAACCCTAAACACTTGAAAAATATGTGCCAAACATCCCCCATCCCCTCGCATCTGGTCCAAAAAAATTCCGAAAGTTTTCTGGAACAACCCAATTCTGAACGTTTCCTAGCCAGGTGTGGAGCAGTGGGAAGGGGTGAGGGAAGGTTGCCCCATAATTTCCAAGTGTATACCCTCCAAATAACATTCTGGGAAAATCGGGGCGAGATCTGAAGGGGTGAAATTTGTTTCCTAAAAATGAGGAAAGACTATAGTCTTTCCTTTTTTTTTCGAAGATTTTTTGACCCTCTCCGATTTCCTTAGGAAAATTTCAGAATGTAAGATAAACCCTAAACACTTGAAAAATATGTGCCAAACATCCCCCATCCCCTCGCATCTGGTCCAAAAAAATTCCGAAAGTTTTCTGGAACAACCCAATTCTGAACGTTTCCTAGCCAGGTGTGGAGCAGTTCTGGGAAAATCGTAGCGAGATCTGAAGGGATGAAATTTTTTTCCAAAAAAATAAGGAAAGACTATAGTCTTTCCTTTTTTTTTTGGATGATTTTCTCACCCCCCCCCCTTGTGTATTGTTAGTACAAATTACTGTATTAATCAAATATAATATTTTAATTGTATACTTGTATTATTTATTGCGTACACTTGACGGGACCAAAGAAGAATGGGGATGTTGTCCTCTTCGGGCTGACGTAACCAAAAAATAATGTAGGGCGGCTTTTTTTCGGGCAGGCGAAAATTTGGGAATGTTCACACCGAAACTTTATTAAGCTAAAGGTCAGTTTCCACTGCAACATTTTTAGCTAAGGATACTTCAGAATTAACTTTTTTTTAGCTAAGAATGCATTCACATGCGAAAATTCTCCATCCCAAATAATTTTTCTCGCCAATAAATGTTGTGTATTTTGTATCAGGATCACAGGAATTGAAGAGATATTTCTTAGTCCTGTATAAAAAATAATCAAGAAAAATAAGAAATTCAATCGGTTCCTACATTTTTATTTACTTTTCTGATAGTTAAAAAACTGAAACACAACACACTTCTTTATTCGCCAGATTTTGCTAAGAAGCAACAATATAATCCTGCAGGACAATTGCCAGTGGGAACAGGCATGATGTCACAATATTCTTTACATGCTGTTCCTTCTAATTCTATTCCAAATTTCTTACAAGGTTTCCCTTCTTCTGATGCTTCTAATAAATTAAAATGGATTTATTTTATTACAAAAGTTTGATTTTGATGACGTTTTCGATGATAAAAATTATTAAAGTAATTATTAAAGTTAACACTTACCTTCTGCAATAACAATTGCAACAAAAAGTGCAACAGTAAGGGCGAGTAGAGAGAAGGTCTTCATCTTTGGCTCAGACTGAAATATAATTAAGAAATGACCTGATGTTCTTCACTTTTATTGTATCACCTTTGTGTATTATCTATACTCTTCAAATTTTTCTATCGCATTATCTTTTTAACGCGACAGAAAAATAATTGAAATGATAAAACATAATGAAACAATGAAAGATATTGATTAAAATTTGATAAGTCAACAAAACCCTTCTTATTATCTCTAATTTTAAAAGTACTTAAGAAATGAATTTGAATTTATACGAAGTGATAAAAATTGTTTTCTTAGTTTTTGAGTGTTGTTAAAAAAATGAACAGTAGCTAGAGTAAAATAACAGGTTTATTAATTTTTACAATGACATACAAAAATAAATAAGTAATCATAATAATACCCACACAATTTGAGATTCAGTTATCGAATATTAAAGTATGATTTAATAGCTATAAGTGGTTAAGTAATATTGTGATGTATGATATACAATGAGCGTCATAAATTAATAATCATTCTGTTGACATATCAATAAAAGAAAACATTGTTCTTATTAGTGTTATATTGTTCCACATTCAATTCCATCAGGAAAAATACTACAATGTTTCTGAAAGGTTTGGTTTCCTAGGAGAGCGGTGCCGTAATATAGCGGACGTAATTATGACGATCATATGTACTATGCAACGTCACTGATCGTCATACTACGTCCGTTATATTACGGCACCGTTATCCTAGGAAACCACATGCTTTTAGAAAAGCGGTGCCGTAATATAGCGGACGTAATTATGACGATCATATGTCACTTACCGTCATATTACGTCCGTTATATTACGGCACCGCTTTTCTAGAAAATTTAAATGAGTTTAAAAAAATGATTATGGCACTGTGAAATAATAAAAAATTTTTTTGTGGTTAATTACCATAAAATACAACAAGCATACTTTTCTTGCGCCAATGAATTCTAATCACGCTGCATATTGTCAAAAAAAATGTTTTATTCTACATAATAATATATAGCCAGTGATCCTCAACATTTCATTTGGTAGAATTCAAATTTTATTCAATTCCCAATGCATATGGTAATCAGTGGATGGAAATTTTTTGCAATTCCTTCGTTATTCTTAGAATTTATCAGTCACTTATATGCAATAATTGTTAATATAAAAAACTACAGTATGAAATGTTGGTATTATTATACAGTATGCATGATTATAAATAATTACTCAAATATTCTGTAGTATATTTAATAAAAAAAAAATGTTAGCCAAATTATTACGTGCATGCAATATTGATGGTCCCGAAAATATGTGTTAATATAAAACATGTTGACCAAATTACTAAAAGCAACAATTACAAATTTGAGTGTATTTATTAAAAAAAATCCACTCAACTTTATAACTTACCCAAATCAGTCTCCCAGTACAATAAATTGCCTTCTACTTTACATAAATACACACATCAAACACTTAGCTCTGACTTGTTTAACAGGACATATTGTACAAACAACAGATTTTTTTTTAACAGCTATGTGGACATATTCTTGATTTTTTTTCATATTATTTAAGTTAGTTATGGGTTTAGTTAAAAGTTTTTATACAACTCTTGGTATTTTAAAACCCTTTTATGATTATTAAAACACTTTATTATTTATATTGGAGATTCACTTTTAAAAAAAATTTTTATAACACAAAATGTCACTCAATACAATAATAATTTGAATATTACTCATAGAAACCTTTTTTGTTTGATGCTGCTATAAATATTTTAAGCTGCAAGATTCTTTTCAAGAATTTAGGATCAAATTTCCCAAAAAAAGCCAATTTAAGGCTGGCAGCCTAATTATTTCCTACGCACACAGAGTTCATTTTTAGTAATAATAAAAATAATTTAAATTCGTTAAAATTGTAGTACATCTCCACCTGACCAAACTAATACCGAAATTTACACAAATATACAAATATTTTTTTATTCTTTTTACGTGCAAATTATACACCACTCAAAAATCTAATTACTCAACTCACTCGTTATAATTTATTGCGGTGCAAAACTATAAAGCGCATGGGAGGGGTTGAATTAACTAAATGTTGCACTTTTAAATATAGAAAAAGGCCTTTTTTTTTGTGTTGCTGATAGGCCTTCTTCCTGTTTATATTTGAAATACACTTAGCATTATACACCTATTATATAATAATAAATGGTGTAAAGGTTATCACAGAGGGTGAGGGGGAATGCGGTCGAGCATGTAGTGGTGTCTTATGTGAGGAAAGGGAAGAGATGCTCGGCCGCTGATCCTTGGTCACCTTGTAACGTCGTCCTGAATATGTATCTGAAGCAAATAACACATTAAGGAACATGTTATGAATATTTTTTAATCTACCCCCATCCCCTTAAAAATTATTATATTTCGAAAATATTTTTTTGAAGAGGGATAACAGAAGTTTCCTAATCAGGCCCGTTTCGCTTCGCTCAGTATTTTTAAATTTATATTTCCTTTCTTTTATCATCGACGTAACTGTCGATTCTTCTTATTCCCTTTGTTAAAAACAATTTGTTTTCTTATATTTTCTTAGATAAATACAGACTTTTAAAGTTACGTTTGTATAAAGTTCTTTTTCCTGAAACCATTCAGGAGAATAATAGAAAATTCTGTATTTTTCATTGCAAGGAATATTTGATCTTTCATGTTTATTTGTTTTTTTCTTATATCCATTTCCTAATGTTTCTGAAGAGTTCTTGTTAGTTTTGTTTTAAATGTCAATATTCCTTTATATTCTCTTGTTGTAGATATTGATTTAGTTTCCTCTTCCTGCAGCATTTTCCAGTAAACTGACCTTATAGTTTTGTTGTCCTGTACAAATCCAATAAATTGTACCTTCATTTTATTGCTTCTTGATAGGTCAATAAGAAAAATTTATTTTAGCTCTGTTTGTAATTAATTCTTAAGTGACTGACGAGATTTTTATGAATCTACATCAAATATCTAAAACATTCTTGCCTAGATAAGGAGGACCTACAGATTTTATTTCTTGGAGGACAAATTTTTCACGACTAAGTCTTTACATCAAATATATTTTTAAACATTTCTAAGATATTCTTGTCTAGATAAGGAGGACCTACAGATTTTATTTCCTGGAGAATAAATTTGTCAGGAGAGAATTTTTGAAACTTTTTTTTTGCTAAAATTGTTAAACTTTTCAAAGGACGAAAATCTAATAAAATCGAACTGTAATCTTAAATATTGTGAACCATTCCTGAATAAAAAAATCTCGCAGCTGTACAAATGTATTGTGACAAGGACTACACGGGTGTTTTTCCTTTCTTTGATTTAATCTCTATATACTTTTCAAAGTAAAAGCGATGTTTTTGTTATATTTTGCGAACCTGATGTAGGTAACTTTGTTATGTTCAACGCTGGAAATTTCTATCGGAAAATCTAAATTGAATTTCTTACGTATCTAGATTTATTTACATCATTGTTAGGAAAAAATAATTCATTTTTTAAATTTCATATAAAATTCCTGCACAAAAAATCCTAGTAAGCGCTATATTACTTTACCTGTTGACTCATCTCTAGTGATTTATTTTTATTTTATTACAGCAATTAGTTTTAGACTCAAACTCGAAACTAGGAAACAAATTTAATGTCTACAAACTGTTCCGCAACCCGTGTAAGGATAATTAATGCGAAATGATAGAAACTGTTAATTAAGATTGGTGTGTATCCTGTAAGGGAATATAAGATGTCACTTCGAAGGAAAATGAAGTGTAATTTGTATTTACATATTTACCAAAACAAAATAGAATGATTAATTAGCATCGGTGCCAATTAAATTTAACGAGATAATTAAATATAACTTTAGCATGACAAAAATAAATTACTTCGGAAAATTAAACAATAAACAATGTTAGTTAATTAGGGTACCTATACAGGGTTGTTCAAAATTTTCGTTTAAAGGATGTCAGTATTTAATAATCCTGTTGATAAAAAGTTTTATAAAACACGACGGTGTGTATTAAAAAATTTAGTAGGCTAAACAAAAGTTTCAAAGTAACTGAGACACAACATCGACACCTAAAAGTAATTTAAAATTCAACACGTAATATTACAGGGAAAAAACACTTAGGAAATAACCTGGTTTTTGTTTAGACTGGCCCAAAATAAACTTTCTAAAGTGATTGAGTTATTTTCCATTAATTGGAATATAATACGAAACTGCAAGTAACGTGACGAGAATGGATATCGATCTCTTTACGATATACTTGTGTTCTATTTTTGGTTAATTAAGAGTTGAAAAAGCACTTACTTCGCTAAGGATGGCCCAGTTGTCACTTTCAGAGTGGACGTGCAGGCGTAATGCGGAAACTCGACCAATATTTTCATCGGGTGACCCTTCAGCTATTCCCACGACGTCAAATTTACCTTAAGATAACAAATTCATATAAAAATTATGTCAAGTTGGCTGTGATTACATTTAATCCACATGGAATCACAGCCAACTAGACGAAGATTATTTTAGATCACTCTGTATAAAAGTTGTTCTATTTGATTTCAAAGATCCTTACTAAAAATAAACATTTCGTTTTTGGTATTCAACAGTAGTTCGCGAGGCAGCATTGGAAATCACTTGAATGCGTAGCGAGAAACACCAGACTATACGGGTTCGATACGTACAGAAGAGAGACAGGCATCTAATTTACTAACGCAGCGGAAGTTCGCGATTTTCTCATCAACCGTACATTTTAGCTATATGACTACCTTATACTATGTGATAGAGAATTCAATTTTGCATTCAATTATATAATAATATACAGGGTGTTTCATTTAAAATAACAAAGTTGCTTGTTGTACTGTGAAAACTGAACACCCTGTATACGTGATATAAATCTAGGAGAATGCAGAACTATATACTGAACAACTTTTATATTTAAACTTTTTTCATATTTTGATTAATAAAGGAGATGTAGGAGCATCAATTTCCGATTTTCAAAACCTCGTAGAGGGCGCCACAGGAAAATTCTAGC
The DNA here is from genome assembly GCA_963082805.1 of Hemicrepidius hirtus. Taxonomy (NCBI): domain Eukaryota; kingdom Metazoa; phylum Arthropoda; class Insecta; order Coleoptera; family Elateridae; genus Hemicrepidius; species Hemicrepidius hirtus. Next base: position 33,013,909 of record OY720162.1, read on the forward strand.
ATTCATCAAAAAAAGTAAATGTATGTAACACCAAGCTGCATAAGTGTAGAAAATTTAAACAAAATCGTATAGCCAGTTTTTCTGTAATAATTTTTTAAAAATTTCAAAAATTTGGAAGAGCGTCCATTTTTTTTTAATTCCTCCTCGTACAGAAATAATCAACGCTATACGTATATAACGACCATCCTCAAAGAATATTACCGTACTTTCAGTGTATTAAACTACCCTTGTAAGCGAGGAAGTAAAAATAGTAAAATTGTAAGTGCTTTGATGTAGGTAGAATTTGCTTCTCCTCTACTTGAAACTAAATTATAGACAACTCTATCCAGAAATAGCTTCACTGTGAGTTAACCCACTTCTATGGTACAAAGGGGGATTATTAAAATTACGTGAAAAGCAGTTTAAACTGGACAGAGAGGGAACATTACAAACGTATATGTAATAATAATATTATTATTTCTGACCTAATATAAATTTTCTATTATACTATATCGAACTATGCTTGACTAATGAACCTTAAAACAGGTGGCACTGATCTCCAGCAATCCCCTTATTACATCAAAAAAAAATTTAATCTAATCTTTACGTCATTATTGAGTTAGGAAATAAAAAGACACAGCATTCGTGTAAAACTGTAAAACCTAAAAATTGTTTGTTGTCTTGAACCGTTAACTGGACGTTGAACAGTTCGAACACACCTACGTTCTGTGTTTATCGTCATTGTTAACATTCTTTTTCAATTTACGTGTAGGTATCCCAGAACTAGTAATAGTAATAACCAGTGGGTCATTGTACATTATAATAGGACAACTGAGACGTTACAATAAAGTACAATCAGTAATATTACATTCATGTCAGTAGAAGATATAAATCATCAACCAGAAAGCTCGGTATAAATACGTTTGCGTGTATTATTTGTAAAGGCAGGCAGGAATCGCACACGTTTTCTGAATACAATTGATGAACTTATGATGTGAGATATCACATTGAATTGTTATTCATCGACATACACCATTTAGCACCGAACACGTCTCTTTTAAAAAGGAAAACGCAAGTTGTGGGTGTTAATGAAATACAGGGTCGATATCTTGCGTAAAATAAAAAGGAAGACCTTTTTGGCAGCATTGCAGTAGGTCCTAATTCGTACCCGAAAAATAGCAAACTTTAATGGATTTCTAAAACAAACACCCTGTATATTTTCATCCATTTAATAGACTTTCTAGGTTTGTTTTGTTTTGATAATTGTGTTACATTCTTGCCATGTGATTAAATTTTTTTTTTGGAAATATTTGATTTTTTTACAGACTTCCCCACCCCTAAAAATGGAACGCCCTTAACAGTTTTCGTAATTAATTCCTCAGATATAATTGAAATTAATTTGATCAAAGTGGCAATCAAATATTAAAAGATCAGATGGGTTAAGTGAAAAAGTTAATTTTTCTTTTTATTAGGTTCGTAATAAAATTGGCAGGTGTCCTTGATCATTTCTTAACCTTCACCGCTGTTCAATTTAATGGAAACTTGTCGCTTCCCCTTTTTGAGCAGGAAATTAAGAGTATACCTATTTTTATCATTCACTAAAGAAATATTACGACTCGTCCTTGTTTGCTCTTCGCTTTATATTACGCCGCCCTTTATCGAATATTCTGTCAGTTCTAGAGTCGTTTCGTAATTAATTTTAAATAAACATTATTTGCTTTTCCCTTGGTTAACTCTAACTAGGAAAATATGATGTGAATATATTTTCCCTTGTTATTATAGATACCGTCCCGTCGTTACGAATTATTATCACGATTGTGTAATTTCCTTAGCAGAATAACTTGAATCGACAGTTTCCAATTAAACTCTAAAGTAATTTATCAGTGCGTTTAATCCATTTAAAAATTTATATCATCATTTATAACAAGATTTAGTAAACAATACTTTGAAATTAATGAACGTAGAATATTTAAAAAAAACGCTATCCCTATACGATGGCGCACAGCGCGCTAAGCATGAAAGGGGCACACCTTTGTTGTGACCTTACGACGCAATTTTTACTTATAAATTACTGAACTCTAAAAATGAACATTTCACGATTATTTTTTTAAATTTAATTTTTCAACGTAAAAAGTTTGGACATTTTCAGGTTTTTTAATTTCATCCCAAACTTAAATCTCGTCTAAGAAGTCACGCCCACTCCGAAAAAAAAATTCGTCTGTGTCGCCGTGTTTGTCCCCTTCCCTCATCTGTTATTAACGTGTCCCCGAAATATTTTGGTTACGGGCCGCCACTGGGTTGCAAATAAGGCAAGAAGATATAGTTGCTTCTAGAATTCGTTAAGGGTTCCATTTATCCACAAAGAAGCCTTACTAATCACATCTACACTAATTACTTAAGGGTTGCTCCACCGTCTCCTTTTTTTTTTAGAAAAAGCAACAGCACACCGACGATAAATTTATGAAATACCGACTTTTATTATTGGATGGGAGTGTTATACACGCAAATGAATAATTGAAAGGGCAGTTTTATATCGTACAAAATTTTTGGGTTAACACCCTACAAATTCAGAAATTAATTATACATAGTGGTAGGTAATAAACTAATGGATGCAACGTGAAAATTACAAAAAAAATATAGTAACATAATTTGAATAAATATTTTTATACATTCACATACAGGATGATTCAGAAGAACGTGCTCAGGGAATCCAAATTGACAAGAATTAAATAAAACATTGGTCACTTTGTATCAGGATCGCAAGGGGTGAAGGACATTTTTCTAAATAATCAAAGGGTTCTACCTAAAGTGGTCAGATAAATCTCAAGGCATTTCGTATGACACCCCACAAAAAATACTCCTTGCATGACCTTTAATTCTAAATTATAATCCACACCATACACTATCGTTGGTAATTAAAAAATCGAATCTTATACCCTCAATGACTGGACATTCCGGCTATTACCCCCATCAACAGCATAAAAAATAAGAAAACTAATAGTTTTCACATTGAAGAACGCCCTTAATTGTTCGGCGATATTAAATCGTTTCTCTTTTATGAGAACTCATGAGTGCGTGCTGTACGAATAGAAAAAGATCAGCCAGTATTGTTCAGTGAATCACGAACTTTTTTTTCAGGAACGTAATAACTCGTTTGTTCACCTTAAAAAATTCCAATAACATTATTTAATAAATTTTGTTGAACGAAACGTTTGCGATAATTTAGGAAAAAATTTTGTAAAATAATCCCATGACCGAAATAATACCTAACCAAAGGTTACTTGATTAAAACCTTTTTGTTATGAGAAATTTCTAAAACCTTTTATGTGTTGCAGTTATTCGCTTCGTTTATTTCAGGTAAACAAATAATTTTCCAGTTCATATTTCATAAATTGAACTGACAATTCAACTGCTCTCGTTGTTTTAACATTTACATTTCAGTGGTGTGCTAATTAAACACAACTGCATTTTACAGTACGCTGTCAGCAAGCAGTCACAATATTATGGATTTTAACAGATGGTGCAGTACACGTAATTGAGACAAGTTTCGCTGTAATAATTGCACGATGTACAGAACCGCGAACAGTATAATTAATGAGGTCGTTACACCGAATAATGCCCGTGTTTGATGAACACGAAACCATATGTTTTTGTTTTTAATATAAAGGTTAAAATTAACCGAAAATCATGTATTCGGTTTTCAGTGAAAATTAACGGATCCGAAAGAAAAAAAAATTACAACAAAGCAAAACTCCATTCCAACTAAGTGATGCACAAAATAATTAAAAGTTGCAGGGGAGGAAAATTTTAAAATTTGCAACACGATAATACACTTATAAAAACACATTTTTGCAAGAGACTAACCCAACTGTCCCTAAAGCAGTTGCGGAAACGCTGTTAGACCACCTTGTATTACAGGTCTTCAGTGAAGAAAAGAATAAAAAAATCTGCCAACAGACCCTGGGGTGGAAAACCTCCGAAGGTTTGAGTTTTTTTATACACAAACGCATTGTAGGTCATCTCTTGGACTATACAGGGTGTCCCAAAAAGAAGCGACATCCAGTCAACCAGGTAAGGGCATGTTCCTTTCATGAAAATAAGAGGAAATGTTTCGTTACCGAAATACAGGGTATTGAATTTTTTTTTCATATATTTCGAAATGATTATTATTATTATTATTATTATTTTACAAATAATGTTCAAAATGACCGCCATTAGCTTCAAGACAAGCTTCTATTCTTCGAACAAAATTTTGAGGCTAAAGGCGGTCATTATTCAAAAAACGGATTTGCAGAGTTATTTTTTTATTCGCATTTTTCATCTTTGAAGTGTGATTTACACGAAAACGGTTAATGGTAGGAAAAAATCTCAAGAGACTGTTTCAACCGTAAATTAGTTGAGAAATTTGAAAATTGTGTCAAAAACAAAAAAAACAGTGGCGTGCCATTTTTTCCTCCAGAAATATCCACATACCCACCTGTAGGTACGCCACTGGAGAAGGAAAAAACTGACTAATATGGTCCACTTATAGCAAATGTACGTACATACGTATTGGTTACTTTTTAAAATTTAATTCCTAGTCAGTTCCGAATAAATGAAAAAATGGTCGATATTTTCCTCTTATTTTCATGAAAGGAACATGCCCTTAACTGTATGCCGTTTCTTTTTGGGACACCCTGTATAAAAAATACAAAGACTACTCGAGAAGGAAAATTAATAATTAATACAGGCGATCATGTACCCCCGAGGAAACAAAAATGTCTGAAAATCAACCTTGCCTTGGTTTTGCTCCCAGCGATTTATTTTTATATCTCGTTTGAAAAATTTAGCTCCAAGGATACCAATCCTGGAATATTCCAGACAATGATGATACGCCGACGGATAACAAAGAAACAAATACCCCATTGCAATAATTACGAAAAATAATCAGAAAATTCGTTTCTTTAAATAAATCTTCCTCCCTTTCCAAATCATTATTAATATTAATAATTACATAATTTTACGAATAATATTAAATTTAATACAGAATTTATAATAAGATAGGTTAGGACCGGGATTCACATCTCAATTTGGCATTTGAGTGGAAAATTCCCTGAATACTAATTCACAGGAACGAGAAACGTGCAACATATTTCCGAGACGCTTTGAATATTGAATTTGTGTGGCTAGCGGTTAAACTCCTTCAGGAAGTTTAGATTCCAATATTATTAAATTTTCAACAAAAACACAAATCGTTTCTTGTGCATCACCTTGCGTCTTTTTAAATTCTTTAGTCCTTAAAGACAATTAAACCAAACAAAAACTTCCAATTAATTATAAATGTTATCAAAGAGACCCATCAAGTAATTAATAAACCATGGACGATTAATCACCACTTAATTATGAAAGTGGTAGGGTAAAAAATTAAAATAATGGTTGATCCTCAAAATAAGATAAAAATATTAAAAATGCAAAGATAATTATTTTAAATGCTTTGATGTGAGGACGTAAGTAGTTATTACGAATTGAAACATGAAAACGCTATTACGAACGGTTTTTTGATGTAATATTCGTGAGAGATACATTATGTACGCGAAATTGATAGGTACCTACGATTTAGTACCAGTAAGGACTTAAAAACGAAAACGTTGGGTTTTCTGAACATTACAAACAAAATAGCAGGAAGGTTAAATATTTCGATCGACCAGCGCAGCGTGAATAATGAAGGACAATATTCTAAAAAGATCCAGAAGGGACAAGTCATCTTTTTCCTAAATCCAAAATCAACGAAGATTTTCAGACTCAGAAAGCTAGCCATAAAGAACCAACGTCCTTCCCTTCAATATCTAAGGGTGATGGGAGGTAGTGTCACGTGACCAATAATTACTTGCGAAGACTTGAGACTTGCAGAATGCTAACTTAACTTGCCCCTTAAAATAATTTCAAACACGATAGAAGGCGTTGACCAACAAAAATTTCCAAGTACAAACAAAACCCTGAATTTCTAAGAATATAACTTTTCAAAGCATATTAACTTCAAATACGGCTTCCTATTTTATCCCGAATGCGCTATACTATATTATAAGCTGACGTGTAACACTTCTGGTTTGAAGGAAATACATTTTCCTGCGACTTGACAGATATCCTGCTGATGCAAGGTGGTATAATGCGCTTACAGCTGGGTTAAAATCTGGAAAGTGGTTTGCCTAATAGATTCTGTCAGTAAAGTGTTGCAGCAAACACGTTTTAGCACGATTTTGCTTATGTCAGGTCTATTTGCATAGTCATTGTGTACGAACGGAATATCCGCTTTATTAATACACAGCTGACACAAAAATTATGTTTTGAATTTATTTTTGTCGCAGAGAAGTTAAAAGAGGCAACGACTTCCAACTAAATTGGCCGTAATAGCTGTCACTTTTTATGAAATTAGTCGTAAAATTAAAATCTAGCAACCACAATGGCCAAGAACTGGAAAAATATTTACTGTGGGAAGTTTCGAGCATTAACCCTCTCGACTATCTATGGGAAATTATTTTTCCATGGCACCATACATTTTATAACATTATTTATGTTTTTAATTAAATTTTCTAGCTTTCAATTTAAAACTTAAACCAAGTAGGGTAGAGTTAACGGTTTCTTAAGAAAATTTTGGAAGTTAGATGCTGATATTAAGGGTTATCTCTTAACTTCCACGGATTAAAGTCGTAACGCTACGCTCACATTACAGTTGTGTTGCTAGTGAGGTTACTTTCCTGTGTAAACGAAATTACGAACAAAGTTTCTCGGGGAATATGACTTGGGAATTGAGAGGAAGACGCTAAATAAGTTCCTCATTAAATTGTGGATAAAATATATTTGTCTTTAGTATACGCGGAATTACTCTCTATCCAGTAAGATTTTATTTGTAGACGTTCAACATAAAAATATACAGGGGAAATAAAAAAAATCCATATGTATGATTTTAGGATTTTAGGGAAGAATCGTTGCCGGCAAATTTCAAACCGTTGTACTTGGTGCCGAGGAAAACGCTGTGACTGTCTTACTCTCTCTCTTCCCGTATGTTGCGCATTGAATCCCACTACCAAAATGCTTCCCCCATGTCTATTAATTTTTATTACCCATTCTATTAGATAATGTTGCGATTATTCACGGTACATACGAAATTGATGATTTAATCAGCCGAGATATTTCTCTGCACCAAAACATCCAATCGGAAATTTATTGCACAGATTTAATTCGTAGATTAATGTGTCAGAGTTTTTGAAATTTCAAATCCAGTCATTTTGTAAAACGGATCTTTGACACGAAACCATAAAACATAATGTTTGTGAAAAAAAAACGTGCGTGACTTACCTACAACAATAAACCCATCGCTTGTCACATTCAAAGTGTTACCGTATTGATTAGTTTCGATAGGTAACACTTCTACAGTCGTGTTGTAGAATTTATCAGAAGGATGCTCAGCATTTCCACTTCTAAAGAAGAACCTATTCAGGAAAGAAAAATTCAATTAGAAATCGATTTTCCCTTCCAAGATGTTTCTAATACATTACCTTTTTATAAGGACAGGGTTGGTAAATTTGAAGACGAGTTGGTCGCCGGGTTGAGGCAAAAGTCCCCAAAAGAATGTGTCACCTAAATAAGCCCTTTCAAGTGTGTACTGCTTGTAGCACTTGATGCCCGAAACGACTTCCGCTTCCGGGTTGCTATGTGGAAAGAAGAGCGCCACTTTTCCGAATTGTTTGTCCTGAAATTGTGAATTCTTTAGATGCTCCCTCGGAACAATGTTAAAAATGCACGTAGGAGTAGACATTACAACCTCCGAAAGAAATTACTTTCACTTTTTATGTTGACGTAAAACCGAGAAAATGCCTTTTTAGGGGTTAGGTTTTCTTATACTCTACCCTTTCTATTGACGTTTCCATGCTACAAAATGATACTTTTCTTGCTTATATTTATGGTAGGTTGGGCATTGAGTTGTATCTACTATTCGAGTCTAAATTATTACCGCCCTGGTAAGTGCATATAAAACCACAACTTATACGTTTTTACAATGCGACCCCAAAGGGTTTCCTGAAACCCCAAAATTATTGTTTCAAACTTGTAACAAGGCACATAATAAAATTAGCAAATCATTTGGCCCTAAAAGTTTCCATGGCATTGTGAACTCGATTTGCAATAAATTTACAGGGTGTCTCTTTTGCATCTAACCCCACAAGACTTCTTTCCTGTTCCCTTACAACTTGACCATCCCTCTTGAAATTCTGAAGCCAGTCGCTTATGTTTTTTGGTTAAATTCTGTAAATAATTAATTACCTACTGAACCGTGATTATAAAATGTCCTGAAATTTTGCATATTACCTAAACCACCCTTCAAGAAATTCTAGTCAACCATTTTCTAAATGTAAAATTGTGCTAAGAATAAATTACGCATGAATTTCCATTTCAGTGCGCAACAGAGTAAATTAGAAGGAAACGATGGAATATTTAATATAATTTCGTGCTATCCTTGTTGGGTACTAAGTGAGAATTATAAATTTTGAGGTGGGGAAACGTCTAGATTAATCTTAGGAAGGCAACAAAATTTTGTATGTGAACAGGCAGATGATGAGGGTTCTAGCAAGTGATCTTATAGACGATAATAAGCTCTCAAGCTTTTCCTATAGTGAGTCATTCATTTGTTTTATGACCGCAAAATTTTCCGTCTTAAAATTAAATTTCTGTAATTGCAAATAGAAGTTTCAATGTAACGTTTATTTTTATGAAGTTCGAAACTTGAGCACTTCAAAAAGTCATTAAATTAAAAGCCAGCTGTTAGATTCAAGTTCTAGAAGGAATTCGAGATTACATGAAAATTGCGGTAAAAAACCGATTTATTTAAAAAAAAAAAACGTTAGATAACGCTTTCAAACTTCCACCTAACTATTCGTAATCGTAAATCAATTCGTCATCAAGATTATTAATTAATTTAAAATTTCTTTTAATAATCCTGCTCCTTGCAGCTGTGTACTACCCTCAAAATATTCTTTTTAAAATATTTTTGAGATGCATTAAGCTTTAGGGAATCCCTTATTAAAATTAGGGCGTGCGGATTCAGACTCATCTGGCGCAAAATACGATTCTAAAGTGAATCTTCAGCTGTGTTAATTAATGTTGGGGGTGACCCATTAGCTTCCTGTAATGATTGATAGATTAATCTTCTTAGTTTTACGTTATTTTGAGATTCGGGAATATTCGAGGTGAAGAATTCGAACCCTTATTTAATTTATAATGCATGAAGCTCGTGGTTTAGTTTGATAACCGTAAAATAGGATTTGGTATTTTTATTTCTTCTTAATTTTGACGTAAATTCATCTCGAGATGTGTAATCTATAAAATATGATGCTGGGATTAATTTGACATTTCTGAATATTTAAGAGAGGATCTGGTTTCATGAATTTCGTTTGAGAAGTAATTAAGCGGAAATAATCACGTTGTAAACCTACGTTCGATATATCGTAGTCTCCTTTAGTTCTATCCCTGATTCTCTAATCCTGGTTTGAGGAACCGGAGAATGAAACGAAGATCCCAACACAACCACGATGGTAAAATGCTTTCAGCAAACTTTCCGAACCCAACTGAAGTTTCAAAAAGAATTGGGGAAAATTTGGTGGTAGACTTATAGCAGAGGAAAGCCTACATTCAGAACATATTAGACGTAGAGACGTTTAAAAGCAAAAAGATTTGAGTGCAAGACGTTTGCACGCAAATCAATCCATATTTGTTTCAACTTAGCGCGTTCTTCAAATTTTCAAGTCTTTCAGTGATTATGATTGCGGGTCGAATGGTACAAATGTAATGTCGCAAGTAGGCGGCATAATTCTGTTTCACTATAAGTCCAATATAATCTGTATCCGAACCGGTCTGCGTCCAAATCAGTCTGCATCCAAACCGTCTGAACCGTCCATCGTCCATCCTAATTGATTTGCGTCCAAACCGCTCTGCGTCCAAACAATCCTGCCCGCATCCAAATCGACCTGCGTCTAAACAGTCCTCAGTTAAATTCGATCTGCGTCACCCTCCGTCCTAATAGATTTGCGTCCGAACCGCTCTGCGTCTAAACCGTTCTCTGTTCAATTCAGTCTGCGTCACGCTCAGTCCCAATAGATTTGCATCCAAACCGTTCTGCGTCCAAACCGTCCTCCGTTCAATTCAGTCTGCGTCACCCTCCGTCCTAATTTATTTGCGTCCAAACCGCTCTGCGTTCAAACCGTCCTCCCGCATCACCCCCCGTCCTAATAGATTTGGGTTCAAACCTGCCCGCATCCAAATCGACCTGCGTCTAAACCGTCCTCTGTTAAATTCGATCTGCGCCACCCTCCGTCCTAATAGACTTGCGTCCGAACCGCTCTGCGTCTAAACCGTTCTCTGTTCAATTTAGTCTGCGTCACCCCCCGTCCTAATAGATTTGGGTCCCAACCTGCCCGCATCCAAATCGACCTGCGTCTAAACCGTCCTCTGTTCAATTTGGTCTGCATCAACCCCCGTCCTAATAGATTTGGGTCCAAACCGACTTGCATTCAAACCGACCTGCGTCTAAACCGTCGTCCGTTCAATTTAGTCTGCACCACCCTCCGCCCTAATTGATTTGCGGTCAAACAATTTTCCGTCTAAACTAAACAGTCTTGCGTGCAAATCGACGTGCGTACAAGTCGATCTTTCCCTATATCATCCCTAATTCGCACCTCCTAGATCGACATGGTGAGGATCTACAAAATGCAGCACCTCGCCTTCGTTTCGTCCTTTGATTGGCCGCAGGTTTGTTTTTCTCTAAAAATGGTACAATGACAATTGACCTTTTGTTTTGCTGATACAAACGTTACTCATTCAACGATTGTTAACAACATTAAACGGAAATGTAGCGAGTTATAATAGGAATATGGTTTAGGTAAATATTAAATGTTAATGTGTTGCGGACGTGACGATAAAAGCGTAAAACCAAAACGTTATGAAGGATCAGATGTTCGTGTCAAAATCTGGTTAACGCATCAAGCGTACAAAACATCGAGAATTAAACTTTACACTCGCTACTGTTTCCGGCATTTTATTTGATATGAATAATTTAGGGAGTCAAACGAAGTGTAACAATTTATATGAATAAATAAGATGAGAATGCTCTACATTTAATTCTATTTGAAATTTACTTTCTAGTTTCATGTTCGTACCACAAAAGTTACGTTGACTAAATTTTCTAGTAGTATATAACTTCGGAATTGAAATTTACCCGGGCTTAAATTTTTTATCAGGTTATACAAGTTAAACTTCTGGTCTGTTGCTGGAAATATATATTACAAGAATCGACAGATATGTCGATATAAAGGGAAAAATGACACGAATAGAAACAGAGTTAAAAGTTTATACTTAATTACGTAAGGAGGCGACTTATATGGTCGACTGTTTTATCTACAATAACTTTTTGTTTGTCTTCCTTGACAATCTTACTGCAAAGTTCAACAACCAACGAATGTTCTACTTATTGTTTTAAATTATCATCCCTTGCTGACAAAATTTCTTGCACGTACACCTTCAAGTCCCTTTGTAACTAAAGTTCTAAGACAGGGAACATAACTCGAAAGCAAAGTTGGGAAAATCACTTTCTTGTTGAAAACCAACGACCTAGACACACGCACAAACTCTTCCTCACTTTATGAGACAGTTTGAACCAGCCTTGATAATATTTGTCGAGTTTCGCAGAACTAATTATCGTTGCGACAAAACGGTATTATTGGAAATTTATTAAAAACTAATTATCTTACAAGTAATTATTAATTTCCTTGCATTAGCCTTAAGCTTTTGTTTTAATTATAAAGTCAAACATTTAAGAAGTAAATTGTCAATATAAAAAGTTCAAAGTTATAAAAGGAAGAGTCATAAGAAAATTGTACACAAAGACAATATGAAAGTTTAAAAAAGTGAACTCGCATAATGTTACGTAAACATTCCTTTACAGAGGATAACTTCGCAAAGGAACGCGAATAACGTATAAGGGCAGTAAGTTGATGCTAAAATGTTCCACCTACCTTAAGCTTCTGAACTTTTCCTTTGAGGGAGGAATGTGTCCCGATGTGTTGAAAGAGGGAAGGCTTGTAGTGGAGCCACATTTTTGCTTTGTCCTTTTTACAAAAGTCCTGAAAATAAAATTGGAAATTAAAAATAAACACGTTCATGTTTAATTATGTAACATAATATTCCCGTGGGGTATAATAATAATAACATGCAACTGAAGCCGCGTTTACTGTTTTAACGGATAATTACACCTTGAGAAACACGCGGTGGTTTTAGCGCGGTTTCACGCACCTCTCCCAATTGTATTCAAAGTCATCAGTGAAACGTAAACGAAATTACACCGTAATAATACTGTAATAACACGAAACTTACATTACTCTTTTCCCAGTTGCATATTTTTGTGAAGATTAGATGATCAAGAAGCCAGTCTACGGGTTTGTCGTTGTAGAACATTTGGAAGAATTGAATCAACCAAGGAAGTTCTGCACTCTTGAACATTTTACCTGAAATGAAAAAATTAATTTATTCACGATTCCATTACCAATGAATAAAACAAAAGCTTTTCATCACTAAATGTGTTTTCCGATAATAATAAAAATAAACCGTCTATTATCTATGCAATCAAATGTGGAAATTGAATGATAATGTGATGGCTATCTGAAATTGTTAAATGCAGTCAATCAACCTAAAAGCTTTCCGTGTAAATGGCTTTCAGCACTAACACCCCTTTATAGAATATTCCCAAAATAGGGACGTAATGGAACAAAAAAATAAAAACGATTTATCTAAAAAAAAAATAAAATTGTAAAAGTGGGGAAGGAAAACCTGGATTCAGCCCATAAGGGCTTCTGTCTAGGGTTGCAGGTAAAATTAGTTAATGATGGCAGATTTCAGGGTGGAAACCCTGAAGCAAACTAACTCGATCCTGTAAGTCTAATTGACAAAATCAACCAGCCCTGGAAGATTATCATGAAAAGAAACTCGCTTTAATATTGCAAGGGTTCCTTTTAGGGTTACAGGGGGGAAGTAAGGATGGCCCTGAGATTCGAACTACCAAAACCAAGAAAAATTCTTGTCGTTTCTTGGAGGGTAGCCCTCGATTTCGTCTCCATCTTCCCTAAAGACCAAGACGAACGTCCTTGATTTTATCTGTTCTAAAGACCCCTAATTTTTGTCAGCACTAACACTACGCCTAATCGCTTTAAATCGTACCTGATATTCTGTAATTTTAAAAGACAGTTCTAAAGAATGTCAATAAAGTATTTACACTTTTGAGGATTGTTTTATAATGGATACCTGTTGTAAAATAAGAAAAGAGCAAACATGGCTTTATGATAAAATTTTTGCTTGTGTTATGCGATATGAAATAAATTTAAACCTTCAGATAACCAGTTCATATTTTGGTGCCTGACGTTATCATGTTTTACCTCATTACGGTGAAAAGATATACAAAGAGGTACATAATCGTTATGTAACGTGCTTGATTATTTACTATCTCATTAAAAATGGTACAAAGAAATTCAGGAAGATTGTTTGGTAATTTTTTTTTACTTAATAATTCTGAACTGGTAGTCATTATTTTTGAAAAAAAAACACGTAACAAATTTTATAATCTCCCCAAGTAACATCAAAACTGAAAATAGTTCTGTAGTACATACAGGAAAGGTCATATTTTCAATAAAGAAGGGAAAAGAAATCTAAATGCGGACACAGTTATTCGGGTACGTTTCACACATTCGTTTCCACGTGGATGGGTTTTCTACCGGGCAGAAATTTCCTTCCAAGCAAATTTGCTGGAACCATGTTACGTTTGGGTGAATTGTATTAGAGACGAATGCTCCAGGGACAAGTTTGTCACCAAATTGGCAGGGACAGACGTCCCAGTCTTTTGTAAAACTTCTACAACTGATTCCTTTCATCGCAAAAAAAAACCTTCCGATAAATATTAAATTGAGAACTTGTTTCTAATAAAAAAAATTACATATAGGTTACCAAGAAAACTTTTCTCTTCTCTAACTGATTATTCATGAGTGAAGGGCGTGTAATGAAATTCTGATGATTTAAAAGTCCTTTAAAATATTTATTGCTCAGTGTTATGTTCATCCACCCTCCCTTTTCCAACCTTTTTACGAGATTTATCACCGTGTCTTGGTGTACCTTATGTTACTTATTTGTCCGCGATAGAAAAATTGCTGTAATAAATAGCACCGTTTTACAAATCACCAACACATTGGGTGTTTTCGTAAAGTTGCTGATATTTGGAACTCTCTTCATATAATCTCGTTCCAAAAGAACCGATTTGTCACTACGTGATCGTAAAACTAACTTTTTTCTAGTTGTTCGAAATTCAATTTGTTACCTTCCTTGCATTAGAAGTTAACTTCGATCGTTGCAAGGACATTTAAATTAAATGCAGTTGAAAAAAAATTGCAATCATTGTAAAATAAATTCTTCAAGCGAATGTTCGTCCTTTCAACGGTAAATAGTCTAGAAAAATTGTGTTAATTAATTAATTATACCCTAGTTACAAAGTTAATTGCCTGTCTACGGAACTATGGCTTTGTGGTGTACATTACGTAATAAACGCAGTAATTTTCAATTTATTGCTCAATTTTCCGCAGTAATTGCAAGTAAACGGCCTCGTGAACGAATCAGCAAGGATTTTCAACATTTGACCTGCAGATCTGCAAGTTCACTCCGTGACCGACATTGCTTTTATTGTAAAATTAAAAATTGTGTTTGTTAATACTTAAAAACCGTGGTTCGATATTTCTTTTCGTCTGCCCGTGACGAGCGTTCAAAATTTCAAAAAAATTTGAAAAGCCAATTTTTGACGATTTCGGGGTTCTCAGGTTCTGTATCTCCGAAACCGAGATAGGAGATCGCGGTTAGCGGCGTTGGAAAGAGCTAGTCAAAGTGTACAACTGTGCCAAATATGAACCCCCTGAGATTTACCCCGTCGCCACCAGAAGGCGGCAATTTTTTTTCTTTAGAGCTCCATAACTCCGAAACCAGCGCGGTTAGGGAGATGGGCTATAGCCTATCGGATGCAGCTTTTCAAGGGCTACAACCTCCACCGAGTCCGACCCGATCCCGAATGCGTTTTACCGCGCTAAAAGGGAAAAAACCGTTTTTCGCAGAGGCGGCTTTGGAAAATCGCAGCTCTGTTGCTATGGGAACGGTAGGTCTCCGCGGTCGTGGAAGGCTAGGGGAAGGTGAGGGGTACGACGTGTCCAAACCGCGATTGAATCCGGCGACGCGTTTTTCGTCAGCGACGTCGCCAAAAAGAGGGTCGTTTTTGGATGGTTTTCGTCAGTTTCAAAATTTTTTTTAAGAAAAAGTTTAAAAAATTAATATCTCGGAAAGTAAAAGAGCTAGGGGGGTGCGGTTGGCGGCAATGGAAAAAGCTCGTCGAGCGCTATCCATGTCCATAAACTAGAAATATCTGCGATTATCGTGCACGCCGCTAGGAGGCGTTTTGTGTCTTTTCTTTTAGGCGCCGTAACTCCGAAACCGGATAGGTTACCGATTCGGTGCCGGGGACAAGAAATACGTGTCATCGCGAGACCTTTCTTTTGATCTGCGCGCGAACGCTGTACGGCATCGGCAAGTGCACTTTAAAAGGAAAAAACTGTTTTTTGAAAAAAAAGCAAGCGGTAACCCTTGAAATTTGGGAAAAATTTCATTGACCCCGATCGGGACGAAAATAGGGCGAAATGGAGACCCATTTGGGTACAACTTCCAGCCAAAAGGATTTTCCCCTGGTGCGGTCGGTTTGGCAGTTAGGGGCTATTGAATTTACGATACCTCAGCATGCTATAACTCCGTAACGAATGGAGCTAGAAAGCTGGATGTGTGTTTTAAGTGCATACAAATCCTATCCCTAGCGATGACAGTTTATGACTTCATGGACATTAACTAATTTTAATTTATTATACATATCCGTAAAATCAATTTTAGATTACAACATGGTATGATGATTTTAAACAAGGCCACTTAAGAGAAGAGTTCAAGGAATTATTAAACATGATTTTTTATTATACAACAGCGAGAGAAGAATGGAATTTTGTTCCAAGCACTTAAATGTAGCAATTACAGAAGATTTAATATCACCCAAGCGTATGCTCGCCATCGAACAGAAGCTTTCAATCTACAATTCCATTAAAAAATATATCGCATCTGTCATATTTTGTAAAAGAGGGGCTTAATTGGTTTTTCTCTGGTATCTACGTAAAATTGATGAAATAATATGCTGCTTTATGACGATACTTACGAATGAATTTTTAAAAAAGAGTAAACACGCTTGGAAAAGAATTTATTACAGTTTGTCCTGGGTTTTTTTTGTAAATTCCATTTAGTACGTTTCAATTTGGATTTAAATTCGTCACAGCATAGAATTTATTTTGCATACAAAATTAAATATATACGACTATTCTATTCTATCGCAATAAATAAACAATTAAAATAAATTTTAATATTATCCACATTTCTAATACTGTAATGGCATTTTGTTATATGTAACCTTAATTTATGTGAGGAAAAAATTATGAAATTGAAATTTTTGGGTATATAACGACTTCGACCTATTAAACTTTCCATTGCAAAAATAAGGATCGGTTCTAATAATTAAATGTCAATTATAAAAAGTTAACCACTGTCTACTTTAGGAACATAAAAATTAAATCCAGTAGGCGTTGAGTTAGTTACATGTTGTAGGTTCTATAGAATAAACATGCGCTCTTTGTTACCCTAGCCCCTAGCTAGCAACTATTTTAATTGGGAATTTTTTAACACTCGGAGGATTACGCAGACGAGTTCCAGGACTTTGATGTGATTCGGGTGTTGTGTAAAGGTTTAAGAATAACCGGATTGCTCTTGGACTTACGTTCTTGGTCTTCAGAAGAACCAGAAAATTAATTTGAACACTCCGACGAGGTTCTAGAATGAGATTTAGAAAAATCGGAAAGCTAGAATTAAAGCAATATTGGATTGCATCGCAAGGGGAGACCGCATAGTGGATGGCCATTTATTTACGGAATGAGATTTCTAGGGGTAGTTTTCAAACTAACTAACTTGTCAGATCTCATATGGTTAACAACAACTGCAATGGAGCTTGAAGAAGATAGCGTGCACAATTCGTTGTAAAAAAAATGGTATAATAAAGGCCCAGGACTTTTATCTCGTATTAAAAAAAAGAACTCTTCATTTATTACTAGGCTTATCGTTTGACACTTTATTATAAATTAGCAAACATTTATAAAAGCTGCCAGAATTCTGTGACAAAGCTATAAACTTTATATAACAATCTTCTTGTTCAAAAAAAATTCAGCTCTCGGAGGGAAAAAATATAGACCTATTTTGCATAGCTGGGTTAAATAAGAGGCTAAGTCGTGACTGTAAATTTTAAGAAGCCCAAGTTTATTGTACAATAAAGCTCAGTTTTAATATT
This sequence comes from Hemicrepidius hirtus, assembly GCA_963082805.1. Taxonomy (NCBI): domain Eukaryota; kingdom Metazoa; phylum Arthropoda; class Insecta; order Coleoptera; family Elateridae; genus Hemicrepidius; species Hemicrepidius hirtus. The sequence continues at coordinate 33,031,364 of OY720162.1, forward strand.
CTAAGGCAGGTGATTTACCTCGCTTGGAATATTGCTTTTACGTGCTGAATCTTCGCGTGTTTACAGCTTGAATTTTTCTGCGAACACGGCTGTCATAAGAAATTGCATGGTGTATACTTTTTTTTATATCATAACATTATTGACATAAAGGTGTGCAATCAGAATTTTATTTTTGAAAGGAAATGGCAAATAATACAAGCCCGGGTTTGGCTTCTTCTCGCATAATATGAATAAACATTTTTTACCCACCCATTCTAGGATACAAAGTCAAAGTCTATTCCGTTGCATAATGAAATTTCATGGAAAATCAATATCGGTTGCAATTTGTTTACGTGATGAAATTTGTTGCGAAACGTGAGTATGTAGGAAGAAATAAAAAACTGGGTGTTAATTAGAAAATTTAAACAAGTTGTGATACATCACTTCTATTCCTAAGGGATAAGCCGAAGCGTCATTAAAAGGACAATGAATAGTCGGACTAAGCCCAGGAAGACTTATCAGATCGGATCGTAGATTTACCTGATCCTGCAGTTAAAATCTTTCCCTTTACATGATAATTACCTAACCCTTTCGACCCTAATGTTTTAAGCAGACGACCATATATTCCATTTTCCAATAAACGTGCAACCACAGGAGATTACTTTAAAATAATAAAACAAACGGAAGCGCAGAACTTTGCGAAAGATTATGCAACGCCAACCAGGGTTCGTACTAACCAACAGTTAAATGGAAAAGGGTGTAAAAAAAACACACGAATTGTGCCTTCATGAAAATTTCTAATTACCTAAACACTTGGGAAACTAAACTTGAGAGATGGGCCAAACTGATCTTGTCTTAGATCCCTTCCCCAAACTACATAGCATTAACAAAGTCGATGTCACATCCCTTGGGTTGACTTCTGCTGACCGTTAGGAAGGAGATTAAACAAGCCACGTCAATGTAAACTGCTATACCTGGGAAAGTTTTCAAGTTTCCCAACATTTTTTAGGGTTTGGGGTGGTTTGGAGTTTTGATAAGGGTGCTCGCGAGGACCATAACTTAATGTGGGTGGGTGTGCATTACGATGATCCAGACGTAATTTTTTTTATTTCAAACCCGGATTTGTTATCTAACCAAAGTCCGGATTATTAAATCAATTACGGAATTCTCAAAATATGATTACTTAAACTTTGTTAATCAGACCGGAGTATTTGGAGACTGGAATTTTATACAAAAAAATCCGGATTTTTTTTACGAGATCCGGATTTTTAAATGAACTAGACCAGACCAAACCTAAAGTTCTTCAACAGATACGGATTTTTGATGAATATAAATTTTTATTTCAAACCCGGAATTTGTAATCTAACCCAAATTTCGAACACAAACCCGGATTATTAAACCAATCCCGGACTTTTACAGCAAACAGGAATTTTAGAATGGATTCTAAATATTTTATTTAAATCGAATTTTTTCTAGTTTCAATTTTTACAGTACAACCGGATTTTTGTATAAGCTCCGGATTTTTATATGGACATCCATGTTGTACCAGGAGGTTAGACCTGGAGTTTCTTTAGACACACGAATTCTTCAGGGAGATCGGAAAGGGTAAATCTCGTAGGAAGTTCACTGTCTATATAGTCCGGGTAGTCCAGGGAAAGTCTGGATAGTCTCCGGGAAGTTATGAGGACGTTTGTGAAAGTCCGGGCAGCCTGGAGGAAATCTGCGTAATCTTAGAGAAGTCTAAGGGAGATGTGGTAAGTGTGGGTACACTGTGAAAAAATTGGGGAAAGTCTCGCAGAAGTCTCCGGAAGTCCGGGTAATTTTATAGAATGTAGAATGTGGTTAGTGTCGGGGAAATTAGGGTAATTCCGGAAATGTCTAGGGGAGCTTTAGATAATTCTGAAAAGTTTAGAGGAAGCTACGAAAAAGTCCCTGGAACGTTTTTGGGGAAGTCTGAGAAAGTCCGGGACCCTCTGGGAAACCTGGGTACTCCTGTAAAAGTTTGAGAGAGTCCTAGCAGGCTGGGGAGCATCTGAGAAGTCTTAGGGAAATCTCGAGAAAATCTGGAAGATCTCTATAGTAGTCTCGATAGTCCCGGGCAAGTCCGGATTTTTTTTTCTGAGTTCTGTTTTTAAATCAGACCCGGATTTTTTCGTCTTGGGTCCTTTTAATGAAATACGAATTTTAATATCAAACCCGGTTATTTATTTTAAAACACACCCAGATTATTAAGTCGGACTTTGAATTCCGATTCCTGAACAAAGTATTTTTAGTCAAGCCCGGAGTTTTCAACTCGTTTTCTTACAGCATGTAATCCGGATTATTAAACACGGCTTGTTGTTTCAGCAGCCTCTTAGATCAGACCCGGACTTTAATTTATCAACGTAAGAGACCCGGAGTCTTGAATAAGACACCTGGATTTATTAAACGTAGTCGTTTTACAGCAAACGTTTTGTGATCTAACCCAGAGTTTTATTCCATTCTCAGATTATTTTTTTTCTGATCTACCTTAAATGTTTTAATCTCAATTTTTATAAATTGTAAGATTTGCAGAAATAATTTTTTTCAAAATGTTCCCTGGACAATTAGAGTCAATTCCAAGGACAGCACAAGAATTTTGTTCTAGGTAACTATAATGGGGTAAAAAAATGTTATCAATTATGAAGGAAACCCTCCCAACTTTACAGCGATTTAAAGTGACATTTCGTGTATGTGATTACTCGTGGGATTGTTACGTCCCATAATCAGAGTACACTCCGAAGTTACTTAAACCTAATTGTCGTCGGACGTAGCGAAACACTAATGGCTTTAAAATAAACTGTAGCGTAAAGGTTAAAAGACTGATAATCTCCGGGGAATAACTTACCGATAAATCCAAGTTGGCAAAAGTCCAGGACAAACCAAGGCTCCTTCCGGGCAGTCTTTTCTATAGCAAACTTCTTCATTTCGCTGATATAATAAGGTTTGGCTAGGATATCGTCCTCTAACTGCACATAAAATGTTCCCTTCGGTTGCGAGTAGGACATTAAGAAAGCGAAGTCTAAATTCTGTTTTGATCGCCACCGAACTCGTTCGCGAGAATCCCCTAACGTTATTCTTAGCTTATCCAAATTCGGGTAGTATGAAGGCGAAGGCGCCACCACTTCTATCAGACCGGAATCCACTTGGCTCGGAAACCTGAGAAATTAATGCTTAATTTTTACATGGAAAGCTCTGAGGGATTATTAAGATTTATTATATTACTAACGGCCTATAGTATTATATTGCAATTATATAAAAGCTCAGTTAGCAAACCCTATCATAAATCTAGTTACACACGATTTTTTTTTATCAATTTTAAATTTTCTTACTTATGTAAGTATTGTTGCGTTGATAATACAGTAGGAATTTTTTTTATAAAAACAACAAATAAGAATGAAAAGACAAATGGAGACAGGTCTTGGTAACGGAAGACATTACCAGAGCGTTCATGACAAAACTGACCTTTAATTGGTCATGGTCAGCTGTCCTGTAATTACTTTCCAAATTTAGGAGAGCAAACATTAATTTTAAATGATTCTCCAATTTTTTTTTCTTATAAAAACACTCTTCAAAGCTTAGGTTGGTTAAATAAATTTAAGTGGAAAGAAGTAGCTGTAGGAATTTTTAAGTCGACACTGAGCTTAGTTTCACATTTTTTTTATTTTTCCTAAATTCTCCCAAAGGTATACAAACCACCCTAAATTAGCAACTACTCGTATAGTAAAAGTTCTCAAAAAAAATTAATCTTTCTTTCACGTCCACATTAGAATTCAGTTCTGATTGGCACGATTGTTTATAAATTAAGGAAACCCCACAGGAAATGAAACCACAAGATCGTAAATGCAACGTCTGTTCTATTCAATTACTTCCAAAGAATTCTTTTCTACGTGTCTGCAATTATAACATTTCTTGGCATCTTCATATCTCTTGAAAAAAAAGTTGTAGCTGCAAGCACGGAGATAAACTTGCAGGGAAATTTCAAAACGCTTTTGATAGCAGCCCTGAAGGCTCCATGTATTTATAAATAATGTTGGAGTAGGATTTTGACAGTTATTTCTAAAAGCTCTCAGTAATATTATGAACGAGATGGCCTCATCAGATTAAACATATCTTGCGGTATAGGAAATGGTTCTTATCGGCTCTTTTAATACTTTCGGAATTTTCTTTACAATACTACCTACACTCCCTAACTTTTTTTTATCAAACCGTCAAGATTTCCTGACGAAGAGATTTAAAATTCCCCATAATTAGAAAACAAAATAAACACAAGTCAGGGTCGCGTGGTGGTGGTTACAGGAGTAAAGAGCGTGTTTAGATAATTTTCAGGAATAAAATTTAAATTGAAGAGTAATTTTTCAGAGAAATTAAAATCGATACGTAATTCTCTTCTTCTGTTACATGACATGTGATTAGATATGTGCAATCTAAATAATTAATGGGAACACTCGTTGCTTCTTCGTTCTTTGTTATTCTGTTCGTATTTTCCAAGAACAATAGTAAAAAGTGAATGCAACAATACTAACCCTCTATCTTGTAGCTTGACACAAAAGAACACTTTAAATTAATATTAATTAGACATGAATAAAGAATTGAATTCCCTACTGTACTACCAAATTCAACTTACGTGTTACAATTTTAATGTAAACAGACTTACCTGAGCTCAACTTCTTTAGCAACTTGCAGCACGTATTCAGCGTCAGTCTGAAATAAACATGAAAATGTTGTTTAGTTAATTGTGGACCATTTTGTGTAATAAAACCGAAAGGTATGTTAAATATTCATAAATTTACGACCAATAAAAGGTAAATAAGTGTGCTCTTCCTTTATTACCAACAAATGAGATTGTTTCAAAGAAAGGATTGCGTAACCCACCGTTAAATAAATAATTAGGACACCCAGACAACTCAATAGCTAAGGTTACATTGCAACGAATAATTTTTTTTCAAAAGCCAGTCGTATAAGAAAAATATTTCCAAAAAGGAAACAATTTTCTTTCATCTAACCCAAACACTACGAAATGCGATGGTAATATTTAACGCTTTAGTTTATTTCTTGTGATTTAGATGATAATATATTGGAAAGGGGCACAAGAATACTAGACTTGCGTGCAGGAACTTGTAAATCTGTGTGTGAGGTAGTTCGTGCGAAGATATAATAATCGTGACTAACAAAAAAAAACTTCGTTTGTCAAGGTGTCTTACGAAATCGAGATATCAGACACGAAACAATTTTTTGTCGCATTTGTTTTTTTGTATTCGATAACTATTTCAAATTAATGGAATAAAATGTATTTTTACAGCAAATAGTAAAAAAAGGGAAACGTGGAGGTCCCCTGGACTTTCCCATACTAAAAATAAACATTTCGTTTTCGGTATTCAACAGTAGTTCGCGAGGCAGCATTGGAAATCACTTGAATGCGTAGCGAGAAACACCAGACTATACGGGTTCGATACGTACAGAAGAGAGACAGGCATCTAATTTACTAACGCAGCGGAAGTTCGCGATTTTCTCATCAACCGTACATTTTAGCTATATGACTACCTTATACTATGTGATAGACAATTCAATTTTGCATTCAATTATATAATAATATACAGGGTGTTTCATTTAAAATAACAAAGTTACTTATTGTACTGTGAAAACCAAACACCCTGTATACATGGTATAAATTTAGGAGAATGCAGAGATATATACTGAACAAGTTTTATATTTAAACTTTTTTCATATTTTGATTAATAAATGAGCTATAGGAACATCAATTTCCGAAATTCAAAATTCTGCTTCTGAAAAAAATAAAAGGATAGGTACGTTTCGAAACTCTTCTCATTAGAGGACACTCAACGTTCTTACGGAATTCAATAACAATTTAGTAACAGATTAGGATATGACCGAAATCCTTTGAAATGCCCTGTATGTGTACCATACCACAATTTTGAATCTCATTAAACTTTAAGCAAACTACGACGAATACTAGAAACTTTGAAGCTGAATTTCAACAATTAACTCTCGGTATGTAGATTACCCTAAATATTTAGTCAATCCCTAACCGAAACTGTGGTTACGGTAAAACGCTGTCCCTATAAATTTCGTAGCATTAACGTAAAGCGACCAATCAGTCCTAACATGGAAACCAAATTATCAAATCGCTGCAATTTTATTTTAAAATCAGGATATCGTGAAAAGAATTTTATAAATGAAAAAAGCAATTTTCTTTATTTTTTTCCACTACATGTTTTGAAAACAAAATATACCTAGTACTATAAGTAAAGCTAAATTTTCTTATAGTAATCCACAGTAGGTACCCTCTAGAATCTCTAGGTGTCTCAAGAAAACGCGTCGTCGTAAATGTGATAAACATACACCACTTAACATTGTAAACACGAAATTAGAGGTTGTATTTCTTATGTAAATGTTATTGTCGTAATACAAATTGGTTAAATAAATTACATTCTCAACATGCGTGACGTAAATTGTACTTTACCTTCTAATTTAGTGTAAAATGTAAAATGATCAATAAAACAGATTCTGTTGAGGTGTAGGTAATCCTTTACAAGTTACAGAGGCCTCAAATTCTAAACTTCCTCTCTATTCAACCCTTACCAATGCAACAAACAACTTTTAAAATTTTGTCTGATGTATGCAGAAAAATGTTAAAAGTTAATCTAATAACGTACATCCCCCCAATTTTTCTGCCAGTTACAAACGTCAGCATGACGGATGAATTTCTCTTCTCATCATTATTAAACGTCGTTTTCCCCTTGTAAAAATATCTGACAGGATATTATCCTTCAGAAGGATACTTCTAGAAATGATCCTAACATTAAAATAGATCCTGTAATAGTAATTTACGTTATAAGTACGGTAAACTCAGTTTTACAGTAACGAGTCGAAATGTTTAAGGACGAGGCGACGAAGGAGCCGAGTCAGGAATTTTGAGACGAGTTACTGTAAGAGTTTACCGGACGTATGTCGTAATGCGTTTTATTTCATACTGCAGGCACTAAATCTTTGTTTAAAATTGAAAAAATTAAAAATAAAAATTTGAATTCATAATATGGACATCTATGAAATGGAAGTGTTTGTTTTTTGACTGTTTGTCTTGTCAAAACGGGAGAAAATTATAACATTTTTGACGAAGTTCTTAGTAAATCTATTGCACAATTAATGTCAATTTTAATATTTAGTTTCTTTTTAATTGTCATATTTATTAATTTTGTAGTTTTTTATTAATAAATAGTTTGATTATCGATTTATTTCATTTGAGTCCGGTAAAAGTTTTTACCGGACCTGATACCGTAAAGTCTTATTTACCGGACTCAAATCGTTAACTTAAACATGGGTGTTACGATGCAGTATGAAATAAAAAAATAAAACGTATTCTAGTGGACACAAACAAGTACAACACGTCCCTCTTTGTGTAGTATATATCTATTTATATGAAAAGCTTCTAAGGCGGCTTTGACTGAGAAATTCGAAGGCGTATGCACTCAACCTGTGCAAAATACATAATCCAATTTTACGGTTCAGTGAAACAGGGCGAGATATTTTATTATCCTTGCTCCTTGGATATTGTTTACTGTATGACCGAATATTTTACGTAAGACATGCATAGCGCGCTCGATTCTTGATTCACTCGGAATAATGAAAACAATTTCCTAAGTTTTATGTGGAAACGTATTGTTGGGGAAACGCGGAAATGAGAGTAAATAAAATAGAAGTGTAAACAATAAAATCGCGTTAGGCGCCCTTCATATTCAGGACTTGTTTACACTTGTAATATCAGGATTTATTGTGTTTTGATATACCCAACGTGTTTTAGAGGGTAATTGCCAAAGTTTACGGATAAAGTTTTGTAAGTATATAATAAAGTAAAAACAATAAACAAGATCAGAAGCATATCCTGTGTAGTAAAAGCTTTTGTATGCAGAGGAACAGAAATGTGATACAATTCCACAGACACATGACTGTTCAAGCGGTATAATCCTGTAAAGGGCAGATTTATGCAAATTTGGATCAAGTTTAGCCTGCTTTGTGTCATCATGACAAATTATACCTTTACCAAGGTAAATTAACTGTGGCGAGAAATAATTAAATACCTAAATCCCACCAACATAAATTCCTATTAAACGAAAGGGTGAAAGGTGTTCGCTAAATTCATTTGGGGTCAGGATTTTTTTAGGGGATTTAAATCTGCGTTTCTGTGCTTTTTATTGAAATAAAAATTATACCACTGCCTTAAAGGCAGAATTCCCACAAAGGAACCCATGTAACGAACGAGAACGGCGACTATGTGGGGATAATAAAACTTTATCGATTCGTTCATAAATGAAAATCGGAAATTGATGCTCCTATACCTCCTTTATTAGTCAAAATATGAAAAAAGTTTAAATATAAAAGTTGTTCAGTATATAGCTCTGCATTCTCCTAAATTTATATTACGTATACAGGGTGTTTGGTTTCCACAGTACGATAAGCAACTTTGTTATTTTAAATGAAACACCCTGTATATTATTATAAAATTGAATGCAAAATTGAATTGTCTATCACATAGTATAAGGTAGTCATATAGCTAAAATGTACGGTTGATGAGAAAATCGCGAACTTCCGCTGCGTTAGTAAATTAGATGCCTGTCTCTCTTCTGTACGTATCGAACCCGTATACTTTGGTGTTTCTCGCTACGCATTCAAGTGATTTCCAATGCTGCCTCGCGAACTACTGTTGAATACCAAAAAAGAAATGTTTATTTTTAGTATGGGAAAGTCCAGGGGAGGTACCCACCACCACTTCTTTTTCTTCTCTCACTAATTTTCTTTAAATCTAAGTCGCCGGTTTTGTTGTACCTTTCTCCCTAAGAATTTAAATTTTCTGACTTTCCCAAGTCTATTTACAACTAATTCATGTCTGCTCTAATTCCTTCTTTTGTAAATATTAATATGAAAACCAATTTCGTATACGCGTACACCCTTACATTAATTTCGTCTCTAACATTACGGTCTCAGTAGCGCTATTGAAGATTGAAAGGAAATCTTGTTGGTAATATTAGAAATTTTCAGCGAGAAAATTCGGAATAATAACAAAATAAGATACTACTAAACAGAATTTAATGCTGGTAGTATGAAAGGTTTTAAACTAATTCCATGCCAGCGCATATCGGTTCAGTTAACAATATTACATTATTTTGCTCTTCAAGCTAAAACATTTTATTACATAAACAAAATGTTCTTCGAGTTTTCATTCAAAACTAACTTTGATCTTACCTTATTAAATAATTTACAAGTTATAAAGTGTTTGTACGTCGTCATAAATGGGGGTTGCTAGAGGAAGGAGTTATTGGAAAGGCAACCGTCATGTTTTTAATTCATACATGATAGGGGTCGACAATATTGCGGATGGATTAGTTTGTAAGTAGACTTAACAAAGACAAATAAGGGAGGAGGTAAAGCAAAATCAGTAGATGAAAGAGCTGATTAAATCAAAAGTAATTTACAGAGCAGTAATTCATTTCCTGTTTGCATAACTTTGCCTTGAACTTCCAAACAGTTAATTCTACAATTACGAGAGTTTACTTCTTCATTAACAACTTTTGCTAAGAATCAACTCTGGAATAATTTAGACCTTAACATTGTTTAATACTAACGTATCTAAGAAAAACTTTTGAGCAAAATCGTCTAAATCAAAAATTACTTAATGTTCCTCCCTTCCTAAAAGTGCCAAAAACAGAAGCTCAATTTTTTTTGGTAAAAAGGTTTCCAAAAAACACCGCGTTTAATTTCCAAATAAACACTCATAATAAAAATTATAAGCTCCTGATGATTGTTTTCCTATCCACGTCCTAACCACTTGTTGATATCAAACTCATTCCATTTCCAGAGAATAAAAATCCAACATGTAGGTGGTAACTACATTAAAATGCGGTGAGGTGAGACAATTAAACATGATTATGGTATAACGAACTATACAGAGGCACAAGAGCAAAAATAATAAACCTCAGATAGATTACACGGGTTTATTTTTATTTACACGTGTAATGTAATTGCTTGACACATTGTTACTATGTAAGTAATCCGTTTGTCACTTAGTCAAGGTTAAAATTTTATTATCTCTGCCATTAATTTGATTTGCCTACATTACAACTTGTTAAGCGCTGCGTATTCTATTAAGTTTCAGGGGCAGATTTACGACCTTGTTCCTTGTTTTACTGTTCCACTATTGCGTAACGGAAGAAGATGACTAGGTAACAAATTTTCCGATTTAAAAGACATTGTTTTAATGTAATTTTAATTAAAGCGTTGAAATTGTAACAAATTTGTTTTTTTGTCCTAGCTATTGTAATTTGAATGTGGGTTTAGAAAAATTCAATCGTAGGAAGCATTCCGAAAATTGCTGTTCACGAACACAATAATCATTAGAGTCACACACATGTTGCAGAAATAATTTTACAATAATAAAACCACAGAAGGAAATTGGATAAAATGATAATTATACAGCCATACAGGGTATAGGAAAAAATATACAGTATTTAGCTAGAAAAGAAAAACTCACAAACCAAGAAAACTTTTTTGGGCCACCCTGTATATAAAAATCCAAAATATGTATAAAAAGTATTTTAATTAATTTTTAGGTACCTAATAAAAAAAAAGAAATATAAAACGAATTTACCTCTAACGCTTGCTATATTAATTCTAAATCCCTCTCGATCCTTTAAATCCAGCTTTTAGATAATTTCACGACTCGCTACAACCTCTCTGCTTTTCAATAAAATGTAAAATATGTGTGAAAACCGGGACTAAATCGAAATAAGCCTGCGGAACTTTTTTATCCATTAATCCTACGATTCTGTATTCATCTACATTAAATTTCGCATTCCACTTACTTTTATCAAAAACGGTTTTGAGCAAGAGTTTCTAAATTTAAACCAGGGAATAATAATTAAAACTACGCGTATAATGAGAATTTTTTTAAGACTAGAACTGGTATCACCAAACTCAGAGCCAAGTCCTACCGTAACGGTGTACTTTATACGTCTAAGGCGAGAGTGTCAACATCCACACAACGTAGTAACGTTGTAAGAATAATTTTTCTAATCCTCCTTTATGGAAAAAGCATACCGCTTTGAAATTGGCTCAAAAAAGATTGACCAGGAGAGGCATATAGTAGGAAGTAGTATTTTCTGCGCATGCGCGCAGTAATTTGGAGCGCGGTAATTGGCTGTTAAGTGCTGATGTCCATAGCGCCACGCCCACAACAGGAACACTGCTTATGTTCCTGTTATCTGTTTATCCTTGTTGCACTTTCTAACAATTGTATTGTCGTTTCTGTCAATCTTCTTTGAACCATCGATTATGCAGTGCCGCATAGGGATAAATGCTCCTTCCATAAAGGAACAGTGTATGTTCAAAGTTATAACCCTATAAATATTTCTTTAAGGGCAACAGTTGTGTCTGACCGAGTGTCCCAATTAAAAAAAAAAATAATATTAATAATAATACATACCTCTGCGATAAAAACAACTAAAACAGCATCTTCAGCTTCCTCAGCATTCATTCCTTCAACTAAATTCTGAAGTGTCTCCATTAAGTAGCTTTGTTTCTCCCTTCGGACAGTCGGAATGCCCAGAACAACCGAAACTCCTGTCCTACCTTTGGACATTAAATATCCCAGTCTTAAACTTGATGGATCGTCAAGTAAATGAGGAAGGAAATGATAGGACGAGGGTAATCTCAACATGATCGGTGGATTTAGACCGTTAGCGGAATGCATTCCGGACATGTTCTTAAGAAGTTGTTTCACTTCGGGTCTTAGAACCGCAGGAGGCAAAGTGAATCCTGTAGACGTATTGTCGGTCGCAATGCCCATTTGGTCGATGTGCTGGGTCAACTGTAAAAGCTCTTCCTGTCTAGCTCGGTACATCGAGTCCAAGTACTGAAGCTTAACCTGGAGCTCTGCCAGACGCTGCACCAACAATTGTTCTGAACTTCCATCTGAAACAAAAGGATATTTCTATTTAGAATATTTACGTGGAAGTGTCACAATATAAATTCTCACACAGTAGGTCCACAGTTAATTGCCGCGAGTGTAAAATACCAACATGAGAATGTTTTAGACCCCTATCCCATACAGTGGTGTCGACGATCCCAAACAGAAATAAGTTCAAATTCTAGCTAATTTGCGGAAGTGCAGGTGCTAACGAACCCTGCGATGGTATTGTTAACATTAAACGATTTTAGTGTTGAGTTGTGGCCTGAATTCTAATTTAATCCTCACTTTCGTATTTTAAATAATCCCCAGTTACTTTTACACGTCTCTCCTAAGTTAATTCCCACCCACCTATTTTTCTTATATTTTCCTTCTTATCCTCACGCCATCTCGATTAATCTCATGCAACACAAAGTTATTTTTATATTTTTTTATTAATTTATTCCTCTTAGGGGAAAACGAAGGTAATTTACTCTATTAATGGATTTATTTTACCTTTAATTTTATTTCCTAGGCCTAGATCTGTATCAGTTTTTATTTAATATTCAGTTTTGGTATATTACATGTAGGTACACTGAACGAACAGTCAGATGTTATAAAAAATTCAAATTCCCTGAACTGTATTTGCATGATACATCCACAAATTTACATACATACATAATTTAAATGGTGACCCTCTTGAATTGATGACTGCGTGCACTGAACTAAATGTATGCCCTAGAAATATACTTAATCCTTGCAAAATTATTACCAAACGGTGACGAAATCAAATATTTTATTAAAAGCAAGTGGAATGAATGGGAAAGGAAAATCAATTGATCATAATAAATTGAGTTCGAGATAGACGCAGTATTGAGTTGGGGACCTGTATTAAATTATGCAGAAACACGAAATAAGAACCTGCACGAAATTTATTGGATCACATTTTTAAAAGATTTTTTATAAATTGTAAATAAATTTTAAAACCTGCTTCAGAATATAATTTGATAAGAGAATCACTGAATAAATTTTCCTGGTAATTACAAAAATACAGGATGATGTCTCAAATACGAACCTCAAAATTTGCCATGATGAGTTTTTTTTAATAGTGTTGCGCACCGCACCGCACCTCCCTCGAACTTTCCCATACTAAGATCAAACATTTCGTTTTTGGTATTCAATAGTAGTTCGCGAGGCGGGGTCGGAAATCACGTGAATGCGTAGCGAGAAACACCAGACTATACGGGTTCGATACGTACAGAAGAGAGACAGGCATCTAATTTACTAACGCAGCGGAAGTTCGCGATTTTCTCATCAACCGTACATTTTAGCTATATGACTACCTTATACTATGTGATAGACAATTCAATTTTGCATTCAATTATATAATAATATACAGGGTGTTTCATTTAAAATAACAAAGTTGCTTATTGTACTGTGGAAACCAAACACCCTGTATACGTGATATAAATTTAGGAGAATGCAGAGCTATATACTGAACAACTTTTAAATTTAAACTTCTTTCATATTTTGATTAATAAAGGAGCTATAGGACCATCCACTTCCAATTTTCAAAACCTCATAGAGGGCGCCACAGTGACATTCTAGAATTAATCAAAAAACGAAAATGTACCTAACATCAAGCTGCATAAGTGTAGAAAATTTAAACACAATCGTGTGGCCAGTTTTTTTGTAATAATTTTTCAAAAATTTTCATGAATCAGTACTTCCATATACCAGTAAGTAAAAATGGAATGACGACCGAGGTCCTGAAAAAACACTTTTAATAATACTTGCGTGCATTAAACTAATGACTCATGTTATATTACATTTATAATATGCATAAAATCGATAGCATAACGTAGAGATTTAATTTGATAGGTGGTAGACATTAGGCGCTACTAAAAGGTTATGAATAAATGATAGGTCGAAAAGGTCGGCAAAATCCTCAGGGAAACATGGAAGCTCAAATTTAATTTAGTATACGTGTTTTTGTTTTATTACCTTGCCTCCTAGGTCCAGAAATTACCAAACTTGTTATTAATACAAATGTACTAACCCAAAAACATTGGAATATTTATGAGTACTTAGGACTTTGGAAAATAAAGGACTCTTTCATGCAAAATTTAAAATATCAAATTATAAAAAGGAAACCTCTGACTAAGTGGAATTAATAAACTCGCAAAATTTTAAATATTACTGAAAACTTGTGAAATATCCATCTTGGTCTCCTGTCTTGATCCCTAAGTTACAAAAAAACTAACTTCGGTGGAACTCTTTCAACGGCCCTGGTTACAAAGGCCACTGTGATATCAATAATGCAAGAGATAAATTCTATATTTTCAGTGGAAGATACTTTACTAATACAGCTCAGAATAAATGTGTTTTGTATTCCCTATAGAGCTTGTTCTCTTTTATGTCCAGTAAGAAGTTGATGTATCATCATCTTTTTTCTATAACTGTATTTTTAAGGACGCACGTAACAGACAAATGGAAAAAATAACCCAAAGAAACAAATTTATTTCCTTCACTTAAACACATCTAAAATGTTTCGGCCTCAACTTTAGGCGGTATTAAGTTGGTGAACGAAGTCGTTTGTCAAAAGACAGACAAAAGGTAATAAAAGAAACTGAACTGTCCGGACTAGTAATTTTAACCAAGAAGAAAAATAATAAAAAAATATTGCCTTGCTGTATACGTTATGGTTTATTGATTTTGGAATTAATGGGAGCTTTAAGTAAAATGATGAGGAAGTTTTTGTAATAAATAATTGATGAAATGTTAAATCATTCTATTGTGAGTAGTTTCCAAAACCATTTGCATTAAATTCGAATTTTTTTCCCTAAAAAATTGCGAAGTTTGCGAGAGAAATTCAAAGGGCACGAAGGAAGAAAGGATAACCTAACCCATTCTGGAAAAATCAGAGACTAAAACCAACAGAAATACAAAAAGAAAAAGAAGGGGGGTTGATGATCTACCCGTCTCCGACGAAGGAATATCAAGGGAAGAACCCGAAGGATAACAGAAAAACCATCCAATCAGAACCAGATACGTTCCAGTGCTTCAAGAAATCATCCAACAAATTAATCAAACTTTCTTTTGAGTAACCCTGTAGATATAATATACAATGAAAAGACAGCTCACTCACAGCTGGCTATTACAAGATTAATGTGGAACAAAACAGCGAACTACTGTCTGATATGTTTTACTTCACTATTATATTCTTGATAAAAACCTTCAGAAGTATCAACATATGTTGTCTCGACCAAGAAAAAGCTTAGGGGTGATTTTTTGTAGGGGTTGTTATATTCCGATCTTTTAAATTAAAAATAGGATTTAATTTAGACGTTGGATATGACCCAAAAAAAATTTATACATTACACAAAAATAGATCAAAATATTATTTCCCACCCCATTATGTATTTAAGTACAGTATTTTTTTAGGGTAGTTAATTAAATAATCAATTTCGTTATTTAGTGTAAGCAGAAAAAAAAATAAATATGTAAGGGTGCGTGGAATTTAGGAAACAGTTTTATAATTTTCCAGGAAAACCCCAACGCGCAATTCCGGGGTTTTCCTTCATTTCCGTTTCTCTCTCATTAGGGGTTTCTTTATTGTTAAGTTTTACAGAGGAATGCAGAGCGGCGTCTGAACTGCGAAAAATAAATGCTAATGAAGTATCATTTTCACTTTTTGCGAGTGCTGCTAATTAAAATAACTTTTCAGGAAGACCGTTTGTCCTACTTTAAAATATAAACGTGCCTGGTTTGCTCATTAGAACAGTTTTCGTTGGGGATTATTTTTACAGAGAATTATTGGAATGAAAAGTCACGGAACGTGAGAAAAACTATTGGGTTTTAATAAAAAGCTTGAACTTGACTGCTGGTAAATGCGACCATTGGAGCATGTAATTGTATTGAACTCCATGAGCTTGGAATTTTTATTATCAGGAAGTCTATTGTGCAGTTAGAAGATATTGTAAAATTCGAACAAGGTAAATGTAATTACAAAAAGTAAATTTATTCTGTTTGTACCAGGTAATAAAACTCCATACAAGAAGAGGACCCGTACAAAAAGAGGCCGAAGTAAAAGTCAAGGAGAATATATGCACTACTAGGGGGTGGTAGGGGTTTATCATGAAAAGGACGCCAAGGAAGTAAGAGAGGATGACCTGCGATAGCAATCTGGTGGGAGGAAAAAAAGAAACAAAGGATCCGAAGTAAAAGAGAGCGCGACCTAAATTACTCTACAGAGAGAGGAGGAGGTACGATCTCGAACACTTTGGAGAGAGAAGATCAAGAAACGCATCCAAAGGGAGAGCTAGCGGATGACTTGGATCACGATCGAGAGAGATTAAAATGAAGTGAGAAAGAATGATTTTGACCCCTCTAAAGGGAGAACTGCACAAAAATCAAACAACTTTGTTGGGTTAGCTCCCATTTTTCCCTCCTTGATCCTAGACTTAAATCTTGATTTCGGTTAGCTAATTTTTTTAATAATCTTATACAGGGTGATTTACACCACGAGGCGAAAAATGAAGATTCGTGTTCAAAATTTGATTCTAAGCAAAAAATGTGAAATAACTTTTTTTCCGATCGGCATGGCCTACTGTTAGTTTTTTGTGAAATTTGAAATTATAAAAGTTTGAAGCTCGATATCTCCAAAACAAAGGCCGATCGGAAAAAAAGTTATTTCGCATTTTTTGCTTAGAATTAAATTTCGAACACGAATCTGAATTTTTCGGGTCATTTTTGGTCAAAAATGAGATAGGTCCAGAAAACTTCAACTCTCGATATCTCCAAAACAAAGGCCGATCGGAAAAAAAGTTATTTCGCATTTTTTGCTTAGAATCAAATTTTAAACACGAATCTTCATTTTTCGCCTCGTGGTGTAAATCACCCTGTATTTACAACTTTTTTATTTTTCTCTTTTATTAATTTTTTTACAAACCTTACATGAAAGAAAAGATGATATCACTAAAATTTTCAGTAACAATACCTCGTTAGGTTTGACGTAGACTAATATCAAGACAGAATACAAAAAGTATTATTACATCATTACATTCACCATCCATCATATAAAAAGGTAATCTACCATGGCTTAGGGTCACTTTCACTAACAACCCCGAAGTCTATTTTCACCTCAGTTTTTGTTTTCCATCCCTCATCATTTTCTTTTTATTAATGGTTATGCTTTAAAGTGCTTTTCCTTGCATTTCCCCTTTAATGAAAAAATCTTTATTTGCATATGCAGACTCCTTTCCTTCACTGAAAGCTATTTTAAACTGATCAATATCGTCCGTTGGTGTTTCAGATCATTATTTCCAAGCCTGCTGTATTTATCTGTAACCGTATTATATTTTCGTTTTCATAAACAAACAGAAAAGGTTTTCGAATAGCGGGTATTGTTGTTTGAAATGGAATCTACAAAAGCAGGCTTTAGAAAATGTATCAGAAATATCTACAAACACTCTTTTCAAACGATAATCTGTTTGGAATAAAATTTGATGCAAAAAGGAAACAAGACGAAAAAAAAATGACGTCAACTTTCCTGCCAAACAAAAATCACAGCACTTTTCGAATCCTCGGTTTATTCTAGGACGCTTCAAAAAGGATTAAAAATTGATATGGTGGACGAATTAACGAACAAAAATGTATGTTAGGTCTTCACCCTAAATGCCCAAGAGGCTTTCGACATTTATAAAAAATTCATTCTCTTTTCATTACAAACCTTCAATATTTCTAATTAACAATGACAAGGGATTCAATGATTCAGGCAAATGAAACGTGAATAAAACAAACAAATTGGATAGCTACGTATTTTTCAAAGGAATTTAAACGAAGGCATTCCAAAATGTTTAATAAAGTCGGCCTTAGGCTCAGCTACTGAAAAAAAAGATTTAAATCTGACAATGCCCAGTGCTTGCTAGTAGGATTCGATGTCCAATAGAAATATTGAAACCAATCCATACCAAAAGGTTAAATCTATGACAGAACAGGACATAACCGATTCTATCGAGAAATTTGATCCTTTGAAGTGAAGGTATACACATGTAACATGTTAACCGTAACACCAGACGCTGATTAATCTCGGATACAGTATTGAGACGCCGAAGTAATACAAGAATCAATATTGAGGCTTCACAAGAGTTCGTCCGCTTCATAGAAAGGGTTGATTCAAGTGAGATAGTGGGATAACAAAAAAAAATAGGAACATTTTTAAAGACGTGAGGATTTGGCAACAGGGAGGAGGTCCAACAAAATATATGTTACATATTCCCCCCCTTACTAATTATTTTTCTAGTCTAAAATAAATTTCTCGTATTTTATGAGGAGTTAAATGGTGGGGATATTTTATACCCCTCCAATTTTTATTTTTACTGCTGCAATTTAAACCACCAAGGGTTGGGCTAAATTCTTTTTCGCTCCGAGCAAGTTTTGTTGCAGTTCAAGGAGTAACCGTAGAAGCTACAAGATTGTGCAGGTGCTATTACCTCCTGAAATCTGAACAATAAGGGTTGTTAAACTACGCCGAAGTCAAGGGGGTTTGTTTTAGTTTCACCAACCGTTTAACTTAGTCTTAGCACTATTAAGCTAAACCTTGCAGTAATTTCAGAACTAATTGTTATTAAACTTTCGCTTTACCTTTTTCAGGAAACCCGAATTAAGGGTTAACTTCGAATTAACTCTAAACAATGTCCTTCCCTTTCCTAAACCATTCAACTAGTCATTAACTTCTAATTCAAAATTCTTTTTCGCCTTGAAAAGTTGCGAGTAGATTGAAACAAAACCAAAAGTCTAATCCACTTTAAGTCTTATAAGCTTGAACATTTTCGGTTCAACCCTCTACTTTACTAGGGTAGTTTGCATATTCGATCAGTTAAAATTAGGTGTTCGAGGAAAACTTACTCAAAACAAACCACTAAACCCTCGTTTAGATATTTATTACAAGGTATAAAAGGGAGGTTTGAGGGAAGAATAAAACGAAATTGGCGCAATTAACTGCACCTGACCTTTGTTCAATGAAATTTAATAACCCCCGCACAACCCTGTAAATAGATATTTCTGTTTAATCTATGGAATATTAAATTCAAACAAAGCATAATCAGGTTTAATGGGAAAATTTTCCTTTGCTACCCCTTGACAGGTTATATTAACAGGAACTTTTAATTAATAAATAATTGCGCCCTTAATAAATATTTAAATGGAAATACATCAAAGAAGTGTAAAGTAAGCATGACAAGGGATGGTTTATTGATTCCGTTATCTTTCTACTACCATTTATCACAACCTCCATAAAAATCCGTTTCATAGGGAAAAAACTTATCCTTAAAGGATAGATTTGCACAAGAAAATTTAAGGGTGAGACCATACGGTGTGTAACTGGGAAATTAAAGTGCTTTTCCTCATTTTCCTTGTGCTTGCTTGAGCAAAACCGCTTTTCAAACTACATTCTAAAATCCGATATTATTCAAAGTATGTGAATTGTTTAGTTTCGAAGTTTTACGTTGAAGGCACATCCCTTAAATATTATCTCTCTCTTTGGAATTTCCTTTGACTCGCACCCGTTTATCTACTTTCTGTCACGTAAAGACAAAGTAAATTTTTTACTGCGGGTCTTTTCGCGATTTGCTACTTTTCGCCTACTTCGATATAAAAACTTCTTGATGAAGATTTATTATCGATTCTTGTCAATAATGGCGTTACCAGTCGATCTAATTTTGTTTACTGCATAAAACTTTTTAGAAAAACATTAATTTATTTTTATTTGAAAAGAAAATCTCTTATTTTTCCGAAACTCCGAAATATACGAAACATAAAAAATTGATTTCACAAGATTAATGAATGAATAATTAACGGGTTAAGTGAAACGTAAACTGGTTGGTTTCAAAAAGGTATTTTAAATTAAAATCCGTAATTGTGGTTTTGTAATTAGTTCTGATTCATTAAACATAATAATTTGCATATCCATACACTTTAAGGGTAATAATTGAATTTTAAGAAATAATACACCAATGGCAATGGCAATGGCTGGGATATTTAACAAAATTTTCAGGAAAAACTGCTTATGTTACAGAATAATGATTAATCGATTTTTGTGATGCCTGTTGAAAGGATATCATGATGAATAAATTAAGCACTCGATTAACATCCCGCTAAACGCTTTCAGTTACAAATCATACACATTTTATGCACCAATAAATCAAATTCGATTTGATTATTTACTATTATATTCTATATTATGCAACGTGAGCAAGAACCAAATGATATATCTTCGTAAAATAGGGAATTGGAAATCAGGGGGTGGAAGAGAAGTACAATTTGGATTCCGACTAAAAGAAAAAAAGGTGCGCAACTCCCCTGGACTTTCCCATACTAAAAATAAACATTTCGTTTTTGGTATTCAACAGTAGTTCGCGAGGCAGCAGTGGAAATCACTTGAATACGTAGCGAGAAACACCAGACTATACGGGTTCGATACGTACAGAAGAGAGACAGGCATCTAATTTACTAACGCAGCGGAAGTTCGCGATTTTCTCATCAACCGTACATTTTAGCTATATGACTACCTTATACTATGTGATAGACAATTCAATTTTGCATTAAATTATATAATAATATACAGGGTGTTTCATTTAAAATAACAAAATTTCTTATTGTACTCTGATAATTAAACACCCTGTATACGTAATATAAATTTAGAAAAATGCAGATATGTATACTGAACAACTTTTATATTTAAACTTCTTTCATATTTCGATTAATAAAGGAGCTATAGGAGCATCAATTTCCGATTTCCAAAACCTCGTAGAGGGCGCCACAGTGAAATTATGGCATTCATCAAAAAACGAAAATGTACTTAACATCAAGCTGCATAAGTGTAGAAAATTTAAACAAAATCGTGTGGCCAGTTTTTTTGTAATAATTTTTCAAAAATTTCAAAATTTTTGAAAGAGCGCCGCCGTTGCGAAAGTAAAAAAGCAATGACCAAAGCCATAGAGAAGACTTAACACTGCCATTTGGGGATAGAAAACCAAGAAGGAAAGATATCTCAAAACGGTTACAATATCTCCATATTTCGTATCGTTCCCACATTGTAAAGCAATTTCAAGAAAAAAAATAATCTTCTTACGAAGCCCTCGCAATACAAAGCTATAAGTATATTATCTAATAATCTGTTATAAGTGGATTATTTTCGCAAATTGACAAGACAAAAGGTGTAGCATATGTACTGAAAAGGATTCTCAAGAAGTTATTTCCATAAATGCCGTTAACTACTTTGTATACCCATTGTGTACTGCCATAATAGCTTAAACTGAGATGCAATTTGCAACGTCAATAATACGTTTTATGAAAACAGCCCTATTTCAGAAATGTGCTGTGCTGCATGTTAAATTATATACTAGGAGAAATAATCACAGCGTAACTAACTTAAATAACGAGACAAAATTATATGTGCATGAATGTTAAAATTATTAACATCCTATCCATCCAATGTACTTATAAACAATAGTCATACTCATACAATGCAACACGGACGAATGCGTAGTTATGGAGGTATAATAAACCATATTCTGATTAAAAGGGGTTTAAATGACTTCTTTTGAATTATTATTTATTATTTCTAAACCGGTATTAATAATGAATAGGAATTACGCTAACCTATTATCAAAATAATTGTGATAATCAAAATACGACTGTTATTTGAAATTTAGATTGTTTAGGCATCTGAATAATTTTCATTTCATACGTTGCTAACAAAATAAACAGCGTACATGAATTCTGATTTACTGTTTATGAAGTAAATTGAAAAATAATAGGTTTAACGGAAATATTTATTTTTTGTTTACGCATTGGTTTATCCCTGGGTAGGTATTGGCAATTCTGACCAATAGACCCAAAAGTACTAATTCAAAAAAAGACAATAAATCCTATCGAGATTAAGCAAAATGTCAGGGAAAACTAAATCAGACACGACAAGAAATTAAAATATTAGAGAAATGACAGAACAAGGTCCAATAGAGAAAATTTAAAAAAACAATTAAACTGGTATGCACATGGAGTGAGAATGGGGCAGATGGAGTTACAAGAAAAATAGTGGAGATAAGGAAAGCAACCAAGAAGCACAGAGGAAGACCAAGAAGAAAATGGTTGGGCCAAATTCGGGAGATTTGGAAAAGGGGAAGACGGTAGAGGAAAGCAAGGAGGCAGGAAAAAATTGAGGACATGGATACAGGAGCCCAAATCCGTCCTAGGAGATACCAAGACCTTATCTTCTGCCTTCTTAACCCTACAACCCATTTTCCTTTAAACAGAAACCCATTCATCTTCGTCTTTGGATTCCAAAGACTTGTCTCTGCATTGCTTATAACTTTCCTGACTGCGAGTTAGAAGGATTTTGGATAATTAGGAAAATTCCATCCCATCCCTACTTCTGATTGTACATTCAGTCACAAGTCAAGTTAGAAAAACTTGTCCCGGATATGGAAAATCTGTTTTCCGTCAATATTTCAAAATTGATTTCTTTCACAGACCTACATACAAAAATAAATGGAACTTCTCAAGTGTCAAAGAAAATCGTTCACAAAAGAATGTTACGAACGCAATAAAAAGTTTCATTTTACAGACGCCGAAAGCTTGTGTCAGATCACCTTTACTTGTCAACGTTTCAGCGTCGTCCACGTCCGAAAGGTATTTTTGTACTTTACACAAACTTCTTCCTGGATATTTTTTTGCCGAGTCACAAACAAGGAAGTACTTAGCACAAAGCTTTTAACGCTTCTTATCAATGTAATATTTTAATACAATCTCGATGCAACCTTTGAACTACGCAAAATAGGTACAGGTTAACCTATGACCTATAAGCGTGTATGGAATACCAGCAAGAAGAACGATGGAGCTTAATAAATCAATCTGAATGCCGGTACTTCGAGCGACAACTTGGGAATTCGACTATACATGTACACGCGTGACTGGGAACTTGAAATTATACAGTTATTCTTGGATACCGGAAATCAATGAACAAACAATACGTTTTGTACTAAAAGTATAAATATTAAATTTCTGCAATGGATACACAACTCGAGCGTTACTTCAGAATTTATTCGCTCCGTTTAACCTGATTGTACTTGATTCGGAACGGAAACCTCAACACACAAGGGAAAATCAAGTCTCTTACCTGGGGCGCATTTAAATACAAGGCCAAGAAATTTTCTTAAACCACAAATTAACGATCCCGTCATTGATCAAACAAAAAAACACTGTCCAAAACAAAAATTTCAATTAATTAAGTCTGTTTGTGCGATTAATAGATATAATTAATCAAGTCCCTGCACCCCCTCTTCACAGAAACGTTAGGTAATCACTTCCATCTGATACATTGTTTATGAGAACATCTTTCAATGTCTATCTCGTACAATCTAAAATGTATGGTCAAAAACTCGAGGAAGAGGTAACATGTCAAAATTGGGTTACAACCCCTACTCCCCGTCCACGTTTTAGGGTCTATGAGATATTAGACAAGGAATAAGTTGTTGTGGCAAGTCCATTGGCACGTAAACGAAACACAATATAAATAACTGTGCGTTCCTGGACATCCCAACCAAAGGATGTGACGTAATGAGTAATTGACATGTAGACCACTGATTGATGCTTTTGTTGTCACGCATTTTTGGTTCCGCTAAATAGAAACTGATAATTTATTTCACGAGTGCAACGGCGCCAAATACAGATCGCGAGGATAGATTACCACCATCTATCACTTGCATAAACATCGCATACCAATTAGGCAAAACTCATGAATTAAAAAAATATTCACACTGCAAGATATTGATGTACAATAGATAATTATTGTTTTGCATAATGTCTAACCCCTTCAGACAACAATTAAATTAAGTACGTTCAAGATGAATAATTATTAGAAACATACAACCGGAAAGAGGATAAAATAAAACTCTATGCTGCACTGCAAAACCGATGGTTTAAAGATTGAGAGAAACGACTATATGGTTGCTAGAAAGTGTAACAAGGATGAACAGATAATAGGAACTAAATGCATAGTGCGCGTGCGTAAAAACAAGAGCTGTGGGCGTGGCGCTATCACTTTACAGCCAATTCCGGCGCTCCAAATTACCGCGAGCATGCGCAGAAAATGCTAGTTTCTATTATATGTCTGTTCTTTAAAAAGTAAAGCATTTATGACAGTTATTAATTTAGTTCCTACAATTAGCTATGGGACAGTGTAATGGGCTACTAGATCGTGTCTTTGAGCACAGACTGAGTAAATAGCAATGTCGGACAAGGGAAACAAAATGAGCTGCAGCACAAATTAATAAAGACCACTACCAATGTGGAAAGTAATCATGTAATAAATCAAACAAAAAGTTTGGAGAAATATAAATTAGAAAAGGGAAGGAAAGGATGCACTGCTGAAGAGTTTATTGATGTTGCTTGGGGCTAATAGCTCCACTGAGATTAATATCCTGTGGTGGGGTGCTCCCCTTAGATATATGTGCTAAAAGTGACGTAATTATAGTCTGTGACCAAACTTTTGTGCTCCCTTTTCTTGTTCTGCTGTCCAAACTTACCCATAATGTTCCCTTTTTATGATGATTAATGTCGACTGTGAAATAAACAGAATGCCACTTTCATTTGGTTCAAGAAGATATTTTGTAATTCTTAAATTTTTATTTTAGCCCTGATTATCCCAACCCTCTCCCAAAATTTTATCAACGAATTTGCTCTTAATAAACATATCCAATAAAAGCAACTTTTACAGCAAACAAAATAGAGTTTTCAGAAACCTCCTAGTTGAATCACGCAAAAGTTTTATTACGTCAGAAATGATTTTTAGCCCTCGGCTTATTTTAGCCAAAGCTATAAAAACCCCCTATCTTTTCATTCCATCAAGATTATAAAACTCAAGAGTATTTGAACAATAAAATTAAAGGTCTTTTATTCGTTGTAACTTCAAAGGAAATATTTAAAGTATGAGATAGTTGAATTCTTAAAGGATACAAAGAAATTTAATATTCTTTTGGTACAATCAGAATATCTTTTAAAGTATGCGGTGCCTCCAAGGAATTTTACTTTAATCTTCATACAACAAAATTATTTTATTATCAGATAATCTTCTTACATTAGAGATCTGGTTCAAACCCTGATACTTAAAGCAAAAAAAAATTCAAGTCCATGGTTGAGGTTTGAACCCAAGTCTACTGGAGGTTCTCGCATCTACCCGAATTCCTGGCGCCACCAACTTCGCATAATTTTAATTTTGACAAGGGGTGCATTTTCTTCACGCCTTAGGTTGAAAATTTTTATAATTACTGCAAATTAATGAAAATGCCTCAAGCTTATATTATGGAGATGTCCAAGAAGCCGCTTTGACAGTAAATTATTACGAATTAGAAAGTAATTTGTTGCTGTGATATTTTCCATTAATTATTGCAAATAAAAACTTGTTTACCAGACGCGCAATAATTGTTCCAAAGTACATGTTATTTATAATTTATTCTTGCATAAATATAACTTAAAGGATCTTTATACGGTAAGGAGATTTTCATAGTAAAATATATTTTTCCCTTACAAGTTACCTTACAAGTACCTATTAGTCTTTGTACTGTGTAAAACCTTTCCGTACTATAATTATATGGAGACGTACTTTAACTTCTTATATAAGTGGCGGAATAATTACTAGGGAAGCCTCGTTAGCAAAAATGCAAGTCGTAGACTCAGACGTTACGTGACGTTACTGTTAAAATGAGTTGTGCATGTTCACACATTACATGATAATTATGATATCAAACTAAACAAAAAACTTTCTTCTTTTATAAATGTAAAATTTTTAAATGCTGCAAAATTATCAAAAATTAATTACTGATAGGTTAGGATGATTCATAAAGTCGCTGTCTAACATCGTTGTTCCATATATCTTCGATTAGTGCCGCTAGCTATTGGGTAACTTCGAGTACACTCATTATACCTTAGAGCTGCAAAATCTGCAGCCCTTACTTGTGTTTACTCCTATAAGTAAACGTAAATTTCGGATGTACCTCGTTATTCGAAGAAGGGAATTTTAAGAAGCGATGAACTGTTGAAATTCTAAAAAAATATTTTGAATTACAATGACCCGCAGGGAGTGTAAATGGCCCGCAGCACCTCAATCCATCTTTATTGTGACACGTATGTTTACCCCTGCTTTGACACTTGGATAAAATATGTTTGTATCAACACATCAACCATTATAAACTACGTGCAGTATTGCTTTATCTCCACCCTGGTGTAAAATCCAACAACGTAGGAGAAACTTTAATGTTAGTTGATTTATTACACCTGAAACATACATTATTATCTGCATTGTGTTTGCACTTCCAACGTCAGAAGGCGTTAAATATAGTGTTTTGTGCATATACGCGATAAACAAAGCGTATAATTAATTAACATTTGTTTGGTACATAAGCACTGTAATTTTTTTTATGTTTTTATATTACGAAGAATCTTGTTGTGTTGGTTAGGTTTGCCCATATAATTATTTGAAAGCGAGAAACAAGTTTCGACACTACTAAACACTTTCTTTTAACAAGACATAACAATTTATTATTAATTATAGTTTTCCTCAACAATAATAACTTTCCAATTAAAACAACAATAACGTACACAACGCTTAATTAAATCATATGTCTTGTATAATGCATACGTGCGTATTACGAACTCATCAGAAACTAATTAAATTACCCGGACATATTATATCTCAGTAGAGCCATTCATAAGCCTTCCTAGTCTGACACAGGAAGTCCAAGAAACAAATTAATGTGTCCGCAAAATAATTATTGTTTACTTTGCTTTAGGCAAGGACCACCAGTTGTAGTCCAATTTAATTGCCGCTTATTTTGGGCAGTATTAAGATTATATCGGATGTTTAGTAATTTTGATTAGGTACATCATGGAATTGTTTATTTTTATACCTAATGTAGCATAAGGAATGTAATATTAATTAACATTTATTATATTATGTTCTGGGAATTTTCTAAAGCAATCGGAAAGGGTGAGAAAATTTACGAAAAAAAGGGAAGACTTTGGATTTTTTCTGTAACCTTTCTGAATTTTTTTTGACCAGGTGGAAGGGACTGAGGGTTGTTTGGCACTCATTTTCCAATTGTTTAGCCTTCATATTACGTTCTGGGAATTTTCTAAGGAAATCTGAAGAGGTGAGAAAAATATCCAAAAAAAGAAGGAAGACTTGCCTTTATTTCTGAAAACTTCCTGAATTTTTTTGACTAGACGGGAGGGGATGGGGGATGTTTGGCGCATATTTTCCAAGCGTTTAGCCTTCCTATTACATTCTGGGAATTTTCTTAAAAAAATCGGAAAGGGAGAGAAAAGTTGCAAAAAAAACGGAAGACTTTGGATTTTTTCTGTAACCTTTCTGAATTTTTTTGACCAGGTGGAAGGGACTTAGGGATGTTTGACGCATATTTTCTAAGTGTTTAGCCTTCCTATTACATTCTGGGAATTTTCTTAAAAAATCGGAAAGGGAGAGAAAAGATGCAAAAAAACGGAAGACTGTGGATTTTTTCTGTAACCATTCTGAATTTTTTGACCAGGTGGAAGGGACTTAGGGATGTTTGGCGCATATTTTCCAAGTGTTTAGCCTTCCTATTACATTCTGGGTATTTTCTTAAAAAAATCGGAAAGGGAGAGAAAAGATGCAAAAAAACGGAAGACTTTGGATTTTTTCTGTAATCATTCTGAATTTTTTTGACCAGGTGGAAGGGACTTAGGGATGTTTGGCATATTTTCCAAGTGTTTAGCCTTCCTATTACATTCTGGGAATTTTCTTAAAAAAATCGGAAAGGGAGAGAAAAGATGCAAAAAAACGGAAGACTTTGGATTTTTTCTGTAACCCTTCTGAATTTTTTTGAACAGGTGGAAGGGACTTAGGGATGTTTGGCGCATATTTTCCAAGTGTTTAGCCTTCATATTACGTTCTGGGAATTTTCTTAAAAAAATCGGAAAGGGAGAGAAAAGTTGCAAAAAAAACGGAAGACTTTGGATTTTTTCTGTAACCCTTCTGAATTTTTTTGACCAGGTGGAAGGGACTTAGGGATGTTTGGCACTCATTTTCCAAGTGTTTAGACTTCCTATTACATTCTAGGAATTTCCTTAAAAAAATCGGAAGGGGTGAAAAAATATACAAAAAAAAGAAGGAAGACTTGTCCTTTTTTTCTGAAAACTTTCTGAATTTATTTTGACCACATGGGAAGGGATGAGAGAAGTTTGGCGCATATTTTCCAAGTGTTTGACCTTCCTGTTACATTCTCTAAAGAAATCGGAAGGGATCATTGTCAACAGGTTGCGTATGATTGAAAAACCTAAGCAAGAAACAATTTGGTTCAACAAAAAATTGAAAACATTACGTTTTGAAGCTATTTATATATTTTTTTGTAACAAAAACTGATGAATAAAATCTACCAAGAAGGTAAATACTCTCAAAATTTCCTACACTTATGTCATGTAACACAAAGCTGAATAATATATTTGCGGTTAGGCAGAGATTATAATGGATTATAGCGGTGCACGAGGGATTATTAATTACGAATTACACGATCGGAATTTACAGTTAATTTGCTATCGATTAAGCTCACTAGCAATCAGAGTGCAATTAAACCTTAAAAGCAAACATACCCAGCAATATTACACGAATTTATACCGAAATCAATTCCCAAAGTATAATTAAACGAGAAAGTAATGGGGTACGCTCTCTTCTATGTGTATTTAGTCGTAAACATCTGATTCAAACCTAAATATATTTTGATAATCAACAGGAAATTTATATAAATGGATATCCCTTGAGAATAACCCTGAAAGGTGAAAATTTCCAATTCAATTTACAAATGAATAAAATTTTACTATTTCCATGAGAATTTTCTATTCTGAACCTGACAAGTGGAAATCCACAATAATTTTAAAAGCAATCAACGTTCGTTAAACTCCGGATTTCAATACAAAAGCAGGAAAAATAGGAATATATTTTCGCAATTCCCTTTAGCTGTATCGTTCATTGTTTCGTTTATTGTTCACACAAAGCTCAACTTAAATCCAGGATCTCATTGATGCTCTGTGGGATTCAAGTGCTCAATTTCATAACTTGAAAGAAAAGTACTCCTCGTTCAATGAACCAGAAATTTTATAACTTCTCTAACACGTAAGAAAAAATTCAATTGTACCAAGAAATAATACAAGTATGTTTATGTAAGTTTATTTTTATTATACCGCGACTGACCTAATCCCTAGGGAACATACACGTGTTCAATCTGTTTTTTTTAAGACTGTACAATGGAATTTCATTCCCATCCGCAAACTAACTTTTCCATAAACAGCACTCCCAGTCACAGCACTTAGAAGGAAAAAGTAAGATTACAAGTTGCATTAGGAAATCGTAAACTTTTCAAAAACGATTTAACTTTCGTGTTTTCAGGGTGTTACCATTGACGGTATTTGAAAACTAATGATCCGATAAGAAACTTTTTGCTTTAAAACCTTAGAACTTCAGCGAGTCTACAAAGTGGATCGGATATTGTAATTTGAGAGGCGAGAAAAGCGTAAAATAAAAGTTACAAAAAACATAATAAATATCGATTTTGATGGTTCATCAAATATAATGTCCAAAATTATGTCATTTCAGATCCGTCCTAAATCCCAAACGGACATAGATGTATGGTAGTACCTATACTTTTTTTAACATTTCCACGAGACTGTTTGTTATGTTAAACATCCGAGAGCGTTGGAATTGAAATAGCGTCATGAATCAAAATATGAAATTATGTGAGCTTTCAAAGAAGGGTAATACACGAGTTCGGTATTTTCCTCCAGTGCTTCTATTTTTATTTTCATACAAATCATAAAAGGTCAGAGAAGCCTTTGAAGAAGGTTTACGTTCCATAGCGTGTTCGTAAAATAATTTATTTCACTGAAAATTGTTTAAAGAGTAAAAAAAAGAAACTTAAATATTTTGTTAACAAAACGGTGCTCTTGCTCATTATACCAAGGAATAGTCTTCATCAAGTTATATCCTTGAAGGATTCGGTATTTTGTTAAATAAAACTTCTAACGGATTAAAACAAAGTAGAACCGAAAACACGGAGATCTCCTACAAGCATACAATTTTAGCCACCACAAGCACCAGATTTTATTCTTCTCTTCCAAAAATGTGGCAGACCGAGAAAACTGTAATTAAAAGATATGTAGTGTTCATGATTGAATTTTTAAAGCGATTGCTTGATTTCTCGAACTATTTCCGTTTGGTATAAAAAAGTTTCAGATGGGAAAAAATAAAAGGTTTATGCTTGTCCTGTTGTTTTTAAACAAGACAAGGCTTCCATAACCTAGGATAATCCTGGACCCTTTTATGTTTTGCGAGGTTAAACTAAAGTTTGTAGTAGACCCTAAAAAAAGGGATTACTATCAACTGTAAAGTGCAGGTTGTGACCTTTTTCCTGTGCGATTGTGTACAAACGGCTTTTATATTCTTACAAGTGAATTTTTAGAAGGCTATTCAAATATACGGTAGTTTTATTTTATTCGTTATTTATAACGCAGACGAACATAAAAGTCGGGTACATCTTATTTTATATTCCTTCGGTTAGAAGCATCCGAGGAAGCCACGAGTTTGTGGCACTTTACGACTTTGTCTAAGGCCGTTATAGCTTTGCAAAATGAATGCTTGGTGTACATATGTTCAACCATTATTTCCATTTTCTACATATTACGTTTAAAGCGCGATGCAGCGGGATAATGGTTTCGTTGGTCACGCTGTTTCTCGAACTAGCGCTATTACTTTACTCTTAGGTAATCTAACCTGGCCTTTTGAACCGCAACGAAGCCGACATAATCATGTGTGAACATATAAGGGCAGGTACAGTTAAATTCCTTTTTGGATTATTAACTTGAGATTATTTTATAACACCTTGTAATTTTTTTATCGACCCTTTACCTTTTATTGATTGACGTTGGAATGTACAAAGATTTATAATTGCATGTCAACAACAGTTAACTTAACTTGACGTTGATTAGCACGAAATCTGAAAACGGAAACGGAATCGGTTTGAATTTTCCCATGGACAAGATTGTTAAAATGAAATAAACATATATTAGGGTTTAAAGTTGAAACCCCAGAATAAAATTTCAATTAGCAACCCCGTGGAATTCTAGGGACTATGTCATACGTTTAAGTTTACCTCAGAGCTCCTATCATCCAATTCTGGAGTTATTTAAGAGGTAGCACCACCGAGGTTGAGATTCCCACCCCCATAGGAGGCTGTACAAGGTTTGGGGTTTAGATCTGGGTTTGACTAAACTTAATAACGCTGAGGGTGGGGGTTCAGAGGTCTGGGGTTGCCTAACGCTGAGGTTAGAGCTTCAAATCCCCACAGGAAGATTTAGGGTTGCCCGAAAATTAGCAAATCGGAAGTTCTGCAATTTTCACTGAAGTCATAGAGGAAATCTGGGTTTGCCATGATAATTAACAACCCTGAGGTTGGGGCTTGAAATCTCCAGATGAACCAGAACGAGCCATCGAGTTGTACATGAATTAGGGGAAATGTTATGAATCGAAATATAATTATGCTCCGTTTCTAACTCACAAATGATCAAACCGAGTTCCCTCTTGACTTGAATGGAATATAAAAAGTCCCGAAGCTATTTTACAGAAATTCTCTTCATAATGAATGCTTCATTACGGCAGTATTTCTATTTAAGTACAACCGTGGTCTTGTTTTCACGAACTATTAATGAGGAAGTTGGATGTTTCGTATTCCTCGATTTTTTGCTATCCTCGCTACGCTTCCGCAAAACTAATTCAATTAAAACACCACTAAAAACTTTTTAGCAAATCGATATTTTATACACGAAAAACTATTAAATCAAAGTAATTAGTTTTTTCTTTAAAATTTTTTGGGTTCCCGTGTCAAGGAAAAAAGGCAAAGGTATCCTAGAATCTTTTAGATCTTAGGGATTGTAAGATTTCATTTTTAGTGAAACAGTTCCGCGCTAATGCTTACGGGAGGACATGTTCGACCTACAAATGTTACTTTTAACTTTTATGGGGGTAACTAGAATGTTCATAAAACCACAGATTTGAGCACACTACAAGGGTCAGTAATCGATTTCGTAGCTTCTTTAAAAGGGTTTGCACATGCCGATGTTGAGAATTATTTTGATTTTTATAACTTACCACCGACTGAACGGGTACAAACCATTAATAAACGACAGGATCTTACCTGAAACAAAAAGAAAATTCTGTAGAATGTTGCTACCATCAGAATATAACAAGAAAATTTTTTTTTTATTAAATCAACCCTTTGTTATCCTTATCAAAGGCGCCAACTACGTATCATACCCAATATAAACCGATGGTCTCTAAGGGGATTCGAAACCCAAGGTTACCCCTAACCCATGACTCCTGTGGTGAGAGTCAAGCCCAAACCCAAGGCAACGAAAGCTTCGTCCCTGAGGTAGAGGGGTATTAGACCCTAGACCTCAGCATTGCTAGCTCTCAACCACCTGTACGTATTGTCCGTGGCCTATAAGGGAATATTCTACCCTAGGTGTCAGCGCTGCTGGTTCAGACAAACCCAGAGGTCGTGTATGGGATGTATGAGACGTTTAAGGCTCAGACGTCAGTGTTGCTAGGATCTCAGACAACCTCAATTCCTCTATAGATAGATTCGGTCTCAAACGTCGAGATTGTTAGGTCTCGGGCAAGGTTAAAGGAACACGCGCTCTTGTTCGGTTCGGTTCGGAATCGTCCGATCGGCAAAAATCAAAATACATGACGAGGATGGTGCCGAACAGACATAACGCGTGAGCTGCCATTCATTTCCATGTATTTTGATTTTTTGCCGATCGGACGGTTCCGAACCGAACCGAACCGAACATGTGCGCGTGTTCCTTTAGATCTTGCTCAAGGCCTTATGGGGATAACCCAACATAAAATTAGGGCTACTAACTCCAAACTAACTCTCAGGTATTGCGATATTCAATCCATAGCCCTTACATCTCTAGGCCTGTTCCATTTCGCTTATCGCTGAATGGAATTCTTAAACAACACCAAATCAGGACAATCTTCTAAAATATTTTATAAGATCACGTTCTACCCGAATTTATCATACAAAATTGCCATTTCGGCATTACTATTCAAAGCACAACAATCGCATTTCACTTCAAGTGCCTCAAGTACTCGAATATTGGAGTATTACCTCGACAAAAGTTCCCTCGTGCTTGCACTTGAGTGCGTATAAGCACCTTAACTGCTACTTTGGTGGTTACGAGTTTGTAAGCGATTACGAACTCTGAAACAGAATATTATTGGCTTTCTGAACTTCAGAATGGGAAATGTTAATAATTTTCATGTTTAATATTAATTCACACGACATAGAATAAAGTGGAATTTACTTAAACTAGGATAAAATAGTTTTCAATGTACAAAGCTTCGCTAATGTTGAAATTTCAAGGATTTAACGTTTCAAACCCAACTTAAATGAGTTTGGAAATTTTGTATGTTAACAAACTTTGTGAAAATCCACAAAGCATTTTTGAAGAGGAAAACATCCAATTATCATGCACGTATTTATACATTTCATGTTTCAAACTCCCAAATAAAAACAATAACATTTGTATATGTCTGAATAAATGACACAAAAAAGGACTAAAGTTGGCGGTTTGATATATTTGGCAGATGTGCGTTTTGAAATCGCAAATATCTATGTTAAACGTATCTGTGGCAGCGAGCAATAATCCCGAACCCTCGTCTTAAAGCCCTAAAATAAAATCCATATCGTATTCTTCATTCGTTGCCAAAGAGATCGGGGATCTGCGGTAAAACTTTAGGTCGGGTTCCTTCAGAAATTTGATGTACGTGCACATAACGAGCGACGTGGATTTGAATGACGGATGGAGTACAAAAGGAATGACGACAATAACCGTGAAATGAATGAAAGAATGAAACGAAGATCAAATATTAAATACTCGACGTTTATTTGTACAGTATCGATTGCTGAAAACATGAAACGTTATATCAACAAAACTATTTCGATTATAATCGGGGAGGAAAAAGCAGCGAAACGTGAAATGTGTATAATTCCCGAGTTCACAAACAACAGTATTCTCTACTATACCCGAAAGATAAACTTCGCTAGCAAATACAACATAAAAGAGCTTGAATATTTTATTTACGTATTTCTATACAACGGGGTTGAAATACATATCAAAGGAAACTGAGCGATACCGAGTTCAAATCGTATTCACATCATAAATATGCGAGGGTAAAATACATATCCTTCAGCTAAGTTAGTCTCAGTGCAAGAAAAAATGAGGTTCAATTGATGAAGGATTAAACGTTCCATCAACCAACGTGGGTTGTTCAGGCAGGGGTAAACCTTTTTTATTTAAGAGTCTTACCGAAATTTTTCCCGTTGTACCGAAGATCGTGGAATGTCGGATCTACTAATTTTTCAAAGGAAGAATCTAAAGTCAAGACTGTTTTTAAAAACACTAGCTAGCTCTCAACCAAACCTAGACGCGCCGCCGCCCGTCTCCAACCCCCTTGGGAGGAAATGCCCAGCAGTGTTGCTACCGCAACCCTGGCCTTTATGGAGAGAAATGCCCATAGCCCTCAGCCATCCCAGACCTCATTTCTAGCCCCTATCGAAAATATCGACGACAAACCTCAGTGTTAGAAATTCTTAATCGATCCCAGACTGCGCCCATAGTCCAAACCCAAATCTCGACATTGTTAACAAACCCAAAGAATAGTTGGCCCTGGGCCTTTGGGTATTGTAGCTCTTAATCAACCTCAGATGTGGTTTGCGACACTTATGGTAAGGCAGAAACCTCAGCGTTGTATATAACCCACTTCGTTCCGACCTCCCCCCCCTAGGATCTTTCAATCCCTGATAGCAGCATTAATAATCCGCATTTTTGTAAACCTAAAACCCAATCTATGGAAAATTTGAAGCCAACTCCAAAAGTTATGGTAAGAGCCTCAGATTTGCTACAACTCTAGGCCCGAATAGGGACGTTCGCCCCAGATTTCAGCAGCTCAACCAATTCCAAAAGCGGTCCATGGTCCTTATAGAAAATTATGTTCGTCAAAATACTCAGCTTTGTTATTACTTAACCAACCCTAAACCTTGTCCAAAACTGGAAAAATGTGACCCCGTAATTACCTCAAAACCTTGTCTATAAATACAACAAAGAAATGGATTCTGAACAACTTATGCGAGGAAAAAACTTGTCCTTGAAATCTAACCAAAGTTATATAATTCATATCACTTTCGTTTAGAAACGAATGAAATTGATCTCTGACGTCTAACAGGTTTATAAGGGACAGCGTTACTGAATAAAGGGAAGCTACAGATGCTCAGGGCTCATCAAAGACGTTTAAGTGGATTGTGGTACAGCCCCTGGGGAATCTTTGGACGGCGAAGTGTTGCACAAATTTGATCAAAGCTTGGAGACTTGCCCCAATAGCATAATTTTAAATGCATGTGCAATTAAACATAAACAACTTCCGGATCTTCCTTATTAGCAGCAAAGAAAATTACGAATAGGTACTAATAAAAAAAAACTTAAATTAAAAATCAAGGGATCTGTATGGAGTAACAGGACTTTTTTTTACACGAATCTTGGGGATTCCATCAGGAGTTCTTAGGGTGGTGAAAGACAAATCTCCTTTCTTTGTTCCTTAAACAATTGGTTTGATTTCCGAGAAATATCCATTTAGCGCACGTCGTTAGAAATATGATATTATCCTTAAGCCCATTTTCTGCTCGTTACATTCGGACTCTTCCTTTTGTACCTACTTTCTCTTACGTCATTGCATTCGTCTAAATTTCCTATGACCTGATATAACCCCAGAGAAGAGCACACCTCAAAAGTTTATGAAATACCAGACAGTCAATAAACTCCTCATTCATTCAAACAAACAAACAAAAGGAACTCCAAAGAATCTTTAAACATCAAACGAGGAAGACGACCGAATTTTGTCACTTAGTACACTTCTATCGATCCAATAAATCTAGAGTTACGTTATCAAGACT
Source organism: Hemicrepidius hirtus (assembly GCA_963082805.1). NCBI lineage: Eukaryota > Metazoa > Arthropoda > Insecta > Coleoptera > Elateridae > Hemicrepidius > Hemicrepidius hirtus. Next base: position 33,067,418 of record OY720162.1, read on the forward strand.
TCCTTCGAAAGACAAATCCGTTTCGGATACATAAATTGCCATTATCTTTATTAGGGAGTAATTAACAGCTTAAGCACGCGCTTCTTGCGAATTAATGTTTTATTAAATATGACTTATGAGTAACATTTGTAAACCGCAGACGGTTCTAAACATATCCGTTTTATATCACGCATACATTTCACGTACTTCCTTTGAGCCATATAGAAAGCATCCCTCGCAAATGAACCCACCAGAATGAATAAGGGGTCGATGTAACAGAAGGCCCCTCATTCATCCACTCAGCTGTTTCCAATGAACGTCAAACAGGATTTTATTGTGCTTTCTGTTTTCCATTACAGAAATCTCACAGTAATAAAGAATACATGCCAGAAATAGACATCGCGCTAACACTATATTAAAACGAATATTTTACAGGAAAAAATATTGCACTCTATAAAAAGAAGAGGAATCGAACCTACTCAGTTTTTAAAGTTCAAGACTGGGACTACTACATACACAAATAAGGGTTGATAGTGAGTTCGATTCGTGGTCAGGATAAATTCCTTTATGTATGGGTTTTAAATAAAGGCACGACTTTAGAAAAGCCTCTTTCAGGGATATCTTATTAAGAAAATATAATATCCGGAATAATTTCTTTAAAGCTCTTTTCCTCGTTTATTCACACAAGTAAAGCGCATTACAAAAGGGAACGGCATGGAAAGCATATTTAATGAACTGGAAAACCTTAAAGGGGAGCCATTTCGAAATCGAGCTGACCTACGCCTAAATAAAGAGTGAAATATTAAAAAAAAAGTTCTGATCCATTGCACCAGAATCAAGAAAATGTTTCTAATAAATCAAGTTTGAACTTGTTTTCGTGGAATTATCGCGTGATTCGCAAATCCTTTGCGAGTTCCTCTAAATTCAATATAAATTCTTCAAGAGGGTGAGAAGAACGTCTGAACTCTGATTTCTATATGTGCCATGTACAGTTTTAACTGATTGGTGAGCCGTCAGCACGTACATGCAATCCCTAACTTGGTTTCGCTCTTAAATCAATACAAGAAACATAGAGAAGGCGTGTTTTTCAAACCGTGGAAAGAAAATAAACAAGAGACTTTGTAATATCGTCTCACGTTTCGACGAAATCATTCTTGAAGATGGAGAAACATTCCATTATTGCCAAAATCAGTCAGGAAAGTGTTATTTCTAGTTCTCTAACTATCTTGCGACATTGAAAATGTCCAGTTTCCACCAAATTAAAAAAAACATTTTTCATCCAACGAGGCTACAGGCCGAGTTAAGACAATACTATTGCCAACCTACAAAATTCCTGTTGCACAAACCGATTTACTTTCTTTAAAGTTAAATACCGTTACCACTACCTACGTCCACAAATATGGTAAATCAAGAGTCGTATATATTATTTCTTGATCAATTAACTTGAGGATACCTATAGTAATTTAATATCTTTAATATTTATCAATATTTTCCTCATAAATAATTAAAGAGTTGTAATTTAACGAGCAACAAAGTTGTGAGGCTTAGATTAAGATGTTTCATTATCGACTTTTGATGGAACACAATAAAACAAGAACAAAAGGTGACAAAACAAATAATCTCCCGTCTTCTATAATCTTCAGATTCATTAACGCTAATTCTTCAAACTTCCAGATAAGTTAGCTCTGTCGCTGTTTCTGGCAAGAATTAAATTTAGAACTTCGAAAAGTAACTTGATGTATTGTTAACAATTTCTTAAACTTTCCGGATATAACAAGCGTGTCTTCCCTATTTTGACATAAAAGTTCGCAGACCCAGCAACCGTGACGCGATTAATGTCTAAAGGCGATGAGACATTCATGTCATGTGGAAAATTGCATTACATTACTGCTCCCTGTTTTGGTCTCTATCGTTTTTAATCAACCAAATTATGTTTAATTAAATGTAAACACACTGGGAAAATTACTAATTGTGAATATATTTTACAGGAAAAATAAAACAGGTTCTCCAAACCAAACAAAGAAAAGGGGAAGGTGAATGAGGGTAAGGTGAGATGCAGAGGGTTGAGATGAACAAGGGAGGGGGGAGAAGGAGTGCTCGATATAGTTTTTCGGAGAAATAGGAGTAGGAATGGTAGACTGAGGAGGGGGTAATTAGAAAAGGGGTAGTATAGGGGGAAGTGTTGCCATGTCAACCGGGATAAATCAACACCAGCCTGCTTATCCTATGGAAACAATTTTTCTAATGCTTTCAAATCATTTTTATTGGGTATAAGAAAGTAGATGCTAGCAGGTTAGAATATTATTTTTAAATCAATCATCTGGCCCAGTTCCTGTCTCGTTAGGAAGTTCAAACATCAATTTTAATATCATTTTGACGTAAGTCAATATTTTTCATTTTTAAAACTTTTCCCAAACAATTTAGGTACAAGTGCTTTTAAAAATATAAAACAATTAATTGGGCATGAATTACTTTAATATTTCCTAAATAATTCCTTTTTTGGCCACTTTATTGGTTTAGACAGTCATAAACCGCAAGTGATAAGGAGGTGAACCGGTACTACCGTCTTTTACTAGAAATTAATTTTATACAATTTTTCCAACCCCTTCTCTAAACCCACTGAAAATTCAAATATGATTCAACTTCTCTGTAAAAAGAGTTTTAAAAAAGAAGTACGCATCATTTATTCCAGACGTGAATTCAAAGGTCGTTTTTTGTCTAAAGCATTTTTTAAATTATTTTCCCCCTTTTTGCTACATTTTTCACAAGAGTACTCTTTTATAACAACGTATTTTATTTCGCTTTTATACTTTCGAGTCGTGAAAACAAAGAATTTAATTCTTCCAACCCGTTTATCTTGTACTGGGCCACAAATAGCACTTGCGAAAATCCACTTTATTGCGAGTAAGGAGGATTATTTCATGTAATATTTACGAGACAGTTTCGGGATAATCTCAGTACTAAGCAGTTCTTTCTCAGCAGGAAACATGCATATTTACGTTAATCACGAAACATACGTTGGTTACAAATTATCGTAAAGAGGACTTATCAAGGATACCTAATAAATGTTTATATATGGACAAGCACACGCATGTTCTATAGTAAACACAAACAGACTTGAGCTTGTTTTAAAAAATCTTGCTGAAGTAATTTTAAAATTCTTTTAACTTTGTGACGTAAATCTTCATTAAAGGGAACGGGGCTGTATGTATAGTACGGCGGAAAAATGGAATAATTAATACCACAGCTGTAATAAAGATTTATTAGATATTAACAATTAATGGGCAAGATTATAGCAATTAGTCGTGTTAAAAATTAACCATTAGCACTTTTCTCACAGTGAATTACGAGCTTCACTCTCATTGTTAGCGCACAAAAAGCCACTTCTGGGTGCGAACAAAAACACATAATGAGGAAAAATAAGTAAGTAGGTTGTTGTGAAACAAGAGATTGGATTTTCAATTTATATTCATGATACTCCGGGTTTTATCAACTTCATCAGCTATAATTAGAAATTTTATCCAACGTCAACAAGTCTGTTCTTGAAGTGTGTATTTAAAATTACTTAGTAGGCAACCCTAAACTGTGACATTTCTCATTAAAACACAAAGTGAGCTAGTCCTAGTCTACAAGGAATGGTCAACATTGTTCTACAAACACCCGTTATTTGTACAACACCATCAATCCTCTGTTTAGTAACATTCAATCAAGATCAAAGCTACTTCTCTTTAACGGTTTTCTCTTCAATGTGCGAAAACACTCAAACAAAATTACATACTGGTCGGTTTAAAGACATGTTCCTATACATTGTAGATTTCTAACAATCATAAAATAATATTTTTTTTTCATATTAATTGCTTGAAAGAAACGCAATAGAGCAATAGAGTGACTAAAAAAAAGATCGAAATACAGGGTATCCCAAAAAGAAACGGCATCCAGTTAAGGGCATGTTCCTTTCATGAAAATATCGAGGTGTTGAAATTTTTTTCATATATTCCGAAATAATTATTATTAATATTTTATAAATAATGTTCAAAATGACCGCCATTAGCTTCAAGACAAGCTTCTATTCTTCGAACAAAATTTTGAGGCTAAAGGCGGTCATTATTCAAAAAACGGATTTGCAGAGTTATTTTTTTATTCGCATTTTTCATCTTTGAAGTGTGATTTACACGAAAACGGTTAATGGTAGGAAAAAATCTCAAGAGACTGTTTCAACCGTAAATTAGTTGAGAAATTTGAAAATTGTGTCAAAAATTTAAAAAACAGTGGCGTACCATTTTTTTCTTCAGAAATATCCACATACGCACCTGTAGGTACGCCACTGGAGAAGGAAAAAACTGACTAATATGGTCCACTTATAGCAAATGTACATACATACGTATTGCTTACTTTTTAAAATTCAATTCCTGGTCATTTTCGAATAAATAAAAAAAAGATCGATATTTTTTACATATTTCAACACCCTATATCTCGGTAACGAAGCATTTGCGGACACATGTTAATAGGAACTTTTCCTCTTATAAACAATAAATACCAATGGGAATAAACTGGACATGTTTGCCAAAATGTGAAGAAGATTTTGGACTGGTGAGTGTGAACAGGACGATTAGATGGACAGATGGCATATGTCTATTAATTATCTTGTATAATAATTCATCGTTTGAAGTTACTCACAAAATTATTACATAAGCGTGTAGTACATTTAATGACGGCGTCATGTGTGTAACAAAAATAAGTGCCTGTATCATAATAATAATTCTGTTTACGAATCCTTACACTTGTTAACAAGAAGAACAACCATAAAAGTGATAATTATATTATTTACAAAAACCTTGAAACTTATTAATATTAAGAGCAGGTAAAACCGGAACTTTTATGAAAGATAGTTTAGATGGTTCAAAAAATAACTTGAGGAACCAGCAGGAATTATAATCCTCAAAGAGATCTTCTTACAAAACTGTACAGTGTACAAAGTAATTTAGGAATATCCTCGTAATGACGGTTCCCTTGTGACTTTATCTGTAAGCCCCCCCTCGTTACTATCGCATTACTAATCTCTGCATATTTTATTCGCAGTTTCAATTTATATTTCGTGTACCTATTTGAGCAAGCAAATTACACAGAGGTGGTAAAAAATTTCTAGTCACTAATTAACTTTTTCGACTGGATGGATTTGCAAATCCCAAATGGTGGCAGCGCAATTTCGATAAAAATATTTTAATCAACTATTGTTTGGTTAAATTCTATGCGTTTTGTAACTAACAAAAAATCTTGTAGTTAATACATTTTCTTACTTCGAATTCACAATAGACATTATCTTAATTAAATAATATATTTGTAATTTTAAATTGCAACAATAAATCATCGGGGAAGTTGCATTAATTTGTTCCCGACTCAAGGGGGAAGGGGAAGACCAATACAATATTATCGATAAGTCGTTATCTTTGCTTGGCAAATATTTTTAGGGAGTTTTGTTTGTATAAAGGGAAACGACGTCCATAAAGGCTTTAGTGTTTTTTCCATATAATGACAAAAAAATAGATTTGATATCTAACAAACTAAATCTCCGGACCTTACGCCTAATTAAATATATAAAACAAAATTCTGTTAAAAGTTCTAACAAATTAAAAAGTTTAATATTATATTTAGATAAGCAATTAAACTTCAAAGAAATTGATTGAAATAAACTTTCTGAATGTTGATTTTCGCATTTCTTTATACCACCCTCGGCGAATTTAATAAATTTAAGTAACAAAAAAATCATAAAACTTAAATTACCTTTTTGAAGGTTGATAATTCGGAAGAGTTTAAGAAAAAGTTATTTGAATTTTAAATAAAAATAATTTATAATATTTTAAAATTCTGTTTTAAGTTTACATTACCATGTAATTATCTAACAGCCGCAACCATTAACATATATATAGCGATACAGTGAATACGAAATTAAAGCAAATGAATTTTTAATATGAGAAACTTCTCAATTAGAAACATTTAAGAACTTTGATGAGTAAATTATAAACTCATAAGAGCTACAGGTGGCTCAATAGGACTTACAGTAAAGGGTAAACCATGGTAAAAAAAATTATACACCAAGTTATCTAATGTGAAAGACTAACCATGGAGTACCCAGACTTCCCAAAGGCTCCCAGGACTTCTCAGAACCTCCACAGACTTCCCAAAGACTCCCAGGACTTCTGAGAACCTACACAAACTTTCCAAAGACTACCTGGAGTTCCCAGAGATTTCTAAGAGACTATACCCAGAGACTACCCTGACTTTCAAGGGACTGTCCGGACTTCCCAGACTTTCCAAAGACTCCCAGGACTTCTCAGAACCTTCACAGACTTCCCAAAGACTCCCAGGACTTCTGAGAACCTACACAGACTTTCCAAAGACTACCTGGACTTCCCAGAGATTTCTAAGAGACTATACCCAGGGACTACTCGGACTTCCCAGAGACTACCCTGACTTTCAAGGGACTGTCCGGACTTCCCAGACTTTCCAAAGACTCCCAGGACTTCTCAGAACCTTCACACACTTCCCAAAGACTCCCAAGACTTCTCAGAACCTCCACAGACTTCCCAAAGACTACCCGGACTTCCCAGAGATTTCCAAGAGACTATACCCAGGACTACCCGGACTTCCCAAAGACTACTCGGACTTCTCAGAAACTACCCGGACTTCCCAGGGACTACCCGGATTATGCACACTAAGCTACCCACGTGGTTTACCGTTTGATTTACAGGCCGCATTGGCATGAAACTACCCTAATGGGGAAAAAATTTTAGCCGAAGATATGTGTAGAAGAAATCTAGAGGTTTGTAGCATCAAAAGAAATCTCATCTACATCTTCTAAGTAAGAAGTCCTACTGACTACGAAATATAATAAAACATATGTAAAATTTTATATTTAGAAGCGTAATCCTTAATCAGGAAGAGCAACAGCAAAGCATATACGTAATACGTTCTGCAGCTGGCACCATAAAATCGAATAAACTGAAAAGACATTTACAAACACAGCATAAATTAAAGGGATTAATTATAACATACAAGCGAGCAGATTGAATAAATTAATTTCATATAATCCAATAAAACAAAAAACCACAAAAAAACGAGTAGGAAATTTAAATACAGCGTGTATAATATGCAACAGCACATCAAACATACGTTAATTTGCATCCGAGCTAGGGGAGATGTTATCATGTTGTCAACTTCCCTACTTACACTTTAAAATATGCATAGGGGAAAGGGCAAATAAAAACCTAATTATGCGCAAAGGTATCTAATATTACATTTTACACCCGTCCTATTTAATATTTGTATCAACATTGTAGTTTTCATTTCGTTTCACACATTGATATGAACTGTTATAGCGTATGATACGTACAGGAAAATTAAATAGAATTGTTAATCTGAAATTTTTTTTTTTTACAGAAAAGATGTATTATTTGGTCGACTGTAAGAAATCAATTTTATTGACCTACAATAAAAGTTATCGATGTCACAAGAAATATTCCTAACAATTAATTTACTGAATGTGCTAATCCCAAAAAAAAAATCCTTTCACTATCTCTAAAGAAAATCAAACATAACATATGAGGCACTCATCAACATTCCTGTTTTGTTATTCTCAGACCTTCAAATCTAATTCCTTACACAAGAATGCTTTATGTAAAGAAGGAATTTCCCTAACATGTTTCAAAACACCTAAGTGCCGATAAAGACGGAATTTCTTATCGTAAATATGCAAAATATGTTAAACAGGGTAGAGACGAGCCCCTTTATCGAAGTGTTGGAGCAGAAAATATAACAACACCATGGTCATCTGTAGTTACCAATATCTAAAGTTTATTATGCATCGGTGAACTCCAATCAGGTGTAACTGTTATGCAAACATCACCAACGGTGGAACGCCGTCCGGGAATCCGGTAATAATCACAGACATAAATTATTCATGCCGTACATGTATGTGTCGATCGCGTTCATCCTGGTGGTCGGATTATTGAGTTATGCCCTATGATCTGGTGAGTTCTTGTATGAGACGCCGTTAACAAGTTATCGGTTCCGGCTATATATGGGTCGTGTCTTACGAACTATTTAGAATTCTGTACCTCGTTTTCGATGAATAAAAAGGAACTCGCACGGAAATGTTATAAAACTCTCGAGACATATTGCAGAAACCTTTTAGATATTAGTTTGCATTTAAATTCGTACCCCTAGTATAGATTAATGAACTGTTATCAAGGAAGGAATATCTGTTAAGACCCCTATCGTAAAAAAAACCTTCAGGACTAAGTCAACTATCTGAGAATCATTGCAAACGCCAAATTCAATTTCCAATTCAATGTGAAGGAGTTTTCTATTAAAGCCAGTTTGATGGGCCTGTGGATAAATGGAATTATTTGGAGCCCAGAACGCTGACCCTTCCGATCAGAAGACATTCCTATTTAATGGGAGGGGAGAAAGACTGCCTTTTGTAGTCAAAAGTAACGGAATTTCCGACAGAATGTGGAGGCCTCAGAAGACATCGCAATTTAATGGGAGTGGGAAAAGAGAGAAGATTGTGATTTCGGAGCCAAAAGGCACCGACACTTCCCAGAGACTACGAAGGGACTACCCCGACTTCCCAGAGACTACCCGGACTTCCCAGAACCTACCCAGACTTCTCAAAGACTACCCGGAGACTTTCCAGAGAGTACCCGGACTTCCCAGAAATAACTCAAACCTCGAACTTCCCAGACTACTCGGACTTCTCAGAAAGTACCCAGACTTTCCAAAGACTACCTGGACTTCCCAAAGACTACCCGGACTTCCCAAGGGCTACCCAGACTTTTCAGGGAGTCCCTGGACTTCCCAGAAATTACTCAGACCTCAGACTTCCTAAAGGCTACCCGGACTTCCCAGAAATTACTCAAACCTCGGACTTCCCAAAGACTGCTCGGACTTTTCAGAAAGTACTCAGGCTTCCCAACGGCTACCCGGACTTCCCAAGGACTGCCCAGCCTTCCCAGAGAGTACCCGGATTTCCCAGAAAGTACTCAGACCTCAGAATTCCTAAAGGCTACCCGGACTTAACGCAGGACATTGTAACTTCAGAAGAAATTCTAATTGCCTGACCACCAGCCGAAGTAATTTTATCCCAACTTGTGGCTTAAATGGGACGAGAATTTGTAGTTTCTTGGTGAAGAACATTTGTCTTTAGAAGACGAAAAACTGCCTATTTCGCATGGAGGTCGGAATTCAAACTTCTTCAAAAATTATCGAAAGGATAATAATTTATTATGAGAGGTTGTATATAAAATCCTGGTCTAGTTGGCTGCCTGTATATGGAACCGCAGCCAACTAGACCCGGTTATATTTTTGAACAATTATGATTTTAGCTTCATCGAAATAAATAAAGATTAAGCAAAAGTGAATGATGTATAAATCAACTTTAATAAATCCCAAACGACTAGTTGTAGTGCTACTATAACTCTGTTATCTAATTCATTACAGAATCTAAAATCACTTTATACCGACGCGTCTTCATCTAGAACTGAAACACGCAAACACGAATTCGAAGACATAACTTGGACAACTTCCAATAACAGTATCACGAAATATATAAACGTTTTGGTTCAAGATCGCGGGACTCGATTCATATACAAGTCAGTGGTGTTGAGCCATTTAATGTTCTCTCCTCTACGAGTTTCGGTTCACTTAAGCAAAACCTTTTGTTTTCCAACGAATATTTGTCTCGTTCAGACGCCGTATAATTCGCGGGTTTCATAATTCAGAAGTTGTCTGTTAATTAAAGCATAAATTTTCCTTTGCGCCTTTGATCAAGGAACGAGCAAGTCTCAGCAAGTACAGCCCTTTGAAGTTTTAGATCCTTTTTATTCATTTCAACAGTGAGAAATGCTGGTAAATAATTAAGCTTTTAACAGTTAAATGCTAGCGAGGTATATTTTTATTTTGTAATTAAAACTACCACACTAATAACAGAAGAAAGACGTTTTAGGAATTATGCCAAACTCATTAGTACACTAAAAATTTCGCACTTTAGGTATGGTCTAGCAACGGTATAGTCTAGTGGGCTTGCTCGCCTGCTTAAATAAATTTCCTGAAAGGATTTTCAGTGATCAAGGGAACAGATTCAGAATACTGTGGCTCCAAGTCCGCAAGACAGCAAGCTATGTGCTTGGAGTCTTAAGTTTGTCCAAAATGAATAAAAATAAAAATCTACCCTGAACCGTGCTGAAAGTAATTGGGAAGTACGTTTCGTTATATCCGTCAATGGGTGGCTTTATCGACCTCGTCCTCTCTCATAAAATTACCTCATCATATAAAGTGCTCCCTAAAACTGTTAACTGATACAAATTAAAGACTGAGTGTTAACAATATTGGAAACCACAAACCCTTGAACTGTTTCTGTGGGAAGTGACAAACACAGTAAGGTAGTCTTAAATTTCCAAGCCGACTTGATGTGAACTTAATAGTTAAGTAGCACTTTACTGCTACATTTACTACTGTTCATTGGCATCTAAATTTCATGTTATTGCTTCATACCTACGAGCGTTAGAATATTAAGTACCTAACCGCAAATGCACGCAAGCAAATTTCTCATCGTCCTTCGCTATTTCCTCTTCATCCAAAGTTGCATAATTCTCGTACATATTTTAGTGTTATTTTGCAAAAATGAACAAGTTTTTATCAACATAACAGCAGCTGCCTGGATAAATATTTATAAAGTCTGGCGAATTGTTAGCGTGATTTCGCATTGCAGTGAACTGATTCCGTTTTAATTCCTCGCGTACATAGCAAATATTCAAATTAAATTTCGCGTTGCTGTATTTACTTTTGCAACTTTTAACGAGCAAACTTTAATGAAAGTTTTAAACAGATTTTGTATGGCCACCAATATAGTGCAATTGATAACATCAGCAAACTTGAATGTGTTTATATAAACTGGCTAGTTTTTCTACCTTCGCTACTAAAAATAACACAAGAGAAAAAGATTTCCTGAAGAAAGAAAAACATTAGTTTCAAAAAAACCTTTTAAATTTATATTTACAACAAAAAAAACCTAAATATTTATGGCATACTTTGAAAATGTTTTAAAGCTTGTGTAAACTAAAGGTAATTTGAAAAGTTTCCGAATTTAAATTCTAATTTTAGGTGTCAGATGACAAAGACCATGTATTTTGATTAACGCCAACCTTCTAGATCATATAAAATACATGAAAAGTTCGTCTTTTCCCTTAAAAAAAATTCCTGATTCAACAAAAAAATTAATAATTATTTAAGATGTTTGGAATTTCGTGGGGCGACCTAGGTGGCCACCTAAATCTCCTCTAATTTTTCGTTCGCTAAAAAAATTCCTGATTCCACAAAAAAAAATTTAAGGTGTTTGAGATTTCGTGAGGCGACCTAGGTGGCCAACTAAATCTCCTCTAATTTTTCCTTCGAGTTTTTGGAAACTAACACAAATTAATTTACGAGTTTTTTGGAACTAAAGAGATAATAAAAATAATTTAGTTAGTAAGATACAGAAAATGGTGTCGTCTCGACTCATTAAGATGTCAACCATCCCCGTACTTAAAGAACGTGCTTAGGATGCTGCAGAACCCCCTTACACATGATTTATTTTGGAACGGAAAATCCCCAATTTACGATATCACTGCACAGTGATGCTGGAAGGAAGCTTTCTGGCACTACGGAAACTATAATCGTAGGCAAGAAACATCTAACTTTACGAGATTTTGCTTTTTAGACATACAGGGTGTTCCATAAGGTTACGGTTTTTTTTTCTAAATACAATTCGTCTAGAATATAGATCCCTGGTCGTTGTTTTTATCAAACAATCAAAAATCAATTAAATTCGTAGACATGCGTGGAAAATGATTCAACAATAACAAAAAAATGGTTTCTCGAGACATGCTCTCACTATAAGAAGTGTTTTATCTCTTCATAAAAAATCTATTTACTCCATATAAACGAACGTGATCAATTCGGAGGCTATAAAACAAAATTAATACTTGGAAGTTGTTTACTTACTTTAAGGAACGAGTTATTAAAGTTCCTCGAGAACGGTTGCGAAGAGCAACAAGTTTAGAACGGTATCTCGTGCTTGTGGCAGATTACAAACATCTGGTAAAGCTGATACCGAACTGGATTGAAAAATGTTACCTAGACTGATTAATTTTATAAATGTATCCTTTTTAACATAGTCACGAGTTACATATTCATGATTTTCTTAATTGACGTCATTGACCAATTTAATTGACAAGATATTAATTTTTTTTAAATTCTATAAAGTCTTAAATTATTGGAGTTAACGAAAACTTTCCCCTTAGTATGGTAGTTTGTGAAGTTTCCAAGTTAAGGGTTGTTTCTTTGGTGTACATTTATGAAACAAACTATTTTATATGCGCATATATTTCACGTGTTACAACTACAATGGTTGTTTGGGTTTCGTATAAAATATCTTTGTTGTAAGGAACAACAAAATAACATTCGAATATTAATATCGCAAGAACGATTTCAATCTACCAAAGTAATTATTCCAGCAGCTTCTAGAGAGCGTGAAATTAATAAATCACGAAAAATCGTTTATAACAAATCAATTTGAAGCTTTAATAGAGTTTGGACCTTAATCTGACCAATCACTTAAAACGACTATAATAGATTAGGTGGGATGACTTACTGATTTACAAGAGCTTGTTATATAAGTTCAGCAAACAGGCTTACCTGAAAAAAAAAGAAAAGTATTAGCATCATTATATTAAGTAACACATTAGAAAATTCAAAGAGTTGTTATGGAATCTAATTAAGATATCAAAAATGCCCAATTAAGAGAACTAGTGAAGTTCCAACACGTTCAGGAATGTCAGGAGAAAAAAGTGGAGGTGCGACCCCCCCTGGACTATCCCATACTAAAAATAAATATTTCGTTTTTGGTATTCAACAGTAGTTCGCGAGGCAGCATTGGAAATCACTTGAATGCGTAGCGAGAAACACCAGACTATACGGGTTCGATACGTACAGAAGAGAGACAGGCATCTAATTTACTAACGCAGCGGAAGTTCGCGATTTTCTCATCAACCGTACATTTTAGCTATATGACTACCTTATACTATGTGATAGAGAATTAAATTTTGCATTCAATTATATAATAATATACAGGGTGTTTCATTTAAAATAACAAAGTTGCTTGTTGTACTGAGGAAACCAAACACCCTGTATACGTGATATAAATTTAGACGAATGCAGAACTATATACTGAACAACTTTTATATGTAAACTTCTTCCATATTTTGATTAATAAAGGAGCTATAGGAGGATCAATTTCCGATTTTCAAAATCTCGTAGAGGGCGCCACAGTAAACTTCTAGCATTCATCAAAAAAACGAAAATGTACCTAACACCAAGCTAGATAAGTGTAGAAAATTTAAACAAAATCCTGTGGTCACATTCTTTGTAATAATTTTTCAGAAATTTCAAAATTTTTGGAAGAGCACCGTTGCGCGTCGGTGTTAAACCTTAGCACTCTTTGAATAATTTATGAACATTGATCAGTTCATTAAACCAACCCCGAAATATTTTGAACTTTACAAACGCTAAAGTGTTCTGTTTAGCAAACAAACGCGGTTGTTCTTTAGCTTTACGATCCCCTACAGAGGCAAAAGTAGAAACATGTGTGCTTTTAAAGACTGGAGCTCTAAAATAAATCATAATACACAGAGCTACAAAGGCTTAGATATGACGTAAATAGTACACTTGACAGCCATATTCAAAGGATTTCAAAGCAGAAATTTAAGCATAAGGTACGTATTATATCAAATGTAGCTCTGTTTATGACTTCCTAACTCATATCATGCTTCCCTGAATAGTAAAAGCTTGGAAATTTAGAATTTTAGATTTAATTGTTTCAGTATTTAGGTAAAGCCCTCAAGGGTTATTTATTCTGCAAGATACCTGAAAGTTTCCCTTAACTTATACAGTAATTATTTTTAAGAATAGCCTATTATAGTCTCCAGTTCCCAAGAATATCGTTTTAAGAATTATTTTATAGCAAATGAAGCAACACCGAGACAAAGGATCAAGTTAATCAACATTTTGATCAGTTTGGGTGTCCAAGCGCCTTCAAATTAGCTATAATTTTAGGTCGTTCCACGAAGCTCGAGATATTATCCCACTTACAGTTTCATTGTTTGAAATAACACGCAGTAAAACATTACAATTCTGGTTTAATTTAGGTTGATACATCCGGTGCGACCTCTGAGCTATAGAACTATTTTTAACATGCAACTAAATTGCACTTTCATCCAGCGAGATTCCTGTTTCTGTTTCAAAATATAAATAGGCATCGGCTTTTAGTTCGTTGCACTTTATTTGCATTCAGTTTCGATTTAGTCTAAACTAACATAAATTTTCTTCTATTTCTAGTTTAATGCACATTTAAACAATCGCTACTTAAAATTGTTCAAATAAATTCTAGCGTGAGCGTGATTACATCTTTACGACTAAAGAAAATTTGAATTTATGCAAATTATTTGCGATTTAAATTTAGAATTATAAGGTGATGGAGAACTAGTTCGCTGCTTTGCAATTGTAATTGCAGTAAACACGCTTCTAATGACAAGGACAAAAATAAAAATAAGTTTACTGCCAGAAGACGTCAGTCAATCAGTCCTTCACCTTAAAGCTGTAGGTCTCTAACGCTAGGTAATAATTAAATAACCGTTAACTAATGGACATGAATAATAATTATTACAGTAATATCTATTTGAGATAGAATGCACACACAATTGTCAAAAGTGTCGAAGCCCTTTTACGCGCCCGCCTCTTCAACCCCAGGCAACTAACGTAATTTGAACAAGAAAATTATTAAACAAACCCAAAAGCGAGCAAATAAAATCAAAATATTTGAGACACTACACTCAAGTGCGGTTTAATTTTGCGGGTTGTCCGAATATTTAGTTTATATACGTCCTTTTTTCTAGCTTCAAGGTTAAAGCGAGCGCAAAAGTCTGATGTTTATAAAATTGACAGAGGTTACCTAGGAAACGAAAACAGATGTCATTCTATACCCGCAGAATTAAAGTGAATTGTAGTGTAGATCTTCGTGAATTAAATATCTAACGAAGGGAAAATACAGATTGAAATGTTTTAGCTATGCAATCACGCATACCTTACCACCCCCTGAACCCCGGAACTGAACCACACTCCTCCCACTCACAACAGAATGTTGATTTTAAAAAATATAAACTATACTCTCTTATTAATTTTTATTTCATGTGTATGGTATATTTTGAGTATCGAAACAATTTAATTCCCCAATCAAAATATGATTATTCATGGTTGAACAGATGAGCCGTATAAAAACACGTGCAATACTCTTTAAAACGGTATGGCAAAACACATTTTAAGCACTGCGCAACATTAATTTTTAGCGTTATTATAAATACATTTGAAAGCTAACGTGAACATGAAATTTGTTCCGTTCTATATGCTTCGCTGTTATTTTTTTTTTCGTTTCGTATCTGTATCGTAAATCAACAAAACTGTGAATCTTCTTCAAAACTGTAAACGTTTTGGAACAAAGCGTTTTTATTTGAGACGATATGGGTGATCCAGAGTGCGGGTTCAAATCTAAGATAAATGTTTTCTTAACTTCTTGAGGTGGTTATATAAAACACCCTGATTTCTTTTAACTGCGGTTGAACGAAATCTTTTATAAATCGAGGTCTCTTTTCTTTTTAAGAAGCTTATCAGAGATTAACTTTTATGAACGTTGTTGGAGGAGATTACGTGTTCAGACTAAAATCCACAGTTTTTCGTTTGTTCAACACACAGGAGATTTATTTTTGGTATTTATTTCACAATAACACAAAAATTCAGTTATGTATGTAAATTTTTTCCTTTATTAGGACAAACCATAAAGTTCTCCAATTTAACCGAATCGAAAAATTTTACCCATCCTGTTATCATAACGAGTGTTGTAAAAAAATGTTGTTGCAACAAAAACGTGCAGTGCAAACATAATCAATTTCCAATCAACCTTTGGGCTACATCTGATCCCTTCAGGCATACTTTAAGCAAACAAGGGTTGTATTTACAAGTTGGGTCACGTCCTCAATTCGCGAACCGACGCTCAATTCCCACCAAACAATTTTACATTCTATTCGCAATTTGAAACCTCACGCCCTTCTTCGTCTTTTTAAAATCAAAACCTAAGCTGGCAGATAGTACCCAATTTCTTTAGAGGGTAGGTAATTTGAGAAAAAACAAACCCTTAAAGATTTAATTTGAAAATAACTTTGTAATGTTTCATAATTTTATTAGTGAAAGTTATTTCAAGGTAAAATGCGAAACGAATGCAATTATTTCTGCATAGGAATGAAACAACATTTTAAAAATTAATTTAGTAGGCTGTGAATTATTATTATTATTATTATTATTATATACTGTTTCGGATGCCTTTTCTAACCTTTAACTTGTAACAAAAAATTAATTTCTCTTGACCTAACAAGCTGCAACGGTTCGGTAATTAAAATAAATAACAAGGAACTGTATGTAGAAAGAAATAAAAAACTCCCTAATTAATTTTTTTGTACAAGACCTACTTAAATTGAATTGCAAATAGATTTAGTACAGTAGGTAAAAAAAAATAAAAAATTATGCATTTCGTATCTTTTTCAATCTGCATTATTCTTTCATTGGATTAATGGGGACTATAAATTATGTGTTTGTGATGTGGAAAGGAAATTCTTCTACGGTGCACGACCGTGACATGTTAATTTAAAGGACATGCTCATTTTCTGCAATTACATTGCAGATTTTTCCCTATAAGTTAGAAATATTATTTTTATAATTGTAACATAAATATTTAACAAGATGTAGTTTTATCAAGGACCCTAAAATGTACCCCCACCTACCAACAAAGGATCCCTTTTGTAACCCACAATTATTTGAATATGTGTCGCCCGGTCCTGAAGCGAATAGACACTTTTGTAATAATTCCTACAAAACATTGTTTTATTTTTCAAAAATAATACACCAGTCGTACCACCAAACTAACCCTTATCATAATAATTTTATCACGTCTTGTAATTTAGCTTTTTATATTTTTACTTGGCAAGATATTCCAGTTTTAAATCTAGTCTATAATAAATGTAGCAAAACCATTAAAATGAGGATGGGAACGAATTATTATTACATCATTGGAACAAAAATGAAATTCGTTTATTCTCTTATTCGTGTTCACTTCATTATCTTTTATGAAACATGGGTAATTCTTTTAGATTTATTAGTTAAGTTTTTGAATTAATAACATTTTCTTTGAAATTATTAAAAAAAACAAACCTCTTGTGCAGAAATTATTTTTCTAGATACTGATCAGCGCGAATTTTAAAATAGTTTTCGCAGAAAAACTTAAGCAATTTATTTTTATTTAATTTTACATAAAAAATGTTTAAATGTATGAATGTGAAAAAGAGAAGGACATATTATGTAGAGTAGAGGACACACAATTTTTTCATTCGAGTCCTGTAACTCCAAAACCGAGATGTGCCCGATCCGTGTTTTCAGGAGGTTCTCCCTAGCGCGCTTTAGATTTATAAACCTTTCAGGACTTTGTGTTCTTGCAGGATCGGTTATGAAAAATTCCTCGAAACATCAAGACACGGTTTAGGCATGGGTGCTTGAGGCACAACAATGTCGTATTAGTCCCACCATGAGTAAAATGTTAATTACGAATAAACGACAAAATAACGTAAAAACAACCCAGCCAAATGTCAACCCTTTTCAACCAAAGTTTTAATAGGGGGTTGAATCGGATGATCTCGTTTCAAAAAACGGAACCACTGCTTAAGACTTAAGACCATCTCTAGTACAAACAATATTCCCATAGCAATTTAATTAAAATAAATTTTAAAAGAAATGACCTGTATTTGACTCCACGATGTTAAAACATTAAAACAACTCGCACTTACATTTACAAACAATACTACCAGGAACAATAAAATTTCTCAGCTTTTCAAGATAAAATTTTTTAACTGTTGTAAAGTTCATTTAATACAAGATTAAAACGATATAAGCCATAAAGCCTAATAACTGAAACTCGGCGCTACACGCACATAATAATTTCACAGTTAATTAAAAAAAATAATAATGTAAGCAAAGTTCTCCCTTAGATTATAATTTTTGAGCAATTTTTCGAAAAGTAATCTACGGATTTTAATTTTCTTTACGTATAAGGGTAGGACTTAAAACGTCCTTTAATTTGAGGTGTCGCAAGGGCATAATTGGATATTTGGGGGGGGGGGGTAAATCTGAGCAGTCAAATCCCCCCCCGTATTTTCGATATTCGTTCAGGAACGATTTAAATGGATTGATGGATTATTTTTCGAAGAACAGCCTAAGGCATATTGCCTAAACAAATAATGACAAGAAAATCTAGTAGCCTTTGCATTTCTAATCATTTCTTAAATAACCAGTGGCGTCGGGACGATTAAATCAAACCTAATCGAGTAATACCTCATTTTAAAGCTCTATTAATTTTCTACGAAGTCTACTATAAATAGAAAAGCAATTTCCATAAAAATTACAAAGAAAAAAATAATGTCATCCTTATTACTATGGATTTCCATTAGTAATGCATGTACTTGTAATGCATAATATTGGAAGTGGAACTATTAAATCGACGTCTATGAATATTTCATTATTTTTCTATTGAATTTTTTAATAACCGGTTAAAGAATATTTCTTCCAAAGTACCAATAAATATTTAACTACCTCCCAATATCAATATTTAAAGATCCCATGGCATCAATGAGAGGAATAGCTGTAAAAATTGACAGTCATGTCTTGAACTCTTAGCCGCATGATAAAAATAGAACATTAGGTGTACAAAATTGGTATGACACAAAACTTTGAAGAAATATTCATCCACAGGTGGTCACCTTATAACTGTTTATGTTTTAACAATGTGTTGTTGTAGTTGATGTAACAAGTTTTAAAGATTGTGGTTGTTGCTTCTTCTCGATAGGTATTCGAAATAAAAATACGTGACGAACATTCCCACAGAGTTCGGTCTGAATTACTTCCAAAGAATCCCAACTGCGAAAAGTTGGCCCGTTTCTGCTTTTTACGACGCTTTGGTTTTATTTGCAGCTGAGGTACGATATAACTTTAAGTGCTTTGATTTTTTTCTTTTTCCTATTTACAGGGTGTTTTATTTATTCTTTCTTTCATATCAACCAAATAATCGTTCGGGTTTTGAATCTGATTTGGTTACTTGTTCTTTGCTGCGAAAAATTGCATAGTATCTACCCCACCATACGGAGGGTGCAATAAATTCCTACCAGAGAAAGAAAAAGACGTAATTCCATAAGAGAAAAGTCATACGATCCCTAAAATAATTGCAAATTGCACACATAATGCAAACTACTACGTTTTGTGTTCCTTCTCTATCCTATGATGTAACACACACCTATTATCTCCTACTGAAATAAACACAATAAAGGATTTCCTGCCAATTAGACCTCTATTGGAGTAGGTACCGCAATTTTGAAAAGTACGTTGCAAAACATTATACGCTTATCAAAAAAAAATTGCAATACGTAAATTGTAATTAAAAAGTTTTAGTCCTCATTTATTAACGCCAAACTTAACAGGTTTTTTTCTCCTTCCTCCTTTAATTTTAATTCAACTGGATTTAGAATGAAATTAGGATAATTGAGGCAGTTATCAAGATAGGACTAAAACGAACCTGCACGAAAAACGCGAAAAACGAACAAAAAGGATGTTTAAACAGAACAGCTACATGGGAACGGAAACGTTATACGTGTTTCTTGCTAAAAGTCGCTTTGTTTTTATATGCAAAGTGCAGGATTTAAAGATTCCTCATTTAACTAGGCTGGGTCCTTTATTCGTTTATAGAAAGATTAAGTACGATTCAAAATGTTAAGGACTATAAAAACGGCTCAACGGCTAAGGCTTTTATCCAGTAATAAAAAAAAAGAAAGACAAAACTACAACTTAATGACTAAAAGGTTATATCGCATCTATTTCAAACAGAAATAGGAATCGTTCACGACTCAACAGCTAAGGTTATACCTATTTCCCATTTACTCCCGGATTATCTAGGCTGTACACTACAAGTTCAATTCAATTAATAAATTATAAATATTTCCAATGAGATAATCAAAACGTTTTAATCTTAAATTTCAATCAACCAGATACAGTTTTTAAAAAACCAGTTCTTTCGTAACTTCGCTGCATAATAAACTACCAAGTGACATCAGAGAAGCATTTTTACGAAATAAACCTTGAACTTAAAGCGAGTTATGTACTTTTTTTTTCATTCATGAATATTTATGAACACGTTCAATGTTTATAAACCATTAAAAATAATAAACTCCCATACCTTTAAAAATTAAATAATGAAAATGTTTTGATTTTTACTTTTCCATACCACTACTGGTATATTTTCCGGACTCTCTAACTTCAAGATGGCGCCCGCTATGAATTTTTCAAAATTTTGACTTTAACGACCCACAACTCAAAAACCAGTTATCGGATCAGGTTTAGCAACAACTTGTTTGAAAGCCCTTTGACGGGACTATACCATGAAGAAAATTTTATTTAGGAAATCCAAAAACGGTGGCAAAAATTTTGAAATTTTTGAAAAATTATTACAAAAAACTGGCCGCACGATTTTGTTTAAATTTCCTGTGGCGCCCTTTACGAGATTTTGAAAATCGGAATTTGATGCTCCTATAGCTCCCTTATTAATTAAAATATGAAAAAAGTGTAAATACAAAACTTATTCAGTATATAATTCTGCATTCTCCTAAACTTATATTACGCATACAGGGTGTGTTTGGTTTTCACAGTACAATAAGCAACTTTGTTATTTTAAATGAAACACCCTGTATATTATTATATAATTGAATGCAAAATTGAATTGTCTATCACATAGTATAAGGTGTTCATATAGCTAAAATGTACGGTTGATGAGAAAATCGCGAACTTCCGCTGCGTTTTGTAAATATTTTTTTGGTAATCAGAATAAATTATTATGAAACTTGCCTCAAGTTAATTTAATAAGCCTTTCAGGGTGTTTTTGGATAAGTAAAAAAAAGTATACATTATTTATATACGTTTGATCGTGAAACAAGGATCAACCCCCACCCATGAGCAAGACAAAAAGAATGTGGATAACAAACTTACGAAGTTTACGTTTCAGCAAGCATTTATGTTATACCTATATGCATGAATACAAATTAATTTTTGGGTAACAGCCTAGACGTGAAATTTACATGGCCCTGATTACTGATTACCAAGCACTAACTAAATATAATAGCAAGTATAGAACGGGATTAACGTAAACAAAGCGCAGATAGTGCATTGGGTAAGGGGTGGAGATACCCCACTTTGATAAAGACCTAGATTAATAGTTTTAGTAAATCATATCCAAATACAATGAGAGGGAACGATAATATAGAATTATAGACAAATGGAAGCCATATCCGAGATACCTACATGTTATTGCATGCAAAGAAAATATCTTCGCGAACAGGAACTGAAATTAAAGCAGTACTGTTATCGACATAGTTTCGCACACTCAAAAAAATAAACGTAGGTGTAAATATAATAGAAGCAGATGTGGTTTTGACTCACTTTTATGTGCGAATTCTCACAAACAATTCTGTCACCGTAACGAGCTCAGTTAAAAATGATACAAAAAAGAAAATTAACTCCTCTTGGTAGCACAGGTCTGAATTTAATGGAATCTCGGAATTGTAAACTAGAAATCCGTAGGGACAAGTGTCTATCAACAGAATTTTTCAAAGTATTACACGGACTGGTGAACCGAAATGAGTAAAAATTAAAAATGTACAAGAAATTACCCTTAAGCCAACATTATTTTATTTATTTTTCTATCAACCTACGTACGTACGTATATTTTATTGT
Organism: Hemicrepidius hirtus; assembly: GCA_963082805.1. Taxonomy (NCBI): domain Eukaryota; kingdom Metazoa; phylum Arthropoda; class Insecta; order Coleoptera; family Elateridae; genus Hemicrepidius; species Hemicrepidius hirtus. The sequence continues at coordinate 33,089,360 of OY720162.1, forward strand.
TTTATATACAAAGTGATTAACAAGTATCGCCCGTTTATTATTTTCTAACCACCGATATGAGTTTTCTACTTCTGTAACAATTTTTTATCAACTCCATTTGTTTTCATTCCAACTCATTCTTATGCCGATTTAAAAAAAAAGGTACTACCTACTCAACATATTTTTGTAACTTTTCAAAAATTAATTTTTGCATTATTATGTCACGGTTTATTTAATTCTGTTAATTAATGCAGCGTTCTCTTTCTAATCAGACATGGGGATTTAAAAATTTAAAGCGCGCATTATGTATGTCGTCAGTAGACTTCCCAGGCAGGTCTATAAGCTCTCTGTACATTTTTAGTTTAAATTAAATTTTAGTTATTTAGAACTTTTTCGTTACAAAAATGTATTCTAGAATAGTAGACAAGCCTGGCTTATGATTCTGTATGACATGAGAAAGTACAGAGTTCAGAGCCGGATTAAGGCGAGTTGTACTAAAAACGCGACTCAAACCAAGGTAGACAATAATAAATAATAATAATAATAATAAATCAATTTTTTTTGTAAATTCTAGCAAAACAAAAGAATTTACAAGAAGGCCTGGTACTAATGCCAACGTGTAATTCAGCATAAGCTTTGGAGGGCGTGGTTCAAACTTTGTTTGGATACTGTTGTCTACTGTTAAAGACTTACGCTAGCGGTGTTAAAATATCTAATATTTAAAAAAAAGTTTGGTAAACAATAACAAAAGATAAAAAATCAAAAAGCAAACACTATTCTAGTAGGAACGTGACCTTTCGACGAAGATAAACATCAAATGATAAACTAAGGAGTGGAAAAAGCTGTCAGCGAAAAATACACCAAAGTGGAAGCTTTAAAATGTTGGTAAAAGCTACTAGAAAGAAGAGTAGAAAAACGTGACGTAACATCAAAGTTCGTTTATGTTTGGATATGAACTACTACCCTCTTCCCTTAAACACCTTTATATAGCCCCGAGGTGACCCTTATTTAAAAAAAAACTCGCAAGTATTCCTTTCGGAAACTTGGTTATCAAAAATTTAAAATAATAAACTGTTTTTAAAATTCCTCAATTTTTTGACGTAGAAAAAAAACATAATTATTATAATACACAAAATTTCTCCCTTTTTTATTATAAATTTCCTCGAACTTTTCTTTAATATGTTAGAAGTGTTTGAAGTGTAAATATTACATTCCTATTTGAAGCTTGTTCTCTTGAAAGTTTCCAGGATTTAAAATTAGTTTCTAAGGAGACGAAAATCTCGACGACAACTCACCCCTATTCTTTTACAAATTAAAATTGTTCTGTACTTTTAGGGCCTTGTTATAGACAAAGCTGCTAGGACGTGTTTGGGAATTTAAATTCGTATTTTTGCATAAATCAGATTTAAATTATAAACGCCAATTTAAAAATTCTAAACAACTTTTTTTCTGGTAAAATTGGTTTATAATAAAATTATAAAGGATCGAAATTCAACCACCGGTTAAGGTTTGAAATTACACCGCAAAGTGCATGGGGAAGGGTTCAGAAATGATAATTTACCTCGCAGTACTATAACTCTTAAATCGGATTACGCGACATTGAGCAGTTATTACGAAACTTTTGCTTTTAGGAATGCTTTAGAAAAATAAGTGGGCCTTCGAGCAAAAAGTTGAATTGGTGAGTGTTTCCAAGAACGTTCTCCTGTCCGAAAATAGTTTGAGTATGGGAATATAAAATGTGAAAGATTCAAGAAACAATTTCAAAACAATTTTATAAGCAACAATTTTTTTATTCTACGACTTCACATAAAGGAGTTTCGTGGTAAATTTCGTGTCCTTACAAAAAAAGTTATAATCGTTAAATCTTTCTCTAATAAATAATAATACAGAATAATAACATTTTAGTAAAACAATCTCAAAGAAAGTTTTCGCGGTTTCTTGATCTGTATACACTATTACGAACTTTCTGTTTAAACCGGATCGTTATTGCAGGGATAAACTTGGATTATCGCAATTTGCCCTATGTAATTGTTTCTTGTGAACTCAAACAAGAAGCACAAACATAACATTTATGAACTAATACCGATTAACTTTACCTATAAATAAAAACACCCTATACCAACAGCAAGTAGAAAGGAATCGAGAGCAGGATAAGTACATCCTAATATGGTGTAAACTGAAAATTTACTTTCAGCTTTCCTGAAAATATATCTTAGTAGTTGAAATTTGTTGCAATCAAGAAACTATTTTATCAGTTCCTGAAATAAACAGCTAAAAGGTCTCTCTCATTCTCAAACTTAAATAGAGGACCTACAGTTTAATAAGAGTCCTGAACAAAATAAAACCTTACCGAGTACCTATTATCTAATTTCAGAAAGAAACACTTTCCTAAGACACGAAACCACTTTATTTTTGTACAAACGTTGCAAGCATAAGGAAACGCTGTAAAAGCTGACACAACATGAAAATATAATCAGTTCAAGAAACAATCTCCAACTGAATATTTGCGGCTTCTGAATAAGGAGAGCTGAGGAGAGCTTTCTAGTTTCTACTACTACTTCACAGATTCCACACGAAACAATGTAAACTTTACTTAACCACAGAAGCATAATTTATCGAAATGTCAGATCGAAATATATAGAGATAGGGTTTTAAAATAGTTTTACATCCCTTGGGAGTAATTTACTTTATTTAGAAAATTTATTATACATTGGGGAATTAGAAATACGCAAACACGGCTAAATATTAAATTCAAGTAAAAGTTTTGGGTTAAGAAATAGGAAATTATTTCTGTGTTTGGTTAATGATAGTCCACTGCCGTGAATAATCATTATTCACTGACGATCATTATGCTATACAGGGTGTCCCAAAAAGAAACGGCATCCAGTTAAGGGCATGTTCCTTTCATGAAAATAAGAAGAAAACTTCCTATTGGCATAGGTCCGCAAATGGTTCGTTTCCGAGATACAGGGTGTTGAAAGTTGTAAAATATATCGATCTTTTTTTCATTTATTCGGAAATGACTAGGAATTAAATTTTAAAAAGTAAGCAATACGTATGTATGTACATTTGCTATAAGTGGACTATATTAGTCCGTTTTTTCCTTCTCCAGTGGCGTACTTACAGGTGCGTATGTGGATATTTCTGGAGAAAAAAATGGTACGCCACTGTTTTTTAATTTTTGACACAATTTTAAAATTTCTCAACTAATTTACGGTTGACACAGTCTCTTGAGATTTTTTCCTACCATTAACCGTTTTCGTGTAAATCACACTTCAAAGATGAAAAATGCGAATAAAAAAATAACTCTGCAAATCCGTTTTTTGAATAATGACCGCCTTTAGCCTCAAAATTTTGTTCGAAGACTAGAACTAATTACAATAATTCTGTAGATGTCAAACATGTCAACCCAAGTTTTGTAATTTTGGCGATCAAATCTCAGTAACAGTACTGAAACTTTTTAATGAAATCGAAAGCTATTAAAAGTTTTCAAATAAAACTTTCCACACCTTGTATTTTCTATTTGATGTGTTGTTATTAAAAGTTCTTTGATTCAAAATCAAACATGGAAGGAAACTAACCGAAATGAACCCATTTTCGATGATTACCAGATACGTTTAATTAAGAAGATCGTATCTAAGCAAAGTACGTATGTTTAAAGTTCAATTTAACTCCATCAAGCTTTAATTGTACCAATTAGGTTGCTGACTGAATTTTAATGTACCCAAACATGAATGTTAAAACAAAACATCTTTAAAGTAATTACGGAAATGATACCCAAAGGACCAAGAGCATTATAAATGTGGGACTAGATGATAAGACTATGAATAAATAAATATCAATTGCTAGACTTTATCCTAACAATGCACACAGAGATAAAACATGTGGCTTTACTTAGAGGGATATCTAAAATCCACGCACATGTTTGTGTAATGTGCAGAAAGTTATGAGTTCAAAGATATCCAATTTCTTTGAATGAATGAATGCTTGTTGCATAATTTTTTACATGTCGCAACTAAAAAACCGTAGATCTAGTCGTCTCTGAAATGAATGGAAGATACTGCAGAATGGGTTTGGTGTTGAGCCTAAGTGCGAATGCAGGTCTGCGTAAAAAAAATATACAAGAATAGGGGTTGACAAGGTTTACGGGTTAAGCCTTTGGCTCTTCTATTAGACAGGTTTACGCATTTTAGATTTTTTTTTACTAACTGATCGTTACTATTCTTAATTTTAATTTAAAAAAGGTACTAATTTCCAGAAAGTTTCATAAAATTATTTCAAGTACTAGAAATGATGTACCCTAGTATGCTTCTTACGTATGATATAGGTACACTTATTTTTATTGTTATTGTAATTAGAGATATCGTTTCATATTACAAACATTCTCATAAACATAAGCTTTAATATTACCTTCTTATCTCTCAACATTCTGCAACTTTATTTCGAATTCATAATTAGACAAGGTATTGTTCTCGAATTTCAACAATTAATAATATTTATTAAAGTTACTTTATTGCAACTTTTTAGTGCCAATTTTATGTAAATATTCGTCAAAAATTTAGGTCGACTCATTGCAAAGGCACGGACGCGGTTGCGGTTTGACGCAAACGCCACGAATCGCAGGAACTAGGACTATCCCGAATTATCCTTTATCTCTTTAAGGCCCCGTTGTAGAGCACATGCGATTGAGATTCTTTGGGCTTATCCTCTCACACGCATAGCAATACGCGCGAAATACTTGGTATTTTTAAATTCCACCAAACTAACCTCCTCCGCCATTCATGTCTTCAGTCTTCTGACATTAATAATAAACCTTAAAAGACTTTTAACCTTTAATTGTAAACAAATTTAATTTGTTTTCAAAGCACTTTAAGCTTTTAATTTATGTAAACATCGGCTGTTTGCAAACGAACCGCTTTATATGAAGCAGAGATAGTATTATAGGTACCACTGCTAAAGATACGTACATGCATTTAAATTAAAAATTTGCTCTAAAAACTAGTGTTAAGAAAATTCTAACAACGGATGGCTACGCAACAGCTCGTGTGTAAAAGAGGTCATTGAGAAGGTAGCTGGACCTAAACGGTAATAGAAAATTTTTAAACACTGAATTAAACAGAAAACGTTTCAAGGCTAAAATGGTATACTACCTATATCCTCGACTATATCGATATACAGGGTGTGTCAAAAAGAAACGGCATCCAGTTAAAAGGGCATGTTCCTTTCATGAAAATAAGAGGAAAAGTTCCTATTAACATGGGTCCGCAAATGCTTCGTTACCGTTCGTTACCGAGATACAGGGTGTTGAAAATTGTAAAAAATATCGATCTTTTTTTAATTTACTTATTCGGAAATTACTAGGAATTAAATTTTAAAAAGTAAGCAATACGTATGTATGTACATTTGCTATAAGTGGACCATATTAGTCAGTTTTTTCCTTTACCAGTGGCGTAACTACAGGTGGGTATGGGGATATTTCAGGAGGAAAAAATGGTACGCCACTGTTTTTTTATTTTTGTCACAATTTTCAAATTTCTCAACTAATTTACGGTTGAAACAGTCTCTTGAGATTTTTTCCTACCATTAACCGTTTTCGTGTAAATCACACTTCAAAGATGAAAAATGCGAATAAAAAAATAACTCTGCAAATCCGTTTTTTGAATAATGACCGCCTTTAGCCTCAAAATTTTGTTCGAAGAATAGAAGCTTGTCTTGAAGCTAATGGCGGTTATTTTGTACATTTTATCAAACTCTATACTATCCCATAACCGAAGCGTAACTAAAGAAAAAATAAATATAGGACGCTGAATCATTTCATTATCGAACTTTATATAGTACTTGAGATTGCCATTAAAAGAAACAACTTTTTTTTTGCAAATATCCTTAAAGAAAGTTTAGGTTAATGACAAATCCATGTAGTACACAAGTAAAAGCCGCGATAGGAAAAAACTAGTACTTGCTACTTTATAAAAGTCGTCAGATATTCAACATATTTTCCTAAAACAATTTTAATGCAATTATTTATTTTTTGCCACTTAAACAATCGTTAAGCTAAAGCGAATTTTTTTTTAGTCATTCCTATACTAATTTGAGTAATTCCCGTGCCGAATTTTTTTCTACGACGACTAACCGAATAACTAACTAACCTACTTTGTTTTTTTTCCTTGTCGTATTAAAATAATTTGGTTCCGGTGTTCTAATATCTAATAGTACAAACGTATACCTATTAGCCACAAATCAAAACATTACCTAATAAATTATTATTAATGGAATGTTTAAACTGGTTTTTAAAATCGTTGTCTAAAAACGAGTACAGGTGTTCTTAAAATCAAGGACGTTGCTTGGAACTTCTAAAAGATAATATTTTTCTTATAAAGGAATTTCAGGCGAAGAATTCAAAGAACGAAGAGGTATTATCCTTAATTTCTCTACAGTTTTGTTCGTTCCCTTTCAAACTTTATGAAAGGTAGGCTTGGCTTAAACTTTGCGATTTCTCCTTAATATTAAATTTCATATTATTCGGTTTAAAATTATAGCAATTATTAATAATTTGTTAATTAATAACAATGAAAGGCTTGTGAAAAACTTTCACCTTGGAGTTTATTCAAACTCGATAATCATTCTGAAGCTATTATGTTTTTTTTTGTTGTGGGTATGTAATTATACATCAATAGTCTTTAAAAACATAAACAGTGAAACGGTATTCTCAAAAAAAAAATCTACTACCTACAACGCATTATGTTTAATAATTGCCTTTTAATTTCCCTTTTAAAACGATTAAACAAGAAATGAGTATTTACCAATAATTTTGTTGTAAAAGCAAACAAACTTTTCCAACATTCTGTATTTGTTATTACAAATATTTTATATCCTATAACATATTGTTATTAAACATTAAATAAAGATAATTCGTGGAACAAACTACGAGGTTTGGCTATGGTTTTATTGTTTTTGGATACCCTTTACGACCATCTGTCCTGCAATGATGATAATAAGCACAGTATACTTTTAGGAGAGGACTGGGAAAAATTTTATTACCCGACCGTTATTCCAACAAACCCCCACATGTTACCACCCCAAACCCTTCTCAGAAGAAATATTCGGTAATAAGCAGATATCGTTTCTTTTGGGGAAAACCTTTCGTACTAAAGAAGGAAGGGTTGGACTTTCGGGACTATTGCGCTCCTAAATTTAAGATTCTGTAAAGAACTCGATAAGGATCAGTGTTGGATAAAGAGTAGAGGAATGGAACAGTCAACCAAATAATTTTACATATCCTTGGCCAGCCTGTTCTCCAGATTTAAACCCTAGTAGATTGTTTGTTTATTTATTTACTGACTACTGGCAAAAAAACATTAAAAGGCGGCCGAGAACTTCTCCTTCAAAATAAAAAAAGGATTTTACAGGGATTTTATTTTGTTTGCGTTGTTGCGGAAATAATTAAGAGTTACGGTTCTAGATACTGAAGAACTTATTTTTATAATAATCGTTACTAAAAAATCTTGTTCCTGTCGATTCAAAAACAAACATGGTAACCACGAAACCACAGACGTTGGTTTAGAAAAAAATAGTACACGACTTTTAACGCGTTTCCGCTTGCATCATCGCTTGGTTAAGTGGGTAGCTTATACTTCGATCAAGCTACCAAAACATCCTTTAATTGGATCTAGCTACTGTGGAACCACTGCTAGAAATATATTAATTTTTTTGCGAGAAGAGACCTTGGAAAACACCAAACTTGGTGTAACCGCAAACCTCTACAATTACTCTGGGAATTTTTTTAATATTTAAATTTTTCATGAAATATTTGCAATATTTTCCAAAATACACTTCTACTTTGAAAACTCAGTTTTCAAAAATGAAATCACTAAAGTGGGCTTTTGTTTGAGAACTACTGAGATTGATATCCCACATCATTATTACATAACTTGTAATTTACATCTCATGTGGTCAAATGTAAAAAGTTACCTTTCTCGTAAGGAGATTGGAAGAGGTCAAGGCTTACTTTAATGTTTATTTGAATTTTACATCATCACTAAAAAAATGTTTGCAAGACAGTGACCCCTAATCGGTAACAGTTACAAGTAGAAGAATGGACCCTAATACCAATGCAATGTAGTTTCGGAGGCGAAGACTCAACCCGCTAGACCACACCAAAATATTTGATATTAGAAAAAAACTATTTCTTGTGGTTGTCTGTGTCAACTCCGTATAGCTTTTACAATTAATTTATCCATCATTCAGGGCAAGATTGTGGTGCAACTATCGACTGGTAATCAAGAGAAGCAGGTTCGATTCCTGTCCCCCAGGTCTCTAGATTGAATTTTCCACAATTTCTTTTCTTAGAACTGCTTGATGCAGTGAATGAATAAATTATTTATAATATTTATGTTAATTTTAAAATAAGAACCCTCCAAAGAGCTGGTACGGTACCAAACTGATACGCGATGTGGTGCTTCTGCTTATTTTAATGAGTCTTTAAACTTAGGTCTAAGAAAGAGTTAATTACGCTAATTATAGACTAGCACACGAAAAGAAAGTTTTAAAACAATTTTTCAGGATTTTCCATAAATAACAGGCAAAATATTAGCAAAAGTTTCTCTGTCTCTTTCTATATTCAGTATTTTTGCTGAAAAATAAAACAATAAAAGTTTGCCAACCACAAATTCCCTTTTTTGATGTACCAGGATAATTAATATGGGGGAGATTTAAAATTTAATTTCTTTTTCAAAGTTTCCCTTAACATTTTGCGTTTACCAAAATAAATTTAAAGAAGATGTTATGATTTATATCAATCTCAGAGTAATAAATAAAGGAAGAACGGCACAGCATGTGCTATTTTCCTGAATGGGCTATAAAAAAGTTGTAAAACAAGTTCAGAATCACCTCTACCTGGAACAGACAGTAGTACGAAAGCGCAGAAGGGTATGAAGATGATGAATGCGAGCACCAGGAAGCAGTTGCGCCGTCGCAGGGAGGACATGGCGAGGTTGGTCAGTGCCATGTCCTTCCGTCACACACTCCGACACTTGCACTTGCACATCGTCCTCAGCATGCGTCTTTTTAAACTACACGTGTTAATGTCTTCGAAAACTTCCGCGAATTTCTCAATGAATATTACGTACGTTGTTATGATGCGAATCATTCACACACCACTCTCAACATTTTTGTTCGAGCAACTAATTTTACTTTACTGAGGCCGGCTCTTATGTAAGGTCGCAAAGAGCACGCGGTCTGATCGGCGATGAACGGTCCGCGAGTTTCGCCGAACCGCGCCTCACCGCGCGCGCACCTATTATTGATCTCTTTCGCTAACAGGAAGACCACCAAGTGTCGTGGTTTCAACACCTCATGGACGCCAAAAACCACTATAATTTTTAAAAATGAATCATCTCGTTGAATGTTTTCCCAAACAAAATCTCAGGATAATTTGGAAAGGGTTTTGGAAATGAAGGTCCGTGGACGCCTTCTCCAACGGAAATGTCTTTCAACAGTTGTCCCAGGTCAAGTAACCAGGAATTTTAGATGCAATTTTTACAATGAACCCCCTTGAACAATACTAACGATCCAGTTACCTTTTTATTGATGTCAGTCGTACTATACCTTCATGACATTGACAGATGTCATTTTATAAGGGTGCGGAAATTGAGGTTGGTTTGAGATCCGACAGTTAGAAAAAAATCCTCTTTTGAGGGTTAATAAAAATTTAACCAAAATGAATACAAATAATCTCTCTCTCTCATTTTCCCCCTTCTGAAAATTCTGAAATTGTCTGAAAGCTCCTAGAACGAAGATTAAAATCAAATTATCCCTAGTATAAATCAAAAATTACTCTCTATTTGTCTGAGAATAAAGGATAATTAATTATACATCTATACATGCAAATGTAGCATAGAACTGCATATAATTATCAGCTCTTGTTGTCTTATCTGGTCCTAGTTGTTTTAGGGGTTCAACCATTAACTGGGCATTGTTCAAAACTACCTTCTCGAATAGTGCTCGTCGTTGCTTGAACCAGAACCAATTCACAACAAATCTACATAATTATGTAAAATTGTCTTTTGGAGAGTTGTAGGGTACGAATATTTTCAGTTCAATTTGAAGTATTGGACGTTCACAGTCAACACACCCTTCATATACAGAGTGATCTAAAAAAAAATTAGTCAAGTTAGCTGTGGTTCAATTGAATCACAGCTAACTTGATCCTTGTTTTTTTTTTCTATTCGCTTTCAATATTCCACATTATGTCACGGATATTTATCCTACCTGCTGTTATCTGTGAATAAATTTCTTGTTATAGGTACATCGTCTTCTACAAGACTAGCTTTAGATAACTAAGAGGAATGTATTGTATTCGCAAGAAAATCACGGGTTAGGGGATTAACAAAGGAATTTGACATTCTCATAGGTGTATACTACGTACCTACATTTTAGATTCCAAAGGAAAGCTAAACTAGTTTGCAAAGGATTAGTAACAATGCTAACACGGAACAGCGCGGTAACATGGTTGGTTCGTCAAGGGATTATCCTTTGGGATTAGCATGTTTACATAAATGCCAACCTTTTTTTCTCCACTAAATTATAGCATATAAGCACATTCTAAAAAAAAATATCTAAGGGTAATTAATTCTAGTTTAGATTAAAGCATAAAGTTGGCGGTTTCGAACATTGCATTTCTGATGAAATTTGATTTCATTTCCTATTTGAATCGATTGTTTGTTTAGAACTATATTGTAACCGCGCTGTGGTGTATGTAACTGATGTCAAAACTTCATATAATAATTGGAGATACGAATGATGTTAAATGGTTGCTGTGGGATTCAAATTCTGTAACGTAATATTCTATAATAAATGAACAAAGTTTAAATGTTAACCAAATATAGAGCTCCAATGTAGAGTTAGTTATAAAATCATTACGATAATGCAAACGTACAGGGTGTTCAGTACATCACAAAAGCTTAATCATTGGTTTCGGAGTTACCACATTTAAATGGGGGGTTTTACAAGTTACCTTCGACGTGTTGCGATAGACAAGCCAAAAGAAACAATAAAAGTATCACAAAAATAAATTCGAAACCAAACACAAAAATTTACTAATCCCAAAATAAATCCAAGGATTGCTTGTAAAAGCACCTAGACGTCAAATTTCTGAGTGAATAGGATAGAGAAAGACAAAGAGAATGCAAAAAACCGGAGGTCTCTACGACCACTACAAACTAAGTTACGAACAAAAATGTGATATAAAAATATTTTCATGGCTTCCTTGATTTAATTTTTTTAAGGACCTTAAACGTCAAATTCTGATTGTTCTTTGTTTTTGTTTGTTGTAAGTAATTCAAATATTTATGATTTGACTAAATAGCAACAAATTAAACAAAATACAATCAGAATTTGACGTTTAAGATCCTTTAAAAAAAATAAATCAAGCAAGCCATGACTCCTAACTCTGCGAAATGTATATTTTCGTGCATAACTCCGTTTCTAGTTATGCTAGAGACCTGCGGTTTTTTGCATTCTTATTGTTTTTGTATCCCCGAGTACAAGTTTCGACCAACACCTGTCAGAAATTTCAAATGAATCATTGAAAATGTAATTCTCAAACCAATTTTCATGAAAAATATTTTTTTAAAAGATTATATAATATATACGTTTTCAGAGACAAATTCTTTAATGTTGTACTCATGTATGTAGGATATAGTCAAACCTTGTATATTATTTTAAATTAACGTTTATAAAGCACAATATTTTATTGTAATTTATGAGACAAGCATAAGGGAATGAAAATTTATCGATTGATCAATTAGTTCAAAGTTTGTTCCTGTCCCATTCTAAGTATCTTTATTTATAGCTTTACTAAAGCGAAACACGTATGCTTCAGATGATAAATGTTGCAAAAATCTATTATTATTTTATACAAAAACAGTAAATGTTGTAGCGGTTTAGAGTTGTTTATTTATCTCATTTCCAACATGCAAAATTTCCGTTACTCATTTCCTCTTTAATAATTTACAGGCTTCAAAAATTATAAATTAGTATCCACTTATTAGTACGGATATGTTGGAATAAGGAAGGCGTCTTTAAACTTTTTTTTAACTATTTTCCGTTTACGGTTTTATAATAATTTCCTAACTATCCTAGTGCTACGATCAAATTCCCATTTAAAAATCCTTTTTTCTTAAAGGGAAAGTTTCCTCGTCCACTGAAGAAAAAAATTACTGACACCTTTGTGATTATTTCTTGAGTCATTAAATTGACGCCCTTTTGTGCATCTTGGGAGTCGTAGCGATTGAAGTATTTTAGATACCTTCAAGGCTTAGTGAAGTGCACTGTGCTGAACTAAACCTACAAAACATTTTGCCAGTTCACTGAAATAATTTACCCTTTAACGACATTGTACACATACCCAAAGGTGTTGTTCAGATAGGGAAGAAATAAACAAAGAGGACATTTACATCTAAGAAAATTTATTTCATGTAAATCATAGAAGAGAAGTAATTGTCCAGAAAATTTACAATTTACGCAATTGACGCAAAAATCAAAAAGTTTAAAAATGAGACCGGCGCCGGCGTGAGATATCGGTTAGAGTGTCCGACTCTGAGTCATGACTCATGAGTTTGAGCAGACTTTACCTACAACCTCAAGGAGTCCCAGATAAATTCCAGAGTAGGTACTATTGGAATGCCTCGAAACAGAATAAAACTGTATGTGAACCGGTGCATTATCCTGCAGCACATTCTTCCATTGGGTTTGATATACAATAATCTCAAATCTTTTTTATTAAAGGACATAATTATCTGAATCCTTGAACAAGATAAATTGCTGACTTCATTTGTTAATTTATTAAATCATTAAAGGGAACCGAATAATAATTACATACTTCAAGAAGATGTGATAATTACCAACGCACTCAATTAGTCATAACGATAATATTTTAACTGTTACACACGAAATCTCCTTGGAACATACAAACAATCATACAAGAAGACATTATTATATAATAATAATCAAGCATGTCTCATTAAACATAACTTTTTGCATTATAAATACAAAGAGATAATTTATAATTAAGCTTGCGATGTCGGTAGTAAACAGATACATCAGGAAATTTATCGGAAGTTTACGCTTCTGTAGTTTCGAATGATGAGGTTAATACATTACACTCTGGCGTATAAATCTAATATTAAGAGGATTACCAAAAAATCAATCCTTGGATTTATTGTTACAGACTTACTTGAACTAAGATTTACGTCATAAATCTTTGATTTAATTACCAAAACTAGTCTAGGATTACTATGCAAATGTGTAAAGTTTATATACACAAAGATAAATCTAGAGAGTGCTACACGTAGAGGATGTATGCACCGTTTTGCGACGTTTCGCTTATACGACGGTTTTACAACGTAACACGAAATTTAAATTTATTTTAATGCCGGTACCAAATGAAATATTACTTTGAGTAATGCAGGAGTAAATAATGAGATTCTATAAAAAAAATACTTTCCATAATCGATAGATCACCCATAATTGATCAATTCCATAAGATTTGCATATCAATGCTATTTGAACCATCCTGTATGTAGATGTGTACCAAAGCCAACGATAATTAATTACAGTTAATTATTGCATGCAGTCCTAGTTCCTTAATAGAACGGGTGATCTCCCACTCCCACCCTTAAGGCCAAGTAAACAGTGTATAGCACGAACATCCCTCGTAAAATAAAGAAAGAAACTCGCAATCGAACAGTTTTTGCGGGATACCATCGTACGCGCTTCTACACGTAATGGCTTCTCCAAACGGAAGCCTTGATCTTCCAGAATTGTTGGAAGCCGAAGAGGACGTTCAATCTACCATTTCTTTGGATCAGACTCAATTTCAGGTAGTAAAATGTTTTTTTTATTTTCGATAAAAATATTATAGGTAGGTACTGTAACAGTAAAAAGGTTTATATACCTACCTAACAAGTTTATTTTTTCGCTGTTTAAAAAATGTTAGTCAAAGATAACGCTACCAGCAATACCGAATGATCATTATTCACTAGTGAAAAAAAAATATTTTTGGTAATTTCAGTTGGCAATATTTCTGTCAAATTTCGCGGAAAAATTCTACAACTGGAACTTACAGTTCAGTATCCAGGGAAGTTTGAAATTATTTGGGGTATACCTAAATATAAATTGGACTTAGCTTATCATAGTCGATCTTGCTCTTGGTCCAAGTATGAAATGGTCAGGGTTGATGGGTAATCCGCGACTCTGAAAAAAAGGAAAGACATAATTTAATTTTCTGTATTTTCTTGTGCCAAAATAAATGTGTCCTTGATTGCAGAAAATCGTACCCATATACAGGGTATTGTAATCATGTTCTGTATAAAAAAAGATAGATAATTCTTTTCTGCATTTCTAATCATAAAAAGAGTCAATAAATCACTTGGTAGATATCAGAAATATTTTAAAAACAAAACCACAGTTGGATTTGTTAAATTGCATAAGGTATCGTATGACTGGGTTTATCTACCACCAAGGTGAACAATATTTTTACTACCAGGTATCTATTTTACCTTGCAAATATGAGTAAACAGGTTAACCAAGCAATTTTTACATTATTGACTTGTCAATGAGGTGAATAATGACTCATAAAACTGTGAAATCGGTAAAAAACAAATTAAAAAAACAAACATTCAATTCAAACTACATTAGGTATACACCTGGAACGTCCCATAAAATACTTAAATCTAATTAGAAGATAATTTATTAAACGTGCTGCAGACTAATGTCATTACAACAGCATAAATGATGCAGTTTTGTTATAATTGGTAATATTTTTAGTATCTTATTACATGGGTACCTACAGTTTATAGCTTAGAACAAAAAAAACAGCCTGTATAACGAAATCAATAATAAATTAGCGTGGGAGTTCCCATCTATAATATTTTGGTATCCACAGTTCATTAACAGTCAATTTGAAAGCGAGTTACGACTAAATTTAATTAACATTGTTATTAAATTGAATGATATTATTGTATTTTAAGCCTGACACAGTTTTAGTGCCTATTCAGGATATTTTAATTACCTGGTTGACGCAACACATTGTGTGATAATAAAAAAAAATAACCAGACCTACTTTAATACGATTTTTTTTTTCATTATCATTGGTTCAATTAAATTAACACTCACTAGGGAGAATGTTGGCAGAATTTTTTAATCCTAATAGAAAACTGAAAATTTATAAACTTTTCAGCCTGTACTGAAAACTGCGCAAAATTGATAGAATTTAAAAAAAGGGGATACCGACAGGGCTTATAGTGACCCAACAACTGATATGTATTCACAAGTCCACTGGGCTTATGAAAAATCCCAGTGGACTTGTGAATACAATTTTTTTCCGCTGGTAAGCCTTGTCGGTATCCGCTTGTTAATTTGAATGGTGATCGTAGTAGTCCTCAATACGCTGAGCATTTCTTCTCATTTAACCGAATCTCTATCTCTTACAGTTTACAAGATCCCCATGGATGCGTTCCTTACCTTTTGAAATAATAAAAAATTATTTTCACACAGTTGTACTAAGAATAACATTTACAAGAGTTAATTATGCAAACATGTTTTTTTTTCATAATCTACTATTGCATCAACACGCACTATGGCAATTAAAAATATAATCAAACGCATTCTCCTTTAATTTCTTCAGAGATTAAAAAAATATTCTTGTAAAATATTAGCATACAATTTAATTTTTTAATGTTAGGATTACATAAATTAAAAAATACTTATCGTTTTGCAACAAGATATTTTAATACACCTTCTAAAGTTCAATACACCCAAGCTTGTAGAAGAATTATTTATTAACATTAAACACTCCAAAGAATAAATAATGTCAATAATAAATACCTTGCGATAATTATTCTAATCTAAACTAAGCCGAAGGCCACAGGTTTCAAATATTTTCCAGTTTTACTGTTTGTTAATAGTTAATAGTAGTTAAGACGACATCTTGTGCTACCCCCCGGTAGTAGAGGGGAGTGCGGGGAAATGTGCAAAAAAAAAGACATTTTTACCTGAGAACAGAGTCTTCAACTTGCACCCGCACCGACAAGATGCAGGGTGCGTTTAGTGTATAACCAATTCAACAGTAAACCATTAGCATATAGAAAGAAAATGTAAATATTTAGTCCATTAAAAACTATAACGCAAAAGAAGTGTTCTCAACATTTAACATGGTCCTTCGGCAGCCTGATGACTAGGAAAATAACGGAAATAAGAAAAGAAACGCAAGGCCTGTCCACCATTACCCACGTGGTGCAACCCTTCAACCATTGAAGTGAGATCTGTCCACCATCGCATCGGGTTCGTGCAGCTTGGGTTCTCCTAAACCTATTTCCGTAAGTACCTACTTTCAATTCCTAAACTTTTATTTGAGTAAAGCAAAAATGGAGCAAGAATTATCAAACTTGCGCGTCAAACGAGGCCACGTGAAAACGGCACTCACAAATTTCAAAAAACATTGTGATAACATTAACTCGGATCAATTAGATGACTCGATTGTTACTCAACTAGAATCGCGATTAGAAAAAATATTACCGTTATACGACGAATTTAACAATATACAATTGCAAATTAAAACCTTACAGGGGTCTGAAGATGCGACCGATTCTGATTTAGAAGTTTTTGAAAACAATTATTTCGATTTAACATCTAGGGCAAAAGGGTTAATTTCTAAACATCGCGATTCAAAAACTATACATGTTAGTCAAATTCATACACAGAGTCAAAATAATGGGGCGTCTGTTGCGATTAGCGATCCCAATCAAGGTAACATTCGGTTACCTACAATTAATTTACCGACATTTAGCGGCTCCTATGATCACTGGCAGGAATTCCACGATTCCTTCAATGCTTTAATACACGAAAACAAAGGCTTATCAGATATTCAAAAATTTTATTATTTAAAATCGTCTATAAAGAATGAAGCAGCACAAACCATTCAAAGCATCGAAGTCTCTTCAACAAATTATTACGTTGCGTGGGATTTACTGCGCGAACGTTTCCAAAATAAACGCTTAATTATTCATAGTTATGTTAAGGCATTATTTGAGCTTCCACAGTTGAACAAAGAATCACATACAGGTCTACGACAATTATTAGATACAGCCACAAAAAATATTCGTTCATTAACAAATATTGGTGAACCAACCGAGCATTGGGACACGCTACTTATTTACATAATTGTTTCAAAACTAGATAACACGACACGTAGGGAATGGGAATCTTTTGAAACAGCATCTGACTTACCAGTCATGGCAGATCTAAACAAATTTCTAAAAAATAAATGTCAAATCTTAGAAACCCTTACATCTAATAAATTAGAACCTAATTGTTTAATTACCAAACAGAAAAGGGATTATCATACTAATGTTCTAGTAACAACAAATCAATATCTATGTATCTTTTGCAAATCATCACATTCAATTTACTTATGCGAAGAATTTCTAAAATTGTCAGTAAATGATAGACTTCAAGAAGTAAAAAAACTCCAATTATGTAATAACTGTCTTCGAAAGGGGCACTATATACGTGATTGTAAATCAATGCTATGCAGAAAGTGTAACAGAAAACATCACACTTTATTACATATCGACAATTATTTTAGGACAAGTAATTTGGCGGATAGTAATCCTCAAGTTAATTCACATCGCGAGCCACAACCTACGAGCTCCCGCGAAACACCGGACACTTCCAGTAGTAATAATACACAGCAAACATTAGTTGCAAATCATTCACTTCATAGGAACAATGTTTCTCAAGTTTTACTATCAACCGTTTGTCTAAAAGTAAAAGACAGCGAAGGTCAATTTCACGACTGTCGTGCCTTGTTGGATTCTGGTGCTCAATCAAATTTTATGACCGAGGAATTCTGTAATCGTTTAAATTTGCGAAAATCAAAACTTAATATGGCAATCACGGGCATTAGTCAATCGAATTTCAACATTAATCACATGACACAGGTACAAGTGTTCGCTCAACATGGTGGTTATCAAACTTCACTTACATGTCTTATTCTGTTAAAAATCACTGAACCTCTGCCAACCACATCCTTTGACAAAAACAAGTTAAACATACCTCTCAATATTAGACTGGCAGACCCTTTGTTTAATATATCAAATAAAATTGATATGTTAATTGGCTCATCAATATTTTATAACTTATTAGCAGTTGGGCAAATTGAATTAGGAAAAGGCTTACCTACGCTTCAAAAAACACTACTCGGTTGGGTCGTGGCAGGTCCTCTAAATTATTCATCACAAGGCTTATTAGCGCGCAATTATCTAACAGTCGAATCAAAAAATTCATTAGATAATCAAGTTGCAAAATTTTGGTGCCTAGAAGAATGCAACAATAACTTTAGCGGTTTGTCTCAAGAAGAAAAACAATGTGAAGAGTATTTTCAGCAAACAATCAAACGTGATCCTACAGGGCGGTTTATCGTGAAAATACCGTTCAAGGAAAATGTATCTTTATTAGGTGACTCACGCGAAATAGCATTAAAACGGTTTTATAATCTCGAACGAAGGTTTAGAAAAGATTCAAATTTAAAACAAAATTACACAGACTTCTTAGACGAATATAAACACTTAAACCACATGAGCGCAATAACTGATAACAAAAAGGATTCAGGTTCAAAATTTTATTTACCTCATCACGCAATCATTCGCGAATCAAGTCTTACAACGAAAATTCGAGTTGTTTTCGACGGATCAGCAAAAACCACCACGGGAGTGTCGCTAAATGAAACTCAATTGATCGGTCCAGCGATACAAAACGAATTATTTGAAATTTTAATTAGATTTAGAAAACACGCCATCGTTTTAGGCGCAGACATCACTAAAATGTATAGGCAAATATTAGTTGATCCAGATGATCGCCGCTTTCAAACAATAATTTTCAGACGCGATGAAAATGAACCTTTGCAATTCTTCGAACTGAATACTGTCACATACGGGACATCTTCTGCTCCCTTTTTAGCCATTCGTTGCTTGCATCAGTTAGCACTAGAATGCCAAGCCAATGATCCAACAACTAGCAGCATCATTCGAAACGACTTTTACGTTGACGACCTTCTAACGGGTAGCGACTCGGTAGAAGAAATTACACAAACATATCAAAAATTGACAAATATTTTAAATTCCGCTGGTTTCGAACTCAGAAAATGGGTATCAAATAATTCAAATGTATTAGAAAATATTAAACATCATTCAAACACTGGGACAAACATTCTACACATATGTGATAAGGAAGAAACAAAAACATTAGGAATTTTTTGGAATTCAACAATCGATACATTTCAATATGAAGTAAAATTATTTAATAAAGAAAATCGCGTATCAAAACGAACCATACTTTCAATAACAGCTCAAATTTTTGATCCGTTGGGGTTATTAAGTCCAGTAACCATTATCGCTAAAACTATAATACAAAAATTATGGCAACATCAGTTAAGTTGGGATGAATCAATTCCTATTGAACTTCACACAAAATGGATTAGGTTTCAAGATGAACTACAAATTCTAAACTCTCTTCGAATACAACGTCATATCGTTTGCGAAAATCCAGTACGTGTAGAACTACACGGATTTTCCGATGCCTCCGAAATCGGGTACGGGGCTGCAATCTATATTAGATCAATAAACGGAAGTCAAATCCATACCGTCAATTTACTTTGTTCAAAATCGCGAGTTGCTCCTTTGCGCAACACTACACTACCCCGATTGGAGTTGTGTGCAGCTGTCTTGTTAGCAAATTTAGTTCAGAAAGTACGCAACTGTATAAAAATGAAATTTACAGAAATTAGGTATTGGTGCGACTCAACTATAACTTTACATTGGATTAAATCTCCTCCAAATCGCTGGAAAACTTTCATAGCAAATCGCGTAGCCGAAATTCAAAATTACACTAATACAGATGATTGGCACCATATACAAACGGGAGATAATCCAGCCGACATAATTTCGCGGGGCGCAGCTCCCCATGAATTAATAAATTCAAAACTATGGTGGCACGGCCCAGTTTGGTTAAAAAAGGACCAATCTGAATGGCCTGTGGAGCATTTCATATTAACTTCTGAAAACAAAAATTTGGAAATGCGAAAAATTACATGTCTTGTTAACATTTCCAGCAATTTCGACCTGTTTTCCAAATATTCAAATTTATTCAAACTTAAAAAAATATTTGCTTATTGTTTACGCTTTATCCACAACGCTAGACACAATCGTGAAGCTAGAATCACCGGCGAATGTTCGGTAACAGAGTTAGAAAATTCTTTATTAGCACTAATTAGAATAGCCCAGCGCCAACACTATGAACCGGAAATTAATAAGTTGAAAAATAAAAAGGCAATTGACTCAAGGAGTAAACTGTTGTCGTTAAATCCGTTCCTTGACGACCGAAAATTGATTAGGGTTGGGGGGCGGTTACAGAACTCAAACTTTAATTATAACAAAAAATGTCCGATAATACTACCTACCAAACATCCACTTACCATTTTGATTATAAGAAACGAACACGAAAGGTTGTTACATTGTGGGACTCAGTCACTTTTAGCGTCATTACGCGATCGTTTTTGGCCACTATCCGCAAGGAGCACTATCAAGGGGGTTATACGCCAATGTGTCAAATGCTTCCGCGTAAATCCCACGAACGTACCGTACCTAATGGGTAACTTACCAAAAGGGCGAATTGAACCAAACCCTCCGTTTTACAATTGTGGAGTGGACTATGCTGGTCCATTTTTAATAAAAGACAAAAGGTCACGTGGTGCAAAATTAGTAAAGGCATATATTTGCTTATTCGTGTGCTTCAGTACGAAGGCTATCCATCTGGAGCTTGTCAGTGATCTTACTACCGAAACATTCATTGCCGCCATGAGACGGTTTATTTCCCGCCGAGGTAAACCGCAAAACATTTACTCGGATAATGGGTCAAATTTACAAGGGGCAGATGCGGAAATAAAAAAATTATCGGAATTTCTCGCCTCTAATTCAATACAACGCGGCGTGATCAATTCCATGAGCAAGGAGAACATAACGTGGCATTTTATACCTCCCAGGGCTCCTCATTTCGGAGGGCTCTGGGAGGCGGGTGTCAAGTCAACAAAGAGTCATCTAAAACGAGTACTGAGTAACGCGCATTTAGTTTTTGAAGATTTTTACACTGTGCTTACTCAAATAGAAGCAATTCTAAACTCAAGACCATTATCCCCTCTATCCAGCGATCCTAACGACATGAATCCCTTGACTCCTGCCCACTTCCTAATAGGACGATCCCTAGTAGCCCTACCGGATCCCAATGTGTTGGAAATTCCGGATAACCGATTATCTAGATACCAGAGGGTACAGCAGCTTACACAGCATTTTTGGACCCGTTGGAACAAGGAATACGTAGCAGAGTTGCAAACCAGGTCAAAGTGGAAGATAAATGGTGCTTCTCTTATTAAAAAGGACTTGTTAGTGATAGTGCGCGAGGATAATCTGCCTCCATTAAAATGGCAACTAGGCAGAATCGTGGAACTTCACCCAGGTACTGATGGAATCATCAGAGTAGTCACAATCAAACTACCAAATACCACCATCAAACGGCCAGTAGCCAAAATATGCATACTGCCCATAGAGACTGAAGGTGAAAAACAGTGAAAAACTTTGTTAGTTAGAAATAGTATAGTATTAATACAGTAATAATTGTTATTATAATCACTTGAAACGCCAGCGTTCAAGGCGGGCGGCTTATGTTAATAGTTAATAGTAGTTAAGACGACATCTTGTGCTACCCCCCGGTAGTAGAGGGGAGTGCGGGGAAATGTGCAAAAAAAAAGACATTTTTACCTGAGAACAGAGTCTTCAACTTGCACCCGCACCGACAAGATGCAGGGTGCGTTTAGTGTATAACCAATTCAACAGTAAACCATTAGCATATAGAAAGAAAATGTAAATATTTAGTCCATTAAAAACTATAACGCAAAAGAAGTGTTCTCAACATTTAACACTGTTATTCTATGGCGATTTAATATCTCTATCAGCAATCCCCAACATATTTTACTTTATAATAAAGTGTTTTAAGAATATTTTCCCTAGTAATCTACTCCACCGATCCTAGTCATATTTATTGTTCATAGGATATTGCATAACCCATATATTATAATAAAAATTATTATATAAATAAATTCCTAGCAGATTAAAGTACCTATATCCGCAATGAATAATTAAAATGAGTTTAAAGGTAACTGTTCGCTAGAGAATAGGTAAAGGTTGAAAAATGAGAGGCGTGTGAAGTGGAGCAATTTGACTTGACATGTCGTTTTAATCTACGATTCAATATTGCTTAAAAAAAATAATAACGTTAAGTGTCGGTATCCGTAACGTTATTCAATTGTTACTTGGGAAAATTTATTTTTAGTTCCTGAGTTTACACGTTTTCAAGCGTTCTATGAAGGCAATTCATCTCCGTTCTCCCGGGAAGAGTGTCTGTGATCACAATACTGAAAGGCTGCAGAGAATAATGCGATTAATTTAGGAACGGGTTAGATACGTGCTACAGCTATTGTTTCATACATTTTTTCTCAGGGATTGAATAGATTATGTTTTTGTTAAGAGGAAAACTGAAATTTATTAGGAACTCTACTAGCTACTAATCTTTCCATTCATCTATTCATGACAGAATTTCCTTTTTGAACTTAAAATTACTTAAATTATTGAGGTCACAAAAATATACAGAGTCAGAGAAAAATTCCTGACAAAATGTGACCTGAAAGGTTCGCAGAGTTTATGCTTGAAAACTATCTGTAATGGACTTAGCAATCGGGGGTTGTTGCATTTCAGGAAAAGCGCATGCGGGGGTGTGTGTATGTGACGCCTCTAACTCAAAAACTAGTGAACAGATTTTGATTTTCTACACTTATGCAGTTTAGTGTTGGGTACATTTTCGTTTTTTTTTTAATGCTAGAATTTTACTGTGGCGCCCTCTACGAGGTTTTGAAAATCGAAAATTGATCCTCGTATAGCTCCTTTATTAATCAAAATATAAAAAAAGTTTAAATATAGAACTTATTCAGTATATAGCTCTGCATTCTCCTAAATTTATATTACGTATACAGAGTGTTTGGTTTTCACAGTACAACAAGCAACTTTGTTATTTTAAATGAAACACCCTGTATATTATTATATAATTGAATGCAAAATTGAATTGTCTATGACATAGTATAAGGTAGTCATATAGCTAAAATGTACGGTTGATGAGAAAATCGCGAACTTCCGCTGCGCTAGTAAATTAGATGCCTCTCTCTTCTGTACGTATCGAACCCGTATAGTCTGGTGTTTCTCGCTACGCATTCAAGTGATTTCCAATGCTGCCTAGCGAACTACTGTTGAATACCAAAAACGAAATGTTTATTTTAAGTATGGGAAAGTGCAACGGAGGTGCACACCCCCACTTTTTATTTTTTGAATCCTTCCGATCAAGGCAAAAACAAGCAAAATACAATTTGTGGACATTTCTCATGACATACCCTGTAATATGCATAATCATTCACTTTCAGCAGAATATTATTTCCCTGAATAGGTACGTTCATCTTGAAGGACTATAAATTTTAGCGTTATTTTTCTTTGTTATAACTTCTTATGAGATGATGGTCCCTATTTATAATTTTCTCATCGCGTCTTTCTCATTTTAATAAATATTCCATTTTTTTAAAAATCCGTTACCTCCTTTTCGTTGCTAGCTCTTATTCTGGTCATAGTTGACGAGGTTGACGAAAATATAATAAGGATGTGATGTTCCCACTGCAATTTATTATAAGCTGTTGCTTGGAAGAGGCTAACATCTCGCAACAGTTGTGGCTTGTTGCATTAAAAATGAGGAATCTGCGATTGCTTTAACTTAATTATCAGTTTTTTTCGCTAGAAAACTTTCCACGAAACTCTATACCTAAGGCAGTTTTTAACAGAGCATGTTCTAATTCTAAATTCTACCCCGATTGTGAAATAACTTTAAATCAATGACGTTTTTTGTTCAAGTGTGGAAATCATTTTGTAGCGTAAAATAATCCCCTGAGACAACCTATAACAAAGCCCTTTCTCGAAAGACAATTTCTGAAAGCCAAATGCCACAAATTCAGTAAACAATGGCCAAATAAAAATTTATTTCTTTTTTGCAGGTTCACATATTAGTGACACCAATCCACGGATCTGAAGGAGGAACCGAAATAAAAGTCACTGGGGGTATTCCAAAGCCAGTTTCTCCGAAGCTACCACCGATACATAATGGACAAGGTATATAATTTAAAGTTTAGCTCTATTTACGGTTGATTGCCGTATATTCAAACTTATCACCGATGCCAAGGGGTAACCTATAACCAACCCTTAAGGGAAAAACCAATCGAATGTGAAAAAGGCGACAATTACCAAAAATAAAGATTATACAAAAATTGTGGATTTGGATTCAAATAAGCGCGCGTAAACAATAAATATGTAGTTCATGAAATCGCTGTTTAACGTTGCAGTTCTGCAGCATTAAATTAATTCATAAGTTTGCTGCAAACAAGGACCGACGCGACGTATTCCATTATATTTAAAACAAATCAATAAGTTTAGAAACTTCATAGTAACAAAGTAACAATGCGCTTGGAAGTATAAAACATTATCTAAGGTTTCCGAACGTGATTCACGTCTACCTGGCAAGACAAGCATGAAACCAATTACAAACATAGTGCACGTAATATCACTAAAAACTTTAAATTGCCTTCTAAAGATTACCGTTAGCTGTTAAAATATCCAGGGAGCAAAAACGTTAAAAGGTGATGGTTTAGTAATACCTAAACGAAATTAATTTGTAGATAACGTTATAAACATTTTATCCAAGAGAAGTATTTTAAATGAATGCCTTGACTGCCTTAATGCAACCTTTGCCTTCCTGCTGTAAGCAGGACGAATCATAAAGCGTTGAAATGCTCTTCTGTCCGCTTTTTCGTTTCCTGCTGCCCTAGCACCGATTTCAGGGTAACTTTGATGTTAGTGGTAACAAAAAATTTCAGTTTTTCTCATATGTCTATAGAACCTTGCCAGATAACTCCAGTTTCTTGAAGTCACATTACTAACCATTATTTTTCCACAACAGAATATACCTACAATATGATCAACAAAATTTTCGATAAAGGTTGGCCATGGAATATAAATTGTGTCTTTATTTAAGTCACACGATTGATTTATTTTCGCTTTTTACTCTTGACAACTGTCAAAGTCAGGTTTAGTCGAAACAAGTAAAGACAGAGAAATTATATTTCATGGCTAACCCTTATCGAAAATTTTGTTGATCACATTGTATCCATAAAACCGACAAACAGAAGAAATGTATGCAACCAAACATACACCTAAGTTAATATTTTGTATTTAAACAAATTTCAATCGGAGTTTTTTATTCTGACACATCCTGTATAAAAAATACATTGAAATTAGTTCCGAGAAAATGACTATATCGTTCTTAAAGTGAGACAAGCACTTATTAAGTGTAAACTAGAATTTTTTTTAATTTTTGGTCAATCATTGACTTATCACAAGGATGTACTAATTTTTTTCCTTTCCTCTGCCGAATTTCGAGATTAAATCTGTATCATGTATAAGAATCTTATGATAAATCGAGTTGGCGATTTCCGCAAACATTTATAACTGCCACCAATAAGTTTTTGTGGATCGATAAGCAGGTTTATTTCAGAGGAGCACCGAAATCTAATCAGGATATCGCGCAGCACAATCCGGTATCCTGTAGCAACAAGTGACGCCAATGTACAACAGGTGGCTTAGCAGTTTCGTTCCTGGAATTTTTGCTTGATTATATAGTACTAGGTACTCCAAACATAATATATTTTCTCACGATATCAGACATTGAAAATCGTGAATTTAAAATTATACGCTATAATAATTGTTTGGTTATGATTTTTTCTACAACAACTTCCGTTATGTCTCACAATAAAGTTGTTGCAAACTTTTATATAGCGTGTCCCAAAAAGAAACGGCATCCAGTTAAGGGCATGTTCTTTTTATGAAAATAAGAGGAAAAGTTCCTATTAACATGGGTCCGCAAATGCTTCGATACCGAGATACAGGGTGTTGAAAGTAAAAAATATCGATCTTTTTTTCATTTATTCGGAAATGACTCGGAATAAAATTTTAAAAAGTAAGCAATACGTATGTATGTACATTTGCTATAAGTGGACCATATTAGTCAGTTTTTTCCTTCTCCAGTGGCGTAACTACAGGTGTGTATGTGGATATTTCTGGAGGAAAAAATGGTACGCCACTGTTTTTTTTTGTTTTTGACACAATTTTCAAATTTCTCAACTAATTTACGGTTGAAACAGTCTCTTGAGATTTTTTCCTACCATTAACCGTTTTCGTGTAAATCACACTTCAAAGATGAAAAATGCGAATAAAAAAATAACTCTGCAAATCCGTTTTTTGAATAATGACCGCCTTTAGCCTCAAAATTTTGTTCGAAGAATAGAAGCTTGTCTTGAAGCTAATGGCGGCCATTTTGAACATTATTTGTAAAATAATAATAATAATAATAATAATAATAATAATAATAATAATAATAATCATTCCGGAGTACTATATGAAAAAAAATTTCAACACCCTGTATCTCGATAACGAAGCATTTCCGCACCTATGGAACTTTTGCTATAATTCTCATGAAAGGAACATGCCCTTAACTGGATGTTGTTTCTTTTTGAAATACCCTGTATGATTTTCAGTGCTTAGCTGAAAATTACGGAAACATGATCGATATTGTTGCGTTGCGTTCTGAACTTCCCGTTTAAAATGTCCTAATCAGAAGTAAATAAAAATCTCCGATGAACTTCAAAAAGTGGCTGAATGTTTTAGGACCACTGCGAAGAGAATATTAAAAACTGAATTTCTAAAAAGTTATACTAATTAGATTAAACTAAAGTCGATATTACCTTCATTTATATTTTCCAGACGAAATTATCTATGAAGATTAAATTTTTTTTAACTTTGTTAGTTAAAAACTTCCAATTAAGGTATAAGAACTTCATTTATTATTTAACTTCTTCTAAGCAAAATTCCTTTGCATTTCCCAAGAAATGTGTTTTTTGGCGTTAATTAAGGTATACATTTTTCATCGTTTATTCTTGTACTCTCATAATTTATAGCTTTGGATTTTCTCATAATTTTTATTAGTAGACAGTATTAGACATAATAAAGAGTGCAATACAAGGTAAGGCACTATTTGTATTGATTACTTGGTGTTAATCTACCTATTGCATGATGTACCATCGTTTTGTGGAATAACTTTATTAACCACAAACCACTTACGATAGAAGGTCAATTTCATGAAAATATATCAAAGAAATTAAACATTTTGCTTGAAAGAATGTTTAATTAGAACTGGGATCGTTAGGCAAATAAAAACCTCCTCTCTTGGGGACCCATCAGTCAAACACAGCTTCCCCCACTTCTCCTAAATATATTTTATTAGTCAATAGGAGTAATTATAGGGAAAAAAAATATTTATGCGAAACCGAGTACTATCGTATTTGAAGCTTGTAGTGTAGAAGTAAATAATTTATTTTTAACTTCTTGTTACATGAGATTAAATTGTTTGGCTAATGGAAAAACGTAATGGAGAATTGCTTCAAGATCTTGTATTACATTCTCTTAAATTGTTAAGCGAATACGAAACTTTATTTGGTATTATGAACATATTTTTTATAACGTGCCTTCTTTGATAATCGATTTTAAAGGAACTCTCTAATATCAAATTTCAAACAGATCCGAATATCAAAGGATAATTTATTGAGGCGTGATTACAGAAAATGAACGACATAATTTTCAGGAAATTTATAATTTGTACGCTGATACAGTAATTATCGTCTTTCAATTAATATTTATCTCGCCAACAACATTGTTCCAAGAGGAAAATGATCTCGATTTATTTTGATATTTTTTCAACACGAATTTTTTTTTCAGGTTCTCGTTGGATTAGCCGAAAGCTAGTTTCAGTGCCACAAAATAATTCTGTTCAATCTCGTGCTCGACATCATCTGAGCTGTCAAGGATCAAAGTTACTTGAGCCTGGAGACATACAAAAACATCGACTTGTGTCACGTAGAAGTCCACGAAGAAGTCCCACTAGAAGCCCCAGTCGAAGTCCTGACAGGAGATCTAATTTGTCTTTTAGTAAGTTTATCTGTGGTATTTTGAGATACGAATGTCTACGGGTTTCTACACGCTTATAGGGTTGCCTACCATTTCAGGGAGATTCAGTTTACAGGAAGTTAATAATAATTTTATTCGAAAATCTAAATCTAGTGAGCGAAAATATTAATTTATTACTTCTTGCATATCTCTCAGGTACTTAACCTTTCGTACTAAAATATAAAGTATCTTCAAAATTTAGTTTAGCGTCCCTTAAAAAATCACGTATCATTGATTTTATATTGTCGCTTACGGTCCTTTGAGCCGTAAAGCGTTTTTGTCCGAACAAAAATAAAATCATAGCTTCCCAAACATTTCTTTCAGGTTTCTTTTATAAATCTTCGCAATTTAAAAAAATATTTTGTTTTGGTTAAATAAAGATGAGAATCAATATTTATTACCATTTTTTATGGTTCCAAAAGGTCTGTTGCTCCCTGGGAGTAATTGGGGCACTGTATTATTGAATAGAAATTATCCCGGAAGAGAATAAGACTTTAAAAGCATTGGGAGTCAATTTGACGATTACTTTCTGCAGAGTTAGCAGATTCGACTTCGCGGTTTAATCAGCAAATTTCAGGCTAGAACAAAATGTTCCGTGTGAGACTCAATTCTTTACAGTTTCTTTTTATTTTTTAACTCGATTGTATTAGACTTCACTTGAGTTCGTTTTCACGTCTATTGTTGGATTTAATCGAAACTAAGTTTCAGTTATTTTCTCAATTTTTACATTCGTTCCGTAGTTTAGATCGTAACCAGTGGTTATTTAATCTCTGAAAGCAAATTACAAAAATGAGCCGCCACTGACACGTTTAATAAAAAGTCGTTACTATTTACCTAAGATTCTAGAAGCTACAATAATTTAGTTTGAACTTTCTAAAACTTAGAACTAAGATTCTACTTTGAAGTTACATTTGTGTTAGAAACACATCAAAGGTCTGTTAATAACAGATGGTATAGGTAACTACCGTTGACTTTAACATAATAATTCTGAGGAACTTCCCGCAGACTACTGCAAAATAAAACAAACATGATAGAACATTGCTGTAGCAACAAGTTCGCAGAATAAATATTGCACGATGGCTGTTGGTTAAATCCACTACAAGATTATGCAAAGTTTCGTTCAGGGAAACTTTACTTTGCGGATTTTTATCTCTGAAAGCTACATATCCTTCCTACTTTTATTTATTTGTATGCATACCCGCAGGATAAGCTTCTACTTGGAGAGAATTTTAGATCTAATATTTTCTCTGGGATATTAACATTCTGAACACTTTTCTAAAGCAGGTTACAAAAAGTACGATAACAATATTTATCATTCTCGTGTACGTAATAATGTGTCGTTCATCGTTATCGTTCTGAAATCATATGTGTAGTGGCAGCTTATAGAGTTAAGACTCATTAATTTGATTTGAACAGATGGTAAATTTATTTTAGATATGATAAGTCCATCATAATATAGTAATATGTTTAGGATTTTGTTATATTTACTAAAGTAATATTTTTTTGGGTAGGTATGAAAATATTTTTCAGACATAATCCAGTTATTTGTTTTAATTTGATTATCAGTTTTATTGCATTGCAGTTCATTATAATGCATGCATGGGCGTCCGCTCAACGTTTTCCAGGGGGAGAGGTAAAATATTTTAACCCTGCTATTCGCAAATAAAATTGAAAGAGTCGTTTTATTGAAGTTTATAAAAAGCAGCTACACTGATATTTTTTTGTATACCCTCTTGCGCAAATTATTAAAACATTTCTGGAAAAAATTCAAAGACCGCATTATAAACTCACTCTTAGCATTTTCTAGAATATTACGACTAAGTACAAGAACACAATTCTACGAAGCATTTATTACAATGGACTCTCTCTCTCACGAGATTTTAGCCCTAATCTTCCTATTGTTTCTATTGACAAATAATTTTCTAACCTTTGACATGGGTTAGTATAAAACAATACCGATACATTCTATTCTTGATCCATTAATTAAGAAACCTGCTGCTTTTGTTATCACACAAATTTAAATTGAGGACTAGATGTTAGAAATTGGTTGACATGAACTGTGTAGAAAATATATCAAGACCTGAAAGCAACTTCGTGGATCAATAAAAGTAATTAAGTTTGACGAAAAAGTAATAAAAATCTAGATTAAAGTTGTCAGAGCATCTTGAAAATCAATTCTTTTGAAGTTGTAGATTTGTTTACCTTAGACTGATTTTTTTTATTAAGAATAAAATAAAGATTCAAATGTGAAATACGTTATAGCAATCTTTTATGGTCATTTTAATAAATTTACCCTAAGTTTCTTAAATCACTATCCAGGGACTACTTGGTTTCGACAACAATCTGAATAATCGACCCATAAGGTCTAATTTAGCCTCCGGGTAAAGACGCGTCCCATATCTATCTTGTCAGGCCATTCAATTTTAGTAAACACTAGGCACCATCACTAGGGAGATATAAAATTCAAGGAGTAATTATTTTGAAGTTAGCCTGCCATCATATCATGACGTCTTTTGCAGGAAACCGTAGACCTCATGGTAAAAAAATGTATATTCGAATACGATCCAAATTCGACATGGATGAGATCGTATATCGGTACCTTACCGATAGCAGATATACAGTTCCTTTGACTGAACATAGAAGACAGAAGCGTGACTTAGTACCAACTTAGTTTAAGTAGACTACATAGATCTTTTCTGTAGGTATAATAAAAGTTTCTTCCTTGGAATACGTTAGTAATAATAAATCTTTAACTTTATTAATATTTATGTATTACTGGCTCTGTATTGAGAGCTTGTTAAATCACGACTTCCTGATTATTTCCCAGTCCAACCCAACTTTCATTAATTTAATACCCATCGACCTTCCCTTAAATGTAGTTCCCGTGGAATAAACAGTCTGAACCGCCCATAAGATAAATGATACGAGCTGCTAGTTTAATTAAAGGTATTAAAATCATTGCGTTTCCAAAGTGTATAAATAAATTATCCAAAGCGCACGCATCTCCGTCGCAGCTTTCGGTTATCAAGAAGGACGCGCGAGATCCGACGTCAGTAGCTGACGGTGCTATGGAGTGAATATAACGCGTTGTTACTTTTCCGCGATGACATGTGGAGTGCTATCACCGATAGGATCGCGAATTTCATACGCGGCAGGCGTCAAAAGCGTAAGCATTTTTATGTATTATAGGTAGTAGATAATAAACATTGTTCATACTGAGATAACAATCCACTTTTTTAAGCCATTATAAAAATTTTCTTTTAAACACTTCAATGTTTTTTTTTCAATGTCCTTCTAAAGTCTGACTATTTCTGATAAGTAATTAAAAATTAAGGAGTAGTACTACTGAAAAAATTTAATTCCTGAAAATAAAACAAAAGTAATCTTTAAGTATCATTAACTAAATAATGAATGATAATAACCTTGGTGTTTATCTAGAAGCCATGAAACTTGCTCCTTGGGAAAAGTAATTAAACAAAAAACTGTTTACAATTTCATAGATAACTAAAATATCAAACATTTTAATTTTTCTGTACTTGAAAGGTCTAAAATATACAGCATGATTTATTTTAAAAGATACGTTACTTCTGGTTGCACCGGAAATGAGGTTGTTCCACAATTCAAAAAGAGGTTAAATGGGTTAAGGATTAAAAGCCATCCTGTATACATAAAAGTATTTTAATCTTTATATTTTTGTTGGTAATTATAGTCCTGAAAATATTTTTAAAAATCAATGCGTGTATTGTTTGGCGACAAGCCATTGGCATTTTCAAGCTTGTGTTTAAATTGAGCGTTAATTTTGTAACAAAAATAGAAAATTTGAATTTAAATAGAAAATAATATGAATGTCTAATTTGTTTGGAAACGTATGGTATAACTAAAATACGAATGCAGTAATACATTTAAAATTACGTAATAGATTTGCTATTATCTTGTTGTTTTGGATACTTAAAAGTAATTTATTTATATTAATTGTTATCTTAAATATTTAGGTTGTTGATTAGTAATGCATAGGAAAACATTATTTGCTACTAGTAGTATTTAATCTTAAAAGCAGGTAATGTTTGTAGATTTTATCAGATTATTCAAGTTTGTTATCAATCACGCTTGGATAGTTTAAAAAAAGGTATGGACAACCAAGGGAACCTTTAAAGTGAAAGAAACAATTTGCGGATTTGGATATAAGAGGAAGATTCACAGTTGGTCAGTGTTGTCTATCTTTCTCTTGCACCCGAAGACCTGTTACACTGTACAACAAAGAATAATACAATGATTTTCTTACACTCTCTTCAGACAGAGATAGGATGCCACAAATAATAAGAAAATTTATAAATAAAAGAATATCTGATAGGGTCAGTTAGAAAAGCCGAAAGCAACAAGTAGTTTCTCAATGTTTTTTTTAAGTCAATAATACAGGACTTTTTAACATCGCTGCAAGGTATTTTCCCAAAAATTTCTACCTCTAATAACCAATAATCAGTCCAATATGTAAAAAAAAAATTACTATCTTTAATACTAAAACATTTTTCGTATATCAGGAAAATGCGCGTCGTTTAGGATAATTGATTCCGATATGTTCATTCAATATCACAATCTGATAAAATCTATCAATTTAGATAGTGGAACATGGGTAAAAGTTAATACACTTACTTCCCAAATAATATTTTTATTTTATTTATCATTTCCCTTTTGTATTTTACAAAGAATTTTGTTTTCTTTAAATAAACAGAGTTTCGGAAATGGAAGACAAACGAGTACGTGTAAAATGGTGTCCCTACCCATACATCACTTTTAAAGAATAAACCCTCTCACCGTATGTGGAAGGAAATGTAGTACACGTTCCGTCATAGTCCAATTTTCATGTTTCGGCAATTCAATTTAATTTTAGTGGAACACTTTTTATCTGAACAAGACGTTTATTGTGTAAGAACACGTAATTTTTTCCGAATTTACATATTAATTGGGTTTTATATATTTTTCTATTTTTGTTTTACCTAAGGGTTATTTTTTATCACAACAAGTATTCGGTTGATTTAATGGTCCTTCCTTTTAAATTGCCCCTTTTTACAGTCTAGTGATTATTTGTTTCTCTTCAATGATTCTGATTTTATTTACTAGAATTTCCATCCTTTTGTCCAAATCATGTCAACTGTTTTTCTTTCTTTATAGAAATAAATGCTTTTCAAACTTTGTTGCGTAAATTAGGCTGGAGAAACGTACCCGGTGTAAGGCTAGTGGCACGTGACTTCATTAAAATTGTGGAAAATAAAATTTCTTACAAGAATGTCTAGGAAAGTTTTTGTCTAACATTAATGGTTTGGGCCTAGGAACCGTCAGACACATGCGCGTATTTATTCGGCGCATTGACAAGCACATTATCTCGCACTTTTATTTTTAACACGAAAACGACGTGAGATAGGTTAAAATAACATCAGACTAAAGTTGTAGAGAATAAAATTTTCTACAAGAAACTCTAGAAAAATATTTGTCTAACATTAATAGTTTGGGCCTGGGAACCGTCAGACATACGTGCGTATTTATTCGGCGCATTGACAAGCACATTATCTCGCACTTTTGTTTTTAACACGAAAATGACGCAAGATAAGTTAAAATAACATCAGACTAAAGTTGTAGAGAATAAAATTTTCTACAAGAAACTCTAGAAAAATATTTGTCTAACATTAATAGTTTGGGCCTGGGAACCGTCAGACTAAACACATGCGCGCATTGGCAAGCACGTTAGCTCCCACTCACGACCGTTTATGGTTATAACTTTTTTTCAGTATTTGATTAGCAAACTAGGAATCGGTTTGTACCCTGAAAAGCCTGAAAATATTACACAAAACGATTATGTGCCAAGTTTGGATAACAATGAGTTATTTGCATCCAAGCACCATAAGTCCACCTTTTGCTGTACCTTGGGATTATCCTGTGCCTCATTTCTTCTATTCATTGCTAACCTTATTACAATCTTTTTAGAAACAGCGTATATATTAAATTATAACGTGAAACTTTTGTAATTTGTAGTAAACAAAAAGTTTTTCTCAAGCTGCTTCCAAATGTGAGATGTTGCAAACTAAATTACAGTATCTGTACTCTAAATATATATCTCTTAAAAGTTAGTTTCTCTAATAAAAAAAATCAATTCTACGAAATTGTTCCTTAATTCCCAACCGATTCCTAAACCTTTTCATATATTTCATAGAAGACGTAGAGGATGTGTTATGCTTTTCCGGGACAATTTTGGGGTTCCTGTACGATTTATAGAATCAAGAGCTTTTATGCGGTTTCGGTCAACTCCAAATTATAAAAGAACGCAGATATTTAATTCCGGATTACTTGAACAGGTTAATTTCTATGAAAAGTTACTAAGCAATAAGAAAATCTAAGTCATTTAAGAATAAGAAACAGCAGATACATTATAGATATTATAAATTATTATTAGTACATATGCAATGTGCAAATGCCAAAACTATTTTGGTGCTGCAGGAATACTCTTGGCGATTGTTCAAAACTCTGATAAATGAAATTCTAATTCAATAAACCGAAGCCTTACTTTTAAAAATCCACCCCATGTGTGATTCTTGTTTATTTATTAAAATTCCTTCCTATTTTGCAATGAAAAGGGCAATATTTGCTAATAACGATAAAATTACAATTCTTTCACCAATATTTTATTGTTTTACGCACTTTAACAAAATAAAATAGCCATCACATCTGTTTGTATAACTAACACAAAATCCATACACCTTGTTGACACGTAAACCGAGCAAACATTGCTTGTTTGGGTTCAGTATTTTGCTGTTTACATTTAAAAAGTCAACTGTTAATTAAAATAATGTAATAATGTAAATTTTATTTTGTTTCAAGTGATTATGGATTACCTTACATATAAAAATTTGTTTTGGTTTTAATCGTCGTATTTGTGCTGTTAATTTAATTTGTAAAAGGTAATTGTTCTGTATTTGAAACAATATTGCTGTGATTGCAGCATTTACCATTCGGACTAAAAGCATTATTGACAGACCTGCAGTGAAAGACAATGACAGATAATGACATGCGAATTAGGTAATAAATTATGTAGGTACAGGATACTTAATTTAATCTACTGTGGCTTAACTAAAATATTTTTGTTATCATGTACAAAATTTTTCAGTTACTTGTGTACAATTATTCCAGTCAGTTTTCAACAGGATATGCCCGAATTTTATCTTTTATATATTATTTTGGAGCGCCTGTCAAAAGATTTCTCTACAAGTATCTCAACTACAAACTCAAAATCAAAATGAAAACGTTAAAAATAATATAACAAGCCCCGTGATAGTTTAAAAGAAGAATGGGGGTAGTACAAATGTAGAAATACGTTCAGTAAACCATAGTCAACTCCAACACAGTTCAATCGTTATGGAGTCATGTTGGAAGACTCCGGAACCCGGAATCCGGTTGATTAAATCTTCCGATCAGAAAGGAGACGATCATTAAGAGGGTTTTGTCTTTCATTAAACTATAAACGAGAGGGTTGCAATGCAAACAAGCTTTTAGGTTAATATAATGTTCATAACATTGTCAATGACGATTTTACGATCTAAGAAGATTTAATATTGCCAGCAATTCATAATTGTAACGAAAAGTTTTCTTAGTTCCATACATTTATACAGGGTGTCCCAAAAAGGAACGACGCGACCGCGACGTCCAGTTAAGGAAAGTTGTAAAAAATATCGATCTTTTTTTCATTTATTCGGAAATGACTAGGAATTCAATTTTAAAAAGTAAGCAATACGTATGTATGTACATTTGCTGTAAGTGGACCATATTAGTCAGTTTTTTCCTTCTCCAGTGGCGTACCTACAGGAGCGTATGTGAATATTTCTGGGGGGGAAAATGGTACGCCACTGTTTTTTTTATTTTTGACACAATTTTCAAA
Organism: Hemicrepidius hirtus; assembly: GCA_963082805.1. Classification (NCBI taxonomy): domain Eukaryota; kingdom Metazoa; phylum Arthropoda; class Insecta; order Coleoptera; family Elateridae; genus Hemicrepidius; species Hemicrepidius hirtus. The sequence goes on from OY720162.1 coordinate 33,125,513, forward strand.
TTTCTCAACTAATTTACGGTTGAAACAGTCTCTTGAGATTTTTTCCTACCATTAACCGTTTTCGTGTAAATCACACTTCAAAGATGAAAAATGCGAATAAAAAAATAACTCTGCAAATCCGTTTTTTGAATAATGACCGCCTTTAGCCTCAAAATTTTGTTCGAAGAATAGAAGCTTGTCTTGAAGCTAATGGCGGTCATTTTGAACATTATTTGTAAAATAATAATAATAATAATTCCGGAATATATGAAAAAAAAATTCAACATCCTGAAGCATTTGCGGACCCATGTTACCTAATAGGAACTTTTCCTATTATTTTCATGAAACGAACATGCCCTAAACTGGATCCCGTTTCTTGTCGTCTGTAACCATTGCAAATAAGTTTTGATACCTAACTTTTTTCTTGTTTTCTTTAAAAAGAATTTCTACACCATCCTAAGAATTTATCATTAAAAAATGCAAATAATATCTCACTAAAAGAGGAAACTTCCCAATTTAATGTAAATTCTTGTAAACTTTCTAAAAATATTTAATACCCGAACTTGCATTCACAACAGGTTACACAATTTGAGTGAAGATTGAGGGTGAGGGTTAATAATAGAAGTCGTATTTGTACTAAAAAAAAAATGTATTACCTAAGTTGACAAAACAATAAAAAAAACGTTTAAATTCCTTCTGTATTTGAGTCACCTTTTCTTTCGAATACCTCAAAGAAAACATTTTTTCGTAATGTTGGGTTTAGCAAGACCCCGACTAAAAACTTTAATTAACTGACAGTGTACCCTAAAACATTCACCTGTAAAATCAATTTTATTAAACGTATCGAATACGTTACCTTGCACGAATGTCTGTTTGATGAATTACCTCACCATCGCAATTCCATCGACTAGAAGCATCTCTAGCTTGAAAACGAAATTCTTTCGTACGATGAACTTCAACGTGTGATAAATCATCGATACTGTAACTACTACTCACAAACCTTTGAAAAGTTCGTAAGCTTTGAACAAGAGAACTATGATATATTATAACCAAATGTAAATATCCATCACCTAAATGAGAATAAGGGGCAAGCCCATGGGGATTTCGTTCCCCTGCGCATGTTATGTTAGCTCCGCTGACCATAAAAAATTTACCCTTTATACTTTTCCAATTACTTTCGTTATTGTTTTCCTCTCTGGAGAAACATTCTTCACAATTTTCATAACATTTCTTATTACTTATGGTCGTGTTATCTAATAAAACGGTTAATTCACCATCGTATCCTTTATTTGCTATTATTTTTTTAAATCCTAAAATTTTATATTTAAATCAAACCTTAATACGGAAATTTTATTCGGGTACCTGTGTACTCATACCTAGCAGGACCCATCCATCTAAGTTCTTCACTAAAATGGGCAATGTCTCCTAAATAACCATAACTAACAACATCGGCGTATAAACGCAACAGACGATGGTCGTCATGGACGGATACCAAATCTAATCCCAGGGAATTCCCTAGGATTATATGTAAAACGGCAGTTGTAATATCTGTTGTTCCGTATATACAGTAGGCGGTGGTATCGGTACTTCCCCCTTTAAGAAAAATATTTACCTACACAAAAGTGTTGAACCAGAATGCGAACCATGAACTTTAGAAATAATAAACTGCTCCTAAGTAGACGTTTAGGAAAGAATAGATTGGGAATGTATACAGGGTAATCCAGAACTAAAGTCCATTACTAATTCGTTCTTTAATTTTTTACCTGAAGAGTTAACTAACCTGGAATTATACCAACAGGTATGTCGGTTTTCGGCAATTCCTGTGTAACATCATCAGGATTAATATCACGTAATCGACATTCACGTAAAACTAATCCATTGATAATTTCGGAAACGGTACCATCTCCTCCAACGCAACCTATAGAATCAAATATATCCAAGCTGTGTTTAACCAAAAAATCACGTATTTGATTTTTTCTTTGTGATACAATCACACTAACATCAACCCCAGCAAGATTAAATAAAAATTTCCCATGTTTTTCGTATTTTTTTAAAGCTACCTTTTTCCCACAGTATGGGTTTACAAACAACAACAAATGTTTAGGTCTATGAATAAAAGCTGCAAAATAATTAAATTTTGTTATTATTAATAAATAACAATTGAATTTATACGTACTTGATAATTGATTTTCTATAGTTGTAACCCATTTATTTATTTGAAACGTATCCGAGTGGTTTAAAATTAAACATTTATGCCTCCATATATTATTAGGTTTTCGTTTTGCAAAATGAATTGTAAATTGTTTAACTTCCTGATTTTCTGAAGTAGTACGCGCTTTTGGGAAATTATATTGCACAGAAATTACATTTTCAATTGGAATTATATTTTGTTCTGTAAAATAAAGGAATATGCTGGTAGTAGAGTATCTTGTAATAAAATTATGACACATACCGTATGGGGGTTTGGCGTTATCCCAAACAAGTTGTTTATTATGTAATTTTAATCTAAATTTTTTCTTGTCTGCATAGAAAGTTGTAAGCGGAAGAGAATATTGGGCTTCATCATCCAACATTGTTTGTTCCCTTAGGAATACGTTCTAATAAACCGAGACAATATGAGGGCCGATGTAAACTAAAATCGATATGTAAACACGCACTAGTTACTTCTGTGTATGTTATTGTTAAATTAATTAATTAATTAAATTAGCAAGGAAACTAATATTTAACATTTAAAAATTGAAGCTTGTGTATTGTTAAGCATACCGTTTGTTACTGCGTAATACAATATAGAATACGAAAAACACTTCTCTTATCTACCTATCAATTTGTTGCTGTAAATAATCAAAGGAAATTAAGCTTGCTGGATAGAATGATATTGATTGATTAAAATAAAGAGATTGTTTTAATAATACAGTGGAATTTTCGTTTTAAAGATAATCAAATATTGATATAGAAGTATCGCTAATTTATTGCCCTGTATCTGTGTACTGGATTAAAAATAAATAAATCAGTAAATTGGTACACAGTATGTAAATGAAAAAGGTGTGCACCTCGCCTGAGCTTTCCCATACTAAAAATAAACATTTCGTTTTCGGTATTCAACTGTAGTTCGCGAGGCAGCATTGGAAATCACTTGAATGCGTAGCGAGAAACACCAGACTATACGGGTTCGATACGTACAGAAGAGAGACAGGCATCTAATTTACTAACGCAGCGGAGGTTCGCGATTTTCTCATCAACCGTACATTTTAGCTATATGACTACCTTATACTATGTGATAGACAATTCAATTTTGCATTCAATTATATAATAATATACAGGGTGTTTCATTTAAAATAACAAAGTTGCTTATTGTACTGTGAAAACCAAACACCCTGTATACGTGATATAAATTTAGGTGAATGCAGAGCTATATACTGAATAAGTTTTATATTTAAACTTTTTTCATATTTTGGTTAATAAAGGAGCTATACGAGGATCAATTTCAGATTTTCAAAACCTCGTAGAGGGCGCCACAGTAAAATTCTAGCATTAATCAAAAAACGAAAATGTACCTAACACCAAACTGCATAAGTGTAAAAAATTTAAACAAAATCGTGTAGCCAGTTTTTTGTAATTTTTTGTATTCAGAACGCAACGCAACAATATTAAACATGTTTCCGTAATATGAAGTTTTAAGATCCCCATAATGCATTTAAATTTCCGCTATGTGTGCAACTTATTGGATCACCTATCAACGCAACAAACGTATCCTTGAGATGCGCGGCGTATAAACTGAAAAGCAAGTCCTGAAAGGCAAAATATATACAGCCGTGAAAATTCAATTGTAAAATTTAACCCAGTGTTTTTTTTTGTTTGATAAATTATTGACTTAAATATTTTTGAACGAAAATTGGTTTAAGTTTCCTCTGGAAGTACATCTAAATATTTATGAACTTAGAAGAGCAAAACACATTCGTGAGAGAGGGTCTTTAAGAAACCCTTACCGCTTGAATGAACGTTTCAGGATCGTTTTACGTTTACGTCATGTATTTGTCCTTACGGTCATATACAGAAATTACCCTCCCACGTTTTTACGCATTAATGGCAGATAAATTCTAACTTTATTCATATTATCTTTTTAACCCTTTCTGAAATTTTAAAAGCATTTATTCACTATGGAATTGTAAATTTTCATGCGTGGAATGACTAAAGGGCAATTGCGTCATCGCAATAACATTCTATAAATCAAGAACTTGCCTTCTTATTTTCCTCAAAAAGTCGCAAATCGGTGCCTATTACAAAACTCTGTACAGAGGATTCGAAAATTAAACTGTAGGTCCTCTCTATTCGTCTCAACAATACGACATATCCCTTAGGCTAATAATGTCTGTCACGCAAAAAATATTTACTTCTACACAACCATCTGACTTAAATCGGAAACCCTCTGTTTAACCCTCCACCTGTAGGTACTTATTCCATAACATTTTGGTTTGCTCATTTAGTTCAATAAATTGATTTAAACATTTGTTTTGAGTGTGTTCCTGACAGCAAATTAAAGCACCTTAATTTAATTCTCGTACCTCAACGATTCGCTTATATATTTGAATATTCAGTTTGCTTTAGGGCCTATCAAATACGTCTAACGCTAACTGGAGATCAGAGCAAACGTAACATTTACCTACCTTACCCAATTTAAAGAATATTTCAATAATACGTAAGGGTTTCGTTGTATATTCAAAGACTCGGTTGAATGATTGTCATTTTATCAAGTTCAGATGTGAAATACGAGTAAGCTAAGCATGGAAACTGGAACTAAAAATTTAACGTGCCCTCTGAAGCACAGTCGGTTGGGTATATGTCACCGAGAGTCATTATATTATACCAAACGATTGTATCTCAATTATCTAAAAATCAGGAGGTCCTTTATGCCCTCTTTACTAATAAGTGGGAGACCGACAGCTAAACGTGCTCCCCAAAGTACGGTCGGTTGCACGTATGGCATTTTAAACCCATTCTGGTACTACCCGTAGTGCAGTTCAAGTAAAATATTTAATCCAATGACTTTTTAGATTTGTGGATGTCTCTCGATTCAAATACAATTTTAAGGAGTTTGCATGCCAGAAAATCGATGTGCCTCGCTTTGTAACTGAATAGAATTTACTCTTCTTACATAGGGATCTAGTTTATATAACAATCGATCAAGCGAGCCTTTTCTAGTGAAATTCAAATGTAATTTTGGAGAAAAAACGTAGACAAGATTTCCTTTTAGTTTGATACATCCTTGTATAGGTATCTCTTATAAGCGAGAGGAAAACTTTAATTTTAATCGTAGCTTTAGAGGCGCGTAATGTTTCCCTAACTTCACTTTCTGATTTACATGTTCTCACTGTGCTAATTTGAATTTAGATTTAAATAAATATTTGTGTTACGTAACTACCACATTATCCTCTTCCCTACTACGTTTCAGAGGCTTCAGGCTCTTTAGAGAATTACTACAGCAATGTTATTGTTACAAAGTTGCCTTGTTACTATAACTCTAAAGGTGGGAACGTACCGTGTATTTGTTTTGTAATAAACACTATTCGCAACACCCAAAAGGATTAAACAATAATTGAAGGTTCTCTACCAACAATTATGAAAAGTAGACGCTTTGTATGTATTGTAGATAAAATTACGGTCTGTGAAATTTGTTTCACTCCGTTATTTGCTGCTAGAATTGCTCCTATTACTTCTACTGTTTGCTTCCGTATTTTCTCTCGTCTACCCAAGCACTAACACTTTTCTTAACAGGGTTCCCGAGAAGTAACAAGCTCGTAAGAAACTTTCGTAATTGAGCTTCTTCAGAATGCATAAGTTTTCTTTTCAAAAACAACGTTCGAAATTATTTTTATTGTTCTTTTAAATTCTTTACGCAAACACTTTTAAAATATTTACTTTTTAAGTCATAAATAGTAATTAGAATTATGATTTATCCCCTCAACTGCCCTTTCCTCTTTATTGAACCTCGTCATTGTCCTCTAATGTTTCGCTTCTCTTTCTCCTCCATTACCCTTTCTTTCGGTATCTATCCCCTCCTCTTCTACCATCTCCAACTCTAACCCCGCCTACTGTAGCCTCTCCTAATCGTAACTTCTCATACTCCTACTTTACCCCTTCCTAATCTCACCTCTCCATATTCTAACAGTTCATACTTTCTACTCCCCATACCTTACCCTCACCTAATTTTCCCTCTTCTCGGGTCTACCCTGCCCCCCTCTTCTCTATCATTCTTTCTGCTAACCTCTCCTCTTCAGCTCCTACTCCAACGTATTCTACTATTATCCACCTTATCCTCCTCTACTCTTTTACTGTACTGTCCTACCCAACTCTATCTCGTCTCTCTCCCCTCCGCTTTCTACAATTCCTCTCCTATTTTGTCGTTTTTATCTTCGACACTACAATTTTGAATATTATTTCAATATTTGGGACTGCTACTTTTTTTGATTTAATATTCAAATAACGATTTCGGTCTACTTCGTAAACTTTACGATTTCAAGAACAAAGCTTTTATCTGGATATGAGAAACTGATACGAACATATAACGAAGTTAAGTATTTGTTCTAAACTGAGAACATCTGTTCTATAAAACTGAATTCGCACTTTGGTAAAATCAGCACCATAAAACTGAGACGTGTGCTTTTAAACTTATAAAGAAGAAATCGAACACATATACTATTGAAGGAATTTCTAGTTTGTAACAGTTTTAAGAACATCAAATAAAAATTGTGGTATTATTACGTTTTGTTCTTTTTATTTTTAGGGTCACTGAATAAAAGATTAAATTAATAAAGTTTTTTTATGTGAAGCTTCAAGGATTCAACGAATAAAAAGTTATCAAGTTATGAAAGCCTTATTACAATTTTTCTTTTTGTGTTAAATAAAATCGAAGGCAAAACAAAAAATTCTTGTTTACTGTTTACTTTGCTAAAATATTTCAAATATAGAAAAGGTGCGTAGTACTTCTAACACCAAGCCTACTTTATAATAAATATTACTACACTAGAAAAGCACCCATAAAAATAATTTCTTTAGAATTTAATATAAAATATTCAGGCTTGATTTTTAGGTACCTATTATAACTACCTATAACATTTTTTTCGTTTCCAAGAAAGGAATTCCTTTGGTTCAATATTAAAAACAGTTGACTTTATATCCCGAATTGTGCTTTCTTTTCCTTTAGTTATGAAAACATAGGTTAGATATAAACATAAATTTATTTTGATATTTTATCCTTTTGACCCAAATTCCCATTTAACATTTTGTATTACCAAGAAATTATTTTTTCAGTGCCAGTCGAATTTAATAAAAGATTTTGACAATACATTGTCTGATTACAAGGACGTAAAGGAAAATAAAAGGCCTAATATTCTTGCCAGGGAACGTTTCGTTTGCACGACTTGATCCGCGTATAAATGTTTCCTGTGAAATAACGGTCGGTTTCGTGAGCATAGGGTCACGATAGGAAAAAAAAAGATTCACATGAAAGGTTCTACACTTAACCTAACCCACCTTCTCTTGAGAAAGGACGAAGAAGAGTCTTCAAGAAAATTAATCAAATCACACCTCAGCATACATGATCGTCTCTCCTTTCAGGAGATTTAAATTTACCTCATTGTAATACGCACATACTTAGCTTAGAAAGCATTACCTTGTTTTGTCATTAATGTTTAACTGAAAGCTGACTGAAATGCGAGTAACTACACGAAAATCCCCTCAACGTCAATAATATGTTGACTTTCCTATTCATTCCAAAAGCAATTTTCTATTGCATTTAATTCCGATCTCATTTTATTACAGCTTACGTAGGTTGCACTAGATTGGTTCTCATATTTCCTCCATCTTGGAAAATTTTGTTGTATGGAAAGAAAATCCGGTTTAGGAAATTTAATGCATTCGAACATCTATTTTCGATCAGTTTTCTTGTAAATAAACAAGATAACACTGTTACATATAATGTTACGAGCTTGTAATACAGTTTGCAGATAAGCAAAGAGAGGATATGTATGCAATTGAATAAAACACGTGATGCGATCGTCTTTCTTTGGTCATGTTTACGACTCGAATAATTCTGTATTGAACTTGACTGCATACTGAATTATAAATTCCAGTTGTAAAATTTTTCCGCGATATGTGACGAGAATATTTCCAACTGGAGCCTGTAAGGATAATACCAAGTTGCAAGTACTCCAAAATGGACTGTGGACGCGTAAATTGGTACAGACACATAAAAATCCTTTCCAAACTTCAGGAAATTGTTTACCAGACGCAACCAAAAAGATATAAATTATGCAAGCGCAAGGAAATTATTTATTCCATCAAAAAAACAAAAGCTTAAAAATCCTACCCCTACAGATAAAATAGACAGTTCCCATTATCCTGGACAAACTTTTCAAGGCGTTGTCTTTACATTTAAGTGAGCAACAATGTATTCCTCAGGTTTCATTTGATTACCATAAATTTTAATATCGCTGTAACTAAAACAAAGAAAATTTACATTTAATACACGTGCCAATTATTTGACAAGGACAATCCGTAGATGTCTGTATCTAATTTCACAGGCAATCGCGGTCCCCTTGTTTCTGTAAGGTTTTAGTAAGATCCTAAAGGAAAAGTCGTTTATCTTTTAACGCCAGCTTGATATGGCATTTTATAACATAAGGATAAGTTACATGGTTTTAAATAAAGAAACGTAAATTGTGTGTTGGAAATATTGATCTTTGCTGAATCGTAAAATTTGCATTTATCAAATGAAAATTGAGTCGGAATGTGTTATACGTGGAAACGCAGATGTCTCAATAAATAAAAAGCTTCTTGCAGAGGAATTTGTAGTTTTTTTTAACCCTTGCAGACTTTTCTTCTGCGTCCCTAAAATCTTCAATAAGGTTTGGAGTGAAGAAACAATTATTTATATAAAATTATTCCAAAGTTTCTCTCGGTCGACCAGATATGTCGTTGAGTTCAAAGAAGATTGACAGAAACGACAATAAAATTGTTAGAAAGTGCAACAAGGATAAACCGATAACAGGAACACCTGCAAATAGCAGGGGCAGCTGTGGGAGTGGCGCTATGGAAATCAGCCAATTAGCGCGCTTTAAATTATCGAGCACGCGCAGAAAATACCAGTTCCTATTATATGTCTGTCCTTTTCAATCTTTTTTGAGCCAATTTGAAAGCAGGTGTGCCGCAGCAATAATACCTTAAAAGGGAATTTTCTCCAAAAAAATTTGGTGTATATTTTCTAGTGTTGCTTCGTTTAAATATTGACAGGGACTAACCTAACAACCCCCTCCTTAATTTTATATCAAATTACTTGTCTTCTTATATTACCCTAAAATAATACAAGAGATATTTACTTACACACCACAAGGATTCTTTTTATTTATGTTTACCGAATGAGATCTATGTCACTGACAATTTTCCTTCGTAGCCGAGTTTATTACGACCTTCAATAAAATGCAGAGAAAAAATATTACAAGTCGCCTCTTTGTCTAAATCTAAAGATATCTCCTTAGGTCAGTTAGATAAACAAAATTGGGGCAACATATAATTCTGTAAGATGATACGTATAATTAAAAAGACAACCAAAAGGAATAATTTTGTGTTATAATATATTTTCCAGAACATAAACCCAAGGATTGTTCTTAATCCAGGTCTCAAGAAAAGAATTTCCAGGGCAAGCTTTAAATTTTCAATTTAATTAAAAAAAATTGTGTATTTGCAATCTCACAATTTTTTATTGCTGACAATTTCGCAAGTGACTACTGCGACTTGATGGCTTGAAAATTAAAACTGGGACGAATGCAAATACGTTTCAGAGGTATTCTATAATTGATCTGGAATGTGACATCTATGGGATCGATTTGAATGCGAAACTTAAATTATAGAATCAGTTTGCATTAAATAATCAATTGAATTGGTTTAGAAAATTTTAGTCAACAACCTTAAACGTTAAAGTTTTACTTGCCCTTGAAGAATAAAATTACTATTATACTGGAGTACTTTAGATTAGGTACCTACTTTAGACTAACCCCGTATATTATGTTCAAATAGGTTCAGCGTAATTAGAGTGAAACTATTATGCAAAATCATGTGAATACACATGTAGGTTGATAATTATTATGGTTACCTGTTGAAATTAATTAAAATACAATATGATCAAAAAAATAATCCGATAAGATTGGCATTTAAAATTAATTGTCATGTTTTTCATTGACCTGCTTAATTTCTATAGTAAATAATCCCAAACTACTAATTTAGAAAAATTTACTCAATCAATGACGTTATAATTAATATTTACAGTTAGGTATAAAGAAATGCGGCGCTAATCGACTACCTACTAAAAGAAAACAAAAACGTGACCTAATATTATTAAGGAAAGGAAATGTTATTTTTTATACCGATCTTATGGAGATTATACACGAACTTCAAATAATATTCCGTAAGAAAAAGAAAAAACTTTCAGACAGCCAGGGAAGTTCAATGTGTGGGAATTGAGGTCTCCTACTTTTGATGAAATAACTGCTGCATTGTAGAGCCGAATCGATGATTCAAAGAAAATTGACAGAAACGACAATAAAATAAGTGCAACAAGGATAAACAGATGGCAGGAACAAACTGCATAGTGGGCAAGTGTAGAAACAATAGCTGTGGGCAACCGCGCGCATGCGCAGAAAAAACTAGTTCCTATTATATGTCTGTCCTTGTCTATCTCCTCTTGAGCCAATTTCAAAGTGGTTTATTGTTTCCATAAAGAAGCAGTGTGCTATGTTCGAAGGTCGTTGCATCTTCGGTCTCTGATCCCCCCGATCCGCTATATTTTCCACCTATCTTTGCAGGCCGCTGCAGGTCTCTCCACCATCTACCTCTGACGCACCCTCTGCCCCCGTGTATGTGTCGCTTCTCCTCCGAGTCTCTCCATTTCTGACCCTCAGTGTCTCCCCTGTCTATAATGACCGTTTCTCTACCCTCTTGTCTCTTAAACGTCTCCGTTTTTCTTCTCTTTTTTCCATTCTTTACTTCTTTCGTTCGCTTCTTCTCTATCTGTCCCTCTATCTCTGATTCCTCGTTATTCTTGATCCCCTCTATTTCTTTATCTTTCTTCTGTCGTTTTGTTCGCCGCCGGCAGACAATAATTTACGATTATTAAAATTTTTCAAGAGGTTTGTGTGCTGAGCGATGGTTTAAAAAATATATTTTTGAAGAGTTAGGTGTGTAAAAACATGATTTTTAAAATAAATCAACTTCTTATATGTAGTAGTTTACTAAATTCTTTTTTTAAATGCAAAGTGGCAGATGGCTGCATTGTTTATTTTACCTTTTAATATTTTTAATAGCAAAAAGTTATTAATAACTTGTTTTGCATATTATTATAACACTTCTTTCAAGTCTCATCAGCACGTCAAGAAGGCCAACACACAGCTGCTTTAAACGAAATAAATTAAATTTCTTTCAAATTCTAATTTTCGGGAAATTTCAATTTAAATCGGTAAATTTTTTAAGTTGCAACTTGTTCGCCTGGAATGACTTCCTTTATCATTATGTTTTTATCTGGAAAACACTTCAATTCTTGGATTTAATAGGGTTAGGCTGATGAGAATAAAGAGAGAAACACTGATTGAATTAAACGCCTACAATGTAAAAAAACCGTTTTATTTTCTAGCTTGCTTACTTTGAATTGCTTATAAGTATCTGTTAAGCGACTACTTAATTATTGGTAAATTAGAAACAAAACCTGTCGAATACGTTATCTCAAGTTGAAGTGATTTATTTTGGCAATTAGTTTTGACGCTAACTTAATCCATAATTACTGTTATCTAGATTTATGTAATCCACATAAGGCGTGATGTGAATAAAAATAATACTAACAGACATGATGCATTAGGTGTATTTAATGTAATTTATTCTTGCAATCGTTTTAATATAAAAAAGTTGCTCTTTAATCACCTATCTCTCTTTAATATGTCAAAAATATTCCTTGGAACCTCATATTTCCATTACATTATTTATTGATATCAGCGAATGTTTTGACTTTGATCTACCGTCGACCGATTTTATTCAAATTTTACCCGTTACCTTCGTAATCTAAACATAATACAACTCTTTAAACTAAATATCATTCCAAAACTTGTTCGGAATAACCGTACGAAGTATTATCATTCGGGTACCTTCAAGATCGAAACTCGGATAAAATTCATATCGTCCTGAAACGTTTCTATTTTAGTCCACACTGTTTCATTTCTAATAATTGTGATAAGGGCGTGCCTATTAGGGCTAATAGTTGTTTATTCGAATTGTAACCACTTACAGAAATTATACGCATGATAGCAAATCGAACCATATCGAAAGTGTATTACTACTAGTATAGATTAAAAACAATTTTTTTGTTTCTTAAAGTTTGAAGCGCTGCAAAAGAATTTTTAAAAGCTTTGCTCTGTAGCTTTTAACACGAGCAGTCTCAAGTTGGCCGTCGTTTAAGATGGTCGATTTAAATTAAAAGTTTTTTAATGCATTTCTAACAAACGGATTTTTCCTGTGTAGTGAGGAAAGTGCAAGAACGTAATTGTAAGAAAATAAAAAAAAGGAATTTATTATTTTAAAGTTAAGACATGTTTTAAAAAGTGTGTATAGTACCTGCATTGCCTGTTAAGAGGATTGTGCTAATGGAAAACCCGTGGAAACTAAGTTGGGACTCCTCGTAAGTGAATTAATGTGAAATGTCATAATTACGAATTTTTTTTTACGCTCAGTGCTCTAGAATTTTTCAAAATAATTTTGTATTAAATTTTTTTTTTGTTTCACTAAAATAATTTTCCTTGCGCTTTTCCATAATCTCCATACCCTACCCCATCCTCCTAGCAATTTATTTTAAAAATGTTTAAGGCAACAATTCATGGATTTAAAACCCTCTCCTTCCCTTATTACTCTATCGTTTCGCATGCGCTTTTATATTCTTCATGGTTTCCTGAATCCTCCCTCTTCTTCTCTCAATACCTTCCCTAACCTAACCTATCCCCCTCCCACAAATTTATCTTTGTAAAAAGTACAAATTTTTACAAATATACCAAGGGGAAGATTCCTAAAAGAACAATCCCTTAAACCCTTTATTTTGCGACTCCTCTCCTTGGAAAATTCTATTTTTGTTACCCGTCTTGTCTTAGAATTTATTTCCACTTCAAGTTACTATGGTACTTTTTTTTATAAGCCTCTACCTAATTTTTTCTTTGCTAAAAATATCTCCAACAATATCATCCCTTTGAAGAAAATTAATAACGACAACCAAAAAGCGAAATCGAAAGAACAGAAGATTTAATCGAATTGCTTCCATTACTTCCTTACTGATTGGGTTCACGAACTCCAAACATAACTGGATATTCTTAAAACTTTTCCAGTATCAAAAAACTATGTTAAGAATTTTTCTTACGCCCCAAAATATTTCGTACATTATAATAAAAGAAATGACTCACCCTTTTTGGATGAATTAGAAGTCCTTGGAAATCTGCAATAAAAACTTCAATTAGATTTAACTTGACCTGGGAATAGAACCGGTGTCATCAAGACCCATATGCATGCAATTTATTAATCTACAACCGGATTAACACTTTTCTAAATTCGCAATCACCATTAAAATATAAATAAATATCGAGTTATAATGAAATTGATCGCTTTAACCGTTTACATGGTAATTCGTGAAAGCAAAACATAAGAGTCGACTCAATTGCCATAAATTTTCACTTAATTTTTCTCCACCAACTGACAGTTATTAGTATTGCTTATGTTTCTAAAACCAAATAAATAGATGCAGAAAAAATGTGAATTAAGCAAGACTGGGTTATTAACATTTTTTTGTTTAAGATTTATTTTTATAATGGTTTAGCAAAGACATTTATTGGAACTTATTGGAAAACTATTAATTATAATTATTTCTTGCACCTCTCCTTTTTTTATCGCTAGACGAGCTTCAAGGGGGAAATTGAATGCGAGTTTTCAGGAAATGGAAAGTAAATTTATTTACAGGATTTAAAAGTAATCATTCTGTACGTGTTTGCTCTTGAAATGCCATTACCTTGCCCTTCTTGCTATTTTTATTAGAATTTTATTTTTATAATAAAGAAACTTAAAATTTATTTATCTCCTTCCGTTGCTTCAATTTTCATATTTATTAGATTCCGTTAAGTTGCTTTGACCTATTTCGGTTGCTAAGGATTATCAAAAACATGAGGGACACAATACTGAACTAATTTAGGCTGTTGAGGATTATCACTAACGCCAAAAGGGCCAAGATCCCATAGGATACATCCGACTTTCCCTTCCTTGATAGATACCTATTTTTGAATCTCTTTGAGAATTATCATCCCCCTTCTGTTGCTAAGGCTTAACACCACCACAATTTTACATTAAAAAAACATATTTCATAATTTTATTTTCCTCAAACTCAATACCTTTTTGTATTAATTTTTAATTTATAAAATAATTATGAAAGAAGTCTTTGAAGTTGGTTTTCAATTAAACACTGAAAGCAAGCATTTCAGTTTTGATGAATAAGCTATGAGCAGACTTATTATTCATTCCCCGTATACTTAGTATTAAATTAATTTTAGGTTGTACTCAACATTTTATATAAGTAAATGGAATAAAATTTAAAATTATTGCAGCATAAATAGAAAATATTGCGTATATTCAATTTTTTAGTTTATTTTAAGTCCTTTTAAAAACCTTAATGTCTTGTTTGTTGTTTACAAAAGGATTTACCGAACCAGGTAGAAGTAAACGTTTTCAAATTTAATTTTCTGTTTCTATAATATTTTTTAAATCAACTGAAATGTTTTCGTTTTTCAGGAAAATATTTATATATGTAGTTATAGTCCAGGAGCTAGCGGTATATTTTAAGACTAATTTCTATCAAGCTGAAATTTTTTTTATGAGCTGGTATGGTTATGTCTACCAAATGTAGGTGGTCGGCAAAATAGGACCGCGGGACATAGAGCGCTAAGAAAAAAAATTGGCCAACTAACCAATCCAGGACGTCAGAGAGTGCTTCTGTCCCGCTCAAATTGTCGAACAAGGTGATTTTTGTGTTTGTTACATTAGTATACAGTTATTAAAAAAAAAATCAGGTTGATGGTAATAAGTCAAATGTCTTAAAAACAATACGAACCCCAAACGGCAGACACTGATTCAGTTCCGACTCTTATGTCGGACAGTTAATTTTTTGTTGTCGGAATGTCTTAAATAACGAGCAAAATAGGAATTAGCTTGATTGAAGTTTGTAAATTTCATCAAAAAATAATTAAAAACAAAAAAAATATGGGCGCTTTATGTCCCGCGGTCCTATTTTGCCGACCACCTACATTTGGCAGACATAACCATACTAGCTCATAAAAAAAATTTCAGCTTGATAGAAATTAGTCTTAAAATATACCGCTAGCTCCTGGACTATTATAACTTAGGTTTGACTCCTCAAACATTCTTTCTTATTGTACGGTCGAGTTTTGAAAATTAAGGTTCTGTGATCCAAACACAGAAGCTTACAGGCACTGTAAGAGTAAGCGAGTGCGAGCTATAGTGCTTGTCAATGCGCTAAACAGGCATGTGGTTAGTCTGACGGTTCCCAGGCCCAAACTATCAACATTAGAGAAATGTTTTCCCGGAGTATTTTGTAGGAAATTTTATTTTCTACAACTTTGTTCTCGTATTATTTTAACCTATCTTGCGCGGTTTTCGCATTTAAAGCAAAAGTTTGAGTTGACGAGTTTTTCAATGCGCCAAATAGAGCACGCGGATGTGTTTAGTCTAACGGTTCCCAGGCCCAAACTATTAACATTAGAGAAATGTTTTCCCAGAGTATCTTGTAGGAAATTTTATTTTCTACAACTT
The DNA here is from genome assembly GCA_963082805.1 of Hemicrepidius hirtus. Classification (NCBI taxonomy): domain Eukaryota; kingdom Metazoa; phylum Arthropoda; class Insecta; order Coleoptera; family Elateridae; genus Hemicrepidius; species Hemicrepidius hirtus. Next base: position 33,141,386 of record OY720162.1, read on the forward strand.
TGGTCTTGTATTATTTTAACCTATCTTGCGTGGTTTTCGCGTTTAAAGCAAAAGTGCGAGTTAACGAGTTTGTCCATGCGCCACATAGAGCACGCACATGTGTTTAATCTAACGGTTCCCAGGCCCAAACTATTAACATTAGAGAAATGTTTTCCCGGAGTATCTTGTAGGAAATTTTATTTTCTACAACTTTGTCTTACACTATTTTGCACTTTCGCTACGTTTAAAAGTGTTTTGCTTGGTTCATGACGTCACGTACCACTAGCCTCACACCGGGTATTTTTTCTATCCTCGCGAGACAAAGTTTGTAAGGACCCCGAAAATGTAATTTCAACTACTTTGATGTTCACAAGACCCTTACAAAATGAAATCTTAATGTTACCCTCCGAATTAGGCACCAGCATATAAATTATATACTTCATAATTGGATTTATGTAAACGTTGTTAGTTACATTTATCATTATTTTTGGTCTACTCCCTGTCAGTATTTAAACGAAGCAACAATACCTAGTGTTATAGGCGTATGTGAAAAAAACTTTTAAAAATTTCAGAAAAAGAATATTTAGCTGAAAAATTAATTCTCTGGACTCAAAGTCAAATACCTACCGACTTGTATTTTTAATTTTTCCGTCATTTACAGGTTCTCAGTTGTTTTTACCATAAGTGTGTTTAGATGTAATAATTCAATGTAAGAACACTCATAAATAGTAAAGTTCCAACAAAAATTCCTCAAAGAAATTTATTTCACAGCTCAAATTACGTTGAAAGCTGTATGTCCAATTTTGCATAAATAAACAATTAAAAAGACCATGTCACAGTTACAAGAACATAATTTGATTTAATTAGCAGTATTCTGAGTTAGCAATAATTAATTATAGTTGTTAAAAATGTCTTGTTTTAAAGCTCAACATGAGATTTACTGATTAAAGGCAACTTTATGTCTGTAAAGTGAGTAACGTCTAATGTCAGGAACCGCAAGGGAATTTATGGAGTTTACCACGTCTTTGTTTACTTACTCTTCATACTAATTAGTAACAAAGTAGATTTTCTAATCTTCCTTACATCCCTAGATTAAACAAATTATTTCATTATATCCCGACATATTTCATCATAAATTTTTTTGGGCAAGGTCACAAGAATTATTTCTATTTCTAGTCTGCATACTTCGACTGAAAATTATTTTGGCAACTGATTTTATTTCTATGGATAACTTATTTCATTCTTTAGCCCTTAGGATTTCAACTGGAAACATTTAATTAATAAATTTATGAAGCTAACCAAGTAGTCGGTTATTAAACTACAGTTTCTATACATTCGTATTCCACGATATCGTTGAAAAGTTTGGGGAACTGAAAGCATTGTTTCCGTAAATAGATTGTATAGAACTTTATGGAAGAATGCACCCAAGCATAAATAAAACAAAGTCCTAATGTTTATTATCTAAACACTTAGTCAAAGGAAAAAGAAAATCGAGTTACGTCAAAGTTTCCCTGAATGGTTTTTGTAAACAATTACAATATACAGGGGGGGTTGTAAATAGAATTCACGGTAACAATCAATCAATGGAAATGTATGCGAAGTCTCTGTCCATTCTTCTTTCTTTTCATTTAGTTACACGTATTGAGTACCTACACGACATTATTTCTGTTATGAATTGGAAAAATAACGAGAAGATTTGCCTTTTATTACAATAGAATGTCATTTATCAATGTAAACGAATGAAAATGAAACACAACGGTTTTCAATCTCTCGCATTCAGTTTTAATTAAGTTCGCTATCGCAATTAGGAAGTTGAACGCAACCAGTTCTCGTTGGGATACTTTAAAGGCTTCGAAGTTTAATCATTAAAGTCATGAAAACTAGGTTTATTTTGTTTGTTGAGAAATAAAACAAAAATATTATATTACTTTCAGAAAATATCCTTAAATTGATTTTCAAATATTTCTTGATAAATTGTGGAAAAACTAAATCTCACTGGTGGGATATTTTATGTTTCAGACAGCTCCAAGATAGCGGAAAATGTTATCCTGAAACTGTTGCTGAAAATGCCATTAATCAAATTTTTAGACACCTGTATTTCACATAAATTACCAATCTTTCAATCACATAAAATAATACAAGAAAAGTCTTTCCCACAAGCTCAAGTTTGACACACTTTGCCGATAAGAGTTTCATCTTTGCGCGGTCGATAATTAATTGCCTTTCTTTTACACCTCTTAAAATTTTTAAATGGTACGCTATCCCCGATTATTTTTGCAGATGGGAGAACATTTATTGAAGCTATGGTTCTGATGTAAAAGCTTCATGCTGGCTCGTGTCCCAAACTTCATCCGCTTGAGTAATAGGAATAATTTGTGATCCATTATAAATAATTCAAACGTCTATGAAACGGTAGTACAATCCCCCAACGCAGTTGTCACTGTGACGCCGCGACCATATCTTCGTACTTGAGTTGTGCAACTGTATTAGCGGGAAGCTGCATCATGCAAATGACGCAGATTGTGGATTATAACTCTTCACCATAACATTATTGCGCATACTGTGTTATATTCATATATTTTCCTGTCTTGGACTAATGTATAAAAATCGTGATATTTCGTAACACTTACTTGTATATATAGGTTAGTGTCTCTCCCGCTAAGTTTTTTCCACAATAAGAAACTTATCACTGTCTTGGGTTATTTAAGATAAATAGAAATTTACTGACACGGTTACTTTTCTTTACTTCAGGTCACAATAACTTAATTTATCACGAACCCTCTAATGTTTTATTAAATAAACAGAGGGACTTCTTTGAAATTTAATTGTTAACTTTTCCCAAAAACTTTGAAACACAACTAAACAACCCTTAACCCGACTTAACTTAAAATAACTTTATATAGTTGGGGTATTTTTTATTTCTCTTCTGTTTTGGACCAGTTAAGAATGATTTATGTGACTTGGACAATTTTCTTTTAGCATCCGTGATCCTAATGGTTTTTTAAGCGAACCGGGAGAATCTTCTAACATACTTAAAATATATAAAACTATAAAAATGTGTCATATATGAAAAATGGATATGTAAAATGTAATAACAATTTTTATAGCCCTAATGCTATAAAGCGCTCTAGGAAAGCTCGTTTTATTTTTATTACAATTTCATTAAGCACGAGTTTATATATAAAGTTGAGTATTACTCTTCGTTAGTCCAGTGTTGACAATATGAATTTGTTCTTGGGATTAAGTTTAACGTGGTGGAAAACTCAAACTAGCAGCTGAAACTTCTAGTCCAGTTTACATGTCCCTTGATAGTCTGCGGTATACTCGTATAAATTCATGATGAGGTTATCCAACCTTGAGGTGAATTGTTAAAAGGGGGTGAAAATAATTTTCTGATATACTTATTGACGCACTGTATCTGAACAAATTAAAATTGCGATACATGTAATGCCATAGTAATCCCAACAGTAGTTTATTACAGTCATAATAAAATATTAAAAGAATAACGGCGTCATAAAACTGCATTGCTCATTTAATATTGAAAGACTCGCATAGTTTCATATAGGACAAGGATATTAATTTAATGTAGCTGTGACGAGGTTGGATAATTAAAATCTATATAGAATGTTTTATAATAAGAACCGGTACATTCAATAAAAATGCGAAGAAAAACGTTCTGTTACATAAAAATGTAAACCTAAGGTTATTAGTATTCGGTTCTCACTTACAGCTGTCGTCGACAGATCATAGATGGCGCTCTTGTAGTGTCCTCACTAAGTACTCATATTTTTATTTGCTTTATAACGATTCTTGAGGTTGTAGTAAAACCGAAACTGATGAGTTACAAAAAGAACGAAACGTATTTTAGAATGTTTCAGTTCTGTCTTTAATCAACTTCCAATTTGCCTCGCTTTTCGATAGAGGGCTCTGTGGGTCTCGTTCTCACCTACGGTTACCATCGAACGAACATAGAGGACGCCACTGTAATGTTCTCGCTATTAATTTTTATATATTTTGTTTCTTTTCCACCCAGCTTTCTGCATTATATGGTAGAGTCTATTTTATTATTATTTCCTTCATTATCGCCGTTATATCACATTCTTCCTATAAAGTTATACTCATGTATAAAATAATGTCGTAATTTTGTAACATTATCACTTGATTATCTCCAAATTATAGCGACTATAATGTCGTCTCCTCTAATTGAGTTTCTATTTCATGCCGTAAGTGCTTAACCAACATAAATTTATTAAGTGTGAGTATTTTTGGATTCTGCCTTGACCTAAACTTTTTATTGTACAAATTGTCCTATACATCCTAAAGCTTCCCTAAAAGCTTTCCACGATTTAAAAACGTACTACACATAAAACTTTATTTTTATTTAGCTTATGGGAACAGTTAACAATGCAACTTTAAAACAACAAGTTTTTCTGTTTCAACCTTACCCGAAGTACATATCCATTATTTCTTTTTTATTTGTATTGCATTCTTGCCACTTCAGCGTCTTGGGTTTTGTTAGAAATAATACACGTCGGGGGTGAAAAAAAAACGTAAAAATGAAACTAAGAAAAAAAAGTTTCCGTTTAGCCTTGTGTTTATTTCTAAGGGTGTACACAATTAATTTTGGTTTTAATACTAAAAGGACATGAATACTGGAAAATGTTACAGAGAAGAATGTTTCCAATTAACTTGCTGTACTAGATACATTCTGGAAAGTATTTGTTAATTTTAATGAATAGGGCGTGAGCTAACCTTAACTGTATTTTGGCTATTAATAATGCAGGGGATTAGAATGCTTACTAAAACATGAGGAAAAAGGTAAAAAATATCCGAAACAATTCCTGTAAGAAGGATCAATTTATCATTTCATATTTTCCTGTGTCTGTTTAGAGAAACGGAAAAGACACTTCTGTGCCTGTTTTTCTACGTCATATCAATATTTTCTGAAGCCATACTGAATTGAGTTCTTGAGACGCAGGAGGCGTTTGAATTGTTTCTACTATTAGCTTTGCTTTCGGTAAAAAAGCTTATTGTCTAGATTCCTACAAAAAAATTCCTGAAAAACCTTTAAACTGGTTCCTGAGCTCTTTAGTGTTAAATATCTTTCAGTAAACAAACTTAATTACATTCTAGTGTTAAATTCAAAAAGGGAAATCTGTGTGTAAACATTTTCACACATTGTATCATTAAATCGATGAGAAACCCATGTTTGGGTATAATCCTGTAGCAGACTCCGAGCCTCCATTAATCCTGTTTACTTTTCCTCTTTTGCTATTCTGTGTTTAATTTCAGATGGTGCTTAACAAACTGAATCGGACAAAATTCAAAAAATCCCTCAGAAACGTAAAAGCTTTCGTATTTTAGCTTCGTAACTTTTTATTATCCCTACTTCATAGGAAACTGTTGCAACCAAAAAAATACAAATTCTGCATCCAAAGGTGCTGAATTAATATGACCTGTTTAGAGCAAGTTTTTGTAAAAAAAAAGTCATGTAACTTCTTCCGATTCTGGTTAACTTGTATAATTAATAATTATCGCAGAACCAAGATTAAATTTCGAGTTATATGTGCACCTGAAAGGGTTTATGTGTGTAAACCGCTTACTGTATTACTTATGACATAACACATATGCGTCAGATAAATTGGATGCAAAGAGAATTAATTTTAATTAGACAACACCGCAACGTAAATAAAATACACGATCCTAGTTAATAGTATTCCAATAAATAAGCCCCTGTTTACAAAAGGAATTATGACGTAAGAGATACTGGTTCTAATAAAATTATGCAAATATGCACTCGGCATAATAATAATAATAATAAATTTCGTACTGCTACTTTTGGCATCTGGTATTTAGTTAATCTGCAGGATGTAATGTTTATTTATTGGAGTGATATACTGTAGGCAGTTAATTGTCTCATGAAATGCGTTCAGTTAAAGATTTTAACAAATTTATTGTTTCAGGATCTCCGATAATCAAGAATGATGTGGCATCTTCGACGACGCACTCGGCCATGGCATCGCAGATCACAGGTAATTCAGCAAAAAATTATGCAGTTCGTTACTCTTAAAAGCTTTAATAACCTACTTGATATTAAAAAAAATGATAACGGTATCATAAACATTTCAAGTGATAACGTTTATTACAACTCTGTGTACATTGTAAAGGCGGCGGCGGCATATGATAATTGAGGGAATTCCATTTGTAAATACCTAAGTAGAACAGGGACAAGGAGACAACTACCCCTAGTGGACTTTGAGGCCAGTGAGAATCCAGAGAGCTTTCTCGAGCTCTAGATTCCAGTACTGTGCCATCTTTAAAGTTGTCAGAGTCTTTCAGAGCTTCAGATGCCCTAAGATTTTAGACTGCATTTCCCAGACTCTCCTCCGACCGTCAGAGAGCCCAAGATTCAATTTTCAGGACCCTCAACTGCAGAGGGGCCTCAGAATATTTAACTTTCCAGCATATAAATCCTCAAGAGTTCATAGAATCTTGCAGAGCTATATCAACCCCAAGATACCGTAGATTCTAGATTCTTGTCTCGCGCGACCTAAAGAGTCTTCCATAGCTTCAGATTCCTTAAGATTTCAAGCCCCCCGAAGGTGACTGCGTTTCCCAGACTCTCCTCCAGCCGTCAGAGAGAGCAAATTCCACTTTTCAGGACCCCCCCTTTCCACCATATAAAGTCTCAAGAGTCTATAGACTCTTGCAGAGCTTTATCAACCCTATATTCTTGTCCAGCGCGACCTAAAGTGTCTCCCAGAGCTTCAGATGCCTTAAGATTTCGACTTCCTGGAGTCCACACCGTGTGTCCCATAATGCAGTTAAAACAACAGGTTCCTATTTTCAGAAACCCCCCCCCCTCCTTAAGGCTAACTAAATATCTTAGTTTCCAACGTATGGAGCCGCAAGTTCCCATTTTCAATACCCCCACCTACTAAGGCCCTCAGAATATTTAAACGTTCCATTATCTAAAGTCTCAAGGGTCTTCTACAGAACCTTCCCCAAAGGCTCCAAAACTTCGAGTATGTGGACTCGACTGCTGTGTTGATAGTATTCGGTTTGGGTGTTGCTCTTGGGGTAGCCTTTTGTTTGGTCTCAGCCCACTCTTATCTTTCTAATTTAAAATCCAAAACGAAAACGCTATATCCATCTATTAGCTGTATCCTTAAAAGTTTGCTATTAATTTCATTAGGAAGCATAAACGTTTACTCTTGTAATTAGTTGTTTAGATGTTGGTTAACGGAGCAACTTTTTAGAATAATTACATCCTATAAATTATAGTTTTGTTTCTTTATAATAGAATCTAGTTTGTTGCATATATTAAATACAGAATTTCCTTTAGTACTCTACATATTATTATCTCGTTGAACAACATGTACCGTTATTGAATGGACATAATAACTTTTACAATATCCACAGGATAATCGTGGGAATTCTCAACAATTCCATGTTCTTCGTTATATCGTGCTGGCGCTATTTCAGAACGATACAACCTTGCCTACCGCACTTCTGATATCTTTATGAGAATCTTCTCCTATTTGTTGCTATTAAACTTAAAGTTCCAATACAGTTCTAATCTGTCACGAATTAGAAATCAAATTGAAGAATCAATTTTTTTTAATTTAATTACCTCGCAGTAAAAACTTTGTGATGTGGGAAGAAGAAATACTCCCACAAAAGAATATAAAATGTATGATAAAAATTATTAAAGAGGCTCCAATTGCGTAGGGTGTTTCCAAAAAAGCTGGTTTCCGCCACTTGTCCCATCGATTTTATGTCAGAATGGCGCTAATAATAACTCAGCAGGTAATTCTTGAGGCAATTTAAATAAAACTCTTTTACGTTTCACTTACCCACGTCACAGAATTGTGGACACTATGATATTTTCATGGAAATACATGCATTTTGTCAAAAAATGTTCTGAATAGTGACTCAAATAATTAATAATAAATATTCTAATTTGGTGATACCCTGTATATATCAGAAGATTTTGTATTTAATTTGTACCTTATGTTTAAAAGCTTAAATCCTTGTATATTTAATGCACTCTAACTCCAGACAAACTTAACTTTTTTCCGAAAATAATAAATAAATAAATTTAACCCTCGTGAATAATAGCCATTATGACATCCCCTGTCTTCACTTTTCAGAATCCCATTTTAAAAAAAAAAACATGTTATAATAATTACCGTCTTCTTTGCATTCCACATAAAAAAAATATGTTAATTAAATATAAACTTTAAAACAGAATTTAAAATAACTTTCAAACTTTAATCAAGCAAGCAAGTTCATTAAGACGCGGTCTGATTCAGACGCCAAGGATTGCGAGCGTCTAATAAGATTTTATTGGAATCCTAGTGTAACAAAAAAAAAAGTGTTAACAAGCTAAATTATATAGTTGATCAATCCTTAATTAAATTACAACGCGCCACAGCTTTGTAACATAACGATCTTAGTTCGATAACATTATTTGCAATGTATACCGCTAGAGTTAATTAAATATCTACAAGACATAATTGATAGATAATAGTAAACGTCCTATAATTTTCAATCGTTAATCATTTTAATTTGACATTGCAGCTGATCAAGTATCCGAGTTTTTACGCTCACATCCGGATTTCCTAGAGCGTTATGTTATGGAGGAAGCCGAATTGGAACAACTGGAACGATGGATAATTAGAAGATCTCAAAGACTCAAAAAGAAACCAGAAGCTGCATCCAAGAACGGCCGGAAAACAAGCTTATCGAGGTGGAAATTCTGCGTGCATGCCGATAAACGACAGATGCTGCAGGATCTCACGCATAGTTTACAGTTGAAACCTACCAAAGATCACGTCCTGTGGGAACTTGCCAACTGTATATGTTCTGCTGTTAACGCAGACGGCTTTAGGTTGGTATAATTAATTAACTGTGCGGTTTATTATTGCTGTAATAAATACCCGAATTTGGTATTAAATTCAGACAGTATTGTTTTGTTAAATCCAGTTTTAAGGTTTAAAAAATTACGACATCCCTAATTTAATGATTAATTTGTTTATTTGGAGTAAATAATTTAAAATAATGTTTTGAGCATAAGCTGCAATATCCAAACTTATATCAATAAAATTTATTGAGAATTTCCTGAAAATAATTCTTTCATGAATCAATTTGGGGAAGATACAATGAGGAAAGGTAAATTGAATACTTGGGATAATCCTTTCGAACATACACTGCTCCTTGACCGGAAAGAGCCTTGATCCTATCCTGCACTGCACAACGGGTGGTTCAAAGAAGATTGACAGAAACGACAATACAATTGTTAGAAAGTGCAACAAGGATAAACAGATAACAGGAATTAAATGCATGACGCGCATGCGTAAAAGCAAACATCTGTGGGCGTGGCGGTATGGAGATCATCATTTAACAGCCAATTACCGCGCTCCAAATTACCGCGCGCATGCGCAGAAAATACTAGTTCCTATGAATCTTCTTTGAACCAATTTCAAAGCGGTATGTTCTTTCCATAAAGGAGCAGTGTATGTTCGAAGGATAATCGTAGGGAAGAAACCGGGGTGAAATTTTTTTTATAAAAATTGCATCAATCCACATTTGACTTCCGCTCCAAAAAGCGTGCTGGGATTAAACCCGCCACTATAACACATTGTCCTAGCGCATAAGCGGCTAGAAAGTATCATTTTCGTGCCGTTTTCAGAAAACTGTAATTAAACTCTGCATAAACTAACTAAACCACTAATCTAGTCTCTGCTTCTCATGCAAATGTATGATATATTTTACATTTAGATACTCATCTAATTAGATTACTGATAAAATAGAAGTTTGTAGTGTCAGATAATGAAACCGAGCATGTAAATGGTATATACGTTTCTGGAAACGTACAATAACAATTTAATTCTGTTATAGTAATGAAGTTAATTTGTTTGTGGGTGAATGTAACGTGTGATACAAACTTAACACTTTAATGTAAATATTTTTTTTAAAGTTAAGTTTAATACGCAAGGTATGTGGGAATTACTGTCAAGTGGTAAAGTACGAATAAGTTTAAAAAGAATCCACTTGCCAATAATCAAGAGAGCCATAAACAAAACTTTTTCCTATATAGATTTATGTAACAGTTTATAAACCAATTACAAGTCAGTAAACTTTTGTATTGCCATGTGGGTAGTTATTTTTATAACTTAGCCATTTGTTGAACCCTATACCCTTTCGTTTATTTAATTATAAGAACTAATACAGAATGTAATAAAATTTAGAAAATAAACCTTGAGGGTTGCAAAATCTAGCTTCATTTATTGTAATCAACGTCTAAAACAAGATCCTTGATCATTAAACTTAATTTTTTTAATAAAACATGACTAACTTTTTAATTCAATTTAAATTTCCCTAATCTGAGTAAGTTGTCAAAATTTACGTCCAGTAAATTTTTGTAATGCTACTGCGATCAACCTACTTCTTTGAACCGGAATCAAAGTCAATGGGGACTTAAAAAAGCGAACGGAGGCGACAAAGTGCCAATTCCGATTACATGACAGGAATATAAAAAGTTCTAAACTGTGGTATTTATGAAAAAATTAAGTTTCCGCTACATTTCCCTGAATTTTCTACTACTTTGGAACTTTAATTTTAAAATATTTAAGTCGGTCGGCATCTGGTTATCGTAATTAGAATATGTCTTCGTTTTCAAACTCTAATTAGCGTCTAAGACCCGGCATAATGATGACACCAAGCGAAGTTTCCATTTATGCGATAGATCACGATTTTCTAATGAGTTTACAAACTACGACAGTTCGCGAATCAATAGGAAACTTAATTTCAAGCTTTTCAGCCTACTCACGAGCTCCTTGTCTTTCAGGATATTGTTTCATGCTTTTCAGAATCATGAAAATTATTACCTATTATTTAGAGTTTTCGAAATTGTAGATTCAAATTTAAAATTGTTATGAAATGGCGTGGTTCGATGTCTTAGTTCGAAAAATCTGATTCACGATTGGAGTTTTTTCAAAAATAATTCAGGGTGAAGATAAATAATCTGAAAGGCTTAGAAAGTCATGGTGTATTTACCATTAAATTAATTTTATTTTGATCGTTGATCCGGATAATTTAATTATTTGGACAATAAACGAATTTCCAAAAGCATTGTTTAAAAAAATTTCCAGGTTGCATTTCAAAATACTAGCTCACTGAACCGGTACGTTACATGTAATCCCCTGTAAAAGGCTTCCCTTTATCTAAAGCGAGTTCCGATATAATGAAACTTCAATTCAATAATATATAGGTTCCTGTTCGATTTATTTCCTCAATTTTTAGAAGACGCTTCTCCTAGCACCATAAAGCGCAAAAAATTTATTTTCTCATCCGTTAAGAATTTAAATTTCGTTTATTAAACTTAAAACTGTGAATTAATACACCAACATATTAAAAAGGGATATTTACATTTACGACCCTTTAAAACCCTTATTAGCAAATTAATTAATTCCTGTTCGTGCTTTCCTCTCGAAACAATCATTTTAAGTACTTCCACCCTGACCGTTTAATATTTTAAATTCTTCCTTTTTCTTTACAGATTATATTTACAAGATCCAGCAGGCTGTGATTGCTTGGTACAATATTTGGGACAAGAATGTAAACCTGATGATGGTGAACCTAAATTACAAAAGCTGAAAAGTGGAGTCAGCATCCCAATTTACGTGGCCCGGACACGTGAACCCGTGCGATTCTCAAGGGGTGATACTGATCCTCGTTTTCCGGACGGTATATCGGATGGGGTAAGGAGGTTTTACACGTGTTGCAGGTTCTACTCCCATTACGGTAGAAGTTTCCATGGTATTTTTATAATATCGGTTTTTTAAATTAAAATTAACGCCCTGTATAAAAATTGTAAGCCCTACCAAAAAAATTCCTAGATCGCAAAACTCCAACCCACTTTAATTCAAATAAATTACCCGTCCCTATTGGTGCCTCTCTCTCACTCTCTGTTTATCTCCCTCCTTTGTACATGGTACATTTTTGTTTAATTTGAGAATACAATACAACTTTTTTTGTCTCTTGTATTGTAAATTCTATTAAACTCGCTGCATCGCAGCGAGTAGCATTTTACAGCCCTCCACATACAGAGTTTGTAATCTCTTGAAGGATATCGGTTGGTGTTTCATCAATTCCGAATGAGTTTTTCAGCTAGAGATTTAGAATGATTGATTTTGGTTTTTGTGAGCCACTTGGGAACTGTCGGAATGAGTTTCGATGTCGATGTATGTGAATGTGGTGTTAAAGGGATTATCTGTACGGGAAGTTGAAAAAAAAATTCAGGAAGTACAACTGTTTACTAAAAGGATTTATTAATAACCTTTAAGGAAATGTAATCTGCTAAAAGTTTTAATTAGTTCTCGTTTAATAATAACTCAGTCAAATACTAGTATCAAAAGGTTGTATAAGAATTTAAAACAGAAAGGGGGAATATAAATCGCTTTTGATCCAACAATTTACTGAAGCCTGTATTATTAATTTAGATTATTATACAAAAGCTTTAAATACTACGAATTTTCCTTAAATTACATATTAACTACTAAACTCGTTGCTGTTAAAGCAAATCTGTTTTAATTGACCCGGATGTTAAAATGCAGAAATTCAGGAAATCATGGAATTGCCATGACAACGTTGATTGTTTCTTAAGTCGTATACCTACTACCTCATTAATGGTTTCATTGAAATTAAGGAATTTTCTTGTAATTTCCGCAAAATTTCCTCATACATTGATCATTGTCTGAATTCGCATTGAAGAGATCAATACAGTAACACACCTGCATGTCTGAACTGAAGTCAAGCTAGGTGCTCCAGAATTATTTGATCGACTGCGAAAGAAAAATTTGTCTTATATAACATTGCAGAGTAAGGTGCGTATCAAAACTGCTGAAGAGTCCTATATCTAAATTTCCTATGCAATATAACACGTTATCAAAGTAACCAAACCTAGCTATGTGCAACTGCATTACAAGCAACTTCTTCTTCCTTTCCCTTATTATCTACTCATTTAAATTTTGCGTCAAATTTTCACTCGTGTTTAAAAATTAAATTACAAACTTTCTGACTTAATTTTTCACATAAAATATAAAACTGTGTAAAGAATTTAAATGTTCGTTCTGGAAAAAAAAACATCAGACTCTTAATTCCCAAATCCTTAATTAGATTTAACCGCCTTACATAAACTATGTAGATTCTGGGTCTATAGAGTGTATGGTAATTAAAGTAAACATTGAGTTTTAACTTTTTACAGCGTAGCATTGGGTATTCGGTCTCGAGGCAAATACATGCATAATTTAAGAGGTTTCATGTTTCTGATGAGAGCAGCGCAGGCATATTCATATTCCTGTGATGTTGTTAAGCTTCAATACACTTTATAACGCGGCAAAGTTTTGTAATTAGCAATTAGTGGTTATTTTAAGTTGCAATTTCATGGAATTCAAATAGTTGAAGTGTAATAAGCAACATTACTGGTCTGAGGAAACTTTGATGAGTTTTCCTAAAGAAAACAGTCGGCTAACAACTTTGAGTTTCTTAATTGAGGCTTTTAAGGCACAAGCAATACAACTCGGTTCTAATTGATTGATCCCACATCACCCACGTCCTAAATTTACAATCCATCAAGATGCTTCTCGTCACGCCACGCCATGTCACGTTACTCAATGTCACCGCACATTTCTTCGCGTCACGTCACCATATGTCACCAGTTGCTACTCGCTACATCTCTTGTCACAACACAGATCACCTCATATTTTGACACCTCATGTTATGTCACGCTACGCCACGTCACGTTACATCACCCAATGTCACCGCGCATTTCGCCGCGCCACATCTCCTAAGGGCACAAGTTGCTACCCGCTATATCTCTTGTCACAATACAGATCACCTCATATCTTGACACCCCATGTTACGTCACGCCACGTCACATCACCCAATGTCGCCGCACATTTCTCCGCGCCACGTCACCTCATGTCGCAAGTTGCGACTTGCTACATCTCTTGTAGATCACCTCATATCTTGACACCCCATGCCACGTCACGTCACCCCACATCAACATTTCTTCCTTTCACGCTACGTGTTATGACGTCAGGTATTTTTACGTAGGCGTTTTGCGAATACCGTACTGGTTATGTATACAACTGTGTCTGTAAAAGCGTAACTAACATTCTGCGTTTTAAAAGGTTTTCTTTTTTATGTGCACCAGACATACAATTCATAAAAGCTTTCTACCGATGATGAAAGAAGGTGTGAGAAATCTCTTTTACTTGAACCTTCTGTAGTAATTCAGTTTCTATTGAAATTATTCGGCCGCCCATTTCTTGCAGATTTTAGCTTTAAATCTGATCTACTCTATTCACATGGAATTATTGACGCACGCTCTGAAAACCATTCTTATCTTTATCTTTTATCGAAAGTACGATCACAAACAGGAAGTAGAATCCTTAGTTACATATTTTCGACTTTTTCAAAAATGCATGTATGCATGAACACTATTGGGGGCTTCTCTACAGAACAATTTTCTACAGTTTCTAAATCCAATTAAGGTCAGGTCAGAATTCATATTGGATGGTTTATTTTTTTAAGTAAGAAGTACTAAGGGTACCATAATCGTGGACTTACCCTGTACATTACAATATCGTAATAAAAAGTTAATTGCAGCATTATAACGTAGTTATGCACGTTTAATCAAACCTGCCATTAACGTTTGTATTTGCATCCCGGTTGATTATACGGTAGAGTAAATAGTCAGCGATTAGTTAGTTTAAGTTGAACACGAACAAATGGCTAATATATAACTGTTTGCTAACGAATTAAATCAGATTCCTCTATAAAATAGTGTAATTAGTTTAACTGCATATTAAATAATTGTAAACGATGCGAATGTTAAATTATATATCTTTAAATCAGCGCCTTATTATCAACTGTGGCTGCCCTTAAAGTGCATATTCGCTTTACTGACTGCAATTTTTTGATATTTATATTTTACCCAACATACAACTTTTTGCAGAAGGTAATCTTAAGAACCATTTTGTTCGGATTAATTCATAAATTTTTTCACGCTCCTAAAACTTTCTAGCAATTTATTACAAAAATTGGTCATACATCCTGGATGTAAAAACTTGAATTGCGTTTTAAAACTCGGATATGATTTAAGGGATTATTATAAAAAGCGAAGATAACCAAATTTCAAGTCTTCACCTTTACTTATTTATTCGACGGAGTTATTACTACATAAGATAATTTTTTTCAGGGGGAAGCTGGACACGTCCTTTGCCAAGCCGTAATGTATCCGGACGGACAGCTCGCTGCAGTTCTAGAATTATGGCGACGTGAAACAGAATCCCCATTCCACGAAGAAGATGAGGAAATAGGCTGTAGCTACTTGGTTTGGGGTGGCATCGCCCTTCATTATGCCCATCTCTACCTTAATATGAACCAACAGCGAAAACTCAATGATTTCCTGCTAGCCGTGGTCAAGTTAGTAATAATTGCATTATCCTGACAATAGTGAACGTTTTCGAAAGCTTGGACGTTTCAACGACCACTCAATTCCCTTGTTATTTCAAAATTCGGGGATGTAATGATAATATGGATAGACACTTGAGTAAAAAAAATAGCTTGCTTGATATTAAATTGGGCTTTGGAATAGGGATTTACACTAAATTATAAAAGGATCCGCTTTGTCCTTTTTATTTCTTATGCAAAGTTTACCGAGCGTATACCCGGTGTGAGACTAGTGCCGCGTGACGTCATCAGGCACGTAAAATACTTGCGCAAAATAATATAAGATGAAATTTCCTGCAAGAAACTCCGGGAAAGCATTTCCCTAACATTACTGGTTTGGGCCTGGGAACCTTCAGATTAAACACAGGCGCGCGCTCTTTTCCATGCATTGACAACCCCGTTAGCTCGCACTCGCTTACTCTTACAGCGTGTCGATCTGAAAATGTTTTGGATCACGGAAACTTTTAAAAACCCGACTGTGCATTATATAGGAAAAAATGTTCGCACATAATTAAAGTCTCCACCCCTATTGCTTCAAGTCATTTCTTTAACGTATCTGAATATTAATATTGTAGGCAGTTTAATTAAACAGAATTCCACACAAATTCAGGTAGGTTAATAAAATATAAATTTAAATGAAGTTGTTTGGAATTTAAACCTTGAAGGTATTTCATGTATTTGGCAAATGTTAATAACTTTGCATTTTAGCTTAATGTAGTCTTTCCGTGGTCGTATTATGAATTGCTAAGTGAAATTCCTGGCGTATTTTATTTGTAATTAACGTAGTAGGGTGATAGGGGATAGAATGAACAACCCAAAAAATGTAAATCAAAATTCCTTTAGGCTCGGAATTTGACGTTCCCTTAATTTTCCAGATCCATTTTCCAAGATATGGTGAGCATGGACTTACTTGTCATGAAAATAATGAATTTTGCCCAAAGACTCGTTGATGCAGACAGAGCATCTTTATTTTTGGTGGATTCCAAGAATAAGGAATTATATGCCACTATATTCGATGTCGGAGTTGAAAATTCCGATGACAATTCTATATTAGAGGACGACGAATTCGCGAAAGTTCACACATCAAAAGAGATCCGTTTTCCTCTTGGGACCGGCATTGCAGGTCAAGTAGCGATGACGGGAGAGGTTCTCAACATCGGGGATGCTTATTCGGATTCACGATTTAACAGAACAGTGGATCAACTTACGGGATACAAGACCAACACCATTCTATGCATGCCCATATTTATTAGGGGCTCAATTATAGGGGTTGTACAAATGGTTAACAAACACACAGGGTACTTCACAAAGGACGATGAGGAAGCTTTTGAAATGTTTGCTGTCTATTGCGGTCTTGCTTTGCATCATGCAAAATTATACGACAAAATACGTCGTTCTGAACAGAAATACAGAGTCGCCCTTGAAGTGTTAAGCTACCATAACAGTTGTACCGAAGAAGAAGTTGATAACGTCACGGATAACTTACCAAAACCTGCATTGACTGTCGATGATTATTATTTCAATCCTTTCGAATGGGAAGACTACGATAAAGCTCGTTTCGCAATTTTCATGTTCACCGACCTATTCGGATTGACCCGCTTCGATAAACAGAGCTTACTGCGATTTATACTCACAGTTCGAAAGAACTACCGGCGTGTTCCTTATCATAACTGGACTCATGGATTTTCAGTTGCTCATTGCATGTATTGCATCATAAAACACTCAGAAAACGTCTTTCGTCCAAACGAGGTTAGTAAAATATTTATTTAACCAATTTTTAATTCCTTTTTTTAAATCTCAACCAACTTGTTGATCTTGACGTTCTATTTTTAACCCCTAAATATTTTCTTTAAAAATAATTGCAGAAAATTAAATTTAAAACGAATAAAAAGAATTATATTTCTTTTTTTGGAATTAATGAGGGAAATATAAAGTTTCATTTAATTATCTTCCCTATTTTACAAAACAAACGGGGACGAATTCTATTTGGATTAAATTTACGCTTGGGTTATTTGAAATTAAATTTAATATAACGAATGCATGAATTTTCGTTCCGTTATAGTTTTAAATCTAGATTAAACTGCCAGAAACAAGCTAAAAGTGTATAATAATATTTTGAATACCCACGGATATAATAACTTTCGTTTATTTAAGTATATCATCCCTAAAAAGCAAGGGTATTAGGAACTAGGGAATCCCTTATCCAAATTGGTGGATAAATTGTTAAAAGGGCAAAAAAGAGGTACTCGAGACGTGGGTGGATTATTAATAATGTACCAACTAAATATGAATTCTATAAAGAGAGTGTCGTCCAAGGGTTGCTATATTTATAGTGGAATTCATTTGATATTCTGTGTCGAGCTCTCTGGGTGGTGAAAGTTCGCATTTTACAGAAACGGAAATAGAACACAGAGATATGAAACCCAGGAGGAGTAAATAAATACAATTTTATGCATTATTCATGTAAGGTGACTATTTTAGTTGTTTTAACTTTGCCTAAAGCTTGTTTTCCAGGAGAATAAATCACGTAGGCGGTAAAAAGGGGAAAAAGTATAATTCGAAAAAAGTATCATACCTTTTCTTTTAGGTGTTTTTTCAGCACAAACCCAACTATTGTTCTGAAATATACACCTTGTTTCGTAATTGTCTCAAATAAATGCACCCGGTCGGTTATAAGTCTAGACGCGCGTGACGTCATCAACCATGCAAGACACGTAAACGGAATCGTAGCCAAAAATGCGTAAGATCAAAATTGTAGAAAATAAAATTTCCTGCAAGAAACTCCGGGAAAGCATTTCTCTAACATTAATAATTTGAGTCTGGGAACCGTCAGACTAAACACATACGCAAAACTTTATTTTCAAAACGCGACACAGAAAAATTTATTCGTACGAGTCAAACCTATTTACTAATACAAAAAAAATTTCTATCCTGAAAAACAAAGTGACAGTCTAATTAAACGTAGAAAAATTCAATTCAATAAACACCCATCAAACACCTACCTACACCGGAATTCCCGGATTCGAATTCCTGCTCACACCGGGATGCAATGTAAAATATTCAGGAAGATTTATTCATGTGTTAATAACAACCAACAAGGGTGAGAATATACGAGCTATAGTTTTCAAGAGTTTTAGAGATAACTTTAAATATCTAAGTTCTTAGGGGTGGTTTTCAGCCTAGAAATTCGCAGATTTACTGAAGTTCACAGCATAATAAGATAATAAAAATAAATTTGTTTTGAAACAATAACCAAATAGTTTCAGTCTCGATAGACAATTTAAAAGGCATCAACCTCGAAAGAAAAACCGAAACCCTATATCGAACCTCTTCTTGTTTTTTTTTTAGATTATTAATTTATCCCGGAAACAGAAAAACTAATAACATCGAATTCAATCTGTTAGAGGAAACAAAACTGTTCTAGCTAAATGAAAAAAAAATATTAACGTCAGTTTAATCTGTGCCCTAATTACAGTAGACATCTGTTGCAGTGTTAGAGACAAGCTGATACACTGCTCTAACCCCAGACAGGAATTCCCATGATGTACGAGATAGATTGAAAAAAAACTTTCAGTTACGTCTCCACCCCTTGAGCAGGATTGGTTTTGGAAAATTTTCCTTCCACGAGTTTTTAAATTTCAAAAAATTAACACTCTTAGCCGAACTGTGGGAGTTACGCTGGCAGTCGGTATTCCGTGAGGAAAGCCCAGCCGTAGGTTAGCTCTGCATAAATATCCGTATCCAGTACATGGGGATTAACATCACCCCACGGTAGCCTATAGAATAAGAATCATATCATATCTATATAATAATTCACAACAGTACGTGCTGAGTTAAACCGGACAAAGTACTCTGGGTACGTTCAATGAAACGTACTAAAAAAACTCTAAATACAGTACAGCGACATCTAGTAGACGCGGGGAAACATTTCAGTATTTTATAAGCATTAAATACAGTTGGCCAATACGCGGAATTATTTAGTCGCTACTACATCCATACTACTATATCCTCACCCTCTTAGAAGGGTATATGGTATATGCTTTTCTTATCATTTGCTCTCCCCAAGACAATTTACGTCAATGCAAGAACCATAAATCACATGATAAACCAATGTTGATAGGTATCGGGATTTTACGTTTTATCGTAAATAATAGTTACGGAGGCGTTAAAGCTCGA
Source organism: Hemicrepidius hirtus (assembly GCA_963082805.1). Taxonomy (NCBI): domain Eukaryota; kingdom Metazoa; phylum Arthropoda; class Insecta; order Coleoptera; family Elateridae; genus Hemicrepidius; species Hemicrepidius hirtus. The sequence goes on from OY720162.1 coordinate 33,161,063, forward strand.
TAGTAAAGCTTTGTTCCTATTTCTTTACTGTAGTATATCGAAAGCGTTACATTTTGTCATGATATTTCTATGATTTACAACAGGTTTGTTAAACAAAAAGCTATTACGAACATTGAGGGCTAGATCAAAGTAAACACGTTTGGGAATTTACTGTTAAATATTAATGGGTTGCTTTTGAATATTTATTATCAAAGTTTGTGCGCACAAATTTGCGTAATTTGCAAATATATGAATAGGGATATGTAGGTACTTGAACTAAAAAAAAAACGGGTGATCAGTGGTAACCCAGCTTTAGCAAATCACTTATAATTATTACAATTTTAATTTTCATATTTCTCTTCAACTTGAACATGAGGATTTACTTGGGCTTTCAGCTAATTGTTATGCGTGTAAGTATATAATTCAATGATAATTCCTTACAGCATGTTGAATTGCCCCAAGCAAAGTCTAAATGTAATCCTAGTCGTATACATAACAAACATAAACCATTTACACGCATAGTTTTCAAAGGAATAACGTAATCTTCATTATACACACGCATAGAATAAGGCATTAAGATAATTCAAGGAAATTTCCTTAATTAATAACGAAATCGAAAATCAAGGCGACTTGATTCGACGTAAGTGCAAGTCACAAGATCTTGATACTCTTCTCACAACTTTTTCCCTATCCTCCCAACTCTTTTCTTCATTTCCTCCTCAAACTTTCACCCCCTTTTCGTGCGCCCTATTATCTAAATACGGTGTTTTACTTTCAGTGCCTAGCATTATTCATTGGAGCACTGTGTCATGACCTGGACCATCGTGGAAAAAATAATAAATTTATGTTAGACACGGAATCTCCTCTTGCGGCCATATATTCAACCTCAACAATGGAACATCATCATTTTAATCAAACGGTTACAATACTGCAACAGGTAATTAATTATTTTGAAATAAACCTTTCTTTTTTTACCCTACCCAGAAAACCGATTTAGGAATGTTAATGTGAAAATTTTTCTTAACACGACATACCATTCTCATTGAATAATTTGTCTCTTGGAACTTTCAGGAAGGGCATAATATATTCAGTAAACTTTCGAGCAGCGAGTACAAACAAGTGTTAGGTTTAATTAAGCACTGCATCCTAGCTACAGATTTGGCCCTGTTCTTCCCTAACAAGGCAAAGTTAACTAAGATCGTCCAAGAAAATTCATTTTCATGGACTGATCAGGATCATAGGATGTTAATTCAAGCGATTTCCATGACCGCAAGCGATCTTTGCGCGAGTGCAAAACCTTGGGACGTACAAGTTGAAACGGTAAAAGTAATATTTGAAGAGTTTTATCAACAGGGAGATGCCGAACGTGCCGCAGGACGTAAACCGATTCCCATGATGGATAGAAATCAACCCGATCAGCAAGCAGCTTCACAAGTTGGATTTCTCACGGGAATTTGCTCCCCTTGTTATACATTGCTGAACACACTCATACCAGAGACTAAACCGCTTTTAAATATGTGTCAAGCGAACTTAAATCGGTGGCAAGAAATTGATAAAAATATACAGGAACAAAAGGATGATGAATAAAATTTTATTCTACGCTCAACTTTGTAGGACTGTGATGATCCTCGCAAATTACACTGTTTTGATGTAAAATTAAATAAAAAGTTTAGTGGAAACAGGAACGACCCTGAAGACCAGCTGGAAAAATAATTAGCCTGAAGAAAATTGACGTAACAGGTTTTTTTTCAAAATTGGCGTCCTCTTAAACATAGCACCCTAGGCGATTGATTAGTTCGCCTTTGAGGACCCAATTATGTACTTTTAAAGCAGTATTAGGACTGCGTAGGCCCTGAAGAGCTTTCAACGTCGGTTACTGTAAAAATTTAGACTTATAACAAGGAATTGTATGTTATTTTTAATTCCTTAATAGAATTGATTATTTGAAATGTTTTGCTATAGAAAAATTTAAAGGGGCACAAATTTCTAATTCATAATCAGATCTTGACTAAATCTCTCCAAGTTATCTAAAAATAGTTTAAAATACAGGGTGTTTTGTCCGTTAACATTTTTTCTCGAAGTGATTAACGTTTATAAAATAACTTGTTATCCAACTATCTTGATAGTTTATAAATATATCAATTCTTTTTACAGATCACCTTAAGAAAATATAATCATGTTAAATAAAAAAAAAATTATTAATTCGTAATCCCCTGATTTAAATCTTCTAAAAATATAATTTCTTAACACTGACCAATTTTATAAGATCTAAGTGTCTTTAATCTTTATAAATGCCTTTTAAGCTATTCATATCTAATAAATTTGTGCAAATATAATTATTAAAACAATTGTAAAGACAACAATTTTAACCATAGCTCGTATTCTATAGTCTAAGACATGGAAATATTAATTTATTATTATGTACTTAAGATTACTTTATACTATACACTGTTTCTAGTCAAAATACGTCTTAAATAAAACTTAAACATTTCTATTTTCATACACATAGATATTAAGATAACAAGATGTTATAGATAATAAATGATAATATGTAAAAAAAAAGTGTTCTAAACGATCTTTACTAAAAAGGTGTAGCTGTTTATTTAAATTGTAAAAATTATAATCAATATCAATAAAATTGTGTTGTTTTAATTACTAGTACTACTACTAATATTTATAAAAAAAAATTAAAAAAAAAAGCCAAGTAATAAAACTTGTGTCGGTTTTGAACCCACAACCATCGCATTCAAAGGAAGCCACACTAGCCTTTGGACAACCCACGCTGAACTGTTTCTATTAAAATGAGTAATTTTATGTAAGCAATGAATATTTAAAGCAATAAAAATATTCTGCAGATCTTTTACATAACCCTGCATAAAGACTTTAGCTTCAATTCTGGAGTTAGTAAAAAGAAAGGTTAAACTTTATCCGAGGGATAAACCTCGGGAAGTTTGGTATATAGTCTCAGGGAAATCTGGGACGTCGGAGAAGAAAGTCGCCAGTTCCTGGGGAAGTCTGAGGATGTTCCAAGAAACTCTGAGTAGTCTTAGGGAAATTTGGGTAGTCTTTAGGAAGTCCCTGGTAAATCAGGATAGTCTGAAAAGTTTCAAGAAATCTGGGTAGTCTTGGTGAAGCCGGAGTTAGTCCCAGACAACTCTTGAATAGTCTCGCGAAAGTCTGTACACTCCAGGGGAAATCTATAGAAGTCCCAGGCAGGGTGTGAAGTAGTCCCACTTAAATCAGGAAAGTCAGAAAAAGTCCCAGGTAGTCTGGATAGCCCTGGGTTAGTCCCAGACGTAACCTCGCGAAAGTTCGTGTACTCCAGAGAAAATCTGTGGAAGTCCTAGACGACTCTGAATAGCCTCGAGAAAGTCTGTGTATTTCAGAGAAAACCTGTGGAAGTCCCAGGTAAATCTGGGAAGTCTAAAAAAGTCCCAGGGAAATCTGGAAAGTCTGAAAAAGCCCCAGGTAGTCGTAGGGAAGTCTGGGTCCCAGACAACTCTGAGTAATCTCGCGAAAGTCTGTGTCCTGGGGAAATCTATGCAAGTTCCAGGTAAATCTGGCAAGTATAAAGAAATTCCAGGTAAATCTGGGCAGTCTAAAGAAATCCCAGGAACCGTTGGGTAGTGTCAGGAAAGTCGAGGGGATCCTATTCCTAGGGAAATCTGGTTAGTCCCTGAGAAGTCTGGGTAGTCTTGCACGTTGCATATACATTTTTTTACTGTGATTTACCACCCTTCGGCTTTACCAGTAGATATACCCTGATGTTAAATTCAGATACGCAACAATCCACAAATTTTTAAGAAGACAAAAGAACGGTGTTCATATATTCTAAAAAGTAAACAATGTCCCTTTATTTATATTGAAAACTACAGAAAATGTTTCATGGTAATAATATTGCAGTATCCTTTTTTTTCAGGAGTACCTTCCCCCTTTCCTTGGTTTCCTAAATCGAAACGTTCGTGATTGATTATTCAAGAAATTCTTCATTAGTTATTACTGTATCAATAAATTTTTCCCATTGTTTTTCCCATGCTTGCAACCCGAATTGTTTTTCTTCATCCGGCATAGCACTATACACCAAAGAATTCTTTGCCAATTGTTTTAATAATTTTAAATCAGCGTTCCTGCTTGCAATTCCCATAAAAGTCATATAAAAATCATAACTCAATCCTTTCGTTGACCAAAAAGTTGGATTATCATAACTAATCACCACAGGATATCCATCAGCTATTAAACCAGCAGCAGGATGATTCCGCATTTCATCAACCAATGTTAACACTTGATTTGAAATTGGAGAAATTTCTATAGCAATTTGACGATCTTTTATAGCTTTCATTACCAAGGGATGTTTATTTATTACAAATCCATGGCCGATACGTTTAGTTCCCAAAATTATTGCATCAATTAAATTAAAATCGCTTGTTGTTCCGAACCATTTAGTTTCAGCAGCATGGAAAAAGAAATCAATACCATTAGAAGAAATTTCCTTTAGTTGAGGGATAAACGAAGTTAAAGGTTCGCCAAGATCTTCTTGCCCAGCCATATCAAAGCCTGCTAATAAATCTGGATAACGTTTTTTTAATTCTTTTACAATTTCCACGTAATTATTAGCAGTTTCGTTAGTAACTTTCCTTAAAGGGCAATAAATTAAACGTGCCCCTAGAAAATCAGGGTAATCACTTTTAAACTGTTCGATTACCTCTTGATAAAATCCTGCTACTTCTATTGGATTATATTCAGTTCCATTTAATTCATAAACTGTAACCAATTTGGCTCTAAACTCAAGATACATTACGTTATCTTCATATAATTCCTTTAAAGCTTGATAAAAATAATCTTTAAATACGGGTTTGTATTGTATAATCGGTTCAACAGTCTCAAAGAGATCTAAAAATTTTTCCCATACAATATTTATATCTGTATATTTTTCCCTGGGATTTTTAACTTTAAAAGTTAACTTGGAACGAACCCAATTATCATAAAAAGGATCTTGATTTCTTAAAGTACTAATTAACGTCCAATTACACGATAAATCTTGCATCGAGTCCATTAAGAATTTAAAGTTTAATTTTTCGTTAATGGTACAAGCGTAAAGATCTTCTCTATGCGTTAAATTGTATTGATATTCTTCAGAAACGAGTGAAGTGTCATGGGCGTGTAAGGCTGCGCCTTTAGGCATTTTTTGAATAAATTTAAAGACCTCGGATTGTTCGATGTTTTTTTGCGAATGAAAGAAATGTTGGGCAGGCGCAAATTTACTGGGATCTCTGAAACCTTCATCATATTCGCTTAGTTTGTACCCCATTAATTTTTTGTTCGCTAATTCTTCTTTTTGGGTTAAAATAATTGATGATCCAAGCATGTATGATTCTTCTTCTTTAATAAATTCCTCTCTAGTTTTCCAAAAATCTAGATCTTCTCCATGCACAGCGAATAAAAACGGCAAGGTAAATGTAAGCACAAACATTATTTTTTCCATAATTTAATTGTTCACTACTAGATACTATCAACACTAAACTAAACTGTTTAGTAAAGTAAAATTATTATATAATGGGTCTAAAGGTTATCGGAGCAAGTTAATCTTTATTTATCTGCGCTATCACTCATTTTAAAGGACTTTAAAAAATATTAGTAAAACTATTGAAAAGAACATTTAGGAATTTTAAGTTTTAATTTGCAGTGCTAACCAAGATTCGCACCGACCAGAAGCAGTAACCTAAGTAATGTACGCCTAATATTTTTTACAGGAATCAGTACTGAAATTATTTCTCTAGCGAATTGAGTCGAATTCGTCTTGACAACCAGCGCATTTTCAGGAATGGAAAGTTTCCTAAAAGGTCTTTCCCGAAGCATCACGAGAACGTTTAAAAAATTCCCACAGTAGCAATTAATTTTCCTCTAATAAGAAAATCGTTCTAATTATACAAAACTGAAAAATATTTGCATTGTGGAAATTCCTGAATCGTAAAATAAGAGAGAAAATGTGTTTTAATTTTATTTGATATCAAACAAAATCCAACTCTCATGTAATAATAATTGTACTCGAGGCCTTAATCATTAAAGCACCTTGGGAATAACATTTCCCGTAATTTTATGTTTATATGATGCACGTGCAGTTTCAATTTGATATGTAAAGGCATCAAACGCTTGTTCTTCCATTTAGAAAGAAAAAGAAACTGTAGACCGACTCTTAAAATCTAAACATTTAACATCAAACTTAATTCGTTTTAGTCGAGGACGTTATTTATTAAAAGAATTACACCTTAATTGTGTAATAAATTACCAAGTATCAATTACAGATAATACCTAAAGCATATAAATGATCTGATCGGGATATTCCTCTATTGACTTTTAAATTCCAACATGCAAGGAATTTCCATGAATGTCCAATAGAATCAATTTTTTAAAAATAAAAGAAGAGTAGTGGGAAGTAAAATATGAAGTTACAGAAACGTATTTAAGTCAAAGTAAATCATGAAAAACTCAATCAAGTCTGTGAAAGTTTCATAACAGTGGCAATTTTCAGGCCATATTTGAAAAAGATGTAAATGTAAGTTAATTTTTTTTACTTGAATTTTTCGATAATGATGATTCATATTTTTTTATTCTACTTAAATATTTATAAGAATCATTAAAATTCCAATAGTTCTAGAAAACAATTTTTTCCTAGACTTGTTATGATTGTGATCTGCATTAATTGTTGTGTCTGTTAATTATACTTTCAAATACGCACAAACTCTGGCGAAGAAAGCATTTACTATTAGATGGTGTAACAAATGCAGGGCGAAGTCTTAGCGATGGATATAAAAACCCCGAATAGTATTTAAAAGATTTTTTTGGGCGGCTACAATTCCACGAAAATATTAACAAGACCTCTTATCAGAATTGCTAAGACATGTAAAATTTTACTGATTACCTATACCGAATAATTATAAAAAATTATTTTTCTTTGTACTAAAAGGGTTACATATTAAGGAAAATAAAAAATCACTTACATTACGATGTCTTCACACGATATCCATTTCCACACTCGAATTCCTGGATGTCCATTTCCCGCACCCACTACACTTTAGTACAGTACAGTCCACTACACTACACTACACTTCAGTACAGTACAGTCCACTACACTACACTTCAGTACAGTACAGTCCACTACACTACACTACACTACACTTCCAAACTACTCTAGTCTTCCTTTAGTTGTCCAAGCAATTCTAGTTCAAATTTCCACAGTACTCATCGTCCCTTTTATTAGGGACATCTGTAACAAAAGAAACATAATTGTGAGTAACTGTTAACAATCATAAATAATTTATAAAATATCGTAAAAATAATTTTAAAAAAATATTTAAATAACGCCAACGCCAACGTATATATAAAAAAATCTTCTAATTTCAGAGAGCTGTATATACCAAGACAAAATAACTTAAAAACTCGATAAAACATGAAGCTAACAAAATTATTATTGTTTGTCTTCGTATTAACACTAAGTGGAAAATCCTGCAGGGCGAGTATTATCGACTCAATACCAATACTGTCCCAAGCCAAATCACTTGTTCAGGTTTTAAGTGGTGACGCAGAAGGTGCAAAGAAAACCCAAGAAAATTTCGTGGACACAGCTCCTGTAGTTTCGCAAATAAAATCCGCAGCTCAGTCTGCATCGGGTGATAATGCAGGGGCGAAAAAGACTCAAGAAAAGTTTATTAAAAACGTTGAAGAAGTAGCGGATTCCACTCCACTGGTAGGTCATATTAAAGGTGGAATCCATATAGCTGCTGGAGATAAAGAGCATGGGCTAGATATCATTAAAGGAGCTTCCAGTTCGACGGGTTCTTTGATTGGTGGTATTTTAGGAGGACCAGCTGGGGCAGTACTCGGGGGTGTAGCAACTGATGGGTTAATCACCGGAATCGATTCGGCGGTTAATAAACAATTCTCCCCTTTTGGAACAGTCGATTTCGTTGCAAATATTAAGGACAAATCTTCGGGTGAAATATTTGATCAACTCGTGTCTACTGGATTAGATTTAGCAGGTGGTAAAGCTGCTAAAAATGCTGTAAAAGATAAGCCCAAGAAACAAAATAATGGACCAGAAAATCCAAATCGAGGTTTTGGTATGGATTCTGATCCCATCCGTGGACAAATCGATGAATCAATTCTTAGACCAGACGATATGCAGGTTGATGTGAATAGCCCGCATTTTCTAGAAACCGCCCGACGAAATACAGGGTTAGATCCAGAAATATCGAGACGATTAGAAGAAATCGATTTTAGAGATGTTAATGACGTGGATGGTACCATGAACTGTTACTTCTGTACTGCTGCAGCATTTAAAAATACTTTTGCAAGTGAATTAGTACGAAGATACGGAATCATGATGGAGGCATCAGGAGCTCCTGGAATACACGATATTGTTAACCTTTTTAAAGAGGTTGGGTTTCCCGATACAAGGCACGTCTTTGAAGGAGATTTAGCCGGATTACGTACATATCTTGAAAATAATATTGCACCCAGACAGTCTTCGGTATTTGCGTTAGCTTTTAGACGATTTGATGGGACTGGTCATGTGATATTGATGCGAGCATGGCGTGACCATAATGGTGTTGGTGGTATTTTAACAACCGATTTCCAACGTCGTGTAAATAATCCGCAACGATTTTCTACTAACTTTCCCAATGCTAGAATATTTTATTTGATCGAACCACAAACTATTACAAGTCTAAGCGACCTTCAGATTAATGATTTAATTGATGGGATGGGTGGTATGACTCTTAGCAGTTTACTAGCATCTCCAGGTAAAAAATCATGTGCTAATAAACGAATTATTGGGTACCTAGCAAGTTGGTCAAGTCGGAGGTTTACTGTTGAACAATCATTACATTTAACCAACGTGATTTACGCTTTCATTTCTATGGACGCTGAAGGAAGTTTAACGATTCCAATCCCAACAGTGTCAAAACAACGTTACCTTGATGTTATGGTTGCCAAACAAGCTCACCTTGCTAAAGGAATGGATTTAAAGGTATCTTTCGCTATCGGTGGTTGGGAAAATTCACAATACTTTTCAGGTGTGATTGGTGATGGAGGAAAACGTTCGAAGCTCATAGCATCAATTGCAAAAATCATACGAGACTTTAAATTTGATGGTGTAGACATCGATTGGGAGTACCCTGTAGCCGGTGGAGCAACCAAGGGTGTTGATTCAGATAAACAAAATTACGTTAAATTTTTAAACGAATTGAGACATGCTATTGGTAATAAATATTTAATCAGTATCGCAGGAGCTGCTGGACAGGAAGCTCTTGAAGGTTTCGATTTAGAAAATATTATTAAAGCCGTTGATTGGATCGGAGTTATGAGCTACGACTTAAATGGTGCTTGGGATTCCCAATGGGGTGCTTATGTAGGACCAAATGCCCCTCTTTACCATGGAGCACCTTTGGGGTATTCGGGTAAACTAAACGCAAATTGGGCTATGAAACATTACGCTTGTAACACAAAAAACCCGAACAAAATCATCATGGGTATACCTTTTTACGGTAGATATTGGTCTAAGACAATTGATGGTAAGGATCCATCTGGTCATCCATTGTTTAGAAAAGCTGAAATGGTTAATGGTAAATATGGTGGGGATAAAAGTTATCGGGAACTTGCAATAACTTGGTTGAGTTCAACTGGAGGCTTCGATAAGCATTGGGATGACAAAACCAAAACACCTTGGGCTATGCATCCGGAAAATAAACTTGTCTTAACTTACGATGACGCAAAATCCATTAAAATGAAAGTAAATTATGCAATTGAACATAATTTGGGCGGAGTAATGATTTGGAGCGTCGAACAAGACGATGAAGACTTTTCATTGTTAAAAACAATTTCTTCCAATGCTTGCAAACAAACTGGTAACAGTATTAACTATAAATGCAGCCCAATTAGGGAAAAACGTTGGTGGACTTGGCTTGAAGATAAAGATAAGGCTGGGATGTGTGGAAAAGGCGCACCCTTATACAAAGGATTTTACCCTTTATGCGATCCAGATGATCCTGGTTACAGTTGTTGCAGTAAAACAGGTTATTGCGGATCCGGTCCTGATTTTTGCGATTGCGAAGGTTGTGTTGACTATGAAAAAAATCCTGAAAAACTGATTGCAAAACCTATTAAACCTTCAAGGCCAGTTCAATGGCATGTAGGGTTCGATGATATAAAACCTGGCCAACCTCGTTGTGGAATCAACGCCAAACCCCTAAAAAACGGATATTATGCTATCTGCAATCCGGATGATTCAAACGCCCATTGTTGTTCGAAATGGGGTTACTGTGGTACCGGAAAGGAAAGTTGCGAATGTACAGGATGTAAAGATTATCGTAAAATATCGATTGCAGATTCTATGAAAAAAGTTCGAAGACCAGAGGAAATCCAATGGCATGTTGGTGATGATGTGGTAAAACAAGGAGAACCTAGATGTGGAAAATCTGCACCGAAAATTAATGGTAAAATGGCGATATGTAATCCAGATGATGATGGAGCACCCTGTTGTTCAAAATGGGGATTTTGTGGTATAGGGGATGATTTTTGTAAATGTGATGGTTGTTTAGATTCTCGTTCTCTTTAGGTTTTAGACAGAAACTTGTTTTTATGTAACGAACTAAACTTAAATTTGTTATCCACTTTTAAATGTTAGATAATAATATTAGAAATAGATACTTAAAATATACGTTCTTTTATATCTTAATCGTGTTGTAAATTTTCCCACTACCAATAATTTTAACTGGACCTTAGGTAGTTGAAAATACAGAAGTTTAATTAAAATTCGTGGAATGTCTTGGAAAGACATCAGTAAAGGAAGAGAGGGGAAGAAAGAAAGAGCACATAGATACCTACCACTTATGATTATTTAAACTATTTTATGTAAAAAAACGCGAAACATTTTGTATATCAATTCCTGGATAAAAAATGCACATTTTTTGTTAATAATATTTTCAAGGACAAAAGTAAAATTATTCATATACTTATCTATTACGTGTGGCTTTCTAATTAAACGATAAATTCGCAATTGAATATACAGGGTGAATCCTAAAAATAAAAAACGCAAGACGCTTAAATTAAAGCAACTGCATTGCATTGTCATGGCCTTCCATAAGTGTGGGTAAAAAGGTAGATATTTCTATCTAAAAAGCAATTATCTTACTTGATAATAATAACAAGCATTTTTTGTAATCAATTACTAATTACCGAAGTGGCTAAATAAGGATAATAATTAATTACATTGTGTAAGTATAAATAAAGCCGCTTTACTGCAGGATAATAATCTGCATAAAATATTGCAACCAGAATAATGAAGGGTCTACTTGTAATCGCTTTCGTTCTTCTTGCAATTGCATCAGTGGTTATAGCACAGGGTGGTAAGTATACTTTTTGCTAATACAAGACTACATAACGAAAAAAATTTAATAATTTGTCGAAATTACTTTCATTTAAAAATCTATAGAAGTAGAAGTTAAAATTAATTTAAAAAAATATTTTCAAGATGTTTTGTGTAGTCCAGAATACTGGAAATAAAAACAAGATCCTACATTTTTAATTCAAAACTTATTAATATTTTTTTTTTCATTGTTTGTTACAGCGGAGGGTGAACCTTGTACTTTACTGAACATCAGATTAGCTTTGCTATCAGTCTGTAAAGACCAGTGTTACTCCGGAACCTTGGCATTGGGAGGTTGCAACGAGGGTCTGCAATGTTGTCTTTTGTCTTAATATTAATCCAAAAAAATTGTATTTAATGTATTGTAAACTGTGTTACAATCAATATAAGGTTTGGTTTTAAATGCAGAATTATTATTTAATCTTAAATTAAAATTTAGTTGAACTTTGGCTCAAACCCCTAAGACTTCGCGAGCCCTAGGTTTAATCTTAAAAACGATTCCATATGATTTTAATGGAAACCGCAAAGACCTCCCAGAATCTTCAGTTACCTCATCTAATCTTAAATTTGCATTTAAATACACGCACATATTTTACCTGATAATAAGAAACATTTTTTAAATAAATTGCTAATGACTGCAATGCCTGACAAACATAAATTATAAACAATTATGCATACGTATCACTTATTAGTTTTTTTCCAAAAAGAGATGGCTGGGTATAAATAACCCCCGTGTTAGGAATAAGTTTCAGAAAGTACTGAAAAGACAACAATGAAGGGTCTATTTGTAATTACTTTGGTTCTCATTACAATTGTAGCAGGAGTCATGGCACAGGGTCGTAAGTATTCATTTTTAAATATATTTTTAATATAATAATAACAAAGGGGTAGAAACAGGCCCTGCGTAGCTCAGCGGTAAAGCGGACAGACTTAAAATTTCGCGAGTTCAAGGAAATTAAAAGTGTCTCGCTTTTAATACAAAATAATATTGTAATGTAATACTTTACATTTTTTCTTACAGAATTGGGTGAACCTTGTGCTTTATTGAACATCAGATTAGCTTTGCTTTCAGTTTGTAAAGCACAGTGTTTCTCTGGAACTTTAGCATTAGGAGGATGCACCTCTGGTCTACAATGTTGTCTTTTGTCTTAATCACAATGTAAAAAAATTACGTTTAATGATTTTGTAAACTGGGTTACAATCAATAAATTGGTTTGGTGTTAAATACAGAAGTATTATTTAACCTTAAGGTTTAGCTTTGACAAGTTCAGTTATAAAAAAATGTATTCCATGTAAGGCAGAAAAATTCGAAGCGGTACAATCAGACGTGAACCCCAAAAATCCACAAAATTTCCAGTAAACATAAACAAATTAATTTTCCTATCTAATCATTAGCTTACGTCATTTTGACCGTCTATCACTAGAACATTTAACAATCTCTTATCACAATAACACTCATACTAACCTCGCCATTTCAAAAGTTTCTCATAATGTAGCGCAACATATTTTATTTTCGGCTATAAATTTTAATGAAGAATTTAAACAATGATGTCAGAATGGCTACAACCAGGTAAGAAAATTATTATTTGTTTTAAACTTATTATTTATTAATTTTAAGATCTAATAGCACCAAATTTAAACATAAACGACGAAACAGAGCCTTTATTACACGCTGATATTAGAAGGAGATCATCATGTCTGAGATACGGTTGGGTTGTATTTTTTATAATTTTTTTGGGTGTTGGTTTGGCAACCGGAACCTACTTATTATTACTTGAAGGTAAGTTTTTTATTTATTGTTAACAAACCTAGACAAAAAAAAAGTCATAAACAAAGACAGTAAATCACTTCTTATCAGAACTGTTTACATGATTGTGCATTTATAGAAATGAGCGGACCAATATCCGAAGACAATTACTCCCTAATAACAAGAAACGGTTGGGAAGCAAAGGAAATGGCTTTCAATATTCCCAAACTGCAAATTCCAGTAAAACGAATAATATTGACAAGCACAAATACTTCTGAATGTAATACAGAAACTCAATGTTCTCGTGAAATACACAAAGTACAAAATGATCACTTAATTCGCCTTCAAGAACCCGACATCGGTTATAACTTCTTAATTGCTGGGGATGGACAAACTTACGAAGGACGTGGGTGGAAGTATCAAGGAATGATTTCTTCCTCTAATGATAATCGTACCCTAGTTGTTGCATTTATAGGTAAGGCCGAAAGAAATATGATTTTCTCTTATACTTAATTAGTTCTTAATTATTTTAATTTTTAGGGGTGTTTAATAATAGTTCACCAACAATCAAACAAATAAATCAAGCAAAGAGTTTTCTGAAAGTTGCGGAAAATAAAGGAAAATTAACGACGTGTTATTCAATAATCGAAGAAGCAGGAAAAAAGAAAACAAACCATAGGGAAGGATTTCTTACAACCATAATATCTTATTTTCAAAAACATTTAAAACGAAAACGTGGTTTTTGTTGATTTAAAAAAATTATTATTTATTGTTTAATGTAGATATAATGCCAATTATATATTTTGGATATTATATAAATAGAAACTGTGATACTTAAACAAAGAATAATTATTGTTAATAGGTTTATCAGAGATAATTTTCTCAAAGGTCAACGATCGGCTTGTTTATAGACTCCTAAACGTAAAGGAAAATTTTGTTCGACCCTGTACGGCTCCTAAACTTCTACGCTGCCACCAAAATTGTACATTTCCATGTACAGGGTGTCCAAGGAGTGCATGCATGGGGATCTCGTGAATGGTAAGAAATCGAGATTTGGTTAAATGAGAAGAAATGTTCAGCGCATTGAGGACTACCACGATCACCATTCAAATTCTATAAATTTTGCGCAGTTTTCAGTACAGGCTGAAAAATCTTAAATTTTTAGTTTTCTATTTCCCTACGTACTTTGATTATTAGGAATTTTGTCAATAAATTTCTTCTGATATGCTTTCGGGGGAAGGGGGCAAAGATTATTTCAGTCTTCAGTGTGACTACATAGAAAGTTCCTTTCTGTTTAACAGTTTGTCTGCAACCATCAAACCTCAGCAACATTTTGCATAATAACCTTAATTATTATTTTATAATAAAGTATTCTTTAGTAAGACAACAAAACATTTGATAGACGCAGCGATAAAGGACTTTTCGGCGATGCAGCATTAATTTTAGGAAATTATTTGGAATTTTTTATATACGTTAACGATAATTATTTAATGATTGTGCAATCACAATGGATAGTTCATGATTGATGACTTAAATAGTGCTACAAAAGGATTTCTGTTTCGCTGATGCAACCGGAAAATAAAGTAAGTGTAAGAAAAAAATTTGATTAGATTTCTAAAATTTTCTTGCTGGGTTTTCTACAGTTATAGGTAATTTTATTTATTCCAATGTTGTTTTATATTATTCAAGGTCATTCGTAGCGTTACGTAGCATTTTTGGTAAAATATACAGGGTAATCAAATATTAACAATACCCTACAGGAAGAATGAACAATTAAAAAATCATTAAACAATGACTGGAATACTCCGAAATCTGGCAACAGGGCTTGTTCTGGATGCTAAGGAAATTGAAGTAAAACTCCAATATTATAACGGATCTGTATCGCAATTATGGAGAGTAGAACCGGCAGGAGGAAAATATGCCTTTGTTATAAACATAAAGAACGGGTAAGACTCTTAAAAACCTTAAGACGACAGTTTTTCTACAGAATTTTCCTTTACAGGAACGTATTGGATATACAGGGTGGAGCAAAACTCGGTGGCAAAATAATAACCTACGTTAGACATGGAGGTGACAACCAGCGATGGTTTCACAATTCCGATCACACCGTAGAATGTGCTGCAACGGGTAATTACGTTTTAGATATACCTGGAAATAAAATTATCCCAGGATCTAATGTAGTTGCGTATTATAAACGTGGAGGACCCAATCAACAATTTGATTTACAATTTCTTTAACGTTAGGTACGCTGCAATATTTTATATATTTTATACTACATCTGTTTTATAATGAAATAAAAAATTAATTAAGAAATATTATTTTTTTGAGACTTTGTGCGGCAAGAAAGTAACTGATTACTGCATGTTTAGGTGCTAATAAAGATGAAGCTTAAAAATATAAAATTTGCTCGGACTAAAACCACAATATTATTATCGGATCTAAGTTCCCGGTGTCCTTGTGGTGGTTCCTAAATTATTTGCAATCCAAACCATAACATATCAATCAAAAACAATATCAGGAAAAAGGAAGCATATTCTAGCTATATAAGGCTTGATTTAAACAGATCCATCAAGTTAGCATGCAACAATGGCTTATCAAAGCGTTATTATAAAAAGTTACAACCCCGATTTAGTTTTGGATGCAAATCTGCTTGACGTAAAACTTCAACATTTTAATGGTTCTTTGTCTCAAGTATGGACAATTGAACCTGCTGGTCATGGAAAGCATTATATTGTAAACAAAGGAAATGGGTAAGAAGAGTAAAATTTTATTTCAAATTATTTAAAATAATAATCTGTAATGCTTTTAGTAAAGTATTGGATGTGCAAGGAGGAATAATTGAGCACGCTAACGTAATAACAACTCAAAAACCTGGTGGAGTTAATCCAGAATGGTTCATAAATTCTGACAGTACTATAGTGACTGCTTCTGGTAACTTGGCTGTGGATATATTTAACGGAAATATTACTCCAGGAGAACGAATACAAATATTTCCCAATAAAGCAACCAATAACCAGAAATTTTTTTTCCAAAACCATTAAAGGCTTGTAAACGTAAATACGGTACCATTTATTATGTATTAGAAGGATTAGTTGTATAAGAACATACGAAATAAACATAACCAAGTAACAAAGAGGTAATTATTTTATCGTAAAAAAGAACCAGAAGTTCCATTCTCAGCTCAAAAAAGTGGAGGTGCGTACCTCCCCTGGACTTTCCCATACTAAAAATAAACATTGCGTTTTTGGTATTCAACCGTGGTTCGTGAGGCAGCATTGGAAATCACTTGCATACGTAGCGAGAAACACCAGACTATACGGGTTCGATACGTACAGAAGAGAGACAGGCATCTAATTTACTAACGCAGCGGAAGTTCGCGAATTTCTCATCAACCGTACATTTTAGCTAAATGACTACCTTATACTATGTGATAGACAATTCAATTTTGCATTCAATTATATAATAATATACAGGGTGTTTTATTTAAAATAACAAAGTTGCTTATTGTACTGTGAAAACCAAACACCCTGTATACGTGATATAAATTTAAGAGAATGCAGAACTGTATACTGAATAAGTTTTGTATTTAAA
Organism: Hemicrepidius hirtus; assembly: GCA_963082805.1. NCBI lineage: Eukaryota > Metazoa > Arthropoda > Insecta > Coleoptera > Elateridae > Hemicrepidius > Hemicrepidius hirtus. The sequence goes on from OY720162.1 coordinate 33,177,802, forward strand.
CTTTTTTCATATTTTGATTAATAAAAGAGATACAAGAGTATTAATTTCAGATTTTAATACCCAGCTAGGTTTCAATCAAACCCCAGATAACATTTAATAAATGCCAAAGTATTTTAAATAGAAAACAATAAAACTGGATCTAAACTTTTATAACAATATTAAGAAGACGTTAATTAAATGTTAGCACCCGGAACAAAAGACTGTAAAACGATTTTATAAACGATACAAATTAGTAATGTGCGACCTTCTGTGAAGGCAGTAAATAAATTGTTATTTACGGACGTTAACAATGATTAAATTATTCTTTTTTATAACAGTTTTAGCCCTTATGACAGTTTATATATTATCTAATAATATCGATGTATCAACAGAACCAAGATTGGTTTGTAAGTTTTATTACTATTATTTTTTTTATACCGATAATCATGCATTGGGAAATTTTTTAGCTTCAGAAACTCACTGTACAAAATATGAAATATATAAAAAATGCGGAGACCAATGCACTAAAGCTTGCATTTCTTATCGTAAGAACTGCGGAAAATGCACAGCAGGTTGCTACTGCAAAAAAGATTTTTTACGAGCCTATTATAATGGTCCATGCACTCGCATTTGCCCTGAAATTCTTCGCTCGAAGAAGGTTATTTCGTTATACTTTTTCTTTTCAGTATATTATATCAGTAAAGTAAGAGAATCAAGTATTTTTTCTTTTCCACTTAAACTGTTTGCGATAGGGATCAAATATTCCGATCATATTTGACTACGTATCTAATATTCGTAGAACACGAATCGTAAATTAATTTCCCAGTGGATCAATATTGTTACCCCTATATTGTAACCCTATCTTGGTTAATTATCTTGGATAATAGGGAACGAGGTAGCTATACCCGTTCCTGTATTGTTTATTTTGGTTTGCCACTGAATTTTTTATTTTTGAATCTTAGAACCCCTGGATTTATAAAAAAAAACCATTTGATCTAACAACAAATGAATCATCATTTACGAATAAGCCCGCTATTATAATGACCTACGACCGTAATTATGTTTTGGGTAGTACTGACAAATTAGTAACACTTCAAAAGAAGCAATACACTAAGGAACAATTATGGACTTTTAGACCAGCGGGAATAGCAAGGCAATTTATTGTCAATGTGAAACTCGACAAAAACAACGAAACGTAAGAACCTTAAATTTTATTGTCATACAATTTATTTTATCGATTGTCAAACGCAACGAAATACTGACAATTGCCGAGGAGTGTCAACACTTTATAAAGTAAAGTTGATTTTACGAAGTTCACCGTCAGGATACGCTTACAATCATGAAGCGTTTCCTATTAATTACTAACTACCCGGAAATAATAAACAATATTTGTTTTTAAATTTCCTATGGTGTTTATGAACACGATTGTTGATAAAAATTTGTATATATTTTAGACGCAAAGTCAAATTTTGAGAAATTGCTGCGTTCCGTTTACGCAATTGCGCGTCAACTCTTACTCTCAATCGGCGATTTGTAACTGTTTGCCTTTTTAATATAAAAAATGTTGAAAAAACTAATTTTGTAAACCTTTTCGTTTTTTACAGCCAAGTACTAGATATACAGAACGGAATATATGAAAATAGCTGGATAATAACGTTTCATATAAAAACTGCAGACAATAATCATAACCAAGTTTGGTACCTAAATTCTGATCATACAATAGCGACTTTTAATGGTAGTTTGGCTTTGGAAGTTTGGAACGGTCACTTTGCTGAGGGAGAACGATTAGTAGCCGCTAAAATAAATACTAATAGCATCTATCAAAAATTCTATCTTGAATTTGAACCTCGAGGATATAGGTGGCATTAAATAATATATAGTTTTTTGTTAAGAAAATATTTTTTTATTAATTGTTATTGTTAAATATAAAATTATTCGATAATAAAAGTTTAATTTATTGGTTTTAATTAAATATTAGCCCCTGAACAAACGACCATAAAACGATTATGAACGTAAATTAGTAGTGCTACCTTAGACTTTAGTAAATGGTACAAAAAAATCGTTGTTTACGTACGTTACAGTAATCTTTTTTTATAGAAATCCTATAATCAAGATAATAATCTAATGAGTTTGTTTATTTATTTCATTTCTAGTTTTCTACAACTAATCAAAGTTGCAGGCTTTCAAGAACGTTGTTGGTCAAAGTTATCGCTAATGGGGTGCTACAGGAAACCTCTATCTTATCATTTTTTACAATACCTACTCTGTATTGCGTCCCAATATAAGACCAAGTCTTTGGTTTGCACAAATAGATAAAGTAAAATTCTTTTAGTCACAGTGGCTTAATGAAAAGTGCAAATAATTAAACCGATACAATATTACAAATAAAAGAAACAGGTAAAAAAAATTGATATGGCTATTATTATTATTATGTAACCAGGGATCAACACTGGACTGTACCTATTTTGCCCTTAAACTTGGAAATTCAAATCACTTACTTTTTATTGTATTAAACACTAGGATATTTTTAGAATAAATAGACAAAGCAGGCTGTGTAATCGTGTATCAACGAATTAAGATAATTTTGAACAAACTTCGAGTGTATCAAACAATATGTCACACACAAGTTAAAGTGTCAAAAACCCCTCGTGAGCTAAAAATAAATCAACTGATAGCTAGTCCTAGAGTCCATAAACCTAAAGACATATGTTTCAGTAGTCTCCCTATTTTTACCACCCCCCTATATACCTTACAGGAAATATTTTGATTTTTTATTTTATTTCAGTAAATCAAAAAGAATCTTTAAATACCACACCAATAGATAGAAGAATGGGATCTCAAAGCGTTGTTATAAGTTCACATCGCGAACTTGTTTTAGACGGACGTGCAACTGAACTAAAACTTCAAACATTTTCAGGAGCAACATCACAATTATGGAATTTTGAACCAGCTGGATTAGGAACGCAACGTATTATAAACAAAGAAAATGGGTAAGAAAAGCTTCAATTCTTTTCTGAACACCCCTACAACAATCGTTTTTTTTTCTTTTATAGTAAAGCCATAGATATACAGGGAGGAATAATTGCATATGCTAATATAATACTACATATAAAGCACGAGGGGGAAAACCAAAAGTGGTACATTAATTCGGACCATACCATAGAAAGTTCTTCTGGAAATTTGGCTTTGGATGTCGATTTAGCAAGTTTTGCGCCTGGAACATTAATAAAAGCACATCCAAAACATCAAGGAGATAATCAAAAATTTTATATCGAGAATGTGTAATTTTTAATTAAATGTACTACTAATAAACGCAATAATAAAAATTAAGAACAAAAGTAAACTTTATTTCACTAGGTGAGTTTATTTAAAATGTCTGTCGTTAAATTAAAAATACTTTTTGAAATAAAATATTGATTCATTTCGATTAAAATATGGGTATGTTATCCATAAAATTTGTTGCATAGTACTAATCCATGCAAACACTATGTATGTACTTTAAAATGGTTAGGTAGCTTGTCACAGCACACCCTCATGAATCACTTAAGATTAAAACTATTACCGACTATTGGTAGAGCGATTCCTTAAATTAATTCACAAATCAATATACGATTCAACAAATAAGAAATTATTTCCAGAAAGCATATCTTATCGATATTTGAAATAGCATTAGGTAAACGGTAAACATATAAAAAGCTTAATTTTTTATTTTTTTGGGCAGATTATTTCCTCCTAGGCATCAAAGTTGCACGCATTACTAAACGAACAATGGCTGGTGTTTTCAGGAATCCAAAATCAGGTCTTGTCCTGGATGCAAGTCAAACCGCAGTAAAACTTGAACATTTTACTGGATTTCCAGCACAGTTATGGAAAATCGAACCAGCTGGAGAAGGGAATTATTACATTGTGAACCAAGGAAATGGGTAAGTACCACATCATTATTTATTTTTTTCTATTCAATCAAATGTTGTTTTTTATAGTAAGGTAATGGATATACAAGGCGGAATAACGAAAGGTGCTAATATAATAACATATCAAAATCATGGAGGAGCAAATCAGAAATGGTACATAAATTCTGACCATACTATCGTGAGTTCTTCTGGTAATATGGCCGTGGATATAGCTAGAGAAAACTACCAACCAGGAACACAAATAATAGCGTACCCGAAACATGGAGCTGCCAATCAATTATTCTATTTCCAAAAATAGTAATATTACTTAATATTAATTATTATGTTTAGAAATGTTTATTATATTAGTGTATGGATTCTAAGCCACTTGTTGATTAAGTAATAAACATAAATGTCGAGAAGTGTCGATTTATTCAAATAAGAGTAGAGCTGTAAAGAGTGCCAGATCGGTCTAGATAAATATTGTGCTTGCCCATCGAGGTAGACCACGTGATGAGCGGTCTCTATGACAACCCATGCAAGTGTAGTTTTTTACCCACCGGGGTAGACCACGTGGACGAAAAAGTAAATAATAAATTTCCTAAAAAAACAAAAACCGATCTACGACTTCCCTTTTATAAAATAATTTAATAAATTATTCTTTAATATAATAAAAGACACAAGCAGGAAATGTTTAAACATTTTATCGTTTTATGTTAACCCCACGTTCTTCCACGTTTTTTTACCCACATTTTTTTCTAGTCTGTTTATAATATAAAAATAAACATTGTTATTATGGAAAAATCCGTTAGGTACAAAGTCGTCGAACAATTTTTTAGGCCTACGTCTGAACAAACAAAGATAATGATTAAAATATCAAAAGACCGTTATGACCAATGGGACCTAATGAGGATAGGGGCCACAAACTTTATATGCCTATTCAGATTAACAGTACGTGTATTACCGAAAGCAACTGTGGATTAAAACATCAAGATGTTTGGAACTTTTATACTTTTATTATTACTCGTAACAGCAGTTTCAGGTAAGTATATTTTTTGTTTGTGTATCTTTAAATTTTTTATCAAAATCAAATAAATATTTGTTCTCATCAATCATTATTGGCTCATCATTTGTATGTAGTATGTAGGTATACTTCGAATATTTTTATGCACGAAAATATCACGTTTAAAGAAATGTGTATAAAAAAAATTACCTAAATTTTAGTTTAAGTAAAAAAATACTGTAGGTGCGGGTCTTCCATTTTTTTCAAATAATTCAAAATTGCAACTCGCGTATTGAGATTGACTGCATATTGAACTATAAGTTCCAGTTGTAGAAAAGTGACGGGAATATTCCCAACTGGAATTACCTAATGGTCTGCAAGGATAATACCAGGACACAAGTACTTACTTTTAAGAATTAAGAAATAAATCATCCAAAATGGATCCTAGACGCTTAAATTGGTGGAGTAAATGCTTTCAAAACTGCAGGAAATTTAGAAAATAAAAGATTGACTCATCTATTTTCGTGAAAATTAATGAAAACCAGTTTAAAAAAATTAAGGGTGGAGTTATGTAATTTTTACAATGGGTCAAGGCTCAGTTTTTTATCTAACCGTAGATAAATAATAAATAAATTACAAGCAAAAAATAAATTAAAATTTAGTCAATAGAAACTAAATCTCTTCACTTAAGACTATTACACCATAGCATTGTACAAGGACAACCATAAAAAGCGACAAATTAAAACAACAAAGACGCTATTTAAAATTTAGTCCACGTTCCCTTGTCGTACAAAGAAAGATTCAATTAAAAACGAAACGTTTTGTATTCTTATATTCTCTCGCAAACGCCTAGCATTAACCCGTACCACAAGTTAAACAAACACACCATAGATGGCGCTAGAATCACCGCTCCCCATCAACATTGCGGTGGTGTTTTCAAATCCCCTAGGTTTCTATTGTCCTTTCCCCTACCGACGTCTCAGTTTGAACTCTTCTTAATAATTTAATAACAAAAACAGTTACGCTAGCGGCCCAAAAAATGTTTGGTATATGGCTTCAACACAGCGATTTAGTACTGGATGCAAGAGAATACGAAGTTAAACTCCGAGGGTTTATCAAATCTCCATTACAATTGTGGACAGCACAATCAGCCGGATACGGAAGATATTATTTAACTAACGTTGGGAATGGGTAAGAACGAGTTAAGGAAATTATAAAACAATTATTATTAAAACATTATTTTGTTGCATAGCTTCGTATTGGATGCATCCGGTGGGGCAAAAAAATATGCAAAACTAATTGTATTTGGACAACATGTTGGTTTAAACCAACAATGGTACCTTTTTAATGATGGTACCATAGCAAGTGGTTTCGATAGTCGTTTAGTTGTAAGTGTAGGTGAATATACAAACACTTTACCAACAAAGTTAATACTACTTCCCCTCAACGGAAGCTACGCTCAGAAATTTTATATAAAATACGAAGACCGATACCAAGAAGAACGCCAATACCAATACCAAGACAACGATAATATTTGTAATTAATATTCAATTACTGTAACAATAATTGATAATAAATTTGTTTATATAACTCCAAAATTTGTTTATATCAAATATTTCTTCTATTGCAATAATACTAAGATCAACTATAGATCTAGAGGACCTACAGCTTAACTTAGACTTAAGAGCAGGAATCATTAACATGCTAGATCTATATTTTAATAATTCACACTATTAATAATAACAATTTAAACACTACAGCGGCAAGACTCCCAGAAGACCAACAGTTTGTTATAAGAAACCCCTCTACTTCGCTTGTTATGGATGCAACTTTACCATCAATAAGGGTTCGACCTTGTACCAGATCACCAGAACAATTATGGAAATTTGAACAAGGCACATACGGCACGATATTAATTAAAAATATAGGCAATGGGTAAGATAATTTTATTTTAAGAGGATTGAGCGTTAGGCTCCAAAGCTAGTCCATAATTAAAATTGATTCGAATCCCATACGAGGTGGAAATTTGGTGCATGTTATATGAGTTAAGAAAGTGGTAAGAAAATTATATTAAGGCTTTTTTCTTTTGATAGTTTATTCCTGGATGCAGAACGTGGACGAAAATATGGCATGATAAGAACATATGAAAAAACTGGTGCTCTTACCCAACAATGGTACATTGAATCATCAAATGGCAGGATTTTAAGTGCGGCTGATAGAAATTTGGCAATTGATGTAAGGCTACTAGATGATGACGAAAGTCGGCTAATGTTAATTCCCACACAAGGCAAACCAGAGAGCCAAATATTTAATTTTATATTCCAAAAGATGTAGTAATTTTTGAATTTGATTATTTTTGTAACAATATTCAATGTTTTAAAATTTAGATATAGATTATAGACAATAAAATCCATAAAAATTAAAAAAAAATACATTATAAGAGTATCGTGTACAGTAAGTGTTTCAAACATAAATTTTAAAAATGTAGTTTGTAGATTTTTTTTTTGGGTATTTACCAGTGGCGTACCAGGCAGTTGAACCACCGGAAATCTTCCCTGCACCTTTTGAGAAAAGCGATTTACAAAAGTAAAAACATGAACAGAACTTGTGCAGGAAAACCACCACGACCGCATACTTATTACCATATCCAGGAAAAAAATTCTAATCAATCTCTGAAACTTAGGAAAGTATATAAAACGCTGGACTGTTATACTAATTACCAGTACCTTCCAAATTACCAGTTCATAAACATATTTTACAAGATGTTTTATTTTAATCTGCTAATAACGTTCGTAGCTTCAGTTTCAGGTAAGGGTTTTGGAATTGGGAAATATACAAGGGTGTCAAATAATTGTAATATCTACGTGTACAATATTCTTCAAAAACAAACTCTTGTGGATTTTGTGCTTTAGTAATTGAATAACATTTCAAATTTACATATTGAGCATTAATTGTGAAGGTCATTTGGTCACATGACCTTCACAAACAACCTTCACGTAACCTTCGTGGAGGGCTTGACTTGTTTCTCTTTTGACTCAACAAGAGTCATGTGATACGGCTACACGTTAAATTATTTGTACCCACTCCCCTAGGAAAGTCACGTGACAAAATGTCCTGTGAATCTCTTAGCAAAAAAATTAGGATTCGTATTCTACAGTCTGTGCTAACCCAACAGTTACAAGAGCAGACAATCCGAAGTTTATTATAAGAAGTGGAGAACCCGAATTCGTTCTAGACGCAATCCAACACAACGTCCAACTCCAAACTTTTAACAGTTCTCAAACTCAATTTTGGAGAATGGACCCAGCCGACGATGAAAGATGTTTCATTATAAATATAGGAAATGGGTAACAATCTTTTTATTATTTTTAGTATTTTTTATCTGATCGCACGTGAATTTGTTTTGTCTTAAAAGGTTAGTATTGGACATAGATGGTAATCCGAGGAACGGGGCAAACACGATAACTTCTATAAAAACGGATGGTAAACAAACCCAACAGTGGTTTATAAATTCTGATAATACCATAGTAAGTGCTGCTGATTATGATTATGCTATGGACGTAAGAGGCAGCGAGCACACGTTTTCCCCAGGAGCAGACATCATAACTTTTACGAAACATGGACAGAAGAATCAAAAATTCTATTTTGATTTTAATATTACAACAAACTAAGTAATATTGTTCATTAATAATTATCTCATTCGCAATGTAAATATTAGTGGAATAAAAAATACGTTCAGATTCGTAGGTATTCTACAAATTCAACATTAGGAGCGTCTTTTAATTTAGTGTCGTCTTTGGACTTTTCGCGCAATTAATAACAAAATGTGCTAAACACAACGAGGGATTCTTCTCTGTTCATCCCTTTAGTGCGTGACTGTCAACAGGGTGAGCCTTTTGATCTGCTTATTGAAATAGCAAGTGGCCTCCGTATCAACAGTCTTCGGAATCTGATAATGTTCATGAGTTTTATATTTGGTGGTTCTATTACTTTTAAAAGGACGAGGCGCCACTGAGAGTCAAAGTTGTGCAGGAAAACCAACACGACGAACAACCGCATACATATTACCATACCCAGGAAAAAAAATTCTAAATCAATCTCTGAAAAGCATATAAAGCCCTGCACTGTTATACTAATTGCCAGCATCTTCCAAATTATCAGTTCATAAACATATTTTACAATATGTTTTATTTTAATCTGCTAGTAACGTTCGTAGCTTCAGTTTCAGGTAAGGGTTTTAAAATTGGGGTATCAATTGGGGGTGTCAAATAATTATAATACCTACGTGTAGAATATTCTTTAAAAAAACTGTGGATTTTGTTCTTTATTAATTGAATAAAATTTCAAATTTCCATATTAAGCATTAATTGTGAAGGTCATTAATTTGGTCACATGACCTTCACAATCAAAACTACGTCTTACACGTATCACGTAACCTTCGTGGAGGGCGCTGATTGATCTGTTTTGTTTGTCTTTTTGACTCAACAAGGGTCACGTGATACGGCTACACGTTAGATTATTTGTACTGACCCCCCATAGGAAGATACCGTGACCAAATGTCATTTGAATGTCTTAGCGAATAATTTAGGATTCGTATTCTACAGTCTGTGCTATCCCAACAGTTACAAGAGCAGACAATTCGACGTTTATTATAAGTAGTGGAAAAGCACTCGAATTAGTTCTAGACGCAAGGGAACACAACGTCAAACTCCAAACTTTTATCAGTTCTCAAACTCAATTTTGGAGAATGGACCCAGCCGACGATGAAAGATTTTTCATTATAAATATAGGAAATGGGTAACAATCTTTTTATTATTCTTATTATTTTTTTATCTGATCGCATGTGAATTTGTTGTCTTAAAAGGTTACTATTGGACATTGATGGTAATCCGAGAGATTGGGCAAACATCATAACTTCTAGAAAAACGGATGGTAAACAAACCCAAAAGTGGTTTATAAATTCTGATAATACCGTAGTAAATGGTGCTGATTATAAATATGCTATGGACGTAAAAGTCTTCGTGTTTTCCCCAGGAACAGACATCATAATATATACGAAACATGGAGACATTAATCAAAAATTCTATTTTGATTTTATATTACAACGAACTTGTAATTGCTTGTAATATTGTTTGTTATTAATTATCTCATTTGCAATGTAAATATTAGTGAAATAAAAATAAGTTCAGATTCGTATTCTACAAATACAACATTAGCAGCGTCTTTTAATTTAGTGTCGTCTTTGGACTTTTCGCGCAATTAATAACAAAATGTGCTAAACACAACAAGGGATACTTCTCTGTTCAACCCTTTAGTGCGTGACTGTCAACAGGGTGAGCCTTTTGATCTGCTTATTGAAATAGCGAGTGGCCTCCGTATCAACAGTCTTCGGAATCTGATAATGTTCATGAGTTTTATATTTGGTGGTTCTATTACTTTTAAAAGGACGAGGCGCCACTGAGAGTCAATAATTGATAATTAAAGAACAAATACCAATCTCGTTCGCTTAAAAGTGCACCTAGAGTGCGTGGCGTGGCATCAGGTGTGGTTTCACTGTGGAATGTGAAGCGAGGTCAGTTACACGTAAGTAAATTTTTATTTTACTAAAGAATATTGTCTTTATTATTAAAAATTAAATTTGTTAAATAACAGGAATCTAGAAAACAAGCCAAAATTTTACCAACCAACGTGATAATAATTAGCAAACTTTGATGACGCGTTTCTATTTTTAACTTCAATGCCATTCATAATTTAGCAACTCGTCCCGCAATCTCTTATTATTTTAGTACTACATACTTTTATTAAACCTAGCTATTTTTACAGTTTATTTTTGCAGGAGTAAAATAAATCGATTCGCTTTCTACACATTCCGCACATTCGAGAGCAAGACTTAAAAATTTCAACAACCACAGTTTAAGTAAACAACGTGAAATGGCGTATCAATCTGGTATTATAAGAAGTGCACAGTGTGGTCTAGTTTTAGATGGCGGTGGTTATGAAGTAAGACTTCAACCCTTTAATGGATATCCATCACCCTCACAATTATGGACATTAGCACCTGTAGGAAATGGGGCATTTTTTATCACAAACAAAGCCACCGGGTAAGAAACTGTTCTTACCAGTTTTTTTAACAAAACAATTTATTAAAAAAAAAGGAAAATGTCTAAATCGGCTAGGGGGAGATTATACTATAGACCCGTAGGGCTAAGAGGGTCAAGAGGGAAGACTGGATGTAATTTGCAGTTATCAGCTTCATTTTTTTTTCAGGAACGTAATAGATATAGAAGGAGGTGCAGATAGTGATGCCAATATAATAACTTACGAAAGACATGGTGGTGAAAACCAACAATGGTTTGTTCATCCTGACAACACCATAGTGTGCGCTACTGGAAACTTAGCTTTGGATATACCAGAAGAAAATTACAACCCAGGGACCGTAATAATAGCTTACCCTAAACACGGAGGTGAAAATCAACGATTTTATATACAGTATCAGTGATTTATTAATTGAAGTTTAATTCAAAATGTTGTTACGTTATTAATTGTTAATAAACGCTTATTAAGGTTTTATTACAACATCCTTGCCCATAAATTTGGAATCGAACCTAGAACTCCTGCCCCTAATTCTTTGCCCTAACACAAACAAAATTTTGTATTTGAGAAATAAACGCACGCTATATAGGCAACTCGAAACACTACTAGAACATTGAAATGGCATACATTATTGTTACAATAATTTATTTATAGGTACCTACTCCGAACACGCCTAAATGTACCGCAATTTATTGTAGAACATATAGGAAATTAAAAAAAAATACTAAAAGAGGTAAATTGAAGCAATGCTTGTTTCTCTTAATACGCAAAAAAAATTAATTTTGTGTGAATCCCCACCCCTCTTGATCCATGAATTACTCCCACCACGTCCTGGAATGTACAATTTATTATCAAATCATTTCGGGGAATTCCTTAAATATATACAAACACACCCACCATAGGCGTATCATTATTATTTTTTTATTTTCGTGAAGAGGACAAACTAAACGAATGTCTTAGCTGCAAAAGCTTGTAAAGAAAAAGGGAAAAGGGCCGAAAAATAGAGAAATAGGAGAACAACAATTAGAAGTCAAAATATAGACCAAACAGTCGTACGAAGACAAAAATTAATTGGAGATTCAAACGACAAGGAAGTCGAGGAAGGAAACCTGTAAAACACGAAAAAATCACGTATAAGGAAAAATATAAAAGGATAACTGTGCCCTTATGTCTGTAGACATACGAAAAAAAAATAATTATCGCATAAAGCGTCCAAGCTAAATTCAAACGCCACTACGAGACGCCTATGAGACGCCTCTGGCGCCGGTTTATAACCTTGAGAATTCCCCTTCGCGTTATTTCCCCTGCAGTTTAGTGACCAAACGAACTCATTTCGTATTACATAGTGGTGTCTGAGATGGCGTAAAATCTGTCTGCAGTTTTATATCTTCCTAGAAATATAATTCTGTAATAAGAATTTCTATCGAATCAATAAAAATTACTCAACGTTCGAAGTTTGTTATTGTTTGCTACTGAAAAAGGTAATGTTTATTGTTTTTTGCGTTAAATTACGTAACCGTAAACCTAATTCTGTTTATACACAATAATTGTCTGTCCATCTTTTGTAATAAAATGTTAAATAACTTTAAAAAGTAAACAAAATATTTTTAAGGTTAAAAAGACAGGGTCGGGTTAAAGAAATTTTATTTTGGGTTCTTGTACAAAATAAATTTTGAATTAATTGTCCATTTTTTTAAACATTATTCTTTGTTCCACAGAAGATTGATCGAGTTGTGACGTCACGGCGTATTTTTTCGGCCTTTCAGGGGGAATTTAAATAAAAAGTAAGTACTTATAAGCAAGATTCTAACTTGGTTCAGATTAAGCGCTTTTACTTTGTTGTTTTTTGCCTAATAGCATAATCTTGTGATATCTAAATTGAATGCTAGAATAGACGTGATTATAGAAAAAAAAATAGAACAGAAGGGAGTTTTCTGTTTTGCTTTGCTTTAACCAATGGTTATTTATTTTTGTATTGGGTCTCGATATGCAGGTACCCGACACCTTATTCTTCTGCGGCCACTACCTGATATTTTGGTTGGAATTCCAACCTCGGTCCCACCCCAGATTAATGTTTTCCTATCACAAAAATACTTCTCTTTATTTAATAAAAACAATCCACTCAAAGATTAGATTATTAAGTCGTTTTCCTTACAGATAAATTGTGAATAATGATCATTATATATTAAAAGAATAAACATCACGTCATAAAACCAGATAAAATAAAGTACAGGAGTGTTCAAAAGACTTTTGTATCACTCATGGAAGAATACCTACTTCGATTCTAAGCGCTCTTGATATAATAACAGACTTAAAATAAAAACGAATTTTATTATAAAACAAATCAATAATAATTATTGGTTCTCTTATTTTGTCCTTAATTTTGTTACCTCCATTAAATTTTATTCCCTAATCAATTTCAAAATCTTCAGAATCTGCTTCCACTGCAAACATATCAGCTGCAGTTCTAGGCTTTCCAGGCCTTTTTGATTCATCCGAAAAATAAGCAGCATCTTCCATAAACCATTCCCTATAGCTTTCAACTTTTAATTTCCATTTAGCTAAGTAGTATAAAAATTTAATTTTTAATTTAAAAGAAAATAAACTTTGTCCAGGACTAACAAATAATCGATAATATTTATGTCTGGTTAAGGATAATCCTATCCATAATAGGTATATTGTCATGAATTTTTATTATTCACTAGTGAATAATGAAGTAAGTGCGCTTGAAACGTGAAAAAAAAATGTGAACGGATAGATTTACGTCATCGTATAAATTATTATTGTTTAGTAATTAATAGTCGTGGACAAAATATAAGATTTTACGAGCATGTAATGGGTATTATTCACGAGGGATATTTACGAAACTAAGAGACGTAACCTAACCCTGATGAATAATACCCTTCATTACGTCCTCGTTGTATAAGATGCTATACCCATTATTTTGTCAATTGACTCTTCCTCGCCTCCATATTCTTCAGGCAAAACCGATAAAGGAATAACTTTATACATATCATCAATATTCTCCTTTGAATAAAACCTAACCTATTTAAAAAAAACAAATTTTTTATCCTATAACAAAAATTATACCTATTACTTGCTTTACCCTGCTTGTAATTTCTTTCGTAATAAAAGTTGTAAGTAAATTATATACAGCCTCAAAAATTGGGGGAGTATTAATAAAATGAAATCCTTGTGGTCTTGTCGGATAAGAATATTGAAGACAGAGTGCTGCTTTTTTTAATATCGTTGGAGTCATTTGGATTATATATTTATAGGGTAGATCTTCTAAATCACATATAACGTGTTGTCCAGCAACTATAAAGTTATCATTTTCAACTAAAAGTATGTCCATAATCATAAGGGATGCTTTCATTGCTGTTACAAAACTTATTTTTTCCGGATCTGTAGCAGTAGGGCGTACTATTACAACTATTGGTCCTGCTGGGTCGGTTGGTTTTGGCAAACACAAACATAAACTAAAAATAAGGGATGATATTATTTTGAACGGTCCAGGCTGTTTCGCCGCGACCGGTTCGCCCCCCAATCACGCGCTTTGTATAGAAACGCAAGTAAAACCGTATTTCAACATCAATGTCATTCTCAAAAGCATATTATAATTAATTGAAAAGGGGCGAGGTAGAATAATGACTTTATATTTGTTTTGATTTTTGTAATTTTTTCTGAAAATCTCAAGAAAAAAGGCTGCGAACGGCCACAGCGAAATGTCCCTATTACAAGATAAAAATATACCTTCTCTTTAAAAATTCTTGTATTTCTGGTAAAAATGGGTCTCTATGGGTAAAAAATTCTGGGATAAAAGATCTTGTGGTGTAGAATAAATCCAATTTTTCTTTAGTTTGTTGAAGACTAAACTTGCATCCACGTAGGAAACTTAAAAGCCATTGACCATCTACAGTAATTTAAATATTTGGGATAAAATTATATACAGGGTGAGACAGCAAGATCATTTTTCGTAAAGGGAATTCTTATACCAAATGGTTTAAAAATAAATTTTAACAATTATATAAAAAATTGTTTAGTACCTGTTCTAGCTTTTAAATGTGGTTGTTCAATAAGCCACTCTTTTATATGTCTTAAGTATTCACCAATTCGACCAGGAATCTCATTAAGTTCAGTTTCTGCTTTTTTCTGTAATGGGATTGTGAGTGGACGAAGTAACATATTGTCGTTATAAATCTGATATATTATATATAAGGAGCAAAACACAAAAATTTTAAACTTTAAAAACGTTCTATGAATACATAACAAAATTACAAGCAACCAAAAAAATATATAAAATGTCAGGATGACATAATTAATGTTAACCTGACTTTTAAAAAATATTTACAGGGTGTCCAGGATAAATATATATTATTGGTAGAATTATTCTTGACCAAACGGTATGTATTTTTTTATACATCCCTCTTGATCATATTTCTAAATAATCATAGAATCCAAGATCGTGTTCTCCCCTTCCAAAATTCTTATTACCTAAGTATTTTTAAAATCCGGATCGTGTCATTATTTGCGTGTTCCCATTCTAGATACACACCAAAATGGCGGATCCTGCTAGAAATGTTTTAAAAAAAGAAATCAAAAACGTATTGAAAAATTCAGACAACATGCTTCGTACATTTAGAAGCCAAATAGAGAACAAATACGTAATAATTTTCATTGGAAATACCAGAAATGGTAAAAGCACGCTTGTAAATTTCATCACAGAAACACCTTTAGTGGCATTTCAAGAAGGAAACTTTTTTAAAATTGAACATGAAATTAAACCAAACGAAGCTCCTACAATCGGACATGGAACGTTATCCCACACCACCATTCCAACAATCATAGAAATGAAAGGAAGACCCGATACTGTTATCGTGGATGCGCCAGGATTTGATGATAACCGTGGAACGGTACAAGAAATAATCAACGCATTGTATATTAATCAAATTAAATATTCGAAAGGAGTTCGATTTGTTTTAGTATCCGACATTACCAACATTATTAATGATAACATAAATTATTTTTTAACTTTCATAGAAACTGTTCATACAATCATGCCGGACTTTACTAAACTAAAAGAGGCAGTTTCGATTATTTTCACGAAAGACTGGAAAAATTACACCCGTTTAGAAATAATCGAACTATTCAACTCAAAAATTCTAAACGTAGATGCTTTACATTGCCAAAAAAATTTAATCAAACACTTTGTAGAACGTGAAGATTTAATTGGATTATTTAGAATGCCATCATCAGTAGGAGCATTAACTGAAGAAATTAACATTAACGTACATGGTGCTATTTTTAATAGTCTTCCTGTAAATTTAAACGAGGCCGATATTAAATTTGGAATATCCAAAAGTGCTCGCATTGTTTTACTGGAAACTTATTTGGAATTTCATGATTTAGTTAATAACTTAGACTCAATGTTTTCAGGATTCAGAACATTCGTTTATAATAAATTTTTCAGTTTGCGCAAGAGAAATTTATTAGAGTTAACAACTGAACAATTACAAGGTGAAGGAAAGGCCCAGGAATTAATCCTCCAGTTAAGCAATCGTATTAAAACTGAAAGAATTACAGAAACAATTCAAATTCCGCGTTCTTTACAAAATTTATATCTCGAAGAAGTGAACAGAGTTAGTCTTTTAATTGAAACAATTGGAATTGAAATTAAAAACGGATCCGATCCGAGATATAATTTAAACACAATCGAAGAAATACGAAGGAAATTAGAATATGTTGCGTCTATAGAGAAAGTACTTGAGATTAATGCTAAAAGTGAAAATTTATTGGAGATATATCAACACAACCTTGCATTGTTTAACAAAGATATCCGACAATTGCATGAAGGTATACAAGACGAAATCGATTATAGATCAACTCTTCTTTTTCAAATAAAATCGGCAGAAAGAATGCAAAATCGTCTTCTAGAAGTAGACGATCAATACCTTTTTGCTTCATTTCCAAGCGAACTATTAAAAATGAAACGCGAACTTGAACAATACCTAAGAACTTCTGAACAAATGTTAATACATGTATACCATCGTCCTTCCTTACAACGAAGTGTTATGCAATACATTCACTCAACTTCTTCTCTTCACCGTGTTATAAAAGATAAAATTCGAATTATAAACAAACACATAGAAAACAGAAATAATGAAGTATTATGCAAAAATATCCCACCATCTGTAACAGGAGTAATGGGAACCTTAATGTTATACGCAGGTGTTACATATGTCAAAACTTTAAGGAAACCTGCTCAGTTTGCAGTGATTGGAAGTTCATTTTTATTATTTGCTGCTTTCTCATGGAAGTCTACTTATATGCGTAATTTTTATTCGAGAATACGAAGACGGTACCAACAAAAACGTCTTTTTACTAAAGTTACGAAATTGGATGACTGTAACGAGTTACTCCACTATCGTATGTATTTTCGTGGTTAAAATTAACACGAATTTGTTTGAATATTTTTTTATTACTGTGTTAACGTTTGGATTATGTAAAAAGAAACCAAATATAGTGCCTATAGGAAATCTATAATGGGTAGTAGTACACACGGTCATGGTAAAGCTATAGATTAATGTTTTTTTTTTATCAATTATTTTTTTGAGTCTGAAGTGGCCATTACTATAATAATCGATAAGATAGTTGCTTAAAGAGATAAATTGTTATCCTTTTCTCACTCTAATTGGTTTTTATTTTTACTATTGAATGTACCTCTTATGTATTTTGGGATAAATATATGTGTTTTTGATAATTATTTAAGAATTCTAATTTTACCTAACCTTGGGTTAAGTATCCAGCCAATATTGTTCGTAGAATTCATAAACACTCGAAAAGTGTGCGTATAATAATCAATTATTAACTCGCTGAGGGCCCAGGTTTTCAGTTCTAATTTAAACCCTGGTTCAGCTAAACCAAGATTAATTATGCCATAAATACAATAATTGAACTGTGGTTTAAACCAGAACTCAGTTCTGGTTTAACTCTTTTGTTTAGCTAAACCAAGATCAATTGTCATGGATACAATTGTTACAAGAATTGTATCCATGGCAAATAAAACCTCGTTTTTAGCTGATTCGGGAGTTAAAAACCCCGCCCTTAGGCCTTAGTGTTTTATAAAGTCTAGTTGGCCAAGATCAACTGTCATGGATACCATTGCTTTTAAGAACCGTATCCATGACAATTAACCGACGGTTGGTTCAACCTCGATAAATTGCCATGGATACGATTGTTTTTAACAATCGCAATCGTGGTTCACCTAACCGCCAGTCAACCAGACTTTATAAAACCGCCCTAAAACATTTTCGAAGTATGTAAACGCTCTAAATTTCTTTCTAAGAACTAAACTCCTTTAGCATTTCATCAACCGCCTTTTTTTCTATTAGAAAAGTCACAAGTAGGCCGGTGCCCCTACTCTAACGAATTTTTCCAATACAATTGCCAATTGTAACTGACACATCAACAACGTTCTCTTTCTAATACACATTAAAAAAAAAAGCATGTATGGGTCACAGCTGTTGGGCACCCCGGTTACATGCGCCCGTTATTTTTTTGGAACACGTGCCAAAATTTAATCCCACACGCTTTCTTAAACCAAGGATTAAATCCAATCGCAACTTATTTTTTTTAATCTATAGCGAGCATTTATTTATATTATCGTACTTTCTTTGCCGCACACGAAAGTGTCTTTACAGGACTCAAAATTTAGAAATTTTATTCGGGGACTTTTCTACATAACATAACATTATTTACTATTATACAGGGTGTTAGTGATTCTTTTATTTAAATAATGCAGCGAGCTCCTTACTAGATCTTCTTTCATATTACAGAACTCCTTGGTGTCTACTTGTCAATATGGACAACACAGAAGAAAATATAGTGAGTGATATCTTACACCATGTAAATATTGCTAAACGTCATATAAGAAGTTTTAAGCAACAAATTCAAAATAAAGAAATAATGGTGTGTTTAGGTAACACCAGAACTGGAAAAAGCACTTTGGTTAATTACATTCAAGGTAACGAATTGGAAGCTTTTAAAGATGGCAAACGAATTTACATAAAACAAAAAAATTCAAGGAATAACGGTCCTGATATAAGCCATGGATCGGTATCCTATACAAAACTTCCTACAGTATGGACAATACAAGATCAATTAGAAACGGTTATCGTTGATGTACCAGGATTTGATGATAACCGAGGTGTTGCACATGATATTGTCAACACTTTATTTTTTAATCAACTAAAACACGCACAAGCAGTGAGATTTGTATTGATTTCAGATATAAATGACATTGATAACGATAATGTTCAAGCGTTTACTAACGCAATGAATAAAATGCAAGCAATAATAGACGACTTTAACGAATTAAAAGATTCCGTTTCGTTTATTTTTACAAAAGATTGCAAAGACTATAAAAAAGAAGAAATTGCTAAACTACTAAAGAAAAAAATTCTTGATGTTCCTGAAATGCAAGTAAAAAAAGAATTAATCTACCATGTGATCAAAAACAAAAACCTCATTGGGTTATGGAAAATGCCACTAAGAGAAGGGCCCGTAACAAGAGAAATTGATGATAATATCCAAACAGCAATTTATAATACCCATCCGATTATTATAAACACTGAAAAAATTAAATTTAAACTTTCAGAACAAGCACATTACGTATTACTGGAAGTTTACCAAATATATTTAGCTGTAATGGATTTTTCTACAGAAGTAAAAAAAATTATAAGACGTTTCCTTGAATATTTTATTATTGATAAGTACGTGTTTGCATCAACCGAAGAAGAACTTTGCGATACTAAAACTCGACTTCAATACGCGTTACCAAGAATCACAACAGAAAAATGCAAGATTTTTACAAACCTAACCGTTCTAAAAGAATCTTTAGGTATGATCGCAGGAACGTTAAATGAAGACTTTGAAGAAAAACTCGATTTCTTTATATTCCTTGATGAATGGTTACTTTTGGATAAGAACATCAAAGATATGATAATATCCAATTACAAGAATGCTTTATCAAGTTTAGAAAATCAAATTCATGCACTAATTCGCAAAATTGATGATGAAGTTGAAGACAGGACCAAAGAAACCATTCAGTATGTATTATCGGAAGCTGTTTCTGATAGGACAAAGCTTGTGCTTATGGGAACGGGATGTATACCCATAGCAAAAAAAGTTCTTGCTACAGTTGGAATTGAACTTCCTCAAAGGTTTACGTTTGAAATTGTACAGATTTCTGGTGCGACTTGTGGTTTAGCGGGCGCAGGAGTTGTTGGTGTTGCAGCCGGTGGTTGTGGGGTGCTTTATTACAAAACAATTCATTTGAGGAAAACCTTAAGGCAAGAACAAGGACGATAACGTTTTTTTGATGTGTTAAAAAAACAAGCGTGCAAGTTATTTTTAAAAAATAGTGGATTATAAACTTTAAGTACAGTATTGGACTCCTCCTTTTCTTGTGATCTACTACGAAGTGGACCAAAAAAGTGCCTCTCTACATTTAAACTAAACATTTTATACCACAAACAGTTTTGGGTCTATACTAGTTGTCCCAAAAAATTAAATCTCTCTCAAAAAAAAGGTAAATAATAATCCTGTATAAAACTAGGCAGCCCAAAAAAGTTTCAATGTAGATACAGCGGAATTCCCGAATTTCTGAAAGTTTTAAGTGTCACTTCCTGTCCCAATCCTTTTTTGGATCACCCCCTATAATATCAAGAGGCTTAAAAAAAATCCCTATCAATACCAAAAGTATTCAAAGGAGCATGTAGTCTGTCTATTGTATGAAAAGATTTTTTTGGGCCACCCTGTACAATGCCAGGTGGCTCAAAAAAGCATACAAATGGATAGTAATACCAAACAATGTGGAATTCCTTTTATTTTTGAAAGATTAATGCGCCCTGTTGAACTCGAAAAATTCTTGAGATCCTTTTTTGGACCACCCTATCACTATCAGGTCGCCCAAAAGTATAAAAAAGAAAGGAACATGTAGTCTCTCTAAGAAAATTAAATTCCTTTACTGGTATTAAAATTTGAAGCCTACTTGGAACCTTTCTGGGCCACCCTGTATAATTCCAGGTGACCCAAAAAAAATTAAAATCCGTTCAAATGCTTGAAAATACCTAACAACGTAAAATTCCTGTATATTTCAAGAGATTAAAGAATGCAAGGTGTCATATTTAAAAGCCAGATTTTTTTGAGCCACCCCGTAATTTGCAAATTTGATTATTACTAAATAACTTTTCTGTATATTCAATTTATTTTGTACAACAAATACCAATTGTTTTCCCCTTTTTAATTACAGATTTAAAAAATGGCTTCAGATGCTGAAAGCAACAACAGATTAAAACAAGATATCATAGAATGTTTAAGAGATCAGGAACAATCCCTCTCAAGGTTTCGAAATCAAATTCAAAATAAAGATGTGATAATATTTCTTGGAAATACGAGGAGTGGGAAAAGCACTTTGGTTAATTATATAATTGGGAATAAACTTGAAGGATGGGAATCAGGAAAAAAGGAATTTAAAATAAAATTTAAAGGAGAACAAAGAGGTCCTGAAATAGGCCAAGGAAGCTTATCATGTACCACCCTTCCAGGTGTATACGAAATGGAAGGAAGCACGGATATCGTTGTTGTTGATCCACCAGGATTTGAAGATAACAGGGGAGTTGTGCAAGATATCTTAAATGCTCTTTGTATTAGTCAGATTATTTACGCCCGAACTGTTAAATTTGTCCTTGTTTGTGACATAAACGAAATTACTTGTGACAATATACGGAATTTTACAACAACCTTAAATCAAATTCAAGATCTTGTTTGTAATTTTGATGAATTAAAAAAATCTTTTGCATTTATTTTCACTAAAGATTGGAGAGACTATACACAAGATGAAATGATGGATGTGCTTCGTAATAAAATTTTAAATCAAGAAAAATTGGATTTAAACAAAATCTTGGTGCAAAATCTTGTCGAGAATAAAAAATTAATAGGAATTTTTAAAATGCCTATAAAAGAAGGTGAAATATCTGAAGAACTTGAAATTAATATTAAAGGTGCAATTAAGGAATGTCATTCCGTAGATGTGGAAAAATGTGAAATTAAGTTTGCATTTTCAGATAAAGCACAAGAAGCTTTATTGCAAATTTATCCTGAATATACAGACACAAATTATTTTAAGGAACAAACTAACAAAATCATTGAAACTCACAAAAATTATTTTGATGTAGACAGATATGTTTTTGCATCATACAATACTGAGTTAACAATCCTACAAACTAAATTACAAAAGCTTGCATCAGATCTAGAAACACACAGAGATGCAAACCGAACACGATTATACGAAATTCAAGGATCATTAGATGCACTTCTAGAACTACCTTCGTCCAGTGACTTTAAAACAAGCTTCAAGTTTGTTATAATGTTAGATGAGTCATCCATGTTGGAACAACAATATAAAGACATGATTAAAGATAACTATGTTCAGTTATTAACAAATCTTCATGAGAGAGTTTTAGAATTGTTAATAAAAATTGGGGTGGAATTAAAAGAAAGGACGAAGAATAATATTACTTTTGGAGCAGCAGGTGTTGTGGGTGGACTTGGTATTGGACCTGCAGTTGTGGGAACAGCTAAAGCTATAAGCTCTACACTACCTGCTGCAAGTTCTATTAGAACAGTCCTTACACCGGGGGTTGCTGCTTTTGGTACAGCAGAAGCTGCAATTGGAGTAGCTGCTACAACTGGGATTTGTGTTGTAGGAGTTGCAGCTGTTGGAGCTGCTTATGTTTTATATAAACAGACGTATGGGAAGAGACTTGAAGCAAGAAGAGGACAAGGCCGTGCTATTTAATTTTGATTAAAAATTAATATAAGGAAAATTTTTATAGAAAGAAGTGTTCTAAAAAAACCTGTAGTACCTATTACAGAAATGGTGTGCCTTCTTTCCTACATGTAAGTATTGCAATAATTATTCTAAAGTAGATAATAAGGGATTAGACAAAATTAGAATTTAGTTTTACTAATTTTTTTATTCCCCAATGAAATATTCTTACTAATGTGCTATTAAATATTTGTAGTATTATTTTTATTCATTAATTAAACTAACATGCACAATATTTAGTAACAAGAAGTAATTTTTAAGGATCTTTTTGTAAACAAAATGGCTTTAATCATTATATTCAGTATCGCTTTTATAAACTTAAAATAATAATAATAAAAGAATTAATTTTCAAACAATTTTCGTTGGTTACATTAATTGTTGTTGATTGCAATAAGTTCAGGTCTTGGAATTCCAATTCCTGGCACCCTCAATTAGATCAGAAAGTCAGAGTGATACTTTGTACATCAAGAAGTTTGCCTAATAGGAGGAACAACAAACCCATCAGAATTAGCTACCGGTACTTAAATTTGAAGTTAGACAAGCTTGGGACCTTTTTGGACCACCCTGTACAATACCAGTTGTTGCAAAAAGCCAAAAAAGCATAAAATGGGAGTGTAGTCTGTCTCAATCACAAGAAAAAAATTAAATTCTTTTTATTTTTCAACTGGTAACTAAAATTTAAAGTTGGGCAAGCCTAGGACCTTTTTGGACCACCCTGTACAATACCAGTTGTTCCAAAAAAGCATAAAATGGGGTTGTACTCTGTCTAAAGCATAAACAAAAAATTAAATTCCTTTTATTTTTCAACTGGTAACTAAAATCTGAAGTTAGACAAGCTTGGGACCTTTTTGGGCCACCCTGTACAATACCAATTGTTCTAAAAAAGCATAAAATGGGGGTGTAGTCTGTCTAAATCACAAGAAAAAAATTAAATTCTTTTTATTTTTCAACTGGCAACTAAAATTTGAAGTTAGACAAGCTTGGGACCTTTTTGGGCCACCCTGTACAATACCAATTGTTCTAAAAAAGCATAAAATGGGGGTGTAGTCTGTCTAAAGCATAAGCAAAAAATTAAATTCCTTTTATTTTTCAACTGGTAACTAAAATTTGAAGTTGGGCAAGCTTGGGACCTTTTTGGGCCACCCTGTACAATACCAATTGTTCTAAAAAAGCATAAAATGGGGGTGTAGTCTGTCTAAAGCATAAGCAAAAAATTAAATTCCTTTTATTTTTCAACTGGTAACTAAAATTTGAAGTTGGGCAAGCTTGGGACCTTTTTGGGCCACCCTGTACAATACCAGTTGTTCCAAAAAAGCATAAAATGGGGGTGTAGTCTGTCTAAAGCATTAGAAAAAAATTAAATTCCTTTTATTTTTCAACTGGTAACTAAAATTTGAAGTTGGGGAGGGTTGAAACCTTTTTGGGCCACCATGTACAATACCAAATAACCCTAAAGACTTCTTTTTGAACTCCCTGTATAATGCCAGGCCGTCCAAAAAAGCATTAGAACTCCCTCAAATGCCTGAAAATAGCTAACAATATAAAATCCCTAAATTCAAGGCTTCAAGAATACAAGATGTCATATTTCAGTTGTAACAAGTTTCGGAATCTTTTTTCAGCCACTCCGTTATACCATACTCTATACTATATACCGGAATAATAAATAAACCTTCTTTATAACTTAGATAAGGTTTATAAAGCATTTTTGATATTCTCCGACAACATAATACTAGTACCTTCAAACCTGGAAGCTTATCGAAGACATCTTTCAGCTGTAATAAATTTTGGGATCATTTTTGATCCACTCCGTATACCATATATCTACTACCAGAATAATAAATAAACCTTGTTTATAAGTTACGTAAGGTTTATAAAGGCATTTGTGACATTTTCGGACAACTAAATCCAACCTTCGATCCTGGAAGCTTATCGTAGACTTCCAGTGCAAACGAAGGTTGATAAAAAAACATTCTGGAATACCGTTATAGAGGAAACATAATCAATATAATTGATTTCCAATATAGATTAACTAATAATGCTTAGTTTAAGTGTGGAAATCTCCAGAAAACATGTCGGTACATGAGTAACCAATAATCACCAACAATTATGTAGGGTTATGTAATAATAAATAATTTTCCCACAGACCTTATTGTATATTTCGACACCATCACCATAGGGCTTGCAGATTTCTTGACTTTTCAAAATACAAAGGAAACCCTGGAAAACTCTTCAATGCAATATTGAATCACAATGACGGCGATACTTCATGGATGCTTTTCCCTAATCTTCATCATCAGAAGTTCAAAAAACACTTTTCACTCTTATAAACAAATCTAAATATTCGAAACTGCTTTCTTATTATTATTTCAACATAAACACATAAAATTTCAATTGAAAAACACTTGGAAAACACAAAATTCTTTCGGAAAACCATTCTTCTAACCCTTCAGTTGATTGAAGGAAGCAGAAGGAAGAGAGAATTGAGAGAGTTGAGAGTGAAGCTTTCTTCCTTTTCTAATTCTCCATTTGTTTGGTGCGAGTAAGTAAAGGACAGGTTGCTTTTCATTAATATCGTGGCGCGACCAACACAAGCTATTGGAACTTCTTACTCTTCTCTTCTACTTTCTTGAAGAAAGAGTGAGATGCGAGAGGGGCGGATACATTTACCTACGCAAGGTCGTTTGTAAAACGTAAACGTAGTAAAATTTAAATGGATTTGGAGGGAATTACGAATATTTTAAAAATTAAGGATATTTCTGGAATTAGTTGAGAAATGTTTGTTAAAGGTTTAGAAACGATTGATAATATAAGAATGTATGGAAAAAAATTAATTTGACTGAAAATAAACAGAAAAAAAGTATTATGGACAAGAAAAGTAAACTTTTATTCTTTATTATATTAGTAAATCATAATTTTCATTTCTTTGTACAAATACCGAGTTATAAAGAGTAAAATTATTATTTTTTTGTTTTCATAACAGAAATATTACTTAGGTTTATCCCCATCTTAATTATGTGGTGCTTATTCTAGTGGCATGCATATATTTTTCTATAAATAGGTAACACTTCTTCAGTAAATATTTATACAAGTAAGTAGTAAACAAAATTCTTCTAAACTTAGGGAGCTATACTTACATAAAAATTACACCCAGATTATATAAAAAAAAGGCAACTAAACTCATCAATCGACTTCTAATTTTCTAAAGCTTCCACTCATATTTTCAACTTCACCATTTTCATTTACTTTAGATCTTCTGCAAATGATTCCTCTATCGCTCAACAAATTAATCTTTTCAAAAGATAACAAACGATCTCTTTTAGTAGCGAGTTCTTTTTTCCAAAGTTCTACCATTTCTGACATGGGCATTACTCCTCCGTATTCAGCAGGAAGAACACAAGGATCAATAGATTTGTGTAAATCTCCTTGTGTATTATACAACTGCAAAATATTATTTTAATACAGGGTGATCATATGAAAGTCGGGGTCATTTTTTCAGAAATAATTCTAAACTGACGCAACTCGTTTGCTTAAATAACAAGTTGGTTTTGTTTTCTTATCACTCGGTATCTAATATTGGTTATCTTAAAGGAAAAATATTCGTTTATAAAAATGATGCACTTCATGTATGGTCTTGCAAATGAGAGTCAGACAAAGAATCATTTCTGATAAAAGTTCCAAATTTTCTTGAACACACTGTATAATACAATTTACTTACCCTAGCTCTATCTCGCAGTTTTTGACTGACACGTGAAGCAGCAAAATCATAAACATACTGATACACAATAGGCATGTTTAAAATATGCATTGCCTTATGCCTCATGGGAAATGATTGCTAGAATAAATTTTTTTTTCGTAAAACAAAACGCTACTAGACCCTACCCTACATTAATAAGATAATAAAAAAATAATTAGACTAACCTCCCCCCATTTTACCAATGTTGCAAATTCGTTTATAGACCACATGGTGACGAGGGATGGGGAAGCATCAGCAACATCCGCTACATGGGTTACCCCAAGAATTTGTGTTTCTTCTTCGTCGATCAAGGCTTCGTATGTGATTAAATGTGCCCGAGACATATCGGTGCTGTTGAATTTGGAAGTGTCAAATTTTTCTAAAATTTTTAAATTAAAAAGAAAGCGAGTTGTATTAAAATTTTATTTTTGTAAAGTAGGCCATGAATTACGTAATACTTACTTGGTGTTGTAATAATAACTCTTCGTCCATTGCGATCCTTAAAAGGACTAGCAAAAATGTACCTAAAAAGATAAGAGAGTTTGGAAATAATTTTTTTTTTAATTTCTCTTATGTAATATACAGGGTGTTCCATAAGGAAAGGAAAAAAATTACAGTTTATAGAGTATATTTTATTGATTATTATTTCTTATTTAATAAATTAAGAATGAAACTTACCCATTGTTAATAAGTTCGTTAAGTTTGGGATCTAAACAATCCATATTTTTAAAAATATAATTGAAACATCTTCGCAAATTAAGATATTTCAGGAGGACTTGTTGAGCTAAATGGATGCTGAATTTTTTCACGCGTAGAAAACGTAACAGAAAACTGTCATCTGTTAACAGTAACAAAATTTTTGTTCTACACTGTACAAACAAATTAATTTCAAAATTACCTGTTATACAATTCTCGATGTCTTTATTTTGTTGTATCCATTGTCGTAATTGTAAAAGACATTGTTCGCGAGTTTTTTTATCCTCCCGAAGTTCACAAAGTGCAACTTTTAAAACCTCATCCGTAAATTTTTCCTCAGTCTTATCGGGTACCCTCTGTTTTTCATGAGAACTTTCTTCGGAATTTTCTTTCCAAGGATAGTTGATTATTAATTGTGTAGTCGTCATGGTAACTGAAAAAACAATTAATTTGGAATGTATTCTGTAAACATAGCCGCCCCGATTCCATGGGTCCTTAGGGCTTAAGCCTAAGACTTTGTAGTTCCATCGATCTAGGAAGTTTAAGGAAGCTTGGGTAGTCTCTGGAAAATCTAGGTAGTACGTCTGACAATTAGAAAAGTCTTAAAGATATCTGGGGAAACTCTGGGTAGTCTCAAGAAACCCTGGGCGAAGTGTGGATATTCTCGAGGAAGTCTTAGGGAAGGCAAAGGGGTGTACTTCATGGGTGCTCCGGGGTTGGAACCCCAATGAAATTTTAGGAAATATAAAAAAAAGTGCATGTACTATAAACAGAAAATAATAAATACGGCGCAGTGGGGAAAAGCCTTTTAAATTTCACATTGTGGTGAAAAGCCTTTGAAATTTCACATTGTGGTGAAAAGCCTTTCAAATTTTTTTTTCAAATGTGTTTAGCTCACAAAATTTTAAAAACTCGGCGCCTAGAGACAAAAACCAATTATATGTCGAAATGGAGGACTTGTAGTAGTTACGTAGATTTCTTAAGATGTTAAATAAAATTTCCCAATGGATCTTTAAAGTTTGTTTTTAAACGTTTTCGCTATAAACATTTCATAATTTAAATCGATAGTTATAAAGTTGGCACATTTTATGTTCTTAAATCTGTTTATTCTTTGTTAAACTCCTAAAAAAAATAATTAGTCGAGGAATCTGACAAAATTATTTAATAACAGCACCTAGATGTGATAATTATATAATTGTACGTTATATAACATTTAAACTCGACAATAAAGAAAAACATTTAGGTACTAACATAATATGTATTTACATTACAATATGAAGTAGTAGTGGGTACTTAAGTGTCGCCTAAACTTTCACGTAAAAATTATAAGTATAAACATGTCTTTAACGTGTTGGATTATTAGTTGACTAATCAGGATGTAACAAACTGAATTAAAATAATGGAAGCTTGTACTGTATATAAATTTATAGAAAATGGGCTCGGAAATGTAAATTTTTTATTGTGGGAACAGTTTAGGTTCTACAGAATGAACCAATTTTATGCACTAAGAAATTATGCAAAATCGTTTTTTTTAATCCATGCATACTGAAAAGTTACTATAAGTTCCATTTGTAGAATTTTTTAGGGAATATTGCAAACTAGAACTAACAAATGGCCTGTAGGGATAATACCAGGATGCAAGTACTTACAGACAAGAATTAAAAAATAAACCATCCAAAATGAACTCTGGGCGCGTAAATTTTTTTTCAAAACTACAGAAAATTGTTTTAGACAAGCAACTAAACTATGCAAAAGTGGTCAAATATGCATTTCCGTGCACTTCAAGTCCATATCAATCCAAAATTTCTATTACCACCAAAACGAAAAGTAGGAAAACAAATAAAAATTTCTTTACCTTGTGAAAACTTCAGAAGTTCAAGCACAACTAAAAAAGTTTATTATCGACTGCTCTGGATATTCTTCAATGGTGTCACCGGAATAATCCGGGGGAGACCACCAATTAAACAAGAAACGACGGTGGTAAGGGAAATATTGTGTAAGTATTTTGCATGGGTTCGCAATATTCTGTTTGTGTACCATAGGAAGCGTTTGCGTTTCGAAACTAGTGTGTTATTATTTTCTCTTTTCCTTATTTATTATTTAAAAATTGTTAGTATATTACAAACAATGCTGATGTTTGATTATTACCAATGTTTTCTTTTTTTATATTATAGTAGTACAGTTATAAGTAGTATGTCCGGAATAATTGGAAAATTGAATTTTTCTTCCATATTTTAGTGGAAATGATCCTAACTTTGTTATTTCAAATGCTACACCCTGTATATTTTTGCATATTTTAACTCAGGATTAAATTCTGAGAACTTACAAACTTTGCAAAATATGAGCTCATCTCGATTGCCATCACCGCCGGTAAAGGCGTCAAAGGTTTTTTCCTTAGATCTCCGTAACTCCGAAACCAAGTCGTTTGGGGAAATGTGCGAAAACGCATCGGATGCGTCTTTTCAGAACCTACAACGCTGCCTAGGTCCAATCGAACCTCGAAACTTTTTCCCAACCCAAAAACGGGAATAGTCGATTTTTGCAGAGGCGATTTTGAAAAATCGCAGCTCCGTTGCTATGGTAACGGTAGGGCTCCGCTTTCGCAAGTTAATCAGGGAAAGTACAGGGTACGATATATCCAAACCGCGATTCGATCCGGCGGCGCGTTTTCTGTCGGCGAATCGCCAAAATGAAAATTATTTTAGAGGCGTTTCTATCAAAATTTCAAAAAATTTTTGGAAAAAAGGTAAAAAAATTAATATCTCGAAAAGTAAAAGACATACGGGGATGCGGTTTGCGGCGATAGAAAGAGCACATCAAACGACATCCGGTTCCGTGAACGCAAATCACTTGTGTTTAGCACCCTGGCCGCTAGGCGGCGTTCTATGATTTTCCTTTGCGATGATGTACGGGCGATCACGATCCGACATCATTAAAACACGTTTAGAGGAAAAAGACGATTTTTTTGTAAGAAACCAAGGGGTAACCCTTGAAATAGAAAAAAAAATCATTGACCTCGATCGGCATGAAAATAGGGCAAAGTGAGGATGCATCTGGATACAACATTCGGTCCAAAGGATTTTCTCATATTGCCATCGGTTTGCCGGTTACGGCCGGTTAAACTTAAGATAAGTCAGCAGGATATATCTCCGTAACGGATTGAGTTAGAAAGGTGGCTGTGGACGCATTGGATGCACATTTTTCAGACCTATAGGCCCCTCATTTTCGAATAATCAATAAAAAATACTGGAGAGTAGAAAGTGAAATTTTCTATAAAACTCCTGAAATTAAAAATTTCCGGGACATTTGATTGCTACTTTGATTAAAATTTCTTTATTATATTATGTAGTACATCACCGATAATAAGAGTTTTCACAATAATTTACATACTTTATCATTAAAAGAATAAGGAAGTGTTTCAATACGACATCATCGTATACGACCGTGACTGTAATGAAGTTCAAGCAAACTCTTCCTCACGCACGTTTTGTCAATTGCGTAATAAGAAAAGTCATATAAAAAAACACTTTCTTTAGTAGATACTGTAATAAATTCAAAGGTAAATATCATGAACCTCAAGTCCTAAGTAGGTACTCGTATTATTTACCAAAAGCGTTATCTTTATATTTTTTCCTCCCATGAAAAGATTAATTAACAAAACTTGTTCAATTCAATACCTTACGTGTAATTAAATTGTTATGCATGTTATACTTCTCTAAACCAAGTTTAAGTAAACTAAATTACATGTAATAAGTTAAGCAATGGAACTTATAGGTATTTACTTTATACATGCCTCAACTTTATTTGTTTAAGAAAAAGTAGTAGGTAGTCATTACCGAAGAGAAATTTGCTTGATAAATGTTCGTGGGTTTAGTTTTAATAAAAAAAAATTTAGAAAGGTTAAATTAAATTACTTTGGATAGATACATGTTCAAAATATTTTATGAATCATTAATGCAGAGGGGATGGAAAATAGAAAAGACTGGAAAGGGACCAGGAAACGCGGAAAGAGGGGAAGAAAGAGAAGTAATCGGTATATAGAGTCGGACACCAAAGACGTAGGGGAAATAAAAAAAATTCAAAAAATGTTGGAAATGTCCAAACCCCTAGGTACTACTGCGATATGGGGTTGGAGGAAAAAAATTTGTAAGGCTTTTCACTACAATGTGAAATTTAAAAGGCTTCTCCCCACTGTGCCGTATTTATATTTTGTTCACTTGAATTTTTATTATAATTCCTAACATCTTAGGAGAGTTTCAGAATCTGTAGTCTTACTCATTTTAATTAAAAAAAAAAAAGAAACGATTAACACAATAAAATTTATTCCGTTCGAATTATACAACCAATGATGTTTATTCTGTAATTAAATATAAAAAACAATTACTTAAAAATTATTTAACAAAGTATGTCTGTATTGAGTACTCTAAAATAATATGAAATGATTCCACATGTGTTGAAATATTATTTACAACATGTACATTCGATTTATCTACTACAAGTCAATTAATGCTGTCTTCTCATTTTCCGTTCTAATTTTCTTTGTTTCTTTTCATCCACTTCTGGTTGTAACGGTGCTTCTTGGAAGAAATAAGGAGAAAGAATGTTTTTCCATATAATCCAAAAACCTCTTATTGGTGCTAGTAACCACAATAACCAAAAGTAATTGGAAATTACTGAAGAAAGCAACTGGCAACCTGCTGTTAGGATAATTATGTCTTTTACATGCCTGAAATTAAAAGCACAATTAATAATCTTACGAAAGAAAATATTTAAAAAAATTCAGTAATTAATTAAATCCATAGGAAAATACATACTCTGCTATTCCTCCTTCCATATTGAGATCTACACCGCTGTCTAGTAATTGGCCAGAATCGGAATATTTCGTCTTAGCCATATAAGCCATAAATTGATATGCAGCTATGTATATTACACATGAAAACAAGTACAAAAACTGAAATATAACTTGATTTAGTTGCAAGACAGGATATTAAGCGTTTTAATACTCACTATGCTTATGTACGAATTATAAAATACCAAAATGATTAAAGATACTGCATTCGTAGCTATGGCCATATTTCTATAGAAACTTAAGGTTGAAACATTCTCTTCCACTATCTGTTTTGCCCCTTTGGTGCCTTGTTTTCCCTTCTGTGGGGGCTGAAAGTAGAAAATTAATGTTTCTTTTAAGATACTATTTTTTTTAAGGTAAAACTTAATAAAAAGTTAAACTAATGTAATACATACCGCCATTCTTGACTCTGTACTTGAATTTGTAATGCAAATGCTTGTAAAAGCTCCACGTTGTAACCTAAATCTGGCCAACAAACAAGAAACGTCAAACTAGTTACTACTGTCAACCTCCACAAAACTTTTATTACACTGGGTTGTTAATACAATATTTCTGTGATTTAAAGAGATATAATGATTAAACAATTTATTTTGAAGCTTGTTTTACAATTAATTGTTAATATTTTATAATTTAATCTAATATAAGATATTATTTTATAATTTTTAGATAAAAAGTCAGTTTTTGAATAAATGGGAAAATTTATTTAACTAATGGAATCGCCTTCTCCTGTCAATTGTGACGTATGTTATTTTCGGTGCAAGTAAAAGCCTGTGAAGTGTTTTAGTGTTTGATTCTAAAGAGGAAAAGTAGTGATAAATGTTTAACAATGGGTTATCTCTCCACTACATGACAATATCCATGAGTTATATTTACCCAAAACATGATTTTATTTTTACAATACTTCCATAACCTAAAAATACGTAAACTTCAAAGACCTCCCTAGCATAAAAGGCATTTAAAATGGATTATGAATATGCACCCTTTCGTAAAGAGATGGACTTACACAACAAATGTTGTGGTGGTATGGTGTGGTGTATTCGTGATATTTGTGGTATTATTTGTGCAATTTTAACTTGGTTATTAATTCTCTACGCTGAATTCGTCGTCATGTTTGTGATTCTCATTCCAAGTTCTTATAGTTTCTACAGTATTGTCAACACAGTAATTTTCCAAGCTTGTGCTATTTTAGCTTTTGCTTCACATCTCAGGACTATGTTTACAGATCCAGTAAGTCGATAAAGTTTCAAAGGGAAACGTAAATTAACATTGCTTTCAGGGTGCTGTACCTAAAGGGAACGCAACTAAAGAAATGATCAAACAAATGGGTTTTAGAGAAGGACAAGTTATATTTAAATGCCCTAAATGTTGTAGCATTAAACCTGAAAGAGCACATCATTGTTCCGTGTGTCAAAGGTACTAATCAATAGCAATTAAAACTCATTTAGAACAAAAAATAACCTTTAATCTTTTAGGTGTATACGTAAAATGGATCACCATTGTCCTTGGGTTAATAATTGTGTGGGGGAAAATAATCAGAAATTTTTTGTGTTGTTTACGGTAACATTTTTATTCTTTTTTACAAGTTTATTCCTATTATACTATTTTTGTTACAGTTTTATATTGCTGCAATATCTTTACATTCACTTTTCATGGCTGTAAATCAATTTATGACATGTATAAGACACGAATGGAAAGATTGTTCTACGTATTCACCCCCTGCTACAGTGGTGCTTCTTTTATTTTTAATATTCGAAGCATTATTGTTCGCTATTTTTACTGCTGTGATGTTGGGAACTCAAGTACAAGCAATTTGGAACGATGAAACCGGCATTGAGCAACTGAAGAAAGAAGAAGCCAGATGGGTTAAGAAATCAAGATGGAAAAGTATTCAAGCTGTGTTTGGAAGATTCTCTGTAGGGTGGTTTTCTCCTTTCGCTGGACCAACTCCTAAGACTAAATATGAGAGCTACTTATATTCTGTGTAATAATTTATTTATTATTTTAACTAACTGTTAGATCTAGGTGTATTTCAGGTTGTTATTTTTATGTTGTTTTTTTTAATAAAACATATCTTTTGTAACTTCACACTAAAAAAAAAATGTATTTTCGTATGTGCTTTCCATGGTATTATTTTTATGTATGTGTTTTTTAACTACAAAGCTAATGTGCGGCACTACCTGTTAGAATTAAATCATTTAATGTAATACTAACTTTTAACTACAGACACTTATGATGACTTTATTAAATAAATAAGGGTATACTTGTATAAAATATTAATATAAAAAAATTGTGACCACTCCATCAACTAGAATGTTGCGCCACACACGTAAGTATTATCTACATCTACATGAATGGAGGCTCGAATCCTCCCTATTGCTGCTCCAAACTCTGAAGAGAATTTTTTTTGTATTTCTTTTTCTTGTTTTATTTTAAATAAAAATAAATTACCTAGATAAAAGTAATTGATTTGTTGTGTTTATAATAAATAATAATATGGGTAAACAGACCAAAGTATGGGTAAATATTTACAGAGATTTGAGCTGCTCTAATATTTGTATTTCCATCTAAAACTAGATTTCCTTACAGTAAATTTGTATAAAAACCAACGACAAAGTGTTAACTGTCCCGCGGTAATTTGGGTTTTTAAAAACTTTTTAAGAATTGGGGAAGGCTGAAGAATTCTTTTGGAGATGTAGAAAGTCACGAGGATATCTGGGAAGTCTCGACGCAGCCTGGCTATATTCCCGAGGAAGTCTGAAGAGTCTAGGACAGCATAAACGCTGGCGGAAAAAATAAATACGTGACAGTGGGGAAAAGCCTTTTAAATCGCACATTGTGGCGAAAAGCCTTTCCTAATATTTTTTTCTAGGTTTAATATTTTTTTTCCTCCAGCTCCAACTCTTGAGGTAATCTGGAGACGCCTGGGAAGTGTACGAAAAGTTTCAAAGATGTTTGGGGAAAGTCAGAATAGTCCTGATAAACCTGAGCGAAGTGTGGGATATTGTAAAGGAAGTTTGAGTGCATCTTGGGCAAGTTTGAGTAGTCCCATCGATCTGGGAATTTAAACGAAGTCCTAGGGAAAGCTGGGGACGTCTCGGAAACATCTGGGGAAGTCTAAGTAATCCCGAGAAAGCGTGGGGTATTTCAGAGAAAGTCAGCAATCCTAAGAGGAAGTCGCGTGCGTCTTGGAAAAGTCTGAGTAGTCCCATCGATCTGTGTAATCTGTAACAGATTAAAAAACAAGAAAATGATATCGACGCCCATATGGAGACACACCCATCGCACACCCCAATTATAATTTTTATTTCAAATCAATTGTTGTTCCAATGACCTGCATTTGTCACCGCGACCGAGACACCCAAGTACTTGCATAATGCAAACCTGAACTTGACATATTTGCTAAAAGTTAACAAAAATAAAAGTTGTTTCAGAAATCGAACTGGTTTATCGGTCGTTTAATTTAGGGCAGGTGTGATACACGCCCAATGGTTAGAGTATAAAAAGCGATGAGATCGAAAAAAAGTTATCATTTGTCCAGAAATCAAATCCACCAACATGTTTAAGGTAATTATATTTTGAAATCACAAAAATAATAAAATGTTTCATTTAATGTGATTTTTTGCAGTTTGTCGTTCTTTGTGCAGCATTAGCTGTAGCTCGTGCTGGATATCTTGCACCAGCTGCCCCAGCTCTTGGTTACAGTACATACGCAGCTGCACCTGCTGTTAGTTATGCACGTACCATTCACGCCGCCCCTTCATTTGGGTATGCTCACGCCGCCCCAGCTTTAGCCTACGGTGCCGCTCCAGCTTTAGCCTACGGTGCCGCTCCTATTGCCGCCACCGCCGTTGTAGGACAACAATCTAACATCCTCCGTAGCTTTGGAAATCTTGGAACCGTCTCCACTTACTCCAAGACTCTTAACACACCCTTCGCCAGTGTAAGCAAATCTGATGTTCGTGTATCCAACCCCGGTTTAAGAATCGCCGCACCAGTTGCTGCCTATGCTGCACCCGCCGTTGCTGCTGCCCCAGTAGTCCAAACTAGCTACCACGGAAACGGTTTCGGTTATGGTGCCGCCCCTGCCGCTATTGGATACGGTGCCGGTTATGGTTACCGCGGTTATGCTGCCCCCGCCGTTGCTGCAGCCCCAGTAGTCCAAACTAGCTACCACGGAAACGGTTTCGGTTATGGTGCCGCTCCTGCCGCTATTGGATACGGTGCCGGTTATGGTTACCGCGGTTATGCTGCCCCTGCCGTTGCTGCTGCCCCAGTAGTCCACACTAGCTACCATGGAAACGGTTTCGGTTACGGTGCCGCCCCTGCTGCTATTGGCTATGGAGCTGCCCCTGCCGCTGTTGGATATGGATATGGTGCCGGTTATGGTTACCGTGGTTATGCTACTGCTGCCCCCGTAGCCTATGGACATGCTGGTCTTGGTTATGCTGGTGGATACGCTCATACCCCAGCTGTCTCACACGTTTCTTATACCGGAAACTACGGAAGTTACGCCTGGTAAATGATAAGATCTGCAGAATGTGCCATATGAACGACTACTTATTTATTTTTTGATTGTTATTATTTATGCATGCCGTTTTTGATTTGTAAATATAAAACATAATTGTATACTACTTAACCTTTTCTTTTTTTTTTCTCTTCACTTTTCAATTAACACCGATTTTGGGCAGCCTGTCAGCGGTAAACCCAGCACAGCTTAATGGAACTCCGCTAGTTAGGGGGTGCTCAAAATGGGCTTTTCGACCTCGATCTGACTTACACGGTTACACCATCGGAAACGTCTTAAATTTTTTACGACCAGAACCAACTAGTTAACCCGCTTGGAGTTACGGACTTGAAAGAAAAATCATTATACACCCTCAAGCCCTTGGGGTGGTATTCGCACATGGTCGACGTTCATGCAGGTGGATAGAGTGATGTGCTCTTTCCATTAGCGAAAACCGCACTCGTCTAGCACGTTTACTTTTAGAGATATTAATTTTTCAGTTTATTTTAAAGCTTCCTGAAAAGTTTTGAATAAAACATCCCTAAAATAACCTCAACTTTGTTCGCGTCCGCAACTGAAAACGCGTGATCGTATCGAAACAGGGTTTGGATATGTTGTACCCCGCACCTTCCCAAAGCCTCCTGCGAAGACGGAGTCCTACCGTTTCTCTGTTATATCTTGGACTTCTGTTTTTCTATCGTGCATCCGTCCAGATTATTTTTCTCCCTTGTCTCTCTTGTCAAATTTTGTGGGATTATTCGACATCCTAGCAAAACGTCTTCGAAAATTGTACGCGACTTAAAACCTTCGAGACCATTAAATGTTACGGTAACATTATTTCTAGTTATTACGAAATAGTAAACGTGAACTGTTTTCTTTTAATTAGAACTCTAAAATTGCTTTTAGGTTTAAATGTAATTGTTTATTTTTTTTTATGCTTTGCTCGAATCGAGTATTGGCGACGAACATGCATCAAAGAGATGCCCGGTCTGTATACTTCATAGAGTCTATGTATACCTTTACTTCAGTTACTTCGTTTGAGAAGTATCTCGTTGTACAGAGATATGACCATTCAATTGTAACAGCGACTTTGCTTATTAAGAAAAATACCGCCCCGTTAGAATTAAAAACCAAATTTTTTAAATCGTGTGTGATACTTGGACCATGGACATGGTACAGAAACTTGCAGGGTTTTTATGCAGAACAAAAGGATGGAAGGGTAGAAACCAGGCCTATATCCGTACAGAAAGAGAAGCATTATGCAATAGTTGCTGGTGGTGCTTAGCAATACTTTTAGTGATTTTAAACATTACAATATGGGTTCTAATCAATACAACACATTATTCAATCAACAACAGGTTTGCGAGTTTAAAAGTAAAATATGGGTTCTGAAACAATTGGGGGCCCAAAAAACGGTTTAAAACGTCCAAAATACATTACATAATGCAAAAAACATTTTATTTTTGGACGTAATCCGCGGGCTGCCATTCATTTCCATGGTATATTGATTGTTGCCGATCGGATGGATTTAACCGCCCGAACCGAACTGAACAAGTGCTCTCGACAAATAGCACTCTTGTATATAAAATTGCTTGTTTTAAGTTTTAACGGTTTTAATCAATACAACACATTATTCAATCACCAACAGGTTTGCGAGTTTAAAAGTAAAATATGGGTTCTGAAACAATTGGGGGCCCAAAAAACGGTTTAAAACGTCCAAAATACATTACATAATGCAAAAAACATTTTATTTTTGGACGTAATCCGCGGGCTGCCATTCATTTCCATGGTATATTGATTGTTGCCGATCGGATGGATTTAACCGCCCGAACCGAACTGAACAAGTGCTCTCGACAAATAGCACTCTTGTATATAAAATTGCTTGTTTTAAGTTTTAACGGTTTTAATCAATACAACACATTATTCAATCACCAACAGGTTTGCGAGTTTAAAAGTAAAATATGGGTTCTGAAACAATTGGGGGCCCAAAAAACGGTTTAAAACGTCCAAAATACATTACATAATGCAAAAAACATTTTATTTTTGGACGTAATCCGCGGGCTGCCATTCATTTCCATGTTATATTGATTTTTCCCGATCGGATGGATTTAACCGCCCGAACCGACCTGAACAAGTGCTCTCGACAAATAGCACTCTTGTATATAAAATTGCTTGTTTTAAGTTTTAACGGTTTTAATCAATACAACACATTATTCAATCACCAACAGGTTTGCGAGTTTAAAAGTAAAATATGGGTTCTGAAACAATTGGGGGCCCAAAAAACGGTTTAAAACGTCCAAAATACATTACATAATGCAAAAAACATTTTATTTTTGGACGTAATCCGCGGGCTGCCATTCATTTCCATGGTATATTGATTGTTGCCGATCGGATGGATTTAACCGCCCGAACCGAACTGAACAAGTGCTCTCGACAAATAGCACTCTTGTATATAAAATTGCTTGTTTTAAGTTTTAATCAATACAACACATTATTCAATCAACAACAGGTTTGCGAGTTTAAAAGTAAAATATGGGTTCTGAAACAATTGGGGGCCCAAAAAACGGTTTAAAACGTCCAAAATACATTACATAATGCAAAAAACATTTTATTTTTGGACGTAATCCGCGGGCTGCCATTCATTTCCATGGTATATTGATTGTTGCCGATCGGATGGATTTAACCGCCCGAACCGAACTGAACAAGTGCTCTCGACAAATAGCACTCTTGTATATAAAATTGCTTGTTTTAAGTTTTAATCAATACAACACATTATTCAATCAACAACAGGTTTGCGAGTTTAAAAGTAAAATATGGGTTCTGAAACAATTGGGGGCCCAAAAAACGGTTTAAAACGTCCAAAATACATTACATAATGCAAAAAACATTTTATTTTTGGACGTAATCCGCGGGCTGCCATTCATTTCCATGTTATATTGATTTTTCCCGATCGGATGGATTTAACCGCCCGAACCGACCTGAACAAGTGCTCTCGACAAATACCACTCTTGTATATAAAATTGCTTGTTTTAAGTTTTAACGGTTTTAATCAATACAACACATTATTCAATCAACAACAGGTTTGCGAGTTTAAAAGTAAAATATGGGTTCTGAAACAATTGGGGGCCCAAAAAACGGTTTAAAACGTCCGAAATACATTACATAATGCAAAAAACATTTTATTTTTGGACGTAATCCGCGGGCTGCCATTCATTTCCATGTTATATTGATTTTTCCCGATCGGATGGATTTAACCGCCCGAACCGACCTGAACAAGTGCTCTCGACAAATAGCACTCTTGTATATAAAATTGCTTGTTTTAAGTTTTAACGGTTTTAATCAATACAACACATTATTCAATCAACAACAGGTTTGCGAGTTTAAAAGTAAAATATGGGTTCTGAAACAATTGGGGGCCCAAAAAACGGTTTAAAACGTCCAAAATACATTACATAATGCAAAAAACATTTTATTTTTGGACGTAATCCGCGGGCTGCCATTCATTTCCATGTTATATTGATTTTTCCCGATCGGATGGATTTAACCGCCCGAACCGACCTGAACAAGTGCTCTCGACAAATAGCACTCTTGTATATAAAATTGCTTGTTTTAAGTTTTAACGGTTTTAATCAATACAACACATTATTCAATCAACAACAGGTTTGCGAGTTTAAAAGTAAAATATGGGTTCTGAAACAATTGGGGGCCCAAAAAACGGTTTAAAACGTCCAAAATACATTACATAATGCAAAAAACATTTTATTTTTGGACGTAATCCGCGGGCTGCCATTCATTTCCATGTTATATTGATTTTTCCCGATCGGATGGATTTAACCGCCCGAACCGACCTGAACAAGTGCTCTCGACAAATAGCACTCTTGTATATAAAATTGCTTGTTTTAAGTTTTAATCAATACAACACATTATTCAATCAACAACAGGTTTGCGAGTTTAAAAGTAAAATATGGGTTCTGAAACAATTGGGGGCCCAAAAAACGGTTTAAAACGTCCAAAATACATTACATAATGCAAAAAACATTTTATTTTTGGACGTAATCCGCGGGCTGCCATTCATTTCCATGTTATATTGATTTTTCCCGATCGGATGGATTTAACCGCCCGAACCGACCTGAACAAGTGCTCTCGACAAATAGCACTCTTGTATATAAAATTGCTTGTTTTAAGTTTTAACGGTTTTAATCAATACAACACATTATTCAATCAACAACAGGTTTGCGAGTTTAAAAGTAAAATATGGGTTCTGAAACAATTGGGGGCCCAAAAAACGGTTTAAAACGTCCAAAATACATTACATAATGCAAAAAACATTTTATTTTTGGACGTAATCCGCGGGCTGCCATTCATTTCCATGTTATATTGATTTTTCCCGATCGGATGGATTTAACCGCCCGAACCGACCTGAACAAGTGCTCTCGACAAATAGCACTCTTGTATATAAAATTGCTTGTTTTAAGTTTTAACGGTTTTAATCAATACAACACATTATTCAATCAACAACAGGTTTGCGAGTTTAAAAGTAAAATATGGGTTCTGAAACAATTGGGGGCCCAAAAAACGGTTTAAAACGTCCAAAATACATTACATAATGCAAAAAACATTTTATTTTTGGACGTAATCCGCGGGCTGCCATTCATTTCCATGTTATATTGATTTTTCCCGATCGGATGGATTTAACCGCCCGAACCGACCTGAACAAGTGCTCTCGACAAATAGCACTCTTGTATATAAAATTGCTTGTTTTAAGTTTTAATCAATACAACACATTATTCAATCAACAACAGGTTTGCGAGTTTAAAAGTAAAATATGGGTTCTGAAACAATTGGGGGCCCAAAAAACGGTTTAAAACGTCCAAAATACATTACATAATGCAAAAAACATTTTATTTTTGGACGTAATCCGCGGGCTGCCATTCATTTCCATGTTATATTGATTTTTCCCGATCGGATGGATTTAACCGCCCGAACCGACCTGAACAAGTGCTCTCGACAAATAGCACTCTTGTATATAAAATTGCTTGTTTTAAGTTTTAACGGTTTTAATCAATACAACACATTATTCAATCACCAACAGGTTTGCGAGTTTAAAAGTAAAATATGGGTTCTGAAACAATTGGGGGCCCAAAAAACGGTTTAAAACGTCCAAAATACATTACATAATGCAAAAAACATTTTATTTTTGGACGTAATCCGCGGGCTGCCATTCATTTCCATGTTATATTGATTTTTCCCGATCGGATGGATTTAACCGCCCGAACCGACCTGAACAAGTGCTCTCGACAAATAGCACTCTTGTATATAAAATTGCTTGTTTTAAGTTTTAACGGTTTTAATCAATACAACACATTATTCAATCACCAACAGGTTTGCGAGTTTAAAAGTAAAATATGGGTTCTGAAACAATTGGGGGCCCAAAAAACGGTTTAAAACGTCCAAAATACATTACATAATGCAAAAAACATTTTATTTTTGGACGTAATCCGCGGGCTGCCATTCATTTCCATGTTATATTGATTTTTCCCGATCGGATGGATTTAACCGCCCGAACCGACCTGAACAAGTGCTCTCGACAAATAGCACTCTTGTATATAAAATTGCTTGTTTTAAGTTTTAACGGTTTTAATCAATACAACACATTATTCAATCAACAACAGGTTTGCGAGTTTAAAAGTAAAATATGGGTTCTGAAACAATTGGGGGCCCAAAAAACGGTTTAAAACGTCCAAAATACATTACATAATGCAAAAAACATTTTATTTTTGGACGTAATCCGCGGGCTGCCATTCATTTCCATGTTATATTGATTTTTCCCGATCGGATGGATTTAACCGCCCGAACCGACCTGAACAAGTGCTCTCGACAAATAGCACTCTTGTATATAAAATTGCTTGTTTTTAGTTTTAACGGTTTTAATCAATACAACACATTATTCAATCACCAACAGGTTTGCGAGTTTAAAAGTAAAATATGGGTTCTGAAACAATTGGG
Organism: Hemicrepidius hirtus; assembly: GCA_963082805.1. Classification (NCBI taxonomy): domain Eukaryota; kingdom Metazoa; phylum Arthropoda; class Insecta; order Coleoptera; family Elateridae; genus Hemicrepidius; species Hemicrepidius hirtus. The sequence goes on from OY720162.1 coordinate 33,220,445, forward strand.
GGCCCAAAAAACGGTTTAAAACGTCCAAAATACATTAAATAATGCAAAAAACATTTTATTTTTGGACGTAATCCGCGGGCTGCCATTCATTTCCATGTTATATTGATTTTTCCCGATCGGATGGATTTAACCGCCCGAACCGACCTGAACAAGTGCTCTCGACAAATAGCACTCTTGTATATAAAATTGCTTGTTTTTAGTTTTAACGGTTTTAATCAATACAACACATTATTCAATCACCAACAGGTTTGCGAGTTTAAAAGTAAAATATGGGTTCTGAAACAATTGGGGGCCCAAAAAACGGTTTAAAACGTCCAAAATACATTACATAATGCAAAAAACATTTTATTTTTGGACGTAATCCGCGGGCTGCCATTCATTTCCATGTTATATTGATTTTTCCCGATCGGATGGATTTAACCGCCCGAACCGACCTGAACAAGTGCTCTCGACAAATAGCACTCTTGTATATAAAATTGCTTGTTTTTAGTTTTAACGGTTTTAATCAATACAACACATTATTCAATCACCAACAGGTTTGCGAGTTTAAAAGTAAAATATGGGTTCTGAAACAATTGGGGGCCCAAAAAACGGTTTAAAACGTCCAAAATACATTAAATAATGCAAAAAACATTTTATTTTTGGACGTAATCCGCGGGCTGCCATTCATTTCCATGTTATATTGATTTTTCCCGATCGGATGGATTTAACCGCCCGAACCGACCTGAACAAGTGCTCTCGACAAATAGCACTCTTGTATATAAAATTGCTTGTTTTTAGTTTTAACGGTTTTAATCAATACAACACATTATTCAATCACCAACAGGTTTGCGAGTTTAAAAGTAAAATATGGGTTCTGAAACAATTGGGGGCCCAAAAAACGGTTTAAAACGTCCAAAATACATTACATAATGCAAAAAACATTTTATTTTTGGACGTAATCCGCGGGCTGCCATTCATTTCCATGTTATATTGATTTTTCCCGATCGGATGGATTTAACCGCCCGAACCGACCTGAACAAGTGCTCTCGACAAATAGCACTCTTGTATATAAAATTGCTTGTTTTTAGTTTTAACGGTTTTAATCAATACAACACATTATTCAATCACCAACAGGTTTGCGAGTTTAAAAGTAAAATATGGGTTCTGAAACAATTGGGGGCCCAAAAAACGGTTTAAAACGTCCAAAATACATTACATAATGCAAAAAACATTTTATTTTTGGACGTAATCCGCGGGCTGCCATTCATTTCCATGTTATATTGATTTTTCCCGATCGGATGGATTTAACCGCCCGAACCGACCTGAACAAGTGCTCTCGACAAATAGCACTCTTGTATATAAAATTGCTTGTTTTTAGTTTTAACGGTTTTAATCAATACAACACATTATTCAATCACCAACAGGTTTGCGAGTTTAAAAGTAAAATATGGGTTCTGAAACAATTGGGGGCCCAAAAAACGGTTTAAAACGTCCAAAATACATTACATAATGCAAAAAACATTTTATTTTTGGACGTAATCCGCGGGCTGCCATTCATTTCCATGTTATATTGATTTTTCCCGATCGGATGGATTTAACCGCCCGAACCGACCTGAACAAGTGCTCTCGACAAATAGCACTCTTGTATATAAAATTGCTTGTTTTTAGTTTTAACGGTTTTAATCAATACAACACATTATTCAATCACCAACAGGTTTGCGAGTTTAAAAGTAAAATATGGGTTCTGAAACAATTGGGGGCCCAAAAAACGGTTTAAAACGTCCAAAATACATTACATAATGCAAAAAACATTTTATTTTTGGACGTAATCCGCGGGCTGCCATTCATTTCCATGTTATATTGATTTTTCCCGATCGGATGGATTTAACCGCCCGAACCGACCTGAACAAGTGCTCTCGACAAATAGCACTCTTGTATATAAAATTGCTTGTTTTTAGTTTTAACGGTTTTAATCAATACAACACATTATTCAATCACCAACAGGTTTGCGAGTTTAAAAGTAAAATATGGGTTCTGAAACAATTGGGGGCCCAAAAAACGGTTTAAAACGTCCAAAATACATTACATAATGCAAAAAACATTTTATTTTTGGACGTAATCCGCGGGCTGCCATTCATTTCCATGTTATATTGATTTTTCCCGATCGGATGGATTTAACCGCCCGAACCGACCTGAACAAGTGCTCTCGACAAATAGCACTCTTGTATATAAAATTGCTTGTTTTTAGTTTTAACGGTTTTAATCAATACAACACATTATTCAATCACCAACAGGTTTGCGAGTTTAAAAGTAAAATATGGGTTCTGAAACAATTGGGGGCCCAAAAAACGGTTTAAAACGTCCAAAATACATTACATAATGCAAAAAACATTTTATTTTTGGACGTAATCCGCGGGCTGCCATTCATTTCCATGTTATATTGATTTTTCCCGATCGGATGGATTTAACCGCCCGAACCGACCTGAACAAGTGCTCTCGACAAATAGCACTCTTGTATATAAAATTGCTTGTTTTTAGTTTTAACGGTTTTAATCAATACAACACATTATTCAATCACCAACAGGTTTGCGAGTTTAAAAGTAAAATATGGGTTCTGAAACAATTGGGGGCCCAAAAAACGGTTTAAAACGTCCAAAATACATTACATAATGCAAAAAACATTTTATTTTTGGACGTAATCCGCGGGCTGCCATTCATTTCCATGTTATATTGATTTTTCCCGATCGGATGGATTTAACCGCCCGAACCGACCTGAACAAGTGCTCTCGACAAATAGCACTCTTGTATATAAAATTGCTTGTTTTAAGTTTTAACGGTTTTAATCAATACAACACATTATTCAATCACCAACAGGTTTGCGAGTTTAAAAGTAAAATATGGGTTCTGAAACAATTGGGGGCCCAAAAAACGGTTTAAAACGTCCAAAATACATTACATAATGCAAAAAACATTTTATTTTTGGACGTAATCCGCGGGCTGCCATTCATTTCCATGTTATATTGATTTTTCCCGATCGGATGGATTTAACCGCCCGAACCGACCTGAACAAGTGCTCTCGACAAATAGCACTCTTGTATATAAAATTGCTTGTTTTTAGTTTTAACGGTTTTAATCAATACAACACATTATTCAATCACCAACAGGTTTGCGAGTTTAAAAGTAAAATATGGGTTCTGAAACAATTGGGGGCCCAAAAAACGGTTTAAAACGTCCAAAATACATTACATAATGCAAAAAACATTTTATTTTTGGACGTAATCCGCGGGCTGCCATTCATTTCCATGTTATATTGATTTTTCCCGATCGGATGGATTTAACCGCCCGAACCGACCTGAACAAGTGCTCTCGACAAATAGCACTCTTGTATATAAAATTGCTTGTTTTTAGTTTTAACGATTTTAATCAATACAACACATTATTCAATCACCAACAGGTTTGCGAGTTTAAAAGTAAAATATGGGTTCTGAAACAATTGGGGGCCCAAAAAACGGTTTAAAACGTCCAAAATACATTACATAATGCAAAAAACATTTTATTTTTGGACGTAATCCGCGGGCTGCCATTCATTTCCATGTTATATTGATTTTTCCCGATCGGATGGATTTAACCGCCCGAACCGACCTGAACAAGTGCTCTCGACAAATAGCACTCTTGTATATAAAATTGCTTGTTTTTAGTTTTAACGGTTTTAATCAATACAACACATTATTCAATCACCAACAGGTTTGCGAGTTTAAAAGTAAAATATGGGTTCTGAAACAATTGGGGGCCCAAAAAACGGTTTAAAACGTCCAAAATACATTACATAATGCAAAAAACATTTTATTTTTGGACGTAATCCGCGGGCTGCCATTCATTTCCATGTTATATTGATTTTTCCCGATCGGATGGATTTAACCGCCCGAACCGACCTGAACAAGTGCTCTCGACAAATAGCACTCTTGTATATAAAATTGCTTGTTTTAAGTTTTAACGGTTTTAATCAATACAACACATTATTCAATCACCAACAGGTTTGCGAGTTTAAAAGTAAAATATGGGTTCTGAAACAATTGGGGGCCCAAAAAACGGTTTAAAACGTCCAAAATACATTACATAATGCAAAAAACATTTTATTTTTGGACGTAATCCGCGGGCTGCCATTCATTTCCATGTTATATTGATTTTTCCCGATCGGATGGATTTAACCGCCCGAACCGACCTGAACAAGTGCTCTCGACAAATAGCACTCTTGTATATAAAATTGCTTGTTTTAAGTTTTAACGGTTTTAATCAATACAACACATTATTCAATCACCATCAGGTTTGCGAGTTTAAAAGTAAAATATGGGTTCTGAAACAATTGGGGGCCCAAAAAACGGTTTAAAACGTCCAAAATACATTACATAATGCAAAAAACATTTTATTTTTGGACGTAATCCGCGGGCTGCCATTCATTTCCATGTTATATTGATTTTTCCCGATCGGATGGATTTAACCGCCCGAACCGACCTGAACAAGTGCTCTCGACAAATAGCACTCTTGTATATAAAATTGCTTGTTTTAAGTTTTAACGGTTTTAATCAATACAACACATTATTCAATCACCAACAGGTTTGCGAGTTTAAAAGTAAAATATGGGTTCTGAAACAATTGGGGGCCCAAAAAACGGTTTAAAACGTCCAAAATACATTACATAATGCAAAAAACATTTTATTTTTGGACGTAATCCGCGGGCTGCCATTCATTTCCATGTTATATTGATTTTTCCCGATCGGATGGATTTAACCGCCCGAACCGACCTGAACAAGTGCTCTCGACAAATAGCACTCTTGTATATAAAATTGCTTGTTTTAAGTTTTAACGGTTTTAATCAATACAACACATTATTCAATCACCATCAGGTTTGCGAGTTTAAAAGTAAAATATGGGTTCTGAAACAATTGGGGGCCCAAAAAAACGGTTTAAAACGTCCAAAATACATTACATAATGCAAAAAACATTTTATTTTTGGACGTAATCCGCGGGCTGCCATTCATTTCCATGTTATATTGATTTTTCCCGATCGGATGGATTTAACCGCCCGAACCGACCTGAACAAGTGCTCTCGACAAATAGCACTCTTGTATATAAAATTGCTTGTTTTAAGTTTTAACGGTTTTAATCAATACAACACATTATTCAATCACCATCAGGTTTGCGAGTTTAAAAGTAAAATATGGGTTCTGAAACAATTGGGGGCCCAAAAAACGGTTTAAAACGTCCAAAATACATTACATAATGCAAAAAACATTTTATTTTTGGACGTAATCCGCGGGCTGCCATTCATTTCCATGTTATATTGATTTTTCCCGATCGGATGGATTTAACCGCCCGAACCGACCTGAACAAGTGCTCTCGACAAATAGCACTCTTGTATATAAAATTGCTTGTTTTAAGTTTTAACGGTTTTAATCAATACAACACATTATTCAATCACCAACAGGTTTGCGAGTTTAAAAGTAAAATATGGGTTCTGAAACAATTGGGGGCCCAAAAAACGGTTTAAAACGTCCAAAATACATTACATAATGCAAAAAACATTTTATTTTTGGACGTAATCCGCGGGCTGCCATTCATTTCCATGTTATATTGATTTTTCCCGATCGGATGGATTTAACCGCCCGAACCGACCTGAACAAGTGCTCTCGACAAATAGCACTCTTGTATATAAAATTGCTTGTTTTAAGTTTTAACGGTTTTAATCAATACAACACATTATTCAATCACCATCAGGTTTGCGAGTTTAAAAGTAAAATATGGGTTCTGAAACAATTGGGGGCCCAAAAAACGGTTTAAAACGTCCAAAATACATTACATAATGCAAAAAACATTTTATTTTTGGACGTAATCCGCGGGCTGCCATTCATTTCCATGTTATATTGATTTTTCCCGATCGGATGGATTTAACCGCCCGAACCGACCTGAACAAGTGCTCTCGACAAATAGCACTCTTGTATATAAAATTGCTTGTTTTAAGTTTTAACGGTTTTAATCAATACAACACATTATTCAATCACCAACAGGTTTGCGAGTTTAAAAGTAAAATATGGGTTCTGAAACAATTGGGGGCCCAAAAAACGGTTTAAAACGTCCAAAATACATTACATAATGCAAAAAACATTTTATTTTTGGACGTAATCCGCGGGCTGCCATTCATTTCCATGTTATATTGATTTTTCCCGATCGGATGGATTTAACCGCCCGAACCGACCTGAACAAGTGCTCTCGACAAATAGCACTCTTGTATATAAAATTGCTTGTTTTAAGTTTTAACGGTTTTAATCAATACAACACATTATTCAATCACCATCAGGTTTGCGAGTTTAAAAGTAAAATATGGGTTCTGAAACAATTGGGGGCCCAAAAAAACGGTTTAAAACGTCCAAAATACATTACATAATGCAAAAAACATTTTATTTTTGGACGTAATCCGCGGGCTGCCATTCATTTCCATGTTATATTGATTTTTCCCGATCGGATGGATTTAACCGCCCGAACCGACCTGAACAAGTGCTCTCGACAAATAGCACTCTTGTATATAAAATTGCTTGTTTTAAGTTTTAACGGTTTTAATCAATACAACACATTATTCAATCACCATCAGGTTTGCGAGTTTAAAAGTAAAATATGGGTTCTGAAACAATTGGGGGCCCAAAAAACGGTTTAAAACGTCCAAAATACATTACATAATGCAAAAAACATTTTATTTTTGGACGTAATCCGCGGGCTGCCATTCATTTCCATGTTATATTGATTTTTCCCGATCGGATGGATTTAACCGCCCGAACCGACCTGAACAAGTGCTCTCGACAAATAGCACTCTTGTATATAAAATTGCTTGTTTTAAGTTTTAACGGTTTTAATCAATACAACACATTATTCAATCACCAACAGGTTTGCGAGTTTAAAAGTAAAATATGGGTTCTGAAACAATTGGGGGCCCAAAAAACGGTTTAAAACGTCCAAAATACATTACATAATGCAAAAAACATTTTATTTTTGGACGTAATCCGCGGGCTGCCATTCATTTCCATGTTATATTGATTTTTCCCGATCGGATGGATTTAACCGCCCGAACCGACCTGAACAAGTGCTCTCGACAAATAGCACTCTTGTATATAAAATTGCTTGTTTTAAGTTTTAACGGTTTTAATCAATACAACACATTATTCAATCACCAACAGGTTTGCGAGTTTAAAAGTAAAATATGGGTTCTGAAACAATTGGGGGCCCAAAAAACGGTTTAAAACGTCCAAAATACATTACATAATGCAAAAAACATTTTATTTTTGGACGTAATCCGCGGGCTGCCATTCATTTCCAAGTTATATTGATTTTTCCCGATCGGATGGATTTAACCGCCCGAACCGACCTGAACAAGTGCTCTCGACAAATAGCACTCTTGTATATAAAATTGCTTGTTTTAAGTTTTAACGGTTTTAATCAATACAACACATTATTCAATCACCAACAGGTTTGCGAGTTTAAAAGTAAAATATGGGTTCTGAAACAATTGGGGGCCCAAAAAACGGTTTAAAACGTCCAAAATACATTACATAATGCAAAAAACATTTTATTTTTGGACGTAATCCGCGGGCTGCCATTCATTTCCATGTTATATTGATTTTTCCCGATCGGATGGATTTAACCGCCCGAACCGACCTGAACAAGTGCTCTCGACAAATAGCACTCTTGTATATAAAATTGCTTGTTTTAAGTTTTAACGGTTTTAATCAATACAACACATTATTCAATCACCAACAGGTTTGCGAGTTTAAAAGTAAAATATGGGTTCTGAAACAATTGGGGGCCCAAAAAACGGTTTAAAACGTCCAAAATACATTACATAATGCAAAAAACATTTTATTTTTGGACGTAATCCGCGGGCTGCCATTCATTTCCATGTTATATTGATTTTTCCCGATCGGATGGATTTAACCGCCCGAACCGACCTGAACAAGTGCTCTCGACAAATAGCACTCTTGTATATAAAATTGCTTGTTTTAAGTTTTAACGGTTTTAATCAATACAACACATTATTCAATCACCAACAGGTTTGCGAGTTTAAAAGTAAAATATGGGTTCTGAAACAATTGGGGGCCCAAAAAACGGTTTAAAACGTCCAAAATACATTACATAATGCAAAAAACATTTTATTTTTGGACGTAATCCGCGGGCTGCCATTCATTTCCATGTTATATTGATTTTTCCCGATCGGATGGATTTAACCGCCCGAACCGACCTGAACAAGTGCTCTCGACAAATAGCACTCTTGTATATAAAATTGCTTGTTTTAAGTTTTAACGGTTTTAATCAATACAACACATTATTCAATCACCAACAGGTTTGCGAGTTTAAAAGTAAAATATGGGTTCTGAAACAATTGGGGGCCCAAAAAACGGTTTAAAACGTCCAAAATACATTACATAATGCAAAAAACATTTTATTTTTGGACGTAATCCGCGGGCTGCCATTCATTTCCATGTTATATTGATTTTTCCCGAGCGGATGGATTTAACCGCCCGAACCGACCTGAACAAGTGCTCTCGACAAATAGCACTCTTGTATATAAAATTGCTTGTTTTAAGTTTTAACGGTTTTAATCAATACAACACATTATTCAATCACCAACAGGTTTGCGAGTTTAAAAGTAAAATATGGGTTCTGAAACAATTGGGGGCCCAAAAAACGGTTTAAAACGTCCAAAATACATTACATAATGCAAAAAACATTTTATTTTTGGACGTAATCCGCGGGCTGCCATTCATTTCCATGTTATATTGATTTTTCCCGATCGGATGGATTTAACCGCCCGAACCGACCTGAACAAGTGCTCTCGACAAATAGCACTCTTGTATATAAAATTGCTTGTTTTAAGTTTTAACGGTTTTAATCAATACAACACATTATTCAATCACCAACAGGTTTGCGAGTTTAAAAGTAAAATATGGGTTCTGAAACAATTGGGGGCCCAAAAAACGGTTTAAAACGTCCAAAATACATTACATAATGCAAAAAACATTTTATTTTTGGACGTAATCCGCGGGCTGCCATTCATTTCCATGTTATATTGATTTTTCCCGATCGGATGGATTTAACCGCCCGAACCGACCTGAACAAGTGCTCTCGACAAATAGCACTCTTGTATATAAAATTGCTTGTTTTAAGTTTTAATCAATACAACACATTATTCAATCACCAACAGGTTTGCGAGTTTAAAAGTAAAATATGGGTTCTGAAACAATTGGGGGCCCAAAAAACGGTTTAAAACGTCCAAAATACATTACATAATGCAAAAAACATTTTATTTTTGGACGTAATCCGCGGGCTGCCATTCATTTCCATGTTATATTGATTTTTCCCGATCGGATGGATTTAACCGCCCGAACCGACCTGAACAAGTGCTCTCGACAAATAGCACTCTTGTATATAAAATTGCTTGTTTTAAGTTTTAACGGTTTTAATCAATACAACACATTATTCAATCACCAACAGGTTTGCGAGTTTAAAAGTAAAATATGGGTTCTGAAACAATTGGGGGCCCAAAAAACGGTTTAAAACGTCCAAAATACATTACATAATGCAAAAAACATTTTATTTTTGGACGTAATCCGCGGGCTGCCATTCATTTCCATGTTATATTGATTTTTCCCGATCGGATGGATTTAACCGCCCGAACCGACCTGAACAAGTGCTCTCGACAAATAGCACTCTTGTATATAAAATTGCTTGTTTTAAGTTTTAACGGTTTTAATCAATACAACACATTATTCAATCACCAACAGGTTTGCGAGTTTAAAAGTAAAATATGGGTTCTGAAACAATTGGGGGCCCAAAAAACGGTTTAAAACGTCCAAAATACATTACATAATGCAAAAAACATTTTATTTTTGGACGTAATCCGCGGGCTGCCATTCATTTCCATGTTATATTGATTTTTCCCGATCGGATGGATTTAACCGCCCGAACCGACCTGAACAAGTGCTCTCGACAAATAGCACTCTTGTATATAAAATTGCTTGTTTTAAGTTTTAACGGTTTTAATCAATACAACACATTATTCAATCACCAACAGGTTTGCGAGTTTAAAAGTAAAATATGGGTTCTGAAACAATTGGGGGCCCAAAAAACGGTTTAAAACGTCCAAAATACATTACATAATGCAAAAAACATTTTATTTTTGGACGTAATCCGCGGGCTGCCATTCATTTCCATGTTATATTGATTTTTCCCGATCGGATGGATTTAACCGCCCGAACCGACCTGAACAAGTGCTCTCGACAAATAGCACTCTTGTATATAAAATTGCTTGTTTTAAGTTTTAACGGTTTTAATCAATACAACACATTATTCAATCACCAACAGGTTTGCGAGTTTAAAAGTAAAATATGGGTTCTGAAACAATTGGGGGCCCAAAAAACGGTTTAAAACGTCCAAAATACATTACATAATGCAAAAAACATTTTATTTTTGGACGTAATCCGCGGGCTGCCATTCATTTCCATGTTATATTGATTTTTCCCGATCGGATGGATTTAACCGCCCGAACCGACCTGAACAAGTGCTCTCGACAAATAGCACTCTTGTATATAAAATTGCTTGTTTTAAGTTTTAACGGTTTTAATCAATACAACACATTATTCAATCACCAACAGGTTTGCGAGTTTAAAAGTAAAATATGGGTTCTGAAACAATTGGGGGCCCAAAAAACGGTTTAAAACGTCCAAAATACATTACATAATGCAAAAAACATTTTATTTTTGGACGTAATCCGCGGGCTGCCATTCATTTCCATGTTATATTGATTTTTCCCGATCGGATGGATTTAACCGCCCGAACCGACCTGAACAAGTGCTCTCGACAAATAGCACTCTTGTATATAAAATTGCTTGTTTTAAGTTTTAACGGTTTTAATCAATACAACACATTATTCAATCACCAACAGGTTTGCGAGTTTAAAAGTAAAATATGGGTTCTGAAACAATTGGGGGCCCAAAAAACGGTTTAAAACGTCCAAAATACATTACATAATGCAAAAAACATTTTATTTTTGGACGTAATCCGCGGGCTGCCATTCATTTCCATGTTATATTGATTTTTCCCGATCGGATGGATTTAACCGCCCGAACCGACCTGAACAAGTGCTCTCGACAAATAGCACTCTTGTATATAAAATTGCTTGTTTTAAGTTTTAACGGTTTTAATCAATACAACACATTATTCAATCACCAACAGGTTTGCGAGTTTAAAAGTAAAATATGGGTTCTGAAACAATTGGGGGCCCAAAAAACGGTTTAAAACGTCCAAAATACATTACATAATGCAAAAAACATTTTATTTTTGGACGTAATCCGCGGGCTGCCATTCATTTCCATGTTATATTGATTTTTCCCGATCGGATGGATTTAACCGCCCGAACCGACCTGAACAAGTGCTCTCGACAAATAGCACTCTTGTATATAAAATTGCTTGTTTTAAGTTTTAATCAATACAACACATTATTCAATCAACAACAGGTTTGCGAGTTTAAAAGTAAAATATGGGTTCTGAAACAATTGGGGGCCCAAAAAACGGTTTAAAACGTCCAAAATACATTACATAATGCAAAAAACATTTTATTTTTGGACGTAATCCGCGGGCTGCCATTCATTTCCATGTTATATTGATTTTTCCCGATCGGATGGATTTAACCGCCCGAACCGACCTGAACAAGTGCTCTCGACAAATAGCACTCTTGTATATAAAATTGCTTGTTTTAAGTTTTAACGGTTTTAATCAATACAACACATTATTCAATCACCAACAGGTTTGCGAGTTTAAAAGTAAAATATGGGTTCTGAAACAATTGGGGGCCCAAAAAACGGTTTAAAACGTCCAAAATACATTACATAATGCAAAAAACATTTTATTTTTGGACGTAATCCGCGGGCTGCCATTCATTTCCATGTTATATTGATTTTTCCCGATCGGATGGATTTAACCGCCCGAACCGACCTGAACAAGTGCTCTCGACAAATAGCACTCTTGTATATAAAATTGCTTGTTTTAAGTTTTAATCAATACAACACATTATTCAATCAACAACAGGTTTGCGAGTTTAAAAGTAAAATATGGGTTCTGAAACAATTGGGGGCCCAAAAAACGGTTTAAAACGTCCAAAATACATTGCATAATGCCAAAAACATTTTATTTTTGGACGTAATCCGCGGGCTGCCATTCATTTCCATGTTATATTGATTTTTCCCGATCGGATGGATTTAACCGCCCGAACCGACCTGAACAAGTGCTCTCGACAAATAGCACTCTTGTATATAAAATTGCTTGCTTTTAGTTTTAACGGTTTTAATCAATACAACACATTATTCAATCACCAACAGGTTTGCGAGTTGAAAAGTAAAATATGGGTTCTGAAACAATTGGGGGCCCAAAAAACGGTTTAAAACGTCCAAAATACATTACATAATGCAAAAAACATTTTATTTTTGGACGTAATCCGCGGGCTGCCATTCATTTCCATGTTATATTGATTTTTCCCGATCGGATGGATTTAACCGCCCGAACCGACCTGAACAAGTGCTCTCGACAAATAGCACTCTTGTATATAAAATTGCTTGCTTTTAGTTTTAACGGTTTTAATCAATACAACACATTATTCAATCACCAACAGGTTTGCGAGTTGAAAAGTAAAATATGGGTTCTGAAACAATTGGGGGCCCAAAAAACGGTTTAAAACGTCCAAAATACATTACATAATGCAAAAAACATTTTATTTTTGGACGTAATCCGCGGGCTGCCATTCATTTCCATGTTATATTGATTTTTCCCGATCGGATGGATTTAACCGCCCGAACCGACCTGAACAAGTGCTCTCGACAAATAGCACTCTTGTATATAAAATTGCTTGTTTTAAGTTTTAATCAATACAACACATTATTCAATCAACAACAGGTTTGCGAGTTTAAAAGTAAAATATGGGTTCTGAAACAATTGGGGGCCCAAAAAACGGTTTAAAACGTCCAAAATACATTACATAATGCAAAAAACATTTTATTTTTGGACGTAATCCGCGGGCTGCCATTCATTTCCATGTTATATTGATTTTTCCCGATCGGATGGATTTAACCGCCCGAACCGACCTGAACAAGTGCTCTCGACAAATAGCACTCTTGTATATAAAATTGCTTGTTTTAAGTTTTAATCAATACAACACATTATTCAATCAACAACAGGTTTGCGAGTTTAAAAGTAAAATATGGGTTCTGAAACAATTGGGGGCCCAAAAAACGGTTTAAAACGTCCAAAATACATTACATAATGCAAAAAACATTTTATTTTTGGACGTAATCCGCGGGCTGCCATTCATTTCCATGTTATATTGATTTTTCCCGATCGGATGGATTTAACCGCCCGAACCGACCTGAACAAGTGCTCTCGACAAATAGCACTCTTGTATATAAAATTGCTTGTTTTAAGTTTTAATCAATACAACACATTATTCAATCAACAACAGGTTTGCGAGTTTAAAAGTAAAATATGGGTTCTGAAACAATTGGGGGCCCAAAAAACGGTTTAAAACGTCCAAAATACATTGCATAATGCCAAAAACATTTTATTTTTGGACGTAATCCGCGGGCTGCCATTCATTTCCATGTTATATTGATTTTTCCCGATCGGATGGATTTAACCGCCCGAACCGACCTGAACAAGTGCTCTCGACAAATAGCACTCTTGTATATAAAATTGCTTGTTTTAAGTTTTAATCAATACAACACATTATTCAATCAACAACAGGTTTGCGAGTTTAAAAGTAAAATATGGGTTCTGAAATAATTGGGGGCCCAAAAAACGGTTTAAAACGTCCAAAATACATTACATAATGCAAAAAACATTTTATTTTTGGACGTAATCCGCGGGCTGCCATTCATTTCCATGTTATATTGATTTTTCCCGATCGGATGGATTTAACCGCCCGAACCGACCTGAACAAGTGCTCTCGACAAATAGCACTCTTGTATATAAAATTGCTTGCTTTTAGTTTTAACGGTTTTAATCAATACAACACATTATTCAATCACCAACAGGTTTGCGAGTTTAAAAGTAAAATATGGGTTCTGAAACAATTGGGGGCCCAAAAAACGGTTTAAAACGTCCAAAATACATTACATAATGCAAAAAACATTTTATTTTTGGACGTAATCCGCGGGCTGCCATTCATTTCCATGTTATATTGATTTTTCCCGATCGGATGGATTTAACCGCCCGAACCGACCTGAACAAGTGCTCTCGACAAATAGCACTCTTGTATATAAAATTGCTTGCTTTTAGTTTTAACGGTTTTAATCAATACAACACATTATTCAATCACCAACAGGTTTGCGAGTTGAAAAGTAAAATATGGGTTCTGAAACAATTGGGGGCCCAAAAAACGGTTTAAAACGTCCAAAATACATTACATAATGCAAAAAACATTTTATTTTTGGACGTAATCCGCGGGCTGCCATTCATTTCCATGTTATATTGATTTTTCCCGATCGGATGGATTTAACCGCCCGAACCGACCTGAACAAGTGCTCTCGACAAATAGCACTCTTGTATATAAAATTGCTTGTTTTAAGTTTTAATCAATACAACACATTATTCAATCAACAACAGGTTTGCGAGTTTAAAAGTAAAATATGGGTTCTGAAACAATTGGGGGCCCAAAAAACGGTTTAAAACGTCCAAAATACATTACATAATGCAAAAAACATTTTATTTTTGGACGTAATCCGCGGGCTGCCATTCATTTCCATGTTATATTGATTTTTCCCGATCGGATGGATTTAACCGCCCGAACCGACCTGAACAAGTGCTCTCGACAAATAGCACTCTTGTATATAAAATTGCTTGTTTTAAGTTTTAATCAATACAACACATTATTCAATCAACAACAGGTTTGCGAGTTTAAAAGTAAAATATGGGTTCTGAAACAATTGGGGGCCCAAAAAACGGTTTAAAACGTCCAAAATACATTACATAATGCAAAAAACATTTTATTTTTGGACGTAATCCGCGGGCTGCCATTCATTTCCATGTTATATTGATTTTTCCCGATCGGATGGATTTAACCGCCCGAACCGACCTGAACAAGTGCTCTCGACAAATAGCACTCTTGTATATAAAATTGCTTGTTTTAAGTTTTAACGGTTTTAATCAATACAACACATTATTCAATCACCAACAGGTTTGCGAGTTTAAAAGTAAAATATGGGTTCTGAAACAATTGGGGGCCCAAAAAACGGTTTAAAACGTCCAAAATACATTACATAATGCAAAAAACATTTTATTTTTGGACGTAATCCGCGGGCTGCCATTCATTTCCATGTTATATTGATTTTTCCCGATCGGATGGATTTAACCGCCCGAACCGACCTGAACAAGTGCTCTCGACAAATAGCACTCTTGTATATAAAATTGCTTGTTTTAAGTTTTAACGGTTTTAATCAATACAACACATTATTCAATCACCAACAGGTTTGCGAGTTGAAAAGTAAAATATGGGTTCTGAAACAATTGGGGGCCCAAAAAACGGTTTAAAACGTCCAAAATACATTACATAATGCAAAAAACATTTTATTTTTGGACGTAATCCGCGGGCTGCCATTCATTTCCATGTTATATTGATTTTTCCCGATCGGATGGATTTAACCGCCCGAACCGACCTGAACAAGTGCTCTCGACAAATAGCACTCTTGTATATAAAATTGCTTGTTTTAAGTTTTAATCAATACAACACATTATTCAATCACCAACAGGTTTGCGAGTTTAAAAGTAAAATATGGGTTCTGAAACAATTGGGGGCCCAAAAAACGGTTTAAAACGTCCAAAATACATTACATAATGCAAAAAACATTTTATTTTTGGACGTAATCCGCGGGCTGCCATTCATTTCCATGTTATATTGATTTTTCCCGATCGGATGGATTTAACCGCCCGAACCGACCTGAACAAGTGCTCTCGACAAATAGCACTCTTGTATATAAAATTGCTTGTTTTAAGTTTTAACGGTTTTAATCAATACAACACATTATTCAATCACCAACAGGTTTGCGAGTTGAAAAGTAAAATATGGGTTCTGAAACAATTGGGGGCCCAAAAAACGGTTTAAAACGTCCAAAATACATTACATAATGCAAAAAACATTTTATTTTTGGACGTAATCCGCGGGCTGCCATTCATTTCCATGTTATATTGATTTTTCCCGATCGGATGGATTTAACCGCCCGAACCGACCTGAACAAGTGCTCTCGACAAATAGCACTCTTGTATATAAAATTGCTTGTTTTAAGTTTTAACGGTTTTAATCAATACAACACATTATTCAATCACCAACAGGTTTGCGAGTTGAAAAGTAAAATATGGGTTCTGAAACAATTGGGGGCCCAAAAAACGGTTTAAAACGTCCAAAATACATTACATAATGCAAAAAACATTTTATTTTTGGACGTAATCCGCGGGCTGCCATTCATTTCCATGTTATATTGATTTTTCCCGATCGGATGGATTTAACCGCCCGAACCGACCTGAACAAGTGCTCTCGACAAATAGCACTCTTGTATATAAAATTGCTTGTTTTAAGTTTTAACGGTTTTAATCAATACAACACATTATTCAATCACCAACAGGTTTGCGAGTTTAAAAGTAAAATATGGGTTCTGAAACAATTGGGGGCCCAAAAAACGGTTTAAAACGTCCAAAATACATTACATAATGCAAAAAACATTTTATTTTTGGACGTAATCCGCGGGCTGCCATTCATTTCCATGTTATATTCATTTTTCCCGATCGGATGGATTTAACCGCCCGAACCGACCTGAACAAGTGCTCTCGACAAATAGCACTCTTGTATATAAAATTGCTTGCTTTTAGTTTTAACGGTTTTAATCAATACAACACATTATTCAATCACCAACAGGTTTGCGAGTTGAAAAGTAAAATATGGGTTCTGAAACAATTGGGGGCCCAAAAAACGGTTTAAAACGTCCAAAATACATTACATAATGCAAAAAACATTTTATTTTTGGACGTAATCCGCGGGCTGCCATTCATTTCCATGTTATATTGATTTTTCCCGATCGGATGGATTTAACCGCCCGAACCGACCTGAACAAGTGCTCTCGACAAATAGCACTCTTGTATATAAAATTGCTTGTTTTAAGTTTTAATCAATACAACACATTATTCAATCAACAACAGGTTTGCGAGTTTAAAAGTAAAATATGGGTTCTGAAACAATTGGGGGCCCAAAAAACGGTTTAAAACGTCCAAAATACATTACATAATGCAAAAAACATTTTATTTTTGGACGTAATCCGCGGGCTGCCATTCATTTCCATGTTATATTGATTTTTCCCGATCGGATGGATTTAACCGCCCGAACCGACCTGAACAAGTGCTCTCGACAAATAGCACTCTTGTATATAAAATTGCTTGTTTTAAGTTTTAACGGTTTTAATCAATACAACACATTATTCAATCACCAACAGGTTTGCGAGTTTAAAAGTAAAATATGGGTTCTGAAACAATTGGGGGCCCAAAAAACGGTTTAAAACGTCCAAAATACATTACATAATGCAAAAAACATTTTATTTTTGGACGTAATCCGCGGGCTGCCATTCATTTCCATGTTATATTGATTTTTCCCGATCGGATGGATTTAACCGCCCGAACCGACCTGAACAAGTGCTCTCGACAAATAGCACTCTTGTATATAAAATTGCTTGTTTTAAGTTTTAACGGTTTTAATCAATACAACACATTATTCAATCACCAACAGGTTTGCGAGTTTAAAAGTAAAATATGGGTTCTGAAACAATTGGGGGCCCAAAAAACGGTTTAAAACGTCCAAAATACATTACATAATGCAAAAAACATTTTATTTTTGGACGTAATCCGCGGGCTGCCATTCATTTCCATGTTATATTGATTTTTCCCGATCGGATGGATTTAACCGCCCGAACCGACCTGAACAAGTGCTCTCGACAAATAGCACTCTTGTATATAAAATTGCTTGTTTTAAGTTTTAACGGTTTTAATCAATACAACACATTATTCAATCACCAACAGGTTTGCGAGTTTAAAAGTAAAATATGGGTTCTGAAACAATTGGGGGCCCAAAAAACGGTTTAAAACGTCCAAAATACATTACATAATGCAAAAAACATTTTATTTTTGGACGTAATCCGCGGGCTGCCATTCATTTCCATGTTATATTGATTTTTCCCGATCGGATGGATTTAACCGCCCGAACCGACCTGAACAAGTGCTCTCGACAAATAGCACTCTTGTATATAAAATTGCTTGTTTTAAGTTTTAATCAATACAACACATTATTCAATCACCAACAGGTTTGCGAGTTTAAAAGTAAAATATGGGTTCTGAAACAATTGGGGGCCCAAAAAACGGTTTAAAACGTCCAAAATACATTACATAATGCAAAAAACATTTTATTTTTGGACGTAATCCGCGGGCTGCCATTCATTTCCATGTTATATTGATTTTTCCCGATCGGATGGATTTAACCGCCCGAACCGACCTGAACAAGTGCTCTCGACAAATAGCACTCTTGTATATAAAATTGCTTGTTTTAAGTTTTAATCAATACAACACATTATTCAATCACCAACAGGTTTGCGAGTTTAAAAGTAAAATATGGGTTCTGAAACAATTGGGGGCCCAAAAAACGGTTTAAAACGTCCAAAATACATTACATAATGCAAAAAACATTTTATTTTTGGACGTAATCCGCGGGCTGCCATTCATTTCCATGTTATATTGATTTTTCCCGATCGGATGGATTTAACCGCCCGAACCGACCTGAACAAGTGCTCTCGACAAATAGCACTCTTGTATATAAAATTGCTTGTTTTAAGTTTTAACGGTTTTAATCAATACAACACATTATTCAATCACCAACAGGTTTGCGAGTTTAAAAGTAAAATATGGGTTCTGAAACAATTGGGGGCCCAAAAAACGGTTTAAAACGTCCAAAATACATTACATAATGCAAAAAACATTTTATTTTTGGACGTAATCCGCGGGCTGCCATTCATTTCCATGTTATATTGATTTTTCCCGATCGGATGGATTTAACCGCCCGAACCGACCTGAACAAGTGCTCTCGACAAATAGCACTCTTGTATATAAAATTGCTTGTTTTAAGTTTTAACGGTTTTAATCAATACAACACATTATTCAATCACCAACAGGTTTGCGAGTTTAAAAGTAAAATATGGGTTCTGAAACAATTGGGGGCCCAAAAAACGGTTTAAAACGTCCAAAATACATTACATAATGCAAAAAACATTTTATTTTTGGACGTAATCCGCGGGCTGCCATTCATTTCCATGTTATATTCATTTTTCCCGATCGGATGGATTTAACCGCCCGAACCGACCTGAACAAGTGCTCTCGACAAATAGCACTCTTGTATATAAAATTGCTTGTTTTAAGTTTTAACGGTTTTAATCAATACAACACATTATTCAATCACCAACAGGTTTGCGAGTTTAAAAGTAAAATATGGGTTCTGAAACAATTGGGGGCCCAAAAAACGGTTTAAAACGTCCAAAATACATTACATAATGCAAAAAACATTTTATTTTTGGACGTAATCCGCGGGCTGCCATTCATTTCCATGTTATATTGATTTTTCCCGATCGGATGGATTTAACCGCCCGAACCGACCTGAACAAGTGCTCTCGACAAATAGCACTCTTGTATATAAAATTGCTTGTTTTAAGTTTTAATCAATACAACACATTATTCAATCACCAACAGGTTTGCGAGTTTAAAAGTAAAATATGGGTTCTGAAACAATTGGGGGCCCAAAAAACGGTTTAAAACGTCCAAAATACATTACATAATGCAAAAAACATTTTATTTTTGGACGTAATCCGCGGGCTGCCATTCATTTCCATGTTATATTGATTTTTCCCGATCGGATGGATTTAACCGCCCGAACCGACCTGAACAAGTGCTCTCGACAAATAGCACTCTTGTATATAAAATTGCTTGTTTTAAGTTTTAACGGTTTTAATCAATACAACACATTATTCAATCACCAACAGGTTTGCGAGTTGAAAAGTAAAATATGGGTTCTGAAACAATTGGGGGCCCAAAAAACGGTTTAAAACGTCCAAAATACATTACATAATGCAAAAAACATTTTATTTTTGGACGTAATCCGCGGGCTGCCATTCATTTCCATGTTATATTGATTTTTCCCGATCGGATGGATTTAACCGCCCGAACCGACCTGAACAAGTGCTCTCGACAAATAGCACTCTTGTATATAAAATTGCTTGTTTTAAGTTTTAATCAATACAACACATTATTCAATCACCAACAGGTTTGCGAGTTTAAAAGTAAAATATGGGTTCTGAAACAATTGGGGGCCCAAAAAACGGTTTAAAACGTCCAAAATACATTACATAATGCAAAAAACATTTTATTTTTGGACGTAATCCGCGGGCTGCCATTCATTTCCATGTTATATTCATTTTTCCCGATCGGATGGATTTAACCGCCCGAACCGACCTGAACAAGTGCTCTCGACAAATAGCACTCTTGTATATAAAATTGCTTGTTTTAAGTTTTAACGGTTTTAATCAATACAACACATTATTCAATCACCAACAGGTTTGCGAGTTTAAAAGTAAAATATGGGTTCTGAAACAATTGGGGGCCCAAAAAACGGTTTAAAACGTCCAAAATACATTACATAATGCAAAAAACATTTTATTTTTGGACGTAATCCGCGGGCTGCCATTCATTTCCATGTTATATTGATTTTTCCCGATCGGATGGATTTAACCGCCCGAACCGACCTGAACAAGTGCTCTCGACAAATAGCACTCTTGTATATAAAATTGCTTGTTTTAAGTTTTAATCAATACAACACATTATTCAATCACCAACAGGTTTGCGAGTTTAAAAGTAAAATATGGGTTCTGAAACAATTGGGGGCCCAAAAAACGGTTTAAAACGTCCAAAATACATTACATAATGCAAAAAACATTTTATTTTTGGACGTAATCCGCGGGCTGCCATTCATTTCCATGTTATATTGATTTTTCCCGATCGGATGGATTTAACCGCCCGAACCGACCTGAACAAGTGCTCTCGACAAATAGCACTCTTGTATATAAAATTGCTTGTTTTAAGTTTTAACGGTTTTAATCAATACAACACATTATTCAATCACCAACAGGTTTGCGAGTTTAAAAGTAAAATATGGGTTCTGAAACAATTGGGGGCCCAAAAAACGGTTTAAAACGTCCAAAATACATTACATAATGCAAAAAACATTTTATTTTTGGACGTAATCCGCGGGCTGCCATTCATTTCCATGTTATATTGATTTTTCCCGATCGGATGGATTTAACCGCCCGAACCGACCTGAACAAGTGCTCTCGACAAATAGCACTCTTGTATATAAAATTGCTTGTTTTAAGTTTTAACGGTTTTAATCAATACAACACATTATTCAATCACCAACAGGTTTGCGAGTTTAAAAGTAAAATATGGGTTCTGAAACAATTGGGGGCCCAAAAAACGGTTTAAAACGTCCAAAATACATTACATAATGCAAAAAACATTTTATTTTTGGACGTAATCCGCGGGCTGCCATTCATTTCCATGTTATATTGATTTTTCCCGATCGGATGGATTTAACCGCCCGAACCGACCTGAACAAGTGCTCTCGACAAATAGCACTCTTGTATATAAAATTGCTTGTTTTAAGTTTTAATCAATACAACACATTATTCAATCAACAACAGGTTTGCGAGTTTAAAAGTAAAATATGGGTTCTGAAACAATTGGGGGCCCAAAAAACGGTTTAAAACGTCCAAAATACATTACATAATGCAAAAAACATTTTATTTTTGGACGTAATCCGCGGGCTGCCATTCATTTCCATGTTATATTGATTTTTCCCGATCGGATGGATTTAACCGCCCGAACCGACCTGAACAAGTGCTCTCGACAAATAGCACTCTTGTATATAAAATTGCTTGTTTTAAGTTTTAATCAATACAACACATTATTCAATCAACAACAGGTTTGCGAGTTTAAAAGTAAAATATGGGTTCTGAAACAATTGGGGGCCCAAAAAACGGTTTAAAACGTCCAAAATACATTACATAATGCAAAAAACATTTTATTTTTGGACGTAATCCGCGGGCTGCCATTCATTTCCATGTTATATTGATTTTTCCCGATCGGATGGATTTAACCGCCCGAACCGACCTGAACAAGTGCTCTCGACAAATAGCACTCTTGTATATAAAATTGCTTGTTTTAAGTTTTAACGGTTTTAATCAATACAACACATTATTCAATCACCAACAGGTTTGCGAGTTTAAAAGTAAAATATGGGTTCTGAAACAATTGGGGGCCCAAAAAACGGTTTAAAACGTCCAAAATACATTACATAATGCAAAAAACATTTTATTTTTGGACGTAATCCGCGGGCTGCCATTCATTTCCATGTTATATTGATTTTTCCCGATCGGATGGATTTAACCGCCCGAACCGAACTGAATAAGTGCAAACAAAGCCACCCCTACTAAAAACTGTTTTTTCCATTTTTGGCCCATAAAAAGGTTTTCAACCACGTTCGCGCCTATACGTGATGGTAGGTTTTAAAAATACGCATCCGATGCAGTCATACCCAACTCGTTAACTCTTTCGGTTTCGGAGTTATGTAGCGCTAAAAATTAAATTTTCACACCTTCTGGCGAGAAATCGCACGGACTTGATATTCTGCATCCCTCTTCAGTTCGACGAGATCTTTTAAACGGTGAAAACCGCGTTGATCTAACTCCTTTCGTTCCGGAGATATAGAGCCCCGAAAATTGCAAAAGATTTTCAGAAAATGCCCAAAACGTCGATGTGGGGGGTAACTTTGGGCGCTCACCCTGTCAAGACGAAGTGATCTATTGGCATGCGGTTTGACAAGGGGCATTAGGCATACGTTGTACTATCGATTTGTTGTAGGTAGAAATGTAAAATCACAAAAATACGTTTTAGTCCCGCCTTGCGTAGAGCAACGCGAATTGAAGATTTTGACCCTGAAGATGAATCTTTTAGCTTACAATGTGTTTATGTTTGTTTCCAAACGACTTCTTTTTCTCTCCCTACGTGTTAGAAACCAAGCTGTAGTTATCCTCATATTATTCTTCAGCACTCCTCAAGTCCTCACAAGATTACGTAGTCAATAAAATTCAATATTTAGGTAACTATTATTTATTTACAAACCAAAAACAAGTTACATAACAAACAAATAAATAAGAAGTCGTGACTGGATATGGTAAATCTGATTATTTACCAAGCGTAACTTCCGGAGTTTCCGGTGTAGGAAACATGAGCGGTAACGGGGGCAACAGCGTGTCCAATACCATATCCACCAGCATAACCGCCGTATGCTAAATGATTGGAACCGGCATAACCAAGACCAGCATGGCCATAGGCTACTGGAGAAGCAGCAGCATAGCCGCGGTAACCGTAACCGGCACCATAACCATATCCAGCTCCATAGCCGTATCCAACAGCAGCAGGAGCAGTTCCATAACCAAAACCATTTCCATGGTAGCTAGTGTGGACTACTGGGGCTGCAGCAACGGCGGCGGGGGCAGCATAACCGCTGTAACCATGACCGTATCCAGCTCCGTACCCAATAGCGGCAGGGGCGGCACCATAACCGAAACCGTTTCCGTGGTAGCTAGTTTGGACCACTGGGGCAGCAGCAACAACTGGTGCGGCGATTCTTAAACCGGGGTTGGATACACGGACATCAGATTTGCTTACACTGGCGAAGGGTGTGTTAAGAGTCTTGGAGTAAGTGGAGACGGTTCCAAGATTTCCAAAGCTACGGAGGATGTTGGATTGTTGTCCTACAACGGCGTTGGCGGCAATAGGAGCGGCACCGTAAGCTAAAGCTGGGGCGGCGTGAATAACAGGAGCAGCGTAACTCACAGCAGGGGTTGCTTGGAAGGCGCGGGCGTAACCACCAGTATGGTAGCTTAAAGCTGGTGAGGAATAGCCTACAACTGGGGCGGCGGCGTAACCTACAGCAGGGGCTGCATGGAAGGTAGTACGGGGTGCGGTATGGTAACTCAAAGCTGGTGCTGCAGCCTGATAACCCACTGCAGGAATAGCGGAAGCGTATCTTAAAGCTGGGGCGGCAGCATATGTACTGTAAGATAAAGCTGGAGCAGCTGGTGCAAGATATCCAGCACGAGCAACAGCTAACGCTGCGCAAAGTATAACAAACTGAAAAAATAAATAATTACCTACAATTATTCTAATTAGAAAATAAAAATTGCGTTTACCTGTAGAGACATTATTAGATACTTGGGTAGACTATGTCACTACCTTTCTGTCGCGTACGTTTTATACCCTCCTGCACAAACATCTTTCATTGAATGGCCTGATTAAATAATCGACATAACTAGTTTTTTTATGAATGTACCGGTACCACTTAACTATTTTTTGTTCGTTTATAAAAGACATACCGCTACCAGTTTCAAGGTTTTCATGTTTAAGAAATATTAGGGCGCAAGATTGGAATACGCACACCCACTCTGACACAAGTTGCTCATCGCGATACCTATTAGGACCTCGTTTCCTTGGACCTTGTTTAGGAATATTTTGTTGACGAACCTTAACAAGGTAGACCAACACGATCTCCTGACCTAAATCCTATTGTATTTGCGAGCACTTCTAGCGAGTGTATTCATCTCTTATCATTAGACAAGCCTTTTTTTATTTAATAAAGCAAACTCAAATTCAGAGTTTACCCGAAGAATAATAAATTGGGTAACCAAGATCTCCTGACGTAAATCTTGAATCGGTGAAACCTTGAGCATGGATGCATTAATTTTTTATGATCGGGTAATTGTTTATCAGACCAATAAAATAATGGTGATGTTATCAAATTTAGTCTTACGTCGAAAATTAAATGAAGAATGGATCTCCTGACCTAAATCCTCTACATTTAAAATATTAAACCAGGGAATTTGTGGTTCAGTAAAACAAATACTTGAGTATTTCATTGTTTTATTTTTAATATTGTAGGTACATCAAGTTTAAAAAAAAAACGTTGTTTTGTGGTTAAAAAGACGTTAAATATGTTAATTGACAATTATAATACATAATACTTATGTAGTATAGTAAAATTAATACTGTTGGCTGATTTTATAATCTTTTAAGTAGTTAGTCTTGATTTGAAACCAGTGGGCGTGGGTGCGTTATGGTAATGTTAACCACACAGTTGGGAAATCAAGATTAAAAACTTGCTGGGTGCATATAGGAAATGACTTATTCCTAAATTTTTTTTGGCGGTCGGTCATTAATAATTGAATATTTATTGGCCCAGGCAAAATACAGGGTGTCCCAAAAAGAAACGGCATCCACTTAAGGGCATGAGGAAAAGTTCCTATTAACATGGGTCCACGAATGCTTCATTATCGAGATCAGGGTGTTAAATTTTTTTTCATATATTCCGAAATAATTATTATTATTATTTTACAAATAATGTTCAAAATGACCGCCATTAGCTTCAAGACAAGCTTCTATTTTTTCTGTTGATGTACAGGGCCGTTCTAACCAGTTCCTGGTTGGCTACCCTATCGGTCATCTCTGGTAGTAATTTAAAGTAATTCCACTGTTGCGTTTCAAAATTACGACATCCTGAAGAATCTCCAGCGATTGCGCTCGTACGCGTTTTTAAGAACTTTTCTGTTTATGTACAGGGCCGTTCTAACCAGTTTCTGGTTGGTTACCCTATCGTCCATCTCTGGTAGTAATTTGAAGTAATTCCACTGTTGCGTTTCAATATTACGACATCCTGAAGAATCTCCAGCGATTGCGCTCGTACGTGTTTTTAAGAATTTTTCTGTTTATGTACAGGGCCCTTCTAACCAGTTTCTGGTTGGCTACCCTATCGGTCATCTCTGGTAGTAATTTAAAGTAATTCCACTGTTGCGTTTCAAAATTACGACATCCTGAAGAATCTCCAGCGATTGCGCTCGTACGCGTTTTTAGGAACTTTTCTGTTTATGTACAGGGCCCTTCTAACCAGTTTCTGGTTGGCTACCCTATCGGTCATCTCTGGTAGTAATTTAAAGTAATTCCACTGTCGCGTTTCAAAATTACGACATCCTGAAGAATCTCCAGCGATTGCGCTCGTACGCGTTTTTAAGAACTTTTCTGTTTATGTACAGGGCCCTTCTAACCAGTTTCTGGTTGGCTACCCTATCGGTCATCTCTGGTAGTAATTTAAAGTAATTCCACTGTCGCGTTTCAAAATTACGACATCCTGAAGAATCTCCAGCGATTGCGCTCGTACGCGTTTTTAAGAACTTTTCTGTTTATGTACAGGGCCGTTCTAACCAGTTTCTGGTTGGTTACCCTATCGTCCATCTCTGGTAGTAATTTGAAGTAATTCCACTGTTGCGTTTCAATATTACGACATCCTGAAGAATCTCCAGCGATTGCGCTCGTACGTGTTTTTAAGAATTTTTCTGTTTATGTACAGGGCCCTTCTAACCAGTTTCTGGTTGGCTACCCTATCGGTCATCTCTGGTAGTAATTTAAAGTAATTCCACTGTTGCGTTTCAAAATTACGACATCCTGAAGAATCTCCAGCGATTGCGCTCGTACGCGTTTTTAGGAACTTTTCTGTTTATGTACAGGGCCCTTCTAACCAGTTTCTGGTTGGCTACCCTATCGGTCATCTCTGGTAGTAATTTAAAGTAATTCCACTGTCGCGTTTCAAAATTACGACATCCTGAAGAATCTCCAGCGATTGCGCTCGTACGCGTTTTTAAGAACTTTTCTGTTTATGTACAGGGCCCTTCTAACCAGTTTCTGGTTGGCTACCCTATCGGTCATCTCTGGTAGTAATTTAAAGTAATTCCACTGTTGCGTTTCAAAATTACGACATCCTGAAGAATCTCCAGCGATTGCGCTCGTACGCGTTTTTAAGAACTTTTCTGTTTATGTACAGGGCCCTTCTAACCAGTTTCTGGTTGGCTACCCTATCGGTCATCTCTGGTAGTAATTTAAAGTAATTCCACTGTTGCGTTTCAAAATTACGACATCCTGAAGAATCTCCAGCGATTGCGCTCGTACGCGTTTTTAAGAACTTTTCTGTTTATGTACAGGGCCCTTCTAACCAGTTTCTGGTTGGCTACCCTATCGGTCATCTCTGGTAGTAATTTAAAGTAATTCCACTGTTGCGTTTCAAAATTACGACATCCTGAAGAATCTCCAGCGATTGCGCTCGTACGCGTTTTTAAGAACTTTTCTGTTTATGTACAGGGCCCTTCTAACCAGTTTCTGGTTGGCTACCCTATCGGTCATCTCTGGTAGTAATTTAAAGTAATTCCACTGTTGCGTTTCCATATTACGACATCCTGAAGAATCTCCAGCGATTGCGCTCATACGCGTTTTTAAGAACTTTTCTGTTTATGTACAGGGCCCTTCTAACCAGTTTCTGGTTGGCTACCCTATCGGTCATCTCTGGTAGTAATTTAAAGTAATTCCACTGTTGCGTTTCAAAATTACGACATCCTGAAGAATCTCCAGCGATTGCGCTCATACGCGTTTTTAAGAACTTTTCTGTTTATGTACAGGGCCGTTCTAACCAGTTTCTGGTTGGCTACCCTATCGGTCATCTCTGGTAGTAATTTAAAGTAATTCCACTGTCGCGTTTCAAAATTACGACATCCTGAAGAATCTCCAGCGATTGCGCTCGTACGCGTTTTAAGAATTTTTCTGTTTATGTACAGGGCCGTTCTAACCAGTTTCTGGTTGGCTACCCTATCGTCCATCTCTGGTAGTAATTTGAAGTAATTCCACTGTCGCGTTTCAAAATTACGACATCCTGAAAAATCTCCAGCGATTGCGCTCGTACGCGTTTTTAAGAACTTTTCTGTTTATGTACAGGGCCCTTCTAACCAGTTTCTGGTTGGCTACCCTATCGGTCATCTCTGGTAGTAATTTAAAGTAATTCCACTGTTGCGTTTCAAAATTACGACATCCTGAAGAATCTCCAGCGATTGCGCTCATACGCGTTTTTAAGAACTTTTCTGTTTATGTACAGGGCCGTTCTAACCAGTTTCTGGTTGGCTACCCTATCGGTCATCTCTGGTAGTAATTTAAAGTAATTCCACTGTCGCGTTTCAAAATTACGACATCCTGAAGAATCTCCAGCGATTGCGCTCGTACGCGTTTTAAGAATTTTTCTGTTTATGTACAGGGCCGTTCTAACCAGTTTCTGGTTGGCTACCCTATCGTCCATCTCTGGTAGTAATTTGAAGTAATTCCACTGTCGCGTTTCAAAATTACGACATCCTGAAAAATCTCCAGCGATTGCGCTCGTACGCGTTTTTAAGAACTTTTCTGTTTATGTACAGGGCCCTTCTAACCAGTTTCTGGTTGGCTACCCTATCGGTCATCTCTGGTAGTAATTTAAAGTAATTCCACTGTTGCGTTTCAAAATTACGACATCCTGAAGAATCTCCAGCGATTGCGCTCGTACGCGTTTTTAAGAACTTTTCTGTTTATGTACAGGGCCGTTCTAACCAGTTTCTGGTTGGCTACCCTATCGGTCATCTCTGGTAGTAATTTAAAGTAATTCCACTGTTGCGTTTCAAAATTACGACATCCTGAAGAATCTCCAGCGATTGCGCTCGTACGCGTTTTTAAGAACTTTTCTGTTTATGTACAGGGCCGTTCTAACCAGTTTCTGGTTGGCTACCCTATCGGTCATCTCTGGTAGTAATTTAAAGTAATTCCACTGTTGCGTTTCAATATTACGACATCCTGAAGAATCTCCAGCGATTGCGCTCGTACGCGTTTTAAGAATTTTTCTGTTTATGTACAGGGCCGTTCTAACCAGTTTCTGGTTGGCTACCCTATCGTCCATCTCTGGTAGTAATTTGAAGTAATTCCACTGTCGCGTTTCAAAATTACGACATCCTGAAAAATCTCCAGCGATTGCGCTCGTACGCGTTTTTAAGAACTTTTCTGTTTATGTACAGGGCCCTTCTAACCAGTTTCTGGTTGGCTACCCTATCGGTCATCTCTGGTAGTAATTTAAAGTAATTCCACTGTTGCGTTTCAAAATTACGACATCCTGAAGAATCTCCAGCGATTGCGCTCGTACGCGTTTTTAAGAACTTTTCTGTTTATGTACAGGGCCGTTCTAACCAGTTTCTGGTTGGCTACCCTATCGGTCATCTCTGGTAGTAATTTAAAGTAATTCCACTGTTGCGTTTCAAAATTACGACATCCTGAAGAATCTCCAGCGATTGCGCTCGTACGCGTTTTTAAGAACTTTTCTGTTTATGTACAGGGCCGTTCTAACCAGTTTCTGGTTGGCTACCCTATCGGTCATCTCTGGTAGTAATTTAAAGTAATTCCACTGTTGCGTTTCAAAATTACGACATCCTGAAGAATCTCCAGCGATTGCGCTCGTACGCGTTTTTAAGAACTTTTCTGTTTATGTACAGGGCCCTTCTAACCAGTTTCTGGTTGGCTACCCTATCGGTCATCTCTGGTAGTAATTTAAAGTAATTCCACTGTTGCGTTTCAAAATTACGACATCCTGAAGAATCTCCAGCGATTGCGCTCGTACGCGTTTTTAAGAACTTTTCTGTTTATGTACAGGGCCGTTCTAACCAGTTTCTGGTTGGCTACCCTATCGGTCATCTCTGGTAGTAATTTAAAGTAATTCCACTGTTGCGTTTCAAAATTACGACATCCTGAAGAATCTCCAGCGATTGCGCTCGTACGCGTTTTTAAGAACTTTTCTGTTTATGTACAGGGCCGTTCTAACCAGTTTCTGGTTGGCTACCCTATCGGTCATCTCTGGTAGTAATTTAAAGTAATTCCACTGTTGCGTTTCAAAATTACGACATCCTGAAGAATCTCCAGCGATTGCGCTCGTACGTGTTTTTAAGAATTTTTCTGTTTATGTACAGGGCCCTTCTAACCAGTTTCTGGTTGGCTACCCTATCGGTCATCTCTGGTAGTAATTTAAAGTAATTCCACTGTTGCGTTTCAAAATTACGACATCCTGAAGAATCTCCAGCGATTGCGCTCGTACGCGTTTTTCAGAACTTTTCTGTTTATGTACAGGGCCGTTCTAACCAGTTTCTGGTTGGTTACCCTATCAACCATCTCTGGTAGTAATTTGAAGTAATTCCACTGTTGCGTTTCAATATTACGACATCCTGAAGAATCTCCAGCGATTGCGCTCGTACGCGTTTTTAAGAACTTTTCTGTTTATGTACAGGGCCCTTCTAACCAGTTTCTGGTTGGCTACCCTATCGGTCATCTCTGGTAGTAATTTAAAGTAATTCCACTGTCGCGTTTCAAAATTACGACATCCTGAAGAATCTCCAGCGATTGCGCTCGTACGCGTTTTAAGAATTTTTCTGTTTATGTACAGGGCCGTTCTAACCAGTTTCTGGTTGGCTACCCTATCGGTCATCTCTGGTAGTAATTTAAAGTAATTCCACTGTTGCGTTTCAAAATTACGACATCCTGAAGAATCTCTAGCGATTGCGCTCGTACGCGTTTTTAAGAACTTTTCTGTTTATGTACAGGGCCCTTCTAACCAGTTTCTGGTTGGCTACCCTATCGGTCATCTCTGGTAGTAATTTAAAGTAATTCCACTGTTGCGTTTCAAAATTACGACATCCTGAAGAATCTCCAGCGATTGCGCTCGTACGCGTTTTTAAGAACTTTTCTGTTTATGTACAGGGCCGTTCTAACCAGTTTCTGGTTGGCTACCCTATCGGTCATCTCTGGTAGTAATTTAAAGTAATTCCACTGTCGCGTTTCAAAATTACGACATCCTGAAAAATCTCCAGCGATTGCGCTCGTACGCGTTTTTAAGAACTTTTCTGTTTATGTACAGGGCCCTTCTAACCAGTTTCTGGTTGGCTACCCTATCGGTCATCTCTGGTAGTAATTTAAAGTAATTCCACTGTCGCGTTTCAAAATTACGACATCCTGAAAAATCTCCAGCGATTGCGCTCGTACGCGTTTTTAAGAACTTTTCTGTTTATGTACAGGGCCCTTCTAACCAGTTTCTGGTTGGCTACCCTATCGGTCATCTCTGGTAGTAATTTAAAGTAATTCCACTGTTGCGTTTCAAAATTACGACATCCTGAAGAATCTCCAGCGATTGCGCTCGTACGCGTTTTTAAGAACTTTTCTGTTTATGTACAGGGCCGTTCTAACCAGTTTCTGGTTGGCTACCCTATCGGTCATCTCTGGTAGTAATTTAAAGTAATTCCACTGTTGCGTTTCAAAATTACGACATCCTGAAGAATCTCCAGCGATTGCGCTCGTACGCGTTTTTAAGAACTTTTCTGTTTATGTACAGGGCCGTTCTAACCAGTTTCTGGTTGGCTACCCTATCGGTCATCTCTGGTAGTAATTTAAAGTAATTCCACTGTTGCGTTTCAATATTACGACATCCTGAAGAATCTCCAGCGATTGCGCTCGTACGTGTTTTTAAGAATTTTTCTGTTTATGTACAGGGCCTTTCTAACCAGTTTCTGGTTGGCTACCCTATCGGTCATCTCTGGTAGTAATTTAAAGTAATTCCACTGTTGCGTTTCAAAATTACGACATCCTGAAGAATCTCCAGCGATTGCGCTCGTACGCGTTTTTAAGAACTTTTCTGTTTATGTACAGGGCCCTTCTAACCAGTTTCTGGTTGGCTACCCTATCGGTCATCTCTGGTAGTAATTTAAAGTAATTCCACTGTCGCGTTTCAAAATTACGACATCCTGAAGAATCTCCAGCGATTGCGCTCGTACGCGTTTTTAAGAACTTTTCTGTTTATGTACAGGGCCTTTCTAACCAGTTTCTGGTTGGCTACCCTATCGGTCATCTCTGGTAGTAATTTAAAGTAATTCCACTGTCGCGTTTCAAAATTACGACATCCTGAAGAATCTCCAGCGATTGCGCT
This sequence comes from Hemicrepidius hirtus, assembly GCA_963082805.1. NCBI lineage: Eukaryota > Metazoa > Arthropoda > Insecta > Coleoptera > Elateridae > Hemicrepidius > Hemicrepidius hirtus. The sequence continues at coordinate 33,252,504 of OY720162.1, forward strand.
CGTACGCGTTTTTAAGAACTTTTCTGTTTATGTACAGGGCCCTTCTAACCAGTTTCTGGTTGGCTACCCTATCGGTCATCTCTGGTAGTAATTTAAAGTAATTCCACTGTCGCGTTTCAAAATTACGACATCCTGAAGAATCTCCAGCGATTGCGCTCGTACGCGTTTTTAAGAATTTTTCTGTTTATGTACAGGGCCTTTCTAACCAGTTTCTGGTTGGCTACCCTATCGGTCATCTCTGGTAGTAATTTAAAGTAATTCCACTGTTGCGTTTCAAAATTACGACATCCTGAAGAATCTCCAGCGATTGCGCTCGTACGCGTTTTTAAGAACTTTTCTGTTTATGTACAGGGCCCTTCTAACCAGTTTCTGGTTGGCTACCCTATCGGTCATCTCTGGTAGTAATTTAAAGTAATTCCACTGTCGCGTTTCAAAATTACGACATCCTGAAGAATCTCCAGCGATTGCGCTCATACGCGTTTTTAAGAATTTTTCTGTTTATGTACAGGGCCGTTCTAACCAGTTTCTGGTTGGCTACCCTATCGGTCATCTCTGGTAGTAATTTAAAGTAATTCCACTGTTGCGTTTCAAAATTACGACATCCTGAAGAATCTCTAGCGATTGCGCTCGTACGCGTTTTTAAGAACTTTTCTGTTTATGTACAGGGCCCTTCTAACCAGTTTCTGGTTGGCTACCCTATCGTCCATCTCTGGTAGTAATTTGAAGTAATTCCACTGTCGCGTTTCAAAATTACGACATCCTGAAGAATCTCCAGCGATTGCGCTCATACGCGTTTTTAAGAATTTTTCTGTTTATGTACAGGGCCGTTCTAACCAGTTTCTGGTTGGCTACCCTATCGGTCATCTCTGGTAGTAATTTAAAGTAATTCCACTGTTGCGTTTCAAAATTACGACATCCTGAAGAATCTCTAGCGATTGCGCTCATACGCGTTTTTAAGAATTTTTCTGTTTATGTACAGGGCCGTTCTAACCAGTTTCTGGTTGGCTACCCTATCGGTCATCTCTGGTAGTAATTTAAAGTAATTCCACTGTCGCGTTTCAAAATTACGACATCCTGAAGAATCTCCAGCGATTGCGCTCATACGCGTTTTTAAGAATTTTTCTGTTTATGTACAGGGCCGCTCTAACCAGTTTCTGGTTGGCTACCCTATCGGTCATCTCTGGTAGTAATTTAAAGTAATTCCACTGTTGCGTTTCAAAATTACGACATCCTGAAGAATCTCCAGCGATTGCGCTCATACGCGTTTTTAAGAATTTTTCTGTTTATGTACAGGGCCGTTCTAACCAGTTTCTGGTTGGCTACCCTATCGGTCATCTCTGGTAGTAATTTAAAGCAATTCCACTGTCGCGTTTCAAAATTACGACATTCTGAAGAATCTCCAGCGATTGCGCTCATACGCGTTTTTAAGAATTTTTCTGTTTATGTACAGGGCCGTTCTAACCAGTTTCTGGTTGGCTACCCTATCGGTCATCTCTGGTAGTAATTTAAAGTAATTCCACTGTTGCGTTTCAAAATTACGACATCCTGAAGAATCTCCAGCGATTGCGCTCATACGCGTTTTTAAGAATTTTTCTGTTTATGTACAGGGCCGTTCTAACCAGTTTCTGGTTGGCTACCCTATCGGTCATCTCTGGTAGTAATTTAAAGCAATTCCACTGTCGCGTTTCAAAATTACGACATTCTGAAGAATCTCCAGCGATTGCGCTCTTACGCGTTTTTAAGAATTTTTCTGTTTATGTACAGGGCCGTTCTAACCAGTTTCTGGTTGGCTACCCTATCGGTCATCTCTGGTAGTAATTTAAAGTAATTCCACTGTTGCGTTTCAAAATTACGACATCCTGAAGAATCTCCAGCGATTGCGCTCGTACGCGTTTTTAAGAACTTTTCTGTTTATGTACAGGGCCCTTCTAACCAGTTTCTGGTTGGCTACCCTATCGGTCATCTCTGGTAGTAATTTAAAGTAATTCCACTGTTGCGTTTCAAAATTACGACATCCTGAAGAATCTCCAGCGATTGCGCTCATACGCGTTTTTAAGAATTTTTCTGTTTATGTACAGGGCCGTTCTAACCAGTTTCTGGTTGGCTACCCTATCGGTCATCTCTGGTAGTAATTTAAAGCAATTCCACTGTCGCGTTTCAAAATTACGACATTCTGAAGAATCTCCAGCGATTGCGCTCATACGCGTTTTTAAGAATTTTTCTGTTTATGTACAGGGCCGTTCTAACCAGTTTCTGGTTGGCTACCCTATCGGTCATCTCTGGTAGTAATTTAAAGTAATTCCACTGTTGCGTTTCAAAATTACGACATCCTGAAGAATCTCCAGCGATTGCGCTCGTACGCGTTTTTAAGAATTTTTCTGTTTATGTACAGGGCCGTTCTAACCAGTTTCTGGTTGGCTACCCTATCGGTCATCTCTGGTAGTAATTTAAAGTAATTCCACTGTTGCGTTTCAAAATTACGACATCCTGAAGAATCTCCAGCGATTGCGCTCGTACGCGTTTTTAAGAACTTTTCTGTTTATGTACAGGGCCCTTCTAACCAGTTTCTGGTTGGCTACCCTATCGGTCATCTCTGGTAGTAATTTAAAGTAATTCCACTGTTGCGTTTCAAAATTACGACATCCTGAAGAATCTCCAGCGATTGCGCTCGTACGCGTTTTTAAGAACTTTTCTGTTTATGTACAGGGCCCTTCTAACCAGTTTCTGGTTGGCTACCCTATCGGTCATCTCTGGTAGTAATTTAAAGTAATTCCACTGTTGCGTTTCCATATTACGACATCCTGAAGAATCTCCAGCGATTGCGCTCATACGCGTTTTTAAGAATTTTTCTGTTTATGTACAGGGCCGTTCTAACCAGTTTCTGGTTGGCTACCCTATCGGTCATCTCTGGTAGTAATTTAAAGTAATTCCACTGTTGCGTTTCAAAATTACGACATCCTGAAGAATCTCCAGCGATTGCGCTCGTACGCGTTTTTAAGAACTTTTCTGTTTATGTACAGGGCCCTTCTAACCAGTTTCTGGTTGGCTACCCTATCGGTCATCTCTGGTAGTAATTTAAAGTAATTCCACTGTTGCGTTTCCATATTACGACATCCTGAAGAATCTCCAGCGATTGCGCTCATACGCGTTTTTAAGAATTTTTCTGTTTATGTACAGGGCCGTTCTAACCAGTTTCTGGTTGGCTACCCTATCGGTCATCTCTGGTAGTAATTTAAAGTAATTCCACTGTTGCGTTTCAAAATTACGACATCCTGAAGAATCTCCAGCGATTGCGCTCGTACGCGTTTTTAAGAACTTTTCTGTTTATGTACAGGGCCCTTCTAACCAGTTTCTGGTTGGCTACCCTATCGGTCATCTCTGGTAGTAATTTAAAGTAATTCCACTGTTGCGTTTCCATATTACGACATCCTGAAGAATCTCCAGCGATTGCGCTCATACGCGTTTTTAAGAATTTTTCTGTTTATGTACAGGGCCGTTCTAACCAGTTTCTGGTTGGCTACCCTATCGGTCATCTCTGGTAGTAATTTAAAGTAATTCCACTGTTGCGTTTCAAAATTACGACATCCTGAAGAATCTCCAGCGATTGCGCTCGTACGCGTTTTTAAGAACTTTTCTGTTTATGTACAGGGCCCTTCTAACCAGTTTCTGGTTGGCTACCCTATCGGTCATCTCTGGTAGTAATTTAAAGTAATTCCACTGTTGCGTTTCAAAATTACGACATCCTGAAGAATCTCCAGCGATTGCGCTCGTACGCGTTTTTAAGAACTTTTCTGTTTATGTACAGGGCCCTTCTAACCAGTTTCTGGTTGGCTACCCTATCGGTCATCTCTGGTAGTAATTTAAAGTAATTCCACTGTTGCGTTTCCATATTACGACATCCTGAAGAATCTCCAGCGATTGCGCTCATACGCGTTTTTAAGAATTTTTCTGTTTATGTACAGGGCCGTTCTAACCAGTTTCTGGTTGGCTACCCTATCGGTCATCTCTGGTAGTAATTTAAAGCAATTCCACTGTCGCGTTTCAAAATTACGACATTCTGAAGAATCTCCAGCGATTGCGCTCATACGCGTTTTTAAGAATTTTTCTGTTTATGTACAGGGCCGTTCTAACCAGTTTCTGGTTGGCTACCCTATCGGTCATCTCTGGTAGTAATTTAAAGTAATTCCACTGTTGCGTTTCAAAATTACGACATCCTGAAGAATCTCCAGCGATTGCGCTCGTACGCGTTTTTAAGAACTTTTCTGTTTATGTACAGGGCCCTTCTAACCAGTTTCTGGTTGGCTACCCTATCGGTCATCTCTGGTAGTAATTTGAAGTAATTCCACTGTCGCGTTTCAAAATTGCGACATCCTGAATTATCTCCAGCGATTGCGTAGTAGGGTATGAGCTTACTAAGACAAGCTTCTATTCTTCGAACAAAATTTTGAGGCTAAAGGCGGTCATTATTCAAAAAACGGATTTGCAGAGTTATTTTTTTATTCGCATTTTTCATCTTTGAAGTGATTTACACGAAAACGGTTAATGGTAGGAATAAATCTCAAGAAACTGTTTCAACCGTAAATTAGTTGAGAAATTTGAAAATTGTGTCAAAAATAAAAAAAACAGTGACGTACCATTTTGTCCTCCATAAACATCCACATACCCACCTGTAGTTACGCCACTGGAGAAGGAAAAACTGACTAATATGGGCCACTTATAGCAAATGTACATTGATACGTATTGCTTACTTTTTAAAATTTAATTCCTAATCATGTCCGAATAAATGAAAAAAAGATCGATATTTTTTACAACTTTCAACACCCTGTATCTCGTTTTCCTCTTATTTTCATGAAACGAACATCCCTTAATTGGATGCCGCTTCTTTTTGGAACACCCTGTATATTAATACGCAACATTTTTTTTTTCTGCATTAATAAAAAATGTACAGATTTTGATTGATGTTATTTACAATAAAAAATAAACAACAAAATTATTAAAAAGTACATCTTGGAATAAATTCAGCAGAATATTTTTCAGGTGATAAAGTAAGTCCTGGTAATGGTATTCCTTTAGGCATTGGAGATCCTAAAGATGGAACAATTGTATAATTCCTAAGGATATCAGCAAAAAATATAAAAATACAACTTCGGGCTAAGGATTCACCTAAACATCTTCTTTTACCTAAAAATTAAAACCAAATTATTTTCTTACAATTCCAAAAACTAAAATAAGGTTTCCTTAGCGGAACCATTTTAAACACCCTGTATAATAATATTTTAACTTAATAAATAACAAAGATATCCATACCTAATCCGAATGGAATTAAAGCTTCATGGAATATTAATTTTCCATCCGAATTAAGGAACCGTTCTGGTCTAAATATTTCGGGATCGCCCCAAATTTCCCTACTCATATGTACAGAATAAATATGGATAAGAATGGTAGCTTCCTGAAAAAAAAACATATTGACCAATGGAAAAAAAATGATTTATTTTTAAATATTACTTTAGGAATGTTATAACCTTCCAAGATGGTGTCTTTTAATACTCGGCGTGGTCCAATTACTGGCGTTACATGACAATACCTTTCTACTTCTAATAATACTGCTTCGATATAAGGAACTCTAAAAAAATTATTATTGATCCTATACCAAAAAAAAAAAAAGAAAAAAAAGTCGTACTTGCGTCTGCTGTTGTATTCTAAAAACTGATTTTCGTTGTAAGCTTTATCTAAAACCTCTTGGGCTTTAGTTTGTACGTCTGGATGTAGCAACATCATAAGAAAAGCAAAATCCAACGTGTTGCTGGTAGTTTGCGAACCAGCAATAAATAAATCCAAACAAACCATTAATAATTGGTCATCTAAAAAAAAATTAAATAAAATCATTTCGAGTTTACAAAAAAAAATCGGTGTTTACTTGTAAATGTTGTTGGATCTCCATTTGCTTTCCTCATTTCGGAAATAAACGAATAAATCAGATCATCGTTTTTTCCTTCCGTCCATGTTTGATGATGTTCGTTAATTGTTTCCATGAAAAATTCCCCAAGTTTCGTATTTAAATTCTTGATAAGATTATATCCTGTTTTTTCAGGAGCTATAAATCTTAACCAAGGATATTGACTTAAACTTCCTCCGGACATATCAAAAGCTTTTGTTCTTTGTTGTAAAAGATCAAGAAGTTTATTTAACCGAGGGTCTGTTCTTGCAATACGAGTTCCAGCAATAAGGGTCCATAAAACGTTGATCACTGCAGGTGCTAGTAATCGTCCAATTTGGATTTTTTTATTGTTAACTTTGATTATGTCTAATATTTCTTGTAATTCTTCTTTGATTCGTGTTTCCATTATTTTTTTACCGAAACCTAAATTTCGAAGGTGACGAACAACGAAATTTCTTTGAATCATCCAAAATTCGCCATTTGTGAAGGTTATACCTACAATGGGTTCATTTTGTATTTCAAAGAAGTTAAGGAAGCAGATCAGGGGTGGCCAACTGTATTATGGAAGGAGAAAGGGGAAAGAAGCTCGTCCTTTTGGCGATTAATCTCAAATAACTTTGATCGATTTTTTAGCCACCCCTACAATATAGTATCTTAGGAGAGGAAGTGTCATGAGACATCAAAGCATGCAATCCTTCAAAAAAAAAGAACGCGAATCATACCTACCTTTTCTAGTTCCTAAAGAACGTAGTCTTATGAAAAAATTATCAGGACGTGCCTCGTATTCCTCGCTGGTAAGGATGTTTTTTATTACTGGATATGAAAAAACTGTTACCACAAGATTTTTTCCAAGTTTTAATCCCAAAATATTTGTTTTCCATTGTTTTGATAATTCTAACAATGCTAAATGTTGACCACCTATCGCTTTAGATAATTTTTTCAAATATGGAAGATTACCAACGATTGGTATCCATGATGGTCCTGTAATAATAGACAGAATATATCTAACCTTATCTCACGTAAAGTCACGTAATTGGTCTATCCTGTATCCTATTACAGATTGCATGTTAATTGCATGGAACTGGAGGTCAGTTGCGACTAAAGACTTTGGAATGCGGAGATCGGAGATAATTTTATATTATCCCTACACAATTCTCTTAGAACATGAATGGGGTAAGGGAGCTAGCATAATATTTAAATTAAGAACAATTGGCGGTTAAAGAGTAAGTCGTCGTAAACGTCGCGATGAATCATATAAAAAAAATTTAATTTAATTTTTGCAGTGTGTGTTGTTTGTCGACGACGCGACGGCAGGAATAAATTTTGGCGCGGGTCTTCACTGACTTTTAAGAGATATTTTTGTACTGATTTCATTTTCTGGACATCCTGTATGAGATAGTACGTCACTTCCGGTTTGACCAGAAAAAAGTTTGAAATTTGGGAAATAAAAAAAATATAAATGTGGCACAATTAAATTAATCGCATGGTATATAATTAAAAACCGGATAATGCGGTTATTTCTTGAATGTAAAAAAAACAAATTTAGAAATTATTTTTAACTCCACGACGATCTCATTAAAAGTAATTTTAAGCTAATTGTGTAACGTCTGTATAATGTCTGGTAAAACCACGTGCTTGAGACAAAACTTTTTTTTATTTAATTACCTGGTGGAAAATTATCTGGTTTTCTGATTGAATAAACAATTAAAGTCAATACCAGCACAATAATCAAAGGAAAAAGCACCAACATGCCTGTTGTTATCCAATAAGCGACGCACCACACGCTTAGACACCGCGACGAACAAATTCTGCACTGAAATTATTACTTAAGTCAAGGAACTGCTTTACTTAGCCGACTTGGTGTCGCGCAAAGAGCACCGAGTCACAGTGTCATTGAAATTACATATAAATCTTGAGTTGATAATGTGACAAACTAATCTCACTCAACGGAACTACTGGCCATGCCGTCATCCTATTGCATAATTCGGATACATTATCTTATTTACTATGGTACCATGTTAACATTGCCAAAATATTTTATTTCAGCAAATAAAATTAGAAAGAAAAATTAATTAGTATCGTAATATTTAAAATATTTTATTTTTTTGAAACAACCCCTTCAAAAAGGAACTTAAGATCTCCCCCTGCCTCTTCCTTCCGTATTTAACAATTTTTATTTTATTATCCTAAACAAACACGTTCTTATACAGAGTGTTTAAAAAGCAAGTTTGAACTGGAATGCCTCGTGGTTAATTTTATTTCAGAGACATGTTGTCTCTTTGACCTTTCATTTTCAGTTTGGCACATTGAAAGACTTGGGGAATTTTAATCGCCTTCGCACACCATATGGGAGAGAGGAAAAAAGAAACCTTAAAATAATTTATCAGACTACGAGAAAAACCACAATTAATATTTGGAACCCACCCAGGAAACTGGAAGACTTGAGTTTGCCGAGACAACGGAAGAGGGAAGAGAAAAGTTTACGGTTGTACAAAAAATTGTGCAAAAAGGACGTAAAATTAAAAATGAATAAAAAGAAACAGAAAAAAATTTAAGTCAGGAAATAACCTTTCCCTGATTTCTTTTTAAAAATGAGTGAGAAAAATTAGTTTTCCCTCTCCAGAGAAGAAAACGCTTTTCTCACTCTCGTTTTCCTTTTTAGTTTGCCAGGACCACACGGTATTAACACGAAAACCACGTTTCCATGTTACCATGTTACCATAGGAAACTTTTTGTATCATTTTTTTTTTCTTACGTGTTTCGTAGAACTTCAACTTTTTTTATTTTCATAAACCTTATTTTTTTTTCCATGAATAAAATACAAATTCTTGCATATATTATTTTATTATATAATAAAAAAAAAGTGTCAGTGATGAACAAATATTTAATTCCCTCGATATTTTATCAAAATTCTTATCTAATCAGTACGAGGAACAAGGAGGGCTTTGAACGGTTTCGGGGAGATAGTCACTCCATCATATCCCTCCAATAAGGGTTCAGGATCCCCCGGTACTTTTCGTACGAAAAAGGTATGCAGAATAGCAGTGAAGAAAAGGTAGTAATTGGTCTTCGCTAGTGATTCTCCTAAACAACGTCTTTTCCCTAAAAAAATAATTAGAAATATTAAGCAAGAAAAAAAAGTATTCATAAAACAAACCATATCCAAATGGAATAAAATTCCATTCAGGAACAGAAAGTTTGCCATTTATATCCAAAAAACGTTCTGGTTTAAAATCCATGGGATCTTTCCAAAATTCTTCATCCATATGGACACTATAAAGACTTGTAAGGACAATAGTGCCTTCGGGTATTTTATAACCATCAAGTTTTGCGTCAGACACTGCCCTATGAGCTACTCCAAGAGGAGGAACATTTGCTCTTCGTTGTATTTCCATTAAAGTTGCTTCCGTGTATGGTAAACTAAAAATTAGGTTTGAAAATAATCCTTTAGGAAAAATAAAATAAACACAACTTTATTTTATCTTGCATGTTCGGCCATCTATTTCTTCCTACGATTTCGTCTATTTCCATTTGTACTTTTTTTTGGACTTCGGGATATTCAAGCATGTAAAGCATAGAAAATCCCAAGGTATTGCTGGTTGTTTCAGATCCAGCCATAAATAAATCAAGTAACAAGGATAACAGTTGTTCGTCTACAAAGAGACTAATATTAGTTAAATTTTGAATGCGACTAGAAAGCCGTACCCGGTGTGAGGCTACTGACGCTTGACGTCATCAACCCTGGTTAACTATAGCTTTAAATGGAAGTGTAGCGAAAACTGCGCAAGATAGCGGAAAATAGTACAAGATCAAAGTTATAGAAAATAAATTTTCCTATAAAAAACTTTGGGGAAATATTTGTGTAATGTTAATAGTTTGGGCATGGGAACCCTAAGATTAAATACTTGCACGAGATTTATTCAGCGCATTGACAAGCACGTTAACTTGCACTTTTGCTTTAAACGGAAAAACTACGCCAGATACGTTAAAATAATATCAGAGCAAAGTTGTAGATAATTAAATTTTCTACAAAAAATCCCTGAATAACATTTGTCTAAGGTTAATAGTTTGGCCCTGGGAGCCGTAAGACTAAACACATACGCCTGATTTATTCAGCGCATTGACAACCACGTTAACTCGCACTTTTGCTTTAAACGCGAAAACCGCGCAAGATAGCGCAAAATAATATAAGACCAAAGTTATAGAAAATAAAATTTCCTACAAGAAACTCCCGGATAATATTTGTCTACCGTTAATAGTTTGGGCCTGGGAACCGTCAGACTAAAGATCTATTTAGCGCATTGACAAACAAGTTACTCGCCACAGTGCGTCGACTTGAATCTCTACACAATGTCTACACATTTCAGTATGGGGTGTATTTTATCAAAAAAACTGTATTGTTTAGAACAATAATTACCTGTAAATGTTGAATCGTAATCATTTGTTACGGCCATTTTATGAAGAAAAGCATCAATTAGGTCTCTTGCATGAGAAGTACAAACAGTTTTACGATGTTCTGCTATTGTTTCCTGAAAATAAATTCTCTTGTTTGTTAAAGGGGTGGGATGGGTCAAGAAAGAAAAAATTAACTGTGTATTCAAATTAAAATATTTACCTCCAAAAATTCCCACATCCTAGTCAAAATATCGACGATTTGGGTATACCCGCAAGCTCTTGGAGCTAAATATCTTAAAAATGGCATTTGGTTTAATAATCCACCTGACATATCAATTAATCTAAACGCATCGTGAATAATTTTTAGTAACTTGATTAATCTTGCATCATCTAAGACGAAACGTTCGCCTGCCATCATGGTCCAAAGAACATTCAAAACACTAACATCAAAAGCATGGTGCAAAAAAATCGGTTGCGAACATTTCTTTTTCAGTGCATCAATTAATTCTCGAGATTCTTCAGCGATTTTTGTTTCCATTTCCTTTTTACCATAACCGAAATTTCGTAAATGTTGTAAGGAAAATTTACGCTGCTTTTGCCAGAATTTTCCATCAGAAAATACTATTCCTGTGGAAACATAAAAGCAATAAAAAATCAGCTTTCCCGTTGAACTTGATGTCTGCGGGGATTCGAACCGCAGAACTTAAAGGTTCTAACTCTAATGAGATTGACTCTTGGAATTGCTACCAAAATTATTTTAAATTACGACCACTTCTGATTGTTTCTTAGTCTTTATTCGACCAGACATACAAAACTGTCAAAAAAAAGTCATCGGCCATTAAATGCGAGACATTTGAACAATCGTGGGGTAAAGCAGTTACCCTAGACATAGGTCAGTATTTATTATCACCCGAAAACATTCCAAGCAGGATTCCTGTTCTGGTAACTCAAAATAAGAAGAAGAACCGGTCCTAATTTAAAGGCGAGTTACTTAAAATTTCAAGTAAAGAGAAGCGGATTAGATTACACGATAAAACTTATTTTTAAATTTTATTTGTTATGGAGGACAATTTAATTATTACCCAATCGTTTTCCAAAAGTACGAAGACGAAAGAAAAACCCATCAGGACGTCCATCAAACTCATCTCTTGTAAGAACTTCTTTTACGGCAGATACTCCAGAAACAGTTACCACTAAATTACGTCCTAAACGAAGACCAACAATGGGTCCATATTTTTTTGCAAGTTCTGCCCAAACTAAGTGATGGTAGCCCAATACCTTGTGCCTTTTTCGAAATTGGGTATAATTTCCAACAATGGGAAGCCAGTTTGGACCTACAAAAATTAAACCCATTGTTAATTTTCTTAATAAAAGCAAGAAATATGTTAAAGTTTGGATAATTAAAAACATTTCTTGGTGGTCATAAAAAAATCGCCATTCGGTGGTTTTTCAAAATAAACTTTTGAAATTTCGTTTACGTATTCTTCAAATATTACGGGTGCTAAATATTTAAACCTATACGCAGTAATTGCTAAACCAAATTTATATCTTTAGGGGTTAAAAGATCAAAACCTCGGGGTATTATTATTTAGTAAAAAAATTTCTTTTCAAAAACCCTTACCTGGAGGATAACGTCGTGGTTTTCGGCTATCCCAAAAACAAATCAGCACTACTAATATGACAATCATTACAACAATGACAACAATCATAATTATTAGCGACACTTTTGGATGTTTTCTAACAGCCTCCGTTTCGAGAACAACCTCAGTCGTTCTATGGTACCGGTTCTCTTATATATCGTACATATACGTAAGGGGAGAGATACTCATTACAATGAAAAAGTCTAAAAAAAAACGTGTTTGACCCTTTTACCTGCCCTAACTAAAAATAGGGATAAAAGCATTATCTAAGATTCAAATTAGGTGCTTTGTACCTACTGACTACGCGGCGTTAATAACTTGAGGCTATGAATAATAAGGAAAACAATAAGTAGCGCGTTACATTTTGTTATTTCATGTCTCATGGTTTCGTGGGGAGCGTTTAGACTGTGACCAAGTTGGCGGGCTGTGGTGTACATTAGAATGTGACCATGCGCGGAGGTTTCTTATGTGAACGCACCTTTAGCAAATAAAAGTTGCTGGGTGAACGCACCTTTATCTTCAAAAAAATTGCAGTGTGAACGCACCTTTAGAAAATAAAAGTTGCTGGGTGAACGCACCTTTATCTTCAAAAAAATTGCAGTGTGAACGCACCTTTATCTTAAAAAAAATTGCAGTGTGAACGCACCTTTAGAAAATAAAAGTTGCTGTATGAACGCACCTTTAGCAAATAAAAGTTGCTGGGTGAACGCACCTTTATCTTCAAAAAAATTGCAGTGTGAACGCACCTTTATCTTAAAAAAAATTGCAGTGTGAACGCACCTTTAGAAAATAAAAGTTGCTGTATGAACGCACCTTTAGCAAATAAAAGTTCCTGTGCGAACGCACCTTTAGCTAATAAAAGTTGCTGTGTGAACACACCTTTAGCTAATAAAAGTTGCTGTGTGAACGCACCTTTAGCAAATAAATTATGCAGTGTGAACGCACCTTTAGCTAATAAAAGTTGCTGTGTGAACGCACCTTTAACAAATAAATTATGCAGTGTGAACGCACCTTTAGCGAATAAAAGTTTCTGTGTGAACGCACCTTTAGCTTATAAAAATTGCTGCGTGAACGCACCTTTAGCAAATAAAAGTTGCTGTGTGAACGCACCTTTAGCTAATAAAAGTTGCTGGGTGAACGCACCTTTAACAAATAAATTATGCAGTGTGAACGCACCTTTAGCAAATAAAAGTTGCTGTGTGAACGCACCTTTAGCTAATAAAAGTTGCAGTGTGAACGCACCTTTAGAAAATAAAAGTTGCTGTATGAACGCACGTTTAGCAAATAAAAGTTGCTGTGTGAACGCACCTTTAGCTAATAAAAGTTGCTGTGTGAACACACCTTTAAAAAATAAAAGTTTCTGTGTGAACGCACCTTTAGCTTATAAAAATTGCTGCGTGAACGCACCTTTAGCAAATAAACGTTGCTGTGTGAACGCACCTTTAGCTAATAAAAGTTGCTGGGTGAACGCACCTTTAACAAATAAATTATGCAGTGTGAACGCACCTTTAGCAAATAAAAGTTGCTGTGTGAACGCACCTTTAGCTAATAAAAGTTGCAGTGTGAACGCACCTTTAGAAAATAAAAGATGCTGTGTGAACGCACCTTTAGCAAATAAAAGTGCTGTGTGAACGCACCTTTATCTTCAAAAAAATTGCAGTGTGAACGCACCTTTAGCAAATAAATTATGCGGTGTGAACGCACCTTTAGCAAATAAAAGTTGCTGTGTGAACGCACCATTAGCTAATAAAAGTTGCTGTGTGAACGCACCGTTAGCTAATAAAAGTTGCTGTGTAAACGCACCTTTAGCTAATAAAAGTTGCAGTGTGAACGCACCTTTAGAAAATAAAAGTTGCTGTGTGAACGCACCTTTAGCAAATAAAAGTTGCTGTGTGAACGCACCTTTAGCTAATAAAGTTGCTGTGTGAACGCACCTTTAGAAAATAAAAGTTTCTGTGTGAACGCACCTTTAGCTAATAAAAGTTGCTGGGTGAACGCACCTTCAGAAAATAAAGTTGCTGTGTGAACGCACCTTTAGCAAATAAAAGTTGCAGTGTGAACGCACCTTTAGAAAATAAAAGGTGCTGTGTGAACGCACCTTTAGCAAATCAAAGTGCTGTGTGAACGCACCTTTATCTTCAAAAAAAATTCCAGTGTGAACGCACCTTTAGCAAATAAATTATGCAGGGTGAACGCACCTTTAGCAAATAAAAGTTGCTGTGTGAACGCACCTTTAGCTAATAAAAGTTGCTGTGTGAACGCACCTTTAGCTAATAAAAGTTGCTGTGTAAACGCACCTTTAGCTAATAAAAGTTGCAGTGTGAACGCACCTTTAGAAAATAAAAGTTGCTGTGTGAACGCACCTTTACCTAATAACAGTTGCTGTGTGAACGCACCTTTAACTAATAAAAGTTGCTGTGCGAACGCACCTTTAGAAAATAAAAGTTGCACTGTGAACGCACCTTTAGCTAAATAAAATTGCCTGTATTAGCTAAAGATTAGGTTAGGTTAGGTTAGCTAATGGGTTAGGTTAGGTTAGCTAAATGAGTTGGGTTAGGTTAGCTAAATGAGTTGGGTTAGGTTAGATAAATGAGTTGGGTTAGGTTAGCTAAATGAGTTGGGTTAGGTTAGCTAAATCAGTTGGGTTAGGTTAGCAAAATGAGTTGGGTTAGGTTAGCTAAATGAGTTGGGTTAGGTTAGATAAATGAGTTGGGTTAGGTTAGCTAAATGAGTTGGGTTAGGTTAGCTAAATCAGTTGGGTTAGGTTAGCAAAATGAGTTGGGTTAGGTTAGCTAAATGAGTTAGGTTAGGTTAGGTAAATATATATAATAAAAAAATTTATATATAATTTATCTAACCTAACCTAACCCATTACCTAACCTAACCCAACTCATTTAGCTAACCTAACCCAACTGATTTAGCTAACCTAACCCAACTCATTTAGCTAACCTAACCCAACTCATTTATCTAACCTAACCCAAGTCATTTAGCTAACCTAACCCATTTAGCTAACCTAACCTAACCCATTAGCTAACCTAACCTAACCTAATCTTTAGCTAATACAGGCAATTTTATTTAGCTAAAGGTGCGTTCACAGTGCAACTTTTATTAGCTAAAGGTGCGTTCACACAGCAACTTTTATTTTCTAAAGGTGCGTTCACACAGCAACTTTAATTTTCTAAAGGTGCGTTCACACAGTAACTTTTATTAGCTAAAGGTGCGTTCACACAGCAATTTTTATTTTCTAAAGGTGCGTTCACACAGCAACTTTTATTTTCTAAAGGTGCGTTCACACAGCAACTTTTATTAGCTAAAGGTGCGTTCACACAGCAACTTTTATTAGCTAAAGGTGCGTTCACACAGCAACTTTTATTTTCTAAAGGTGCGTTCACACAGCAACTTTTATTAGCTAAAGGTGCGTTCACACAGCAACTTTTATTTTCTAAAGGTGCGTTCACACAGCAACTTTTATTAGCTAAAGGTGCGTTCACACAGCAACTTTTATTAGCTGAAGGTGCGTTCACACAGCAACTTTTATTTTCTAAAGGTGCGTTCACACAGCAACTTTTATTAGCTAAAGGTGCGTTCACACAGCAACTTTTATTTTCTAAAGGTGCGTTCACACAGCCACTTTTATTTTCTAAAGGTGCGTTCACACAGCAACTTTTATTAGCTAAAGGTGCGTTCACACAGCAACTTTTATTTTCTAAAGGTGCGTTCACACAGCAACTTATATTTTATAAAGGTGCGTTCACACAGAAACTTTTATTAGTTAAAGGTGCATTCACACAGCAACTTTTACTTTCTAAAGGTGCGTTCACACAGCAACTTTTATTAGGTAAAGGTGCGGTCACACTGTAAAATTTATTTGATAAAGGTGCGTTCACACAGCAACTTTTATTAGATAAAGGTGCGTTCACACTGCATAATTTATTTGCTAAAGGTGCGTTCACACAGCAACTGTTATTAGCTAAAGGTGCGTTCACACTGCTTAATTTATTTGCTAAAGGTACGTTCACACAGCAACTTTTATTAGCTAAAGGTGCGTTCACACTGCATAATTTATTTGCTAAAGGTACGTTCACACAGCAACTTTTATTAGCTAAAGGTGCGTTCACACTGCATAATATATTTGCTAAAGGTACGTTCACACAGCTACTGTTATTAGCTAAAGGTGCGATCACACTGTATAATTTATTTGATAAAGGTGCGTTTACACAGCAACTTTTATTAGATAAAGGTGCGTTCACACTGCATAATTTATTTGCTAAAGGTACGTTCACACAGCTTCTTTTATTAGCTAAAGGTGCGTTCACACTGTAAAATTTATTTGATAAAGGTGCGTTCACACAGCAACTTTTATTAGATAAAGGTGCGTTCACACTGCATAATTTATTTGCTAAAGGTACGTTCACACAGCTTCTTTTATTAGCTAAAGGTGCGTTCACACTGCATAATATATTTGCTAAAGGTACGTTCACACAGCTACTGTTATTAGCTAAAGGTGCGTTCACACTGCATAATTTATTTGCTAAAGCTGCGTTCACACAGCAACTTTTATTAGCTAAAGGTGCGTTCACACTGCATAATTTATTTTCTAAAGGTGCGTTCACACTGCATAATTTATTTTCTAAAGGTGCGTGCACACTGAAACTTTTATTAGCTAAAGGTGTGTTCACACAGCAACTTTTATTAGATAAAGGTGCGTTCACACTGCATAATTTATTTGCTAAAGGTGCGTTCACACAGCAACTGTTATTAGCTAAAGGTGCGTTCACACTGCTTAATTTATTTGCTAAAGGTACGTTCACACAGCAACTTTTATTAGCTAAAGGTGCGTTCACACTGCATAATTTATTTGCTAAAGGTACGTTCACACAGCAACTTTTATTAGCTAAAGGTGCGTTCACACTGCATAATATATTTGCTAAAGGTACGTTCACACAGCTACTGTTATTAGCTAAAGGTGCGATCACACTGTATAATTTATTTGATAAAGGTGCGTTTACACAGCAACTTTTATTAGATAAAGGTGCGTTCACACTGCATAATTTATTTGCTAAAGGTACGTTCACACAGCTTCTTTTATTAGCTAAAGGTGCGTTCACACTGTAAAATTTATTTGATAAAGGTGCGTTCACACAGCAACTTTTATTAGATAAAGGTGCGTTCACACTGCATAATTTATTTGCTAAAGGTACGTTCACACAGCTTCTTTTATTAGCTAAAGGTGCGTTCACACTGCATAATATATTTGCTAAAGGTACGTTCACACAGCTACTGTTATTAGCTAAAGGTGCGTTCACACTGCATAATTTATTTGCTAAAGCTGCGTTCACACAGCAACTTTTATTAGCTAAAGGTGCGTTCACACTGCATAATATATTTGCTAAAGGTACGTTCACACAGCTACTGTTATTAGCTAAAGGTGCGTTCACACTGCATAATTTATTTGCTAAAGCTGCGTTCACACAGCAACTTTTATTAGCTGAAGGTGCGTTCACACTGCATAATTTATTTGCTAAAGCTGCGTTCACACAGCAACTTTTATTAGCTAAAGGTGCGTTCACACTGCATAATTTATTTGCTAAAGGTACGTTCACACAGCTTCTTTTATTAGCTAAAGGTGCGTTCACGCTGCTTAATTTATTTGCTAAAGGTACGTTCACACAGCAACTTTTATTAGCTAAAGGTGCGTTCACACTGCATAATATATTTGCTAAAGGTACGTTCACACTGCTTAATTTATTTGCTAAAGGTACGTTCACACAGCAACTTTTATTAGCTAAAGGTGCGTTCACACTGCATAATTTATTTGCTAAAGCTGCGTTCACACAGCAACTTTTATTAGCTAAAGGTGCGTTCACACTGCATAATTTATTTGCTAAAGCTGCGTTCACACAGCAACTTTTATTAGCTAAAGGTGCGTTCACACTGCATAATATATTTGCTAAAGGTGCGTTCACACTGCTTAATTTATTTGCTAAAGGTACGTTCACACAGCAACTTTTATTAGCTAAAGGTGCGTTCACACTGCATAATTTATTTGCTAAAGCTGCGTTCACACAGCAACTTTTATTAGCTAAAGGTGCGTTCACACTGCATAATTTATTTGCTAAAGCTGCGTTCACACAGCAACTTTTATTAGTTAAAGGTGCGTTCACACAGCAACTTTTATTAGCTAAAGGTGCGTTCACACTGCAAAATTTATTAGGACTCCACTACACTTTTCAACCTCGGTCCTTGACTAGTTAAAAACAAACACAGTTTGGAAAAAAATTGATTTTATTAAAAAACATTACAATTATTCTTATTAGCTAAAATTATTTAATAAAAAATACAGAAAACATGGCCATTGGAGAAAATTGGGTAAAAGTATAATAATAATTAGTACTAATGATGATTCATTTTCGGAAAAAGAGTTCTGAAGGGGTGAAAAAATGTTCAAAAAATGAGAAAAGGCTATAAGTCTTTCTTCTTTTCTTGGAGGATTTTCTCACCCCTCCCGATTTCCTTCTAAAATTAAAAATAAAATGTGGAGCAGTGGGAAGGGGTGAGGGAAGTTTGCCCCATAATTTCCAAGTGTATACCCTCCAAATAACATTCTGGGAAAATCGGGGCGAGATCTGAAGGGGTGAAATTTTTTTCCAAAAAATGAGGAAAGACTATAGTCTTTCCTTTTTTTTTCGAAGATTTTTTGACCCTCTCCGATTTCCTTAGGAAAATTTCAGAATGTAATATGAACCCTAAACACTTGAAAAATATGTGCCAAACATCCCCCAACCCCTCCGATCTGGTCCAAAAAAATTCCGAAAGTTTTCTGGAACAACCCAATTCTGAACGTTTCCTAGCCAGGTGTGGAGCAGTGGGAAGGGGTGAGGGAAGTTTGCCCCATAATTTCCAAGTGTATACCCTCCAAATAACATTCTGGGAAAATCGGGGCGAGATCTGAAGGGGTGAAATTTTTTTCCAAAAAATGAGGAAAGACTATAGTCTTTCCTTTTTTTTTCGAAGATTTTTTGACCCTCTCCGATTTCCTTAGGAAAATTTCAGAATGTAATATGAACCCTAAACACTTGAAAAATATGTGCCAAACATCCCCCAACCCCTCCGATCTGGTCCAAAAAAATTCCAAAAGTTTTCTGGAACAACCCAATTCCGAACGTTTCCTAGCCAGGTGTGGAGCAGTGGGAAGGGGTGAGGGAAGTTTGCCCCATAATTTCCAAGTGTATACCCTCCAAATAACATTCTGGGAAAATCGGGGCGAGATCTGAAGGGGTGAAATTTTTTTCCAAAAAATGAGGAAAGACTATAGTCTTTCCTTTTTTTTTCGAAGATTTTTTGACCCTCTCCGATTTCCTTAGGAAAATTTCAGAATGTAATATGAACCCTAAACACTTGAAAAATATGTGCCAAACATCCCCCAACCCCTCCGATCTGGTCCAAAAAAATTCCGAAAGTTTTCTGGAACAAACCAATTCTGAACGTTTCCTAGCCAGGTGTGGAGCAGTGGGAAGGGGTGAGGGAAGTTTGCCCCATAATTTCCAAGTGTATACCCTCCAAATAACATTCTGGGAAAATCGGGGCGAGATCTGAAGGGGTGAAATTTTTTTCCAAAAAATGAGGAAAGACTATAGTCTTTCCTTTTTTTTTCGAAGATTTTTTGACCCTCTCCGATTTCCTTAGGAAAATTTCAGAATGTAATATGAACCCTAAACACTTG
Source organism: Hemicrepidius hirtus (assembly GCA_963082805.1). Lineage (NCBI taxonomy): Eukaryota > Metazoa > Arthropoda > Insecta > Coleoptera > Elateridae > Hemicrepidius > Hemicrepidius hirtus. The sequence goes on from OY720162.1 coordinate 33,272,200, forward strand.
AAAAATATGTGCCAAACATCCCCCAACCCCTCCGATCTGGTCCAAAAAAATTCCAAAAGTTTTCTGGAACAACCCAATTCTGAACGTTTCCTAGCCAGGTGTGGAGCAGTGGGAAGGGGTGAGGGAAGTTTGCCCCATAATTTCCAAGTGTATACCCTCCAAATAACATTCTGGGAAAATCGGGGCGAGATCTGAAGGGGTGAAATTTTTTTCCAAAAAATGAGGAAAGACTATAGTCTTTCCTTTTTTTTTCGAAGATTTTTTGACCCTCTCCGATTTCCTTAGGAAAATTTCAGAATGTAATATGAACCCTAAACACTTGAAAAATATGTGCCAAACATCCCCCAACCCCTCCGATCTGGTCCAAAAAAATTCCGAAAGTTTTCTGGAACAAACCAATTCTGAACGTTTCCTAGCCAGGTGTGGAGCAGTGGGAAGGGGTGAGGGAAGTTTGCCCCATAATTTCCAAGTGTATACCCTCCAAATAACATTCTGGGAAAATCGGGGCGAGATCTGAAGGGGTGAAATTTTTTTCCAAAAAATGAGGAAAGACTATAGTCTTTCCTTTTTTTTCGAAGATTTTTTGACCGTCTCCGATTGCCTTAGGAAAATTTCAGAATGTAATATGAACCCTAAACACTTGAAAAATATGTGCCAAACATCCCCCAACCCCTCCGATCTGGTCCAAAAAAATTCCAAAAGTTTTCTGGAACAACCCAATTCTGAACGTTTCCTAGCCAGGTGTGGAGCAGTGGGAAGGGGTGAGGGAAGTTTGCCCCATAATTTCCAAGTGTATACCCTCCAAATAACATTCTGGGAAAATCGGGGCGAGATCTGAAGGGGTGAAATTTTTTTCCAAAAAATGAGGAAAGACTATAGTCTTTCCTTTTTTTTCGAAGATTTTTTGACCGTCTCCGATTGCCTTAGGAAAATTTCAGAATGTAATATGAACCCTAAACACTTGAAAAATATGTGCCAAACATCCCCCAACCCCTCCGATCTGGTCCAAAAAAATTCCGAAAGTTTTCTGGAACAACCCAATTCTGAACGTTTCCTAGCCAGGTGTGGAGCAGTGGGAAGGGGTGAGGGAAGTTTGCCCCATAATTTCCAAGTGTATACCCTCCAAATAACATTCTGGGAAAATCGGGGCGAGATCTGAAGGGGTGAAATTTTTTTCCAAAAAATGAGGAAAGACTATAGTCTTTCCTTTTTTTTATGAAGATTTTTTGACCCTCTCCGATTTCCTTAGGAAAATTTCAGAATGTAATATGAACCCTAAACACTTGAAAAATATGTGCCAAACATCCCCCATCCCCTCCGATCTGGTCCAAAAAAATTCCGAACGTTTTCTGGAACAACCCAATTCTGAACGTTTCCTAGCCAGGTGTGGAGCAGTGGGAAGGGGTGAGGGAAGTTTGCCCTATAATTTCCAAGTGTATACCCTCCAAATAACATTCTGGGAAAATCGGGGCGAGATCTGAAGGGGTGAAATTTTTTTCCAAAAAATGAGGAAAGACTATAGTCTTTCCTTTTTTTTTCGAAGATTTTTTGACCCTCTCCGATTTCCTTAGGAAAATTTCAGAATGTAATATGAACCCTAAACACTTGAAAAATATGTGCCAAACATCCCCCAACCCCTCCGATCTGGTCCAAAAAAATTCCGAAAGTTTTCTGGAACAACCCAATTCTGAACGTTTCCTAGTCAGGTGTGGAGCAGTGGGAAGGGGTGAGGGAAGTTTGCCCCATAATTTCCAAGTGTATACCCTCCAAATAACATTCTGGGAAAATCGGGGCGAGATCTGAAGGGGTGAAATTTTTTTCCAAAAAATGAGGAAAGACTATAGTCTTTCCTTTTTTTTTCGAAGATTTTTTGACCCTCTCCGATTTCCTTAGGAAAATTTCAGAATGTAATATGAACCCTAAACACTTGAAAAATATGTGCCAAACATCCCCCAACCCCTCCGATCTGGTCCAAAAAAATTCCGAAAGTTTTCTGGAACAACCCAATTCTGAACGTTTCCTAGCCAGGTGTGGAGCAGTGGGAAGGGGTGAGGGAAGTTTGCCCCATAATTTCCAAGTGTATACCCTCCAAATAACATTCTGGGAAAATCGGGGCGAGATCTGAAGGGTTGAAATTTTTTTCCAAAAAATGAGGAAAGACTATAGTCTTTCCTTTTTTTTTCGAAGATTTTTTGACCCTCTCCGATTTCCTTAGGAAAATTTCAGAATGTAATATGAACCCTAAACACTTGAAAAATATGTGCCAAACATCCCCCAACCCCTCCGATCTGGTCCAAAAAAATTCCAAAAGTTTTCTGGAACAACCCAATTCTGAACGTTTCCTAGCCAGGTGTGGAGCAGTGGGAAGGGGTGAGGGAAGTTTGCCCCATAATTTCCAAGTGTATACCCTCCAAATAACATTCTGGGAAAATCGGGGCGAGATCTGAAGGGGTGAAATTTTTTTCCAAAAAATGAGGAAAGACTATAGTCTTTCCTTTTTTTTATGAAGATTTTTTGACCCTCTCCGATTTCCTTAGGAAAATTTCAGAATGTAATATGAACCCTAAACACTTGAAAAATATGTGCCAAACATCCCCCAACCCCTCCGATCTGGTCCAAAAAAATTCCAAAAGTTTTCTGGAACAACCCAATTCTGAACGTTTCCTAGCCAGGTGTGGAGCAGTGGGAAGGGGTGAGGGAAGTTTGCCCCATAATTTCCAAGTGTATACCCTCCAAATAACATTCTGGGAAAATCGGGGCGAGATCTGAAGGGGTGAAATTTTTTTCCAAAAAATGAGGAAAGACTATAGTCTTTCCTTTTTTTTTCGAAGATTTTTTGACCCTCTCCGATTTCCTTAGGAAAATTTCAGAATGTAATATGAACCCTAAACACTTGAAAAATATGTGCCAAACATCCCCCAACCCCTCCGATCTGGTCCAAAAAAATTCCGAAAGTTTTCTGGAACAACCCAATTCTGAACGTTTCCTAGCCAGGTGTGGAGCAGTGGGAAGGGGTGAGGGAAGTTTGCCCCATAATTTCCAAGTGTATACCCTCCAAATAACATTCTGGGAAAATCGGGGCGAGATCTGAAGGGGTGAAATTTTTTTCCAAAAAATGAGGAAAGACTATAGTCTTTCCTTTTTTTTTCGAAGATTTTTTGACCCTCTCCGATTTCCTTAGGAAAATTTCAGAATGTAATATGAACCCTAAACACTTGAAAAATATGTGCCAAACATCCCCCATCCCCTCCGATCTGGTCCAAAAAAATTCCAAAAGTTTTCTGGAACAACCCAATTCCGAACGTTTCCTAGCCAGGTGTGGAGCAGTGGGAAGGGGTGAGGGAAGTTTGCCCCATAATTTCCAAGTGTATACCCTCCAAATAACATTCTGGGAAAATCGGGGCGAGATCTGAAGGGGTGAAATTTTTTTCCAAAAAATGAGGAAAGACTATAGTCTTTCCTTTTTTTTTCGAAGATTTTTTGACCCTCTCCGATTTCCTTAGGAAAATTTCAGAATGTAATATGAACCCTAAACACTTGAAAAATATGTGCCAAACATCCCCCAACCCCTCCGATCTGGTCCAAAAAAATTCCGAAAGTTTTCTGGAACAACCCAATTCTGAACGTTTCCTAGCCAGGTGTGGAGCAGTGGGAAGGGGTGAGGGAAGTTTGCCCCATAATTTCCAAGTGTATACCCTCCAAATAACATTCTGGGAAAATCGGGGCGAGATCTGAAGGGGTGAAATTTTTTTCCAAAAAATGAGGAAAGACTATAGTCTTTCCTTTTTTTTTCGAAAATTTTTTGACCCTCTCCGATTTCCTTAGGAAAATTTCAGAATGTAATATGAACCCTAAACACTTGAAAAATATGTGCCAAACATCCCCCAACCCCTCCGATCTGGTCCAAAAAAATTCCAAAAGTTTTCTGGAACAACCCAATTCTGAACGTTTCCTAGCCAGGTGTGGAGCAGTGGGAAGGGGTGAGGGAAGTTTGCCCCATAATTTCCAAGTGTATACCCTCCAAATAACATTCTGGGAAAATCGGGGCGAGATCTGAAGGGGTGAAATTTTTTTCCAAAAAATGAGGAAAGACTATAGTCTTTCCTTTTTTTTTCGAAGATTTTTTGACCGTCTCCGATTGCCTTAGGAAAATTTCAGAATGTAATATGAACCCTAAACACTTGAAAAATATGTGCCAAACATCCCCCAACCCCTCCGATCTGGTCCAAAAAAATTCCGAAAGTTTTCTGGAACAACCCAATTCTGAACGTTTCCTAGCCAGGTGTGGAGCAGTGGGAAGGGGTGAGGGAAGTTTGCCCCATAATTTCCAAGTGTATACCCTCCAAATAACATTCTGGGAAAATCGGGGCGAGATCTGAAGGGTTGAAATTTTTTTCCAAAAAATGAGGAAAGACTATAGTCTTTCCTTTTTTTTTCGAAGATTTTTTGACCCTCTCCGATTTCCTTAGGAAAATTTCAGAATGTAATATGAACCCTAAACACTTGAAAAATATGTGCCAAACATCCCCCATCCCCTCCGATCTGGTCCAAAAAAATTCCAAAAGTTTTCTGGAACAACCCAATTCCGAACGTTTCCTAGCCAGGTGTGGAGCAGTGGGAAGGGGTGAGGGAAGTTTGCCCCATAATTTCCAAGTGTATACCCTCCAAATAACATTCTGGGAAAATCGGGGCGAGATCTGAAGGGGTGAAATTTTTTTCCAAAAAATGAGGAAAGACTATAGTCTTTCCTTTTTTTTTCGAAGATTTTTTGACCCTCTCCGATTTCCTTAGGAAAATTTCAGAATGTAATATGAACCCTAAACACTTGAAAAATATGTGCCAAACATCCCCCAACCCCTCCGATCTGGTCCAAAAAAATTCCGAAAGTTTTCTGGAACAACCCAATTCTGAACGTTTCCTAGCCAGGTGTGGAGCAGTGGGAAGGGGTGAGGGAAGTTTGCCCCATAATTTCCAAGTGTATACCCTCCAAATAACATTCTGGGAAAATCGGGGCGAGATCTGAAGGGGTGAAATTTTTTTCCAAAAAATGAGGAAAGACTATAGTCTTTCCTTTTTTTTTCGAAGATTTTTTGACCCTCTCCGATTTCCTTAGGAAAATTTCAGAATGTAATATGAACCCTAAACACTTGAAAAATATGTGCCAAACATCCCCCAACCCCTCCGATCTGGTCCAAAAAAATTCCAAAAGTTTTCTGGAACAACCCAATTCTGAACGTTTCCTAGCCAGGTGTGGAGCAGTGGGAAGGGGTGAGGGAAGTTTGCCCCATAATTTCCAAGTGTATACCCTCCAAATAACATTCTGGGAAAATCGGGGAGAGATCTGAAGGGGTGAAATTTTTTTCCAAAAAATGAGGAAAGACTATAGTCTTTCCTTTTTTTTTCGAAGATTTTTTGACCGTCTCCGATTGCCTTAGGAAAATTTCAGAATGTAATATGAACCCTAAACACTTGAAAAATATGTGCCAAACATCCCCCAACCCCTCCGATCTGGTCCAAAAAAATTCCGAAAGTTTTCTGGAACAACCCAATTCTGAACGTTTCCTAGCCAGGTGTGGAGCAGTGGGAAGGGGTGAGGGAAGTTTGCCCCATAATTTCCAAGTGTATACCCTCCAAATAACATTCTGGGAAAATTGGGGCGAGATCTGAAGGGTTGAAATTTTTTTCCAAAAAATGAGGAAAGACTATAGTCTTTCCTTTTTTTTTCGAAGATTTTTTGACCCTCTCCGATTTCCTTAGGAAAATTTCAGAATGTAATATGAACCCTAAACACTTGAAAAATATGTGCCAAACATCCCCCAACCCCTCCGATCTGGTCCAAAAAAATTCCAAAAGTTTTCTGGAACAACCCAATTCTGAACGTTTCCTAGCCAGGTGTGGAGCAGTGGGAAGGGGTGAGGGAAGTTTGCCCCATAATTTCCAAGTGTATACCCTCCAAATAACATTCTGGGAAAATCGGGGCGAGATCTGAAGGGGTGAAATTTTTTTCCAAAAAATGAGGAAAGACTATAGTCTTTCCTTTTTTTTATGAAGATTTTTTGACCCTCTCCGATTTCCTTAGGAAAATTTCAGAATGTAATATGAACCCTAAACACTTGAAAAATATGTGCCAAACATCCCCCATCCCCTCCGATCTGGTCCAAAAAAATTCCGAACGTTTTCTGGAACAACCCAATTCTGAACGTTTCCTAGCCAGGTGTGGAGCAGTGGGAAGGGGTGAGGGAAGTTTGCCCCATAATTTCCAAGTGTATACCCTCCAAATAACATTCTGGGAAAATCGGGGCGAGATCTGAAGGGGTGAAATTTTTTTCCAAAAAATGAGGAAAGACTATAGTCTTTCCTTTTTTTTTCGAAGATTTTTTGACCCTCTCCGATTTCCTTAGGAAAATTTCAGAATGTAATATGAACCCTAAACACTTGAAAAATATGTGCCAAACATCCCCCAACCCCTCCGATCTGGTCCAAAAAAATTCCAAAAGTTTTCTGGAACAACCCAATTCTGAACGTTTCCTAGCCAGGTGTGGAGCAGTGGGAAGGGGTGAGGGAAGTTTGCCCCATAATTTTCAAGTGTATACCCTCCAAATAACATTCTGGGAAAATCGGGGCGAGATCTGAAGGGGTGAAATTTTTTTCCAAAAAATGAGGAAAGACTATAGTCTTTCCTTTTTTTTTCGAAGATTTTTTGACCCTCTCCGATTTCCTTAGGAAAATTTCAGAATGTAATATGAACCCTAAACACTTGAAAAATATGTGCCAAACATCCCCCAACCCCTCCGATCTGGTCCAAAAAAATTCCAAAAGTTTTCTGGAACAACCCAATTCTGAACGTTTCCTAGCCAGGTGTGGAGCAGTGGGAAGGGGTGAGGGAAGTTTGCCCCATAATTTCCAAGTGTATACCCTCCAAATAACATACTGGGAAAATCGGGGCGAGATCTGAAGGGGTGAAATTTTTTTCCAAAAAATGAGGAAAGACTATAGTCTTTCCTTTTTTTTTCGAAGATTTTTTGACCCTCTCCGATTTCCTTAGGAAAATTTCAGAATGTAATATGAACCCTAAACACTTGAAAAATATGTGCCAAACATCCCCCAACCCCTCCGATCTGGTCCAAAAAAATGCCAAAAGTTTTCTGGAACAACCCAATTCTGAACGTTTCCTAGCCAGGTGTGGAGCAGTGGGAAGGGGTGAGGGAAGTTTGCCCCATAATTTTCAAGTGTATACCCTCCAAATAACATTCTGGGAAAATCGGGGCGAGATCTGAAGGGGTGAAATTTTTTTCCAAAAAATGAGGAAAGACTATAGTCTTTCCTTTTTTTTTCGAAGATTTTTTGACCCTCTCCGATTTCCTTAGGAAAATTTCAGAATGTAATATGAACCCTAAACACTTGAAAAATATGTGCCAAACATCCCCCAACCCCTCCGATCTGGTCCAAAAAAATTCCAAAAGTTTTCTGGAACAACCCAATTCTGAACGTTTCCTAGCCAGGTGTGGAGCAGTGGGAAGGGGTGAGGGAAGTTTGCCCCATAATTTTCAAGTGTATACCCTCCAAATAACATTCTGGGAAAATCGGGGCGAGATCTGAAGGGGTGAAATTTTTTTCCAAAAAATGAGGAAAGACTATAGTCTTTCCTTTTTTTTTCGAAGATTTTTTGACCCTCTCCGATTTCCTTAGGAAAATTTCAGAATGTAATATGAACCCTAAACACTTGAAAAATATGTGCCAAACATCCCCCAACCCCTCCGATCTGGTCCAAAAAAATTCCAAAAGTTTTCTGGAACAACCCAATTCTGAACGTTTCCTAGCCAGGTGTGGAGCAGTGGGAAGGGGTGAGGGAAGTTTGCCCCATAATTTCCAAGTGTATACCCTCCAAATAACATTCTGGGAAAATCGGGGCGAGATCTGAAGGGGTGAAATTTTTTTCCAAAAAATGAGGAAAGACTATAGTCTTTCCTTTTTTTTATGAAGATTTTTTGACCCTCTCCGATTTCCTTAGGAAAATTTCAGAATGTAATATGAACCCTAAACACTTGAAAAATATGTGCCAAACATCCCCCAACCCCTCCGATCTGGTCCAAAAAAATTCCAAAAGTTTTCTGGAACAACCCAATTCTGAACGTTTCCTAGCCAGGTGTGGAGCAGTGGGAAGGGGTGAGGGAAGTTTGCCCCATAATTTCCAAGTGTATACCCTCCAAATAACATTCTGGGAAAATCGGGGCGAGATCTGAAGGGGTGAAATTTTTTTCCAAAAAATGAGGAAAGACTATAGTCTTTCCTTTTTTTTTCGAAGATTTTTTGACCCTCTCCGATTTCCTTAGGAAAATTTCAGAATGTAATATGAACCCTAAACACTTGAAAAATATGTGCCAAACATCCCCCAACCCCTCCGATCTGGTCCAAAAAAATTCCGAAAGTTTTCTGGAACAACCCAATTCTGAACGTTTCCTAGCCAGGTGTGGAGCAGTGGGAAGGGGTGAGGGAAGTTTGCCCCATAATTTCCAAGTGTATACCCTCCAAATAACATTCTGGGAAAATCGGGGCGAGATCTGAAGGGTTGAAATTTTTTTCCAAAAAATGAGGAAAGACTATAGTCTTTCCTTTTTTTTTCGAAGATTTTTTGACCCTCTCCGATTTCCTTAGGAAAATTTCAGAATGTAATATGAACCCTAAACACTTGAAAAATATGTGCCAAACATCCCCCATCCCCTCCGATCTGGTCCAAAAAAATTCCGAACGTTTTCTGGAACAACCCAATTCTGAACGTTTCCTAGCCAGGTGTGGAGCAGTGGGAAGGGGTGAGGGAAGTTTGCCCCATAATTTCCAAGTGTATACCCTCCAAATAACATTCTGGGAAAATCGGGGCGAGATCTGAAGGGGTGAAATTTTGTTCCAAAAAATGAGGAAAGACTATAGTCTTTCCTTTTTTTTTCGAAGATTTTTTGACCCTCTCCGATTTCCTTAGGAAAATTTCAGAATGTAATATGAACCCTAAACACTTGAAAAATATGTGCCAAACATCCCCCAACCCCTCCGATCTGGTCCAAAAAAATTCCAAAAGTTTTCTGGAACAACCCAATTCTGAACGTTTCCTAGCCAGGTGTGGAGCAGTGGGAAGGGGTGAGGGAAGTTTGCCCCATAATTTCCAAGTGTATACCCTCCAAATAACATTCTGGGAAAATCGGGGCGAGATCTGAAGGGGTGAAATTTTTTTCCAAAAAATGAGGAAAGACTATAGTCTTTCCTTTTTTTTCGAAGATTTTTTGACCCTCTCTGATTTCCTTAGGAAAATTTCAGAATGTAATATGAACCCTAAACACTTGAAAAATATGTGCCAAACATCCCCCAACCCCTCCGATCTGGTCCAAAAAAATTCCAAAAGTTTTCTGGAACAACCCAATTCTGAACGTTTCCTAGCCAGGTGTGGAGCAGTGGGAAGGGGTGAGGGAAGTTTGCCCCATAATTTCCAAGTGTATACCCTCCAAATAACATTCTGGGAAAATCGGGGCGAGATCTGAAGGGGTGAAATTTTTTTCCAAAAAATGAGGAAAGACTATAGTCTTTCCTTTTTTTTCGAAGATTTTTTGACCCTCTCTGATTTCCTTAGGAAAATTTCAGAATGTAATATGAACCCTAAACACTTGAAAAATATGTGCCAAACATCCCCCAACCCCTCCGATCTGGTCCAAAAAAATTCCAAAAGTTTTCTGGAACAACCCAATTCTGAACGTTTCCTAGCCAGGTGTGGAGCAGTGGGAAGGGGTGAGGGAAGTTTGCCCCATAATTTCCAAGTGTATACCCTCCAAATAACATTCTGGGAAAATCGGGGCGAGATCTGAAGGGGTGAAATTTTTTTCCAAAAAATGAGGAAAGACTATAGTCTTTCCTTTTTTTTATGAAGATTTTTTGACCCTCTCCGATTTCCTTAGGAAAATTTCAGAATGTAATATGAACCCTAAACACTTGAAAAATATGTGCCAAACATCCCCCATCCCCTCCGATCTGGTCCAAAAAAATTCCGAACGTTTTCTGGAACAACCCAATTCTGAACGTTTCCTAGCCAGGTGTGGAGCAATGGGAAGGGGTGAGGGAAGTTTGCCCCATAATTTCCAAGTGTATACCCTCCAAATATCATTCTGGGAAAATCGGGGCGAGATCTGAAGGGGTGAAATTTTTTTCCAAAAAATGAGGAAAGACTATAGTCTTTCCTTTTTTTTCGAAGATTTTTTGACCCTCTCCGATTTCCTTAGGAAAATTTCAGAATGTAATATGAACCCTAAACACTTGAAAAATATGTGCCAAACATCCCCCAACCCCTCCGATCTGGTCCAAAAAAATTCCGAAAGTTTTCTGGAACAACCCAATTCTGAACGTTTCCTAGCCAGGTGTGGAGCAGTGGGAAGGGGTGAGGGAAGTTTGCCCCATAATTTCCAAGTGTATACCCTCCAAATAACATTCTGGGAAAATCGGGGCGAGATCTGAAGGGGTGAAATTTTTTTCCAAAAAATGAGGAAAGACTATAGTCTTTCCTTTTTTTTTCGAAGATTTTTTGACCCTCTCCGATTTCCTTAGGAAAATTTCAGAATGTAATATGAACCCTAAACACTTGAAAAATATGTGCCAAACATCCCCCAACCCCTCCGATCTGGTCCAAAAAAATTCCAAAAGTTTTCTGGAACAACCCAATTCTGAACGTTTCCTAGCCAGGTGTGGAGCAGTGGGAAGGGGTGAGGGAAGTTTGCCCCATAATTTCCAAGTGTATACCCTCCAAATAACATTCTGGGAAAATCGGGGCGAGATCTGAAGGGGTGAAATTTTTTTCCAAAAAATGAGGAAAGACTATAGTCTTTCCTTTTTTTTCGAAGATTTTTTGACCCTCTCTGATTTCCTTAGGAAAATTTCAGAATGTAATATGAACCCTAAACACTTGAAAAATATGTGCCAAACATCCCCCAACCCCTCCGATCTGGTCCAAAAAAATTCCAAAAGTTTTCTGGAACAACCCAATTCTGAACGTTTCCTAGCCAGGTGTGGAGCAGTGGGAAGGGGTGAGGGAAGTTTGCCCCATAATTTCCAAGTGTATACCCTCCAAATAACATTCTGGGAAAATCGGGGCGAGATCTGAAGGGGTGAAATTTTTTTCCAAAAAATGAGGAAAGACTATAGTCTTTCCTTTTTTTTCGAAGATTTTTTGACCCTCTCCGATTTCCTTAGGAAAATTTCAGAATGTAATATGAACCCTAAACACTTGAAAAATATGTGCCAAACATCCCCCAACCCCTCCGATCTGGTCCAAAAAAATTCCAAAAGTTTTCTGGAACAACCCAATTCTGAACGTTTCCTAGCCAGGTGTGGAGCAGTGGGAAGGGGTGAGGGAAGTTTGCCCCATAATTTCCAAGTGTATACCCTCCAAATAACATTCTGGGAAAATCGGGGCGAGATCTGAAGGGGTGAAATTTTTTTCCAAAAAATGAGGAAAGACTATAGTCTTTCCTTTTTTTTCGAAGATTTTTTGACCCTCTCTGATTTCCTTAGGAAAATTTCAGAATGTAATATGAACCCTAAACACTTGAAAAATATGTGCCAAACATCCCCCAACCCCTCCGATCTGGTCCAAAAAAATTCCAAAAGTTTTCTGGAACAACCCAATTCTGAACGTTTCCTAGCCAGGTGTGGAGCAGTGGGAAGGGGTGAGGGAAGTTTGCCCCATAATTTCCAAGTGTATACCCTCCAAATAACATTCTGGGAAAATCGGGGCGAGATCTGAAGGGGTGAAATTTTTTTCCAAAAAATGAGGAAAGACTATAGTCTTTCCTTTTTTTTATGAAGATTTTTTGACCCTCTCCGATTTCCTTAGGAAAATTTCAGAATGTAATATGAACCCTAAACACTTGAAAAATATGTGCCAAACATCCCCCATCCCCTCCGATCTGGTCCAAAAAAATTCCGAACGTTTTCTGGAACAACCCAATTCTGAACGTTTCCTAGCCAGGTGTGGAGCAATGGGAAGGGGTGAGGGAAGTTTGCCCCATAATTTCCAAGTGTATACCCTCCAAATATCATTCTGGGAAAATCGGGGCGAGATCTGAAGGGGTGAAATTTTTTTCCAAAAAATGAGGAAAGACTATAGTCTTTCCTTTTTTTTCTAAGATTTTTTGACCCTCTCCGATTTCCTTAGGAAAATTTCAGAATGTAATATGAACCCTAAACACTTGAAAAATATGTGCCAAACATCCGCCATCCCCTCCGATCTGGTCCAAAAAAATTCCAAAAGTTTTCTGGAACAACCCAATTCTGAACGTTTCCTAGCCAGGTGTGGAGCAGTGGGAAGGGGTGAGGGAAGTTTGCCCCATAATTTCCAAGTGTAAATCCTCCAAATAACATTCTGGCAAAATCGTAACGAGATCTGAAGGGATGAAATTTTTTTCCAAAAAATGAGGAAAGACTAGTATTTCCTTTTTTTTTGGATAATTCCCTCACCTCTTCCGATTTCCTTAGGAAATTCCCAGAATGTAATATTAAGGTTGAAGGCTTGGAAAATATGTGCCAAACATCCCTCATCCTATCCTACCTAGTAAAAAACAATTCAGAGTTTCAACTTTATAGAAAAATAGTCTTCCCTATTATTAATTCTTGCGCTCCACCAACACCTGTAAAAGAATATTGAATTGCTGGCTAGGAAGGTTGAGAACCGGCAACTAGTAATTTTTTTTACACTTACCTTTATTTTCATCCCACGTTTGAGAAGGGCTGGCTGTCCAAACTTCGAGGTGTAGAAGTCTTAGTTTAGGCAACCCATTATACGCTATTATTGCAAGCTCTGAAAAACTGTGAGTTTGGGACTATAGTTACATAAATTAAGGCGGAGCACACGTAATTTATATCTCTTAAGAGTTTAAACTTACTCTTATAAAGAAATTGTCCGTACAGACCTTTGTCCATAAAGTTTATGGGCTTGCTGGAAAGCAAGGAAGAGTAAGAAATTCCACAACATCCAAGCTGACTGGTTTCTACGGTTCACTCAGTCTGGAATGAGTCGTTACACCTGCCAGGGTTTTAAAGAAAACTAAAACAAAGGGTTGCGCGAGCCGAATATCAAATAATAGACCTTCGAGCTTGATTTTACCACAGCTGGTGTTCAAATGCGAGGAGGGTAGCGATTCTTCTTCGCGCGCTATAATGAATAAAGCTCACTGTTTAGTTGATGGTGAATTTATTTCTACAAACAAATCACTTCCTCCACATAAATTAATATGTACAACCTTTCAATCACACTCTGCTTAAATAAGTGTACGTATTTATATAAATATATATATTTCATGATAAGCTCTGGGCCTTGTAATGCGTGTTCGCGGCAAGTACTCTACTAGATAAAATAGATTCGTGTCTCGCGCACCAGCACACGGTCACATGCACAGCAGCAACCGTGCGAAGAGACTGCAGAATAGAGGTAGCCTGCACAACACAACAAACAATCAATATTATTTACCACTTTAATTTGTAACAACAACACAAAAGTGAAGACCACAGTACCTTGCTCTCATATACAATTAACATTCATATATAATATAATATAAACATAATATATAATATACTAATTAAAAATAAAACTTAATAATATCTATTAATAAAATTGTATATCTATAATAATTACACAAAATTACATCTGTTAGTCCATCACCACAGTTAAGCTAATGGGGCCTGAGCCATGGAATACGGGCCCCACACGTACTAACATATTAACACGATGAGGTGCAGTACAATCTTCGCCTTGCATGCCATTCGCACTCTTCTCATTCTCGCGCGCACAAAGCTAATGCTACGCTATGCTAGGATGCCCTTGAATCCCCTCCAGAGCACTTCTGGAATGTGTCATCAATGGTAAAACTCAAATCGATAACGTGATAAATAAAACATGTTGGAGCAGGGTGCTGTGGTCGAGCGCACTGCCAGAGCGCGCCAGCCTCAAACTATCTTATAAAAATATCTGGTGGCACAAGTGCGCGCCGCCCTGGCTCTTTGTACTTCTTGAAGGCATCAATGTCAACAACTAAGAGATTTCCAGTGTCCTATGTACAGATTTAGCCTGTATTGCACACGGATATGGTAACAAGGATACAGGGCGGGCGGTTGTTATTTCCGCTTGGCGTGCAACATTTCCATTAGGAGGGTTTGTGTTGGAGCGCCGCCGTTACAATGTTTATGGTACAAATGTTCTTCGCCCCGCGTTGCCAGACTGTGCATTTCTGGCACTAGTTGCAGCATTTTGTGAAACTTATCCTGAAAAAATGTTAAGACAAATTATTTCTCCTCATCACACAATCTCGTTGTTGTAATTGACGCGAGACGCGGTATGTGGTAACCAAATACTAGAAATACTTGTCTGCCACGCGATCGCATGCCACGTATCGCATGCCGCGTTACGCGTCAATTGCGGATCCACCTTTAGCCTACATCTTATCAACAATTACTTACATGTACTTGTGGGTAACACGTCACCGTATACTCTAATAGTGCTTGCTGAACTTGATCATATCCTTCCTGAATGTGTTTCCTATTCGTAATGCCTCGAACATCTGAAGAGAAAAAAAAATTAAACAAATACAATCCTTCAGACAGGTTTTTGTTTCCACTGCAAAAGAAATACAAAAGTATGATTCATTAAAATAATAAATAAATCAGATTACCAGATTACTGGTTACCGGTGCCAAAGGTAATAGGCAAGGCCGCGCAATTTTTTTTTGAAACTAGACCAACAATTGGTTATCGGCGCTGATAATCAATAAGCTGACAATCTTCTTCTCTGTCTGTATCATAAAGTTGAACTTTTCGTTACCGATATTCAGGAAGTCAATGTTTTCTTTTGAACACCCTTTATTCAATTCAAAAAAGAATCATGACAATCCCTCCATGCGTAAGCCGCGCCGCGCCGGCTCAACGCAGGAAAATTTCTTTACACGGGTCTACCTACCCATCCATGAATCCCTTCGAAAAGTACATCATGAAAAAAATTCTTTTTGAAACACCCTATGTATATACTAGAATGAAGGCTTACCTGGATTAAGCAGCAGCATAAATTTAAGGCAGATATAGTCGCTGACGTCGAACTTGAGTTCCTGAAGTTTAGCGGTAATGTCATTAAAGTGGTCGGCTAATGCTGGAACCCCAAGCAGACCCAAACTGAGGAGATCGAACTTTTGTCCATTGTGCAGTGTTGTTTCATCTGGTAAATTATTATGCATACGTTGGTGCATGTGGTCTAGTACGAGCATGTCCGACCATGAATGCTGTAAAAGCTTCATTTGGTCATCAACCTGTTGGGACAAAAAATAATTACCATTAGTAAAACACCTTTTCAAGGGGTAGTTAATTAAAACATATGTTTTGTAAATACACCGACAAGAGTTGCTGAACTAATTATCAATAATCAACAAACATACCATTGTTTATTTAAATCATTTTGGGTACTTTAAGGAAGCTATTAATAAATAGTGGGCGATCACATGATTAATTTTAAGATAAACCAATTAGTGGTAACCATTGAAATGTTTTTGAATTTTTTTATTAGTTTATAGTAGCTATAAAAAAATATCTTAAGAATAAATGCCACAACATGAAGTGCAACTCTTATTTAACCATAGAAAGGATAATATAAATTTTTATATAAGAACTATTGTTTATTTTTATTTTATTCTAAAGGGCATTTATAAAGAAATCCACACCTACAAAAGTTTTAATACAAGCTGATGAGTCAGATGGAAAGAATTTATTAACATATAATTTTTATAACATTACCAATTCCCAAGAAAATGTTATAAAATATTTTTTTTTTAAGAATAATTACAACATTTTGTACTTCCTGGAAAGGTCTACACATAAAGTGTACTACTATGATTTATATTACGAGAAGAAAACGTTTTTGCAAAGAGCGATTACTTAATGTTCTAAAAAAAATGTAAATTGTAGAAATTGCATCTAATATACTGGGTGTCCCAAAAAGAAACGAGATCCTTACATGAAAATAAGAGAGAAAAGTTCCTATTAACATGGGTCCGCAAATGCTTCGTTATCGTGTTGAAAATTTTTTTCATATAATCCAAAATGATTATTATTATTATTATTATTTTATAAATAATGTTCAAAATGACCGCCATTAGCTTCAAGACAAGCTTCTATTCTTCGAACAAAATTTTGAGGCTAAAGGCGGTCATTATTCAAAAAACGGATTTGCAGAGTTATTTTTTTATCCGCATTTTTCATCTTTGAAGTGTGATTTACACGAAAACGGTTAATGGTAGGAAAAAATCTCAAGAGACTGTTTCAACCGTAAATTAGTTGAGAAATTTGAAAATTGTGTCAAAAACAAAAAAAAACAGTGGCGTACCATTTTTTCCTCCAGATATATCCATCATACCCACCCCTAGTTACGCCACTGGAGAAGGAAAAAACTGATTAATATGGTCCACTTCAGGACAAATATTTTCTTTAGTAAAAATAAAATCCGTTTTGAATTATACAGGGTGTTTAATTTTTTTTTTTTTTTAGAGCCTTAATTTAAAAAAACATCCTTGATCCTTACATTGTTCTGTAATAAATATTCTACGAAGTGGTAGAACACGAAGGAAAATCCATTTTAGTGGTTAGTAACTTGACTCGATTCATTACTGCATACTTTTACTGCCAGGTGGCACTTCATATTATTCTGATACGATTTTTACAGCCCATTTATTAAGTATCGTCTACCATCCTTGTCGTCTACCTTAGAAACCGATATGTAGGTTCAATACTGAAGATTTCCTTAAAAAGTATATAACACCCATTCAAAAATAAAACCGCACACTTTATTTTGTGAAGCTTCATTTGTCTCTAGGTCATTTTTTCAGAAACGTTCGTTTCAGAACGAAATCAGTTTTTGATTGTGCAAGGTGTTTTATAAACACAAAAAGTTTGAACAATCTTTCATAATAAAAATAATAAAATTTCTATAACTACTCGCAGTCTTACATTTCGAACACCCGTTATAATTATCTATCTTTTAAACCTGACTTTATTTTTTAAGAAAACAAAACCAATTATAGCTACCAAGTCCATATTTTAATATTTATGATATGGCTATCCCAGCTTCATCTTGGGTTTTGTTATGCAAAGTCGTCATGGGAAGAGATTTCTCCAACAAAGCACATATAAATTTACATTAGCATTAAGTGGGGTAAATTCCAATGCCTGCACTTCTAATTAATCCATTAATTCACTTAAAAGGCAATAAGTACACCTGTTGCGTACATTTAGGAAAGGTAATAATTGTAGAACGGAATTTCTAAATAATAGGGGTCCTCATTTAATAGAATGTATAAATAATTTAACTCGTTCATTTTAATGATATACAGGGATATTCAGGAATAATTTATTTGAAATATAAACGCCCTAATTAATTCAATGAATAAAAAAATCGAGTAGTTTGTTAAAAGATGTGTTTCTTAGATTTCTTTGATGAATTACGAACATCCCAGAACCTTCCACAAGTACTATATAGAAGGGTTGTTTCCATAGTGACTATCTGTAAAATCCGGTGACAAATTGGTCGCATTCACGACCTTGGCAAGAAAATAGAGAATTTTGTCTGCTAGCGAGTATCGATTTTAAATATTCGCGAAGTAGCAGCAAAACTTGTATTAAACGTAGATGATTATTACTGACACGAATAAGTGTAGTAGGTAAGTATTTCCCGAATAATTTACGCAATCATTATTTGACAAAATGTATTTTCCTGTACGTACAGTTTTACCGAATAAATCCGGAGTAATTGTCGTTTTGCGTAAATCCCCACCATGACTTGGGAGCAATTCGGTAACTAAAAGTGAATTAAAAAAATTCATAGCAAACCGATTAAATTACACTTTCGTACGTTATTCGATTAGTAGAAAATTTTGTACACCTTCCGGAAAATCTGGGGATAGACCGGGAACCCGGAGTAAAAACACGATACGGATGAATGCGGACAACATTCTCGGGAATCAGTAAAGCGAATATGGTTGACATAATTGGGGTTCCGGGGTTAAAATGTGTAATTTTGTTAAAAATTCGGCGAACGAATAGTACGGGAAATCTGGATATCGAATTTTTTTCAGGATTTATATCTATAATCGGTGGCTCCGGGTAAATAAGTCAGAAAACTTACCGGACAACATTCCGGAGTGAAGAACTATTCTATGCCATTCCGTTAAAAAATTCGGACAACATTCCGGGGAATCCGGATAACAAGTTTATCTGGAATTTACATAATCCTCGACTCCGGGGTGAAGGACTATTATATGCCATTCTGTTAAAAAAAATCACCGGATGAATCCTGACAATAATATTCCGGGAAATCCGGATAAGAATATTCCGGGGAATCCGGAGAATAAATTTATTTTGAGATCTACATACTTGGCGGCTCCGGGGAAAAGACCTATTCGGGGTATTTTCCGTTAATAAATCCACCAAATGAATCCAGACAGTGTCTACTCATTCCCCGGAGTCCGGATGAATAAAACTCCGGAAGAATTCGGTGAAGATAATTTTATATTAATGTATGTAGTCTGGTTAGCAAATTTGTCCCATAGATTATAAAAAGGAGCTCCAATTAATGTTCCTGGAAGTCTGCATATCGGAACTTTTTTAAGACTCCGGGTAGCGAATTATTCAAGGTAAAATAAAAACAAGTAAACCTGGATAAATCCGGATTATTCTTCTCAACGTAATAATAATAGGCCGACTCGAGATGAGGCATTATTCGATGGTGTTCACCGGATTAATCCGAAATACACATCTGGACGATCAACTCTTCGGAACATCAGCGCATCCAACTATTTTGAGATAATCTTGTATTAAATATAAGGAAAACATTTCTTGATTAAATCCGGATTATGTCTGAATTCTGAATTACGATCAATTTTCCAAAAATTCCAGATTACGTGTTTGTGTCCAGAATTCCGGAGAGAACGATTAGAAATTGAGGATATTCTTTCTTTCTTTTTTTTTAGATTATAAGTTTCTGATTCCAAATTTTAATTGTAATTCCTATTCTAATTTATTAATTTAATACCCATCAAAATGTTCTGGAAGAATACTTTTTGGGTAAATATTTACTTCTTTTTTTTTCAGACTTGCAACTATTTAATCTTCTAATCATATCCAATAAATTAAGTAGAGCAAGTAATTTAGTATTGATACATCAATATTTCTAGAAGCAAGAAAGTATTGATCATCTCCTAAGAAAATAAAATAATGGTTCCGATAGAAAAGTCAAGAATAATAGAGCTTCTGTGTTTCGTTGTTAAAACACGCAATGATATTTGTTTACACACAGTTTGGTTGCACGAAACTTCGTCATGAAACAACAAAAACAACTTGTTTAAAAGAGCAGCGAATGGGAATGAATCATCATTGCAATTAAGTGATAGAAAATACAAGTTAGAACACCGGACGTTCTGAACTTGGCCTCAATACTCGTAAAGCCGCAAGCATAAAGTTTCACTTTCAGTATTTGTTCATTTTGCATAATCTCGTTAAATAATGCATTCCACCATATAAAAGAGACTCTCCCACAGTACACATTGCGAATGTACAATTTGACGTTTATTGCAATCAACAAAAAAAAATTATCTATCGTCCAGTTTATTTTATATTACGAAAAATTGATTTTGTTTGAATTAAAAAAAATATGTCATATGGAAAATCCACCGGACGTTTCATCATTAAAAAAAAACAACAGGAAATCAATGTAATTATTATGAGTAACAAAACAACCATGTCGATGCATTTTTAATGGATATTCCTCATAAAATTTCCTGAAGAATTTTAGAAATCTTGTATTAAAATAAATCATAAAATTCCAGAACATTTGGGGCGCCGAACTACCCATAGACGAGCCAGATTTAATATTTTCAGAAAAAGTAAATAGGGACTCGAACTGAGCCTTTTGTAGATCAGTTTAAAAGTCTGATCACTCTACCCCGAATGTAACCAGCCCCCTAAGGGGAATATTCATCTTTCTGTTAATAAGAAATTTTTTAACGTTTTAAAAAAACCTATTATGCGCCTCAAGACACTTTACTATTCATTTAAATGTCACTTGAAATTCCAATTGTTCATATTCAACCATTACAGAGAAAATAAACAGCTCCGTTTCCTGTGCATTGACCATTATTTCAATTTTTGAAATTTCCCATTAAAGATATTACAGAAGTGGGTTTAACATTTAGAAGAAATTCAAAACTTTCATTATAGGCACAATTAAAATTTCTTACACATGCATATAATTAAGTACAGAGTCATTATCGTTTTAAGTACACAAAACATTAATTTTCAATGGGCTGTCTAGCGTAAATAATTATTCCATCTAGTAGGCAATTGAAATTTTAAATATTGGATTTTCCATTTTTGGGAAATATTAATTAAATATTAGTTAGTTAAAGTGTTTGCGTGCGTACGAATTAAAATCCCTAGACCAACCCAGAAGCAAGCATGACGATTATTTCGTACAAATAATTAATAATTTATTTCGTAAAACCAAAAACGGCCCAACGGCGCTCTTCCAAAAATTTTAAAATTTTTGAAAAATTATTACAAAAAAACTGACCATACGATTTTTTTTAAATTTTCTACACTTATGCAGCTTGGTGTTAGGTACATTTTCGTTTTTTGATTAATGCTAGAATTTCACTGTGACGCCCTCTACGGTGTTTTGAAAATCGGAAATTGATGCTCCTATAGTTCCTTTATTAATCAAAATATGAAAAAAGTTTAAATATAAAACTTATTCAGTATATAACTCTGCATTCTCCTAAATTTATATCACGTATACAGGGTGTTTGATTTTCACGGTACATTAAGCAACTTTGTTATTTTAAATGAAACACCCTGTATATTATTATATAATTGAATGCAAAATTGAATTGTCTATCACATAGTATAAGGTAGTCATATAGCTAAAATGTACGGTTGATGAGAAAATCGCGAACTTCCGCTGCGTTAGTAAATTAGATGCCTGTCTCTCTTCTGTACGTATCGAACCCGTATAGTCTGGTGTTTCTCGCTACGTATTCAAGTGATTTCCAATGCTGCCTCGCGAACTACTGTTGAATATCAAAACCGAAATGTTTATTTTTAATATGGGAAAGTCCAGGGGAGGGTTCGCAACTCCACTCTTGATTTTTCTACCGATTTTTTTTAGCCGAAGCTGGTTTATTTACGAAGCAAGCTAAATTGTTCTCCAATATAACAAACGTTGTTTATGAAAAAAATATCTGAAACAGCACTTTAAGCGTTTAGATTTCAACGTCGCGTCGTGGGGGAGCTAAAATACCCTTAATGCAATACCAAACAATCAACAAGAAAAAATTAGAAGGAAAATTTAAACAATCCTTGTACCAAACAATGAAAGATTCATTCCACAATTTCTTCTTATTTTGCAAGAAGAAAAAGTTAATAAAGGCGGTATAAGAAGTCTTACAAATCGAGAGACAACAAGAA
Source organism: Hemicrepidius hirtus (assembly GCA_963082805.1). Taxonomy (NCBI): domain Eukaryota; kingdom Metazoa; phylum Arthropoda; class Insecta; order Coleoptera; family Elateridae; genus Hemicrepidius; species Hemicrepidius hirtus. The sequence goes on from OY720162.1 coordinate 33,293,725, forward strand.
ACACTCTTTTGTTAATAAATCTTCAGTGTGAGTTAACATGTATATTTAGTTTTAACTTTCTGAAAACCGCGTTGATTATTATTACCCTTGACTAAACCATAGTAGGATACTGAAGTCATTAAAATAACGTGGGAGGAGGCTTTGATTTATTATTCCTTTACAAGTTTTTTTAAATTTCGGAACTTAGATCGTCCTACGTGTTCCAAAGTCACAATATTTTATAAATAATTTAGAAATTCGACTCAACCTGCTTTTATTCCTAAGGCTTAAGTCATCGGACCTAGGTGGCTTGATTTAAGTAAAATATTTTTTAAGCCTCTTCTGTAACCGAAGTGAGACATATTTTTAAAACTATTACAAACCTTCACAAGAGTTTCCCTGACGATTTTGACTTGACCATTCATATTGTGTTGTATTTTAAAAAAGTAATTAATTGCAGTAAAAAAAAATAAAATCCTTCTGAATGCACGTCAAACATATGTTTAATAGACAAAATAACAGATCGCCTCAAACGTGTGACTTGCAAAAAAATTGTATAAGGTAAAAAAAATTCAAGGTCTACGATTTGGGAGTATTTACCTAAACTGGAACTGATCTTTTCTACGCCATTCGTTTGCTAGCGGCACAGAAAAAGAAATTAACAAGAGAAATATAAACAACTTTCCCTGTCGATTGTTGTTATTACGTATAGCTATTTGGAACACTTTCCATTTTTGCGATAGTATCCAACGTTTCGTAATACTTTTGAGGACGTACTTGACCCACTAGCAATGGCCTACTTGACGGAAATGCGAATAGGCGGAGGAGGGACTTCTTGCACGCGAGGCAGGATACTCCATTAATCGACCATTAACATACACACACACATGATAATAATGTAATTTGCATACATGACACGTTAAAAACGATAAGCGATGTCTCGCTTTTGAATTGCGTCGATGCAACCCGCCCGTAAGTGGGCGAGTTTCTTTTCGCCACTGGCGCCTGCTTAAAAAATTCCTATGTGGGTTCACATATTCGACTCCTACACAAAAAAATCTTGAACACTTCCTAACTGAAGATAGAAACTAATCCTCCCTAAATTTTTTTTCATCGTACAAAAAAAACTGCTCCAACTAGGCTGTGTCGTAAAACGAAATTTTTTTAAGGCACCCTTGTATATACTATACTGCAAATGGGACAAAAAATCCAAGTCTTTTAAGTGGGATCAAGTCGGTTGCGTTTCCATTTAACTTGCATTGAATCACAGCCAACTCGACGAAATTTTCTGAAAACCCCTGGTAAGCTTGCGGCTTTAAGTAATAAATATTCATTCTCCATCGTCATTGTTTACGCAACTCTAGGTACAACTTCTGTTTAAGATTACAAAAATTAATTATTTTTATTTAATTAACAATTAGTGAAAGCTACGTTGTTGTTTATTTTAACGCAGTGGGTGGTAAGTTTGAAGAAGTAGATTTGCTAAGATCAGTTTAATTTTAGATTCAAGACGTTATCAATTTTTTCTTAAATTTCAACGAACTTTTTTCAAATTTTTTTAATTGATTTCTACATCTGCTCAACCTTTACAAAAAAAATTACCGCCAAACAAAACCACATTAAGTACAGGTAGCGATCCCTTATAAAAATACTACCTCTTTTTTGCTCCAAAAAAATCTTTTGTCCCAATTCTACACGCAATTTTAACTTTAACCCGTAATTTTACCGACGACCTCACACTTCATATACAGGATGAACAAACAGAAATGACCAAGTAGGTATTTTAGAATCCCACACAGGGAGATTTATAACAAAATTGGCCAACTAGATCGCCAGAATTAATCCCTGAAAATTGTTGTCTGCGAAAACGAATCGTCTAACCTACAGATTAGCGTATCTTTACCTGAAAATAGTTTTATTCGCGAAAAATCTTCCCACACTATACAAGACATTGGCCGACTACGTCGCCAGTATTAAACCCTGGAAATTACGAGAGTGGAGAAAAATATGTATACTCGGTGTTTATGGATAAAAAAAATATAAGCCCAAGATATTTATGATTCAACAAAGAGTGACACAACACGTAATCATAATCGGAACTCTTACTCACAATGCAGTCCTTCCGATTCTTGTATAATCAACACCGAATACGATAAAATATTTGAATATTTTAATAAATGAATATTTAGAATAACTAAAAGCAACTTTCAAGTAAAATTACTGAAAGCGAGGGTTTCCAAAAACAATTTTAGCTTAACAACAGATTTTAAATGTAAATCTTACTTCAACAAAGTTTGCACCATCTTCCATATCTTGCAATTACTTTAATCAAAACTTTTCCTACGTATTTTGAAGTGTTATAGAAGCTATTAATTATTATTATGAGATAGTTGGTTAATTTTGAATGTTTAGTCAATGCCACCCACGTTAATTGTTTAACCGAAAAGTAGAGCAGACAGCGAGGGAACAATAATAAAAGTTGCAACAGTTCAAACGTTTCACATTTGTTGATTAAGGTAGGTAAGCACGACATACCGGCGGTGAATTATATTTTATAATAATTCTTAATTTGGTAAAGGGAAAATTACTTAATTATATGAAGTTCAGCTTCGATTACCAACTGGGTCGTTACGTTCTTCCATATTTGGAAGACTAACACGATCGCCCTTTCCTTCAGCTGTTAGGGACGTTTACTTTCCCAATATAGAATTACACGGCACTGATTCTCGGAGTTTAACAATTTTATACTTTTTTGAATGGTATTTTGTATCCAACAAAACTTTCTAAATCTTCTAAATCGGCTAAGATCAAATATCAATTTTTTTACAAAAGGACTTACATAATATTTTCTATCAAAAAATCAAGGAGACTACGCAAAAGTTACACGAGAAAGAACAATGAACGAAAGAAAAGGTTCCCCAGAAATTATGGTAGAAAGCCGCAACCACAATTTCCTAAGACAACGACGACTCCTTTGGGGGATTGTACTGCCACTTCATAGACGTTTCAATGTTTTCTGTACAATTTTTATTGAATTATTTATTAGGAAACGTAAACACAGGCCAATAACAAAAAGCAGGGTCTGCGTAATTCTCGTAAATTTCCCAACAATTTTTTGTGCCCTCCCACAAGGGATACATTACATAATCAGGGCTAATTATTTTATTCACTGAATTTAACCAACCATGCCGAAATCTGATCCCCTTCGAGTTAAAATGACAATTACACACATAAGCGCTCCTAAACTAGCTACAAAAAAAACATAATGACATCATTTTAAAACGAGTAGTCTCATAGTCAATTATAAAACACCGAAGGGCCCCGGAAGGGCCTATTTTATTCTGACTGTCTACACTCTTTGAGTTTCCTATTATGACGATTAAGTTCCGGGTGGCGTAGTTGAGTTGTCAGGGCGCGTGTGACCGGAGGAGGAGGAGGAAATTCCTGTCTCCGGTCAGTACTTGGATGGGTGACCCAGACAACTACGTTAACAAGGCACGTGTCTTCTGTGACGATAAGGAGGACTAACCTGAGAGTCAACTCTTTGCCCTAATATAAGTAAGAAGTAGGCATAGGTATATGGTTATGATAATTGAGTAGCAACTCTTAAAATGGATTAAGACTATACTGATAAAAAGTACTCCTACCTTGAGATCCTTAAAAAAGATGGAGTTCCTCGCCCAATCAACTTGTGAGAAAAGATTTTGGTCTAACACTTTACACATAAGTTCAAATAAGTCTACTTCACATTGATTATAGGTCTGATTTTGTAAGAGACTGTACAAAGAGTTTTGCCACTCGCGATCGTCAATTCCTTGAACAAAGTCTCTAATAAGCGGTGATATTTTGCTGGATGGCGGTGCACTTCCACCTGGTAACACAGTATCAAATTGGAACGCCTTTGGGCTAAGAGAGTGCGGTGATGTGGTGGTAGAGTTGGCCGAACTCCATAATTTGTTTTCGGGGTTCATGATCATGGAGGACTGGGCACCCTGTACTCCTGGGACGATTTGTAGGGCGGGTTGCTGACTGGATGCCGTTTGGATGAGGGCGGACGCGTTCACCTGACCCAAAGCCACAGCGATGGGACTCGGAGACGAGTCTGGTGAAGACGTAAGTGAAGAAACCTGCGGTATTTGGATTTCTTGCTTGATGTGGATGTTGGCGAAGGGCGATGTGCCCGGTTGGTTATTGTAGACACCGCCCTCGCCCAGTTGCCCGCGCTGGGCGAGGGTCTGTACAGCGAGCTGTCGTTGCCGCATCATTTGCAACTTTCTGGCACGGTCTCTCTTATACATTGGTCCGAATTTATTTCTACCCCCTCTCATACGATCCGCTCGAACCGCTGAAAACCAAAGAAAAAACAAGATTAGCATACAGCACCAAGGGCTCTTATTAAACATTGGCTTAGATATTTCCTATAAAAAGATAATGCAACAATTGTTGCTGAAACATAAATTGTTTAGGTAAGATTATATTTCTTGTAATATTTTACGCCATTGTCTTTGATTCTTGTCACTATTGCATGTGTAGGTACATGTCTTTATTGTAACAAGCTTTCGAAATTACAAGCGTTACAAAAATGACATTTCAATCAGTTTTGTTGTCTTCGCCGATGTTCGTTTCCGTATTGTACATACACACGCAACTGCATTTTACTTTTAGTAGTAATCCACTGCAACATTGCAAATGTAATTTGATTGGGTCTAATAATTCATTACATAAACAGCAGAAAAATATTACATGCCATTCCTGACCAACATGGTTGCCACATCTGAACCCTAGCGGATTTTTGCAGAACCTTCCATGGGGGTTGTTAATGGGCCTTCAGGTTAGAACCATTAAGAACAGTTGGAACAACCCTGAAGAAGGCGTGAGAGATATCCCACGAAAGGACTTTTGATAGCCAAGGGAGACGAGGACTTAACGTGCCGTCCAAAGCACGTCCGGTTGCACGGTTGCAAAAGACGTAAAAAAATAATTAAGATAAAATTTCATTAAAAACATATTTGTGGCGAAAAGGTAGGCAAACTATTCCCAACATAAATTATTCACGTTAACTAAAGAAAATACCCACAAACCACACAAAGCAAGAAATATTACTCAATGTTAAGCAGCAATTGCAGATAACACAAACGCGCGCCTTCCGAAACGAAAGTTCAAACAGACAAAACGGGCATATTTCAACAGCCAAGCGAAACTTTGCTTTATAATTTCGATTTCACTTTTGTTCAGAGTATGAATGTGTTTGGGTGGCTCAAGTTATTGCTTTAACCAACACCTACAGACGGAACAGAAAACGTGCTATGCACATAAAAGCACCATCAGACAAAACCAGCAAGCGTAGATGTGTAAAGTACATATTTATAACGAAAGACCTTCAAGTCAAGTCGGTTAATCTATAATTAGCGAGTAGAACTCGCATCCTAGATCTATGTGATGTAGCTGTTTTATTAAACAAAGAGAATGAAGAAGAAGAGGAGGTACAAACAAGATCGTCCCCTTTCAAAAACCGAAGGTCTGAGGGAAATAATTTCCCATCGCTTAACACCTGCCTTTTTTATTGAAATAAGAAATAATGATTCTTTTACCGAATATCCGTCATTGTGAACAATCAATGCAGCCAATCAACTTTCTCTGCCCTTGAAATGGTTGCATAAGGTGTTATCGGCACAAAGAGCTGCAGCTTTGCCATTGAAGTTATTTATAGAAAGGCAAATCCGTGGATCAGTGTGCCAATAATGATACACTACTCTTCTCGCGATGCAAATATCTATGCGTGTATAAACGCAGTTGGAAATGCTCCAGTAGAGCCCGACAGGACTTACTCAAGGACATTCGCAAAATTATATTGCAGACTAGTCATTTTTAAAAATATACTGCATTTCAAATCATTATTTTCTTAACGTTAACCTTGCTCTAAATTCATTCTAGATTAACCACAACACAGCCCTGTAGTATCACACCGTAAAAAAATTTATTCAGGTCAATGATATTTTACGCTGTTGCCTTTTAAAAAAAAACCAAACCAGGAAGAGCCTTCCAAGTTATAATTAAATGATAAAAAATGTTTACTATTATCATGCACCCACTGCATGTAAACTATTTTAGCGTGAAACAAATTCATTTGTAAACTTAGTGGGACGAATAATAATAAGGAACAACTAAAAAATATTTCAATTTATTTTCCAATACAAATCGCATTGAAAGACCAAGATCAAGATTAGAACCGGAGTTGTCTCACCCACATTCCTATATTGTGTTAATAAAAAATAAAACAAGAAAAGACAATACATAAAACTAAATTGTCATAAATGGGTACTACACGACCTACGTTAGATCGGGATCGTTTTGTTTGAAGAGCAACCAAGAATCAAAGCAGCACAAATGGGAACAAAAAAAAAAGGTGAAGCCAGAATAGATTCAGAGCAGCCGCTGCATCGTTCATCCAGACCTACAAATTTTATGATAAATAAAGAGCAGTTGAGGAGGATATCACCACAAAATGGGACAAAACCAATGTTGGGAAAACCTACGAAAACGTCCTAAACACAAAACCATAACAAGTTAGGTTAGATCCGGGACGTCTAACTCAGAGCCACGGGACGGATGTTTTGTACAAACAGTACACACCGTAAAAAAATTAACGGCGCAGAGAAGTATTAGCCATCGAGGGAAGCACTACAAATAGACACAGCAGATGGGAAATGTAATCAAACGAACCAAACTTCGGTGCGATCCAGCATAGAATCGGAGTCATCTTACCCAGAACCACGTAATATCGTATAATAGACGCTACATTGTGTAACGAAAACCTACCAGGTTCCGGAGAATCACAAAAGATGGCGTTGGAAGAAACAGGTAGAAACGTCCAAGCTACAGCAACTTAGGTTAGCCCCCGAATAGAATCAGAGTGTTGTCACTCAGAGCCAATGTATTATTCAAATAGACGATACATAGCAGAACGAGAAGTTATCAAGAGGGAAAGCACCACAAATGGGGTTGGAACCAGAAACTTCCAAACTGTAGCGACTTAGGTTAGCTCCTGAATAGATTCAGCGTTTTCTCGCTCAGAGCCACGCATTTCGTTGATCGACAACGCCTCAAGTGTACTCTAAACCCAGTTAAAAGGAGAAAAAATGTCATGGTTTAGAACTGCCATACAATCCCAATGGCCGGAAAGCGCAACGTGCCCTCCTAAACACAGCCGGTTGCAGATATGGCACTACATTGATCCACCCATTATTTGTGCTATGAGACCAATTTTTTGAAAATATAAACAAGACGTCATTCCGAGAGCCTGAATTACGAAGACGCTGCGCTGAAAAGCTACTTGCAGCTAAATGAAAGTGCACCCCAAAAAATTGCATTACCATTTCTTCGTATATTTTTTTCTATATTCTGTTTTCATTGCGGCCCCTGTTCCTGCATAGTGCAAGATTTTAATCTTATTTCCACGTTCTTTAGATTTTATAAAACCCAACCAGCAAACAAAAAACTTTTAATCGTCTCAACAAAGATTCCATGTAGATCGTTGATGCTTGGGCCAATTAGAGCTGATCTAAACTCCTACTGTTACAGTAAACCAGTAAACAAGTTTTTCTTGCAAGTTTCAGTGTTTAACTGACAAAAAGAAATATCAATCTAACTACACCTACACGATGACACAATTCTTCTCTGAATTCCACACAATTTTTCAAATTAAAACGATTTGAAAATATTTTTAACATAGAAGGTGTGGTAAAAGTTGCTAAAACCTGTAATGCTTTTTTTCCTGCAGTTGTTTATACAGAAAACCTGAATGAATCCCACGTAATTAATTTATAATAAATTAAGGATTAAGTTTTACTTTCAGAAAATTAGAAAATTGGGAGAAAAATTAAATTTGAAACTTGTTGCTAAGTGGAGCAATTATTTTGAGTAGAATTGCGACAACCCCTAATTTTATTATTTTTAATGAACATAAAATGCTTCATAAAATATTATAAATAATAATTATTTAATAAACACGTGTCTCGACTCGGCTGTATAACCTACTTACCAAGTGCAGCGTGAGGTTACCTCAACCACGGTATGACTGTTCTTTATTAAATGTTACCTTACAATTTCAAGTTTTATAATTATTATGCAAAAACAATTTCGAGTAGACACAACTAACATTGTTATGGCTACAAAATTACGGCATTTAAAAAATTTGTGCCCTGTACAAGCAACGATTGACGATTATAGACGCGTGCCAACTGCTTTACCGTTCGTATTAAAAGTTTCCAGATCCAATGTTTGCTTATAGTTCACTGCATGTGCTGTACTTATATACGTAACTCAATTTGCAATAATAATTTGGACACATTAAATATTTATTTAGTTATTGTAAAGTTTGTGTTTACATACGATTTGATTACAATGCGTTCGTTGTAAGTGTCACCCACGTAAAATTTTTCTATGATGTATAAAGGGTTTATAGTTGCTGTACTGCTGCTCCGGTTTGCTTACAGAAGTCAAAATCGAAAGTTACGAAACGCCCAACACGAAGGAATTGGGAGCAGAATTTAGGAACCAGGAGCAGGCGAAAAAATTGGAAGCCCATGACACAATTTATGAAGCAAATACCAAAATTGTGAAGCAAATAGTAAATAGGCCCAGAATTTATGAATAAGTGAGCCGACTCGGAATTTAGGAATTACAAACGTAATTTAGGAGCCATCAAGCTAAACAAGAAGCTCCGGCTCCGATTTAAGGAATTACGAACGGAATTTAGGAGTTAGGCGTCAACAAAAGGGCTTGTACTTTAAATTTTTAAGCAAAGATCGTATTTTGAAGCCATGCTAGCAATTCAGGAGCTTGACACAGAATTTTGAAGCTAAACAAGAAGCTCCGACTCCGAATTAAGGAATTACAAACGGAATTTAGGAGTTAGGCATCAACTTTCAGGCTCCTACTTTAAATTTTTAACCAAAGATCGTATTCTGAAGCCATATTGGCAATGGAGCTGGATACAGAATTTTGTAGCTAAACAAGGAGCAAGACTTCGACCTAAGGAATTACAAACGGAATTTAGGGGTTAGGTATCAACTTTAAGGCTCGTACTTTAAATTTTTAATCAAAGATCGTATTTTGAAGCCACGTTAGCAATTCAGGAGCTTGACACAGAATTTTGAAGCTAAACAAGAAGCTCCGACTCCGAATTAAGGAATTACAAACGGAATTTAGGAGTTAGGCGTCAACAAAAGGGCTTGTACTTTAAACTGAGGACCAAACATCGAATTTCGAAGCTATGTTAAAAATTCAGGAGCCCCACGTAAAATTTAAATCAAAAAATAGCACCTGAATTGAATTTCCTCAAAGTCTTAACGCAAAGACAATGTAATATAAAGAGGGGGATTTTCAGATTCGTCATAATTCTGAATCTCATCGGTATTGTAACCCACACAAAAACAACATCAAGAAATTAATGATTCAGAAGAAAGAACTAACCTGGAAAATTAAATTTGTTTGAAAAATTTATAATCTCAATAGAATTTTGCTTACTAACTCAATCCCTAATTTAATCCAATTTCCAATTTTGTATGAAATGCATGCTTGTGGGAGTGTTAAAATGCAAACATGACATGAAATGATATTATAATCTTTTACCAACCTACAATAAATGCAACGACTTGTATACACATTGATCTTATAACTCAACAATTAAATTTAAACAATACTGTTTTCCGAAATGCTAAATTTTATTTTGGAATAATGACTCATTGTTCAATTCGAAAACGTTAAATTCTCCATTATAATTTTTTTCTGCTTAATCGTCGTATAGTACTTTCTTAATATCGATATAAATCGAATTTATGAAATAGAAAGTCGTTTTTATGCAACAACACCTCGAAATATTAGACAAAAGGTTACGAATATGAGGTAAATGGAGTGGAAATGCTTTTTGCGTGCAGCACATTCGATATTGTACAAGAATATTATATTTTTCTTGCACACTTGATTGATTAATATTAAAACTTTCAGCAAATTTCTACTTTTAAATCAATCACTTGCTAGTTAGGTAGTAAAACAACTAGAAAAATTATTAATCATCAATCTTGGTCCTTCGAGCCGGATTTAATAAATTTTTCTAGGGAATTTTCAGGAGGTCATAACATTCTATTAATTGAACAATTAAACAGTTGTTAGGTTATTTCAAAATTTAAAAAAAAATTAAATAGGTCAGAAGTAAATTTTAGAATAACACACAGCCTTGTGTCGGTACCAAAGTTACCACATAAAAACAAACAAAATAAACAATGAATTGTCGCACGAAAGTAAAAGTTACGTAACAAGAAATGGCACGCACAAAATTTGTAACTATCCCTGAAGCTGAAACTATGACACGCTTGTTTCTGCCTTAAACTTTCATGTTCTTAAGATGAAAGATACATAAAGTTCAGTTTTTACAAGCTAACATTTAACACAAACAACGCCTCCTGTGTTGTATCATAAAATGATGAAATATCATTGAATTATGCCTCTCATCTGCATAAAATTCAGGTCAACTATCTAAGCTAATAATTCTCGTTACTATTTTTAGTTCGTAAAGCAATGCAGACAACTGACCTACGAATATTTACACATTATCCTAGAGCTCAGGTTATTTTTGATGGTGGTGTACTTGAAGTTTATCCTGAAATAAAGAACCTCAAAATAACCTGAAGGGAACGCTGGAATAATTTTAGTTTAGAATGCTATTTAAGTGAAAGTTAACCAAAATATTAAATTACAATGAAGTTTGCCCCCGGCTGTGGATTTTATAAGAAACTCTTTTTAAAAAAAAGGTCACATTTTAAGTACGAATCATGGAAATAAACGTGATGTAACCTAACATCTTCAGGAGGTAATTGTAAAGTTAAAACCGCATGTGTCAATCAAATTCTACTTAAGAGTTAATTAACACTTTTAAAAGTGACGTAGTTTTTTAAAAGCTCAAAAAAAAATTCAAGAAGTTTAATGATTGACAGTAGTATATAGAGGCAATCGATGGAAAAAGGTTCCCCCCCCCCCATATCTTCTTTCTGGTGGAGAAAGCAAATTTCTGAGCCGAGTTCACAATTTACAAACCAGACACGGACTCACAACTGAAACTTTTAGGACACAGACATTGAATTTAGGAATTTCACGCTGAATTTTTAAACTCTAGGTTAGGACTTTTAAAATCAAACACGGAATTTCGAAACCAGACAAAAAATTTAGAAGTTAGGTTTGAAATTTAGGAATTAACCGCCGAATTTAGGAGCAAAACAGAATACAAGCGTCTACGTATTTTAAATTTGGAGACAAAAAAGGGGATAAAAAATTTAAAGCACGACCCGGCACGACCGTAACATAAAATTCCTGAGAAGAAATACGAGACACGACAGTGACAGAATTTAGAACCCAAAGGCGTAACTCAGGACCCTGACAAGACGTCCAGAAAAAATTAGCATCAGAATTTCGCAGGCAGATCCAATGTGGATTCTAAAAAGGAAATTTTAGACAAAATTCTGCTTCTAACCTAGGAGCAAAATTCAGGGACCACACTTATCGAATTTAGGGCCCCACCATATAATTTTCAGCCTAGGATAAAAATTAAAGAGACGGAATTTAGGGCCCTGCCAAGACGTGCAGGAGAAACAGGCATCAAAATTTTGCAGGCTGACCCAAAGTGAGGAGTCTTTAAGAGGAAATTTACGACAAAATTCTGATCCTAACCTAGGAGGAAAATTCAGGGACCACACTCATTGAATTTAGGGCCCCACCATATAATTTTGAAGCTAGGATAAAAATTAAAGAGACAGAATTTAGGGCCCTGCCAAGACGTGCAGGAGAAACAGGCGTCAAAATTTTGCAGGCAGACCCAAAGTGAGGATTCTTAGGAGGAAATTTAAGACAAAATTCTGATCCTAACCTAGGAGGAAAATTCAGGGACCACACTTATCGAATTTAGGGCCCCACCATATAATTTTGAAGCTAGGATAAAAATTAAAGAGACAGAATTTAGGGCCCTGTCAAAACGTGCAGGAGAAACAGGCGTCAAAATTTTGCAGGCAGGCCCAAAGTGAGGATTCTTAGGAGGAAATTTAAGACAAAATTCTGATCCTAACCTAGGAGGAAAATTCAGGGACCACACTCATTGAATTTAGGGCCCCACCATATAATCTTGAAGCTAGGATAAAAATTAAAGAGGCAGAATTTAGGGCCCTGCCAAAACGTGCAGGAGAAACAGGCATCAAAATTTTGCAGCCAGACCCAAAGTGAGGATTCTTAAGAGGAAATTTAAGACAAAATTCAGGGACCACACTTATCGAATTTAGGGCCCCACCATATAATTTTGAAGCTAGGATAAAAATTAAAGAGACAGAATTTAGGGCCCTGTTAAAACGTGCAGGAGAAACAGGCGTCAAAATTTTGCAGGCAGACCCAAAGTGAGGATTCTTAGGAGGAAATTTAAGACAAAATTCTGATCCTAACCTAGGAGGAAAATTCAGGGACCACACTCATTGAATTTAGGGCCCCACCATATAATCTTGAAGCTAGGATAAAAATTAAAGAGGCAGAATTTAGGGCCCTGCCAAAACGTGCAGGAGAAACAGGCATCAAAATTTTGCAGCCAGACCCAAAGTGAGGATTCTTAAGAGGAAATTTAAGACAAAATTCAGGGACCACACTTATCGAATTTAGGGCCCCACCATATAATTTTGAAGCTAGGATAAAAATTAAAGAGACGGAATTTAGGGCCCTGCCAAGACGTGCAGGAGAAACAGGCATCAAAATTTTGCAGCCAGACCCAAAGTGAGGATTCTTAAGAGGAAATTTAAGACAAAATTCAGGGACCACACTTATCGAATTTAGGGCCCCACCATATAATCTTGAAGCTAGGATAAAAATTAAAGAGACAGAATTTAGGGCCCTGCCAAGACGTGCAGGAGAAACAGGCATCAAAATTTTGCAGGCAGACTCAAAGTGAGGATTCTGAAGAGGAAATTTAAAACAAAATTTTGATTCTAACCTAGGAGCAAAATTCAGGGACCACACTTATCGAATTTAGGGCCCCACCATATAATTTGGAAACTAGGATAAAAATTAAGACGGTTTACGTACAATTCAGTGGGTAAACTTGGAAGTATGGGGGTGATTTTGGAAATTACTTACGGAATTTAGAAACAACAAGCAAGGATTAGGCAGTCGGCGTAGCAATAAGTAGCGAAACTTCCGAGAGTAATTCTTCTCGGAATTTAGGAAGGAGGCAATGTATTTAGGACCCAAATCAGAGCGTTACGAAGATTTTTAGCAATTTATGAGTTAGAGCCCTAGAAATTTAGGACGACAGACTCGGAATTTCAAAACCAGGCGTAGGAATTAGTCCAGTTAGGCATAAAGCTTATAATTTAGGGACAGGAGAAAAACTTAGGGCCCACCCCGCTTAAAAAACTGCAATATGGTCCAACAATCAGGCGACGTTATTGGCCAAGAAGTTACACCTTTCCGTTTGAGCAAAACTATTGTTGATATACGGTCGAGGAATTCGGTCAGCTGTCGGGCAAAATATCCACTCTAATTGAACAACATCAACATTGTAATTAAATGTAAACTACCTTTCGCAATTCCATAACCGTTCATTTGAGGGGAATAAAAAAATATTAGCTATGGAATTTAAGCGGCTCACATTCTATTTACAAAACGCACAGCATCTGACCTACAAATTAAATTTTTTAGGCCAGTTAACTAATGCCGATTGCCTCTCTGCAAGGCCGTGGCGCCAAAAGCATCAGTGACCCTCCCACCTAACTCGAGCTAATTGCATTATTAGATTACAGTTTGTCGTTACGGTCCACAAAGAACGGGCACGTGGCGGGTAATCAGGTCAAAGGAGAGATTAATTCTAAGCAATACCTGCATAGCAAAAGAAAGAATTGCGCTTTTCGTGTGATTTTGCAACAGCCCTGCTCTTTGGCAACTGTTACACCTACAGATGGCGCTATTAAGTTCTCACGCACAGCATGCGCGTTGTATGTGAATGAATGAATATAGCCACTTATTAAATTATTACAAAAATGGAACAATAATGTGTGTTGAGTAACTCGTAATTGTTGTAATTGGACAAATTTAAAAAAGGTATCCTACCTTAACACCAACGTAAAATTTCTGTCAATAAAAATAATAGTTACCTATATGCCTTGCCTGTTTTGGTATTCTATATCGGTTTTCTAACCCGAATTAAGATTATAAAAGTTTCATTATAAGTAGTCAATAAAGTTGGTGTAGTAAGACTCTTGGGAGGCACGCAAAGTATTACGCAGCTAACGAAATCCACGTTTAATCAATTATTTCTACAATAATCGCCCATGGAATCAGTTTCTAAGAAGATTACGTAAAAATGTGATTTTAAAGACTTGCCACCATTAAATTAAAATAAAAACAATAATAGGTATATGGAAACGTTTACCAAGGTATTATGTTTAATATTAGTCTTGCCACTCTAATTGATGTAAAATCAATGATTAATTAGGTAATTGACTTTACATTAATTAGATTGTCGAATGTCTTGTCAATCTATTTAATATAAAATCAATTACAGTTTCTATGATGTAAAACTTTAAAGATATAAATCAAAGAAATTCCTCTTCGTGCTGTTGGAATCTTTTTAAGTCATTGCACCTTTCGCCGCCGCGACTACTCTCTCTACTCTCTCCAATGTCGTAATAACAACTTGCCTTGACATTGACCCATTTTCAGGAAATTAATACCTACTATAATAAAGCAGCTAGGCACTATTACGAGCGAGTTACGTGATTATTACGATGTCAACTCTCTCTCTCTCTTTCTCCTATTGAAGCCACCAGTCTGGGTCAATTTCTTTCTATATTTAATACTTTTTTTTCTATTATTCCTCATCTAGGAATTTTATACGAAACTTTGTTTTCTAGAGCAGGGCTTATACTTCGGCACGTGTAAGCATAAATAGGGGGAGGTGTAATAGAAGTAGCTCACTAGATACGATCAAAGTACACAGGGGAATAGAAAACTGAAAACTAAAGATTTTTCAGCTTGTACTACTGAAAATTTTCCTACTGTTTAGGAGATCCCCATGCATGCGCAGCTTATCTTGGGACACCCTATATAGACTGAATGTGAACAATTTAATTGCTAGCTTTGTTTTTAGATTGAGAAGAGCGTATACAATAATTTTCATGGATTTAAATTAAAACAAAGGCATGTGTGATAATTTATTCTTAAACGGTGGCAAAGGGTGTTGCTAATTAAAACGAAACAAACTTATAAATAAATTTTTAGCTTCACCTGCTTGCAAGATCCTGAAGATGATATGTAATAATTAAACAGGTGGTGTTCAATATTTTATAATTTTTTTTTTATAGAAATAACTGCTTTCTCTTGTATGCGATGAAATCTTGTTTGTTTCAAATTACAACATTCGCTGGTTCCGGAGGATATTGTACAGATAACCATAAAATTAAGCAATGCTTGCTTCACGTTAATGGTGTAACAAAAAAGGCGCATTTTATTGCATTAGTTGAATATTCAGCAAACATCCAAATAAAGCAGTAATAAGGGAAGTCGGTATAATTTAAAAGATTGTTCGTTGTTGCTATGTCTGGTGATAAGCAATTATTACGTACGTCTTCTTTTTTCCATAAATAACGTTTTTACATTTCCCGAGTAATTTTCCGGATAAAAATTTGCCAAGGTTATTCTCCAAAATCGATTTAATTTGATTGGTTAGTAAATTTTTATAGTGAGGTGTACTAAAAGATTTATTGGAGAGGAAATTACATTGTACAAATTACTGGCAGTAAAACCTTCCAAAAGGGGATAAAATCATTTACCTTACGTAAAAAACTTATTGGGATCATTTAAAAAAAACACCATTAATTTGGATTAGTTTCAAATCCAACTCGATAAAATTTTACAGACATTTTTTATGAGGGATAAGTCTCAAGGGGGTGAAAAAGAAGAAACGGAGTCGTAACTCAGCCAAAATGGGGTGGGAAAATCAAGCTTAGTTAACTTTCAGGAGTGGGAAGAGTTCATTTGGAAACAAGGGGAAGGTTTATTACCCCTTTCTAGATTAGCGAATATATGGGGCGACCACCCCTGAGGAATAAAACATTTATATGGGAGATCAAGTTCACTGAATTTTTTAGATAGGTCTGGAATTTAGGAGATACAGACCAGATAGATACACACCACCTGAAATCGATGGCTAAACCTAAATTTTAAATTTAGGAACTAGACAGTGAATTTAGGAACCAGGCACAGAATTTAGGAATCAGGTTTCGAATTTAGGATCCAGAAAAAATTTAGGAATCAGGTTTCGAATTTAGGATCCAGACACAGAATCTAGGAATCAGGTTTCGAATTTAGGAACCAGGCACAGAATTCAGGAATCGGGTTTCGAATTTAGGATCCAGAAAAAAATTTTGGAATCAGATTTCGAATTTAGGAACTAAGCACAGAATTTAGGAATCGGGTTTCAAATTTAGGATCCAGAAAAAAATTTAGGAATCAGGTTTCGAATTTAGGATCCAGACACAGAATCTAGGAATCAGGTTTCGAATTTAGGATCCAGACACAGAATTTAGGAATCAGATTTTAATTTAGGAACTAGGGACAGAATTTAGGAATCAGATTTCGAATTTAGGATCCAGACACAGAATTTAGGAATCAAATTTCGAATTTAGGATACAGGCACAGAATTTAGGAATCGGGTTTCGAATTTAAGATCCAGACACAGAATCTAGGAATCAGGTTTCGAATTCAGGTGCCAGAAAAAAATTTAGGAATCAGGTTTCGAATTTAGGATCCAGACACAGAATCTAGGAATCAGGTTTCGAATTTAGGATCCAGATACAGAATCTAGGAATCAGGTTTCGAATTTAGGAACCAGGCACAGAATTCAGGAATCAGATTTTGAATTTAGGATCCAGACACAGAATTTAGGAATCAGATTTTAATTTAGGAACTAGGGACAGAATTTAGGAATCAGATTTCGAATTTAGGAACTAGGCACAGAATTTAGGAATCAGATTTCGAATTTAGGAATCAGATTTCAAATTCAGGTGCCAGAATTTCCGACATACTCAAAAATTAGGACCTAACACACATAATCTGGTAGGTATAGGAAGAATTTAGGAGCCACATACAGAATTTAGGAACCTATCAAAGAGGTTAGCTCTAGAACGTAGCAGCCAAGAGTGAATCTAGGCACCAGACAGATATTGAGTAGACAACCTTCACATACGAAAGTAAAATCAAAATCTACAACAAATTTTTCAACAAAATTTGTATATATTTGGTAAAGATATTCGCTTATCTCGACTTTCTGAGGGATATCCTCGGCCTATTTTCATAAATATCACATTTTCTCCATGAAAGAATTTGTAGGTCAATTGCGAAATCTTTATCCGCGGTTTAACAAATCTTTAGAATAATTTATAAACATAGATCTTAATAAAATTCTATAAGAACTCTAAAAAATGAGTTTTATGACAAATATTTTAGTTTACCTAAGCTTGTATTTGTCGAACATTTTTTAAGGTACAAAGTTTATAGTTTGCGTAATTTGTTCTTATTACGTCATATTCCACTGCGAATTCTAAATAAAAAAAGGTAAAAACATACAATGTAGTGGTTATGGTGTAAAGACGAGTCAACAAAAAATAAAAAAACAACTAAAAAATAAGAAAAAACTTACACAGACGCTTTCACCACATCAAGTTCATTGATTGTCGAATAAAGCAATAAAAATGTTAACAACTTTAAAATAAATTCTACCACTTGAACTTTGAATTTGAACTGGTTTTCTTTCACGTTAGTTACTTAATATGCGCATACTAGCGGGATATAAAATTAAATTAAGAACAAGTTTTCAGTGAATCAAGAAAATATGTGCTAATGGCGTCAATGGAACTCAATAATTCCTTAAAATTTCGCATTCGAAATTATATTCTCTAATGTTAAATATAAAAAAAGTTTGTTTTCGTAACAACATTGTAATGTTGCAGCCAGCAAAAGGTCACATTTTTTTTAAATAAAATATTATAAAATGTGAATTACCTTAGCCTTAATAATATGTAATTATATGCTATGAGAAAGAAGGATATTTACCTTTAATTATTTTGGGAAGGAATTAATGAAGTGAATGTCATTGAATCAAATATTATTAGACATAAATAATTATCTATAAATTATTTTACAAAATTTCGTAGAAAAATCCATTTTCTACAAACCAAGGTAGAATTTCAGAGCTCAACATAAAAACTATGAGCTAGGGAAAAAAGTTAACGAGGTATACTTCCGCAATCACCAAGAAAATAAAGGCAAAGGAAATAAATAGAAAATTTAGAAGACAAACTTTGAAAGTTGAAGTCAAGCAAAAGATATTCAACCAGAATTTCAAAGTAAGACAGAGAATCAGGGGACAATTTAGTAACCAGACACAGACTTCAGGGTCCTAATCTAACCTAGGGTGAGAATGTAGGAACATCGCAAAGAATTTAGGGACAAGACTTTGAATATAGACGGCTAATCTAGGACATCGATTCAGCATGTCAAAGTTAGGCACAGAATTAGGGAGTCAGGAGGAAAATTTAGAAGGCAGGACACGGAATTTACGCCGACCATAAATTGGAGGAAATAGGCCAAAAATCTAAGAGCCAAACTTTGAATTTAGAAACCTAACTTATAGGATATCGAGCCAGAATTCTAAATAAGGCACAGAATCAGGGAACCAGGAGGAAAATTTAGAAGCCAAAACACAGAATTTAGGTCCCGACTACAAACCTGAGGAAACAGGCCAAAAATTTAGGAGGTAGATACAAAATTTAGAAGCCAAAACTTTGAATTTAGAAGCCCAACTTAGGATATCGAACCAGAATTCCAAATAAGGCACAGAATCAGAGAGCCAGCAGGAAAATTTAGGAGGCAAGACACAGAATTTAGGTCCCGACTACAAACCTGGGGAGACAGGCAAAGAATTTAGGAGATAAATAAAAAATTTAGGACTTAGGATATCGAACCAGAATTTCAAACTAAGACAGAATGAGGGAGACAGGAGTAAAATTTAGAAGGAAAGGCCCTACCACAAATCTGAGGAAAAAGGATAAGAATTGAGGATTCAAAGAGAGAATTTAGGAGCCAGACTAGATATAACGCCAAGTTTGGATTTGGATTATCAGCTTCGACGCTACAGTCGCGGTCTATGTACCCACGCTCGGTGGAATCTCTCTGGCTTGGTTAGTGTTTTGTAATGCATGTACTTAGAACTAAACTAAGTTGATTTAACGCACATGAAAATTCTATCTTTAGGCTCTTTTAGACAACCATAACAAGAGAAAGACCGAGTACACATGTATGTTAGATTATACTGACTTCATTTTATCCAATAAATTGTTGTTTTACCAAAGAGTCTGATCCTCACAAAGACATTAAAAATATTTAATTTAGACCAACAGGATGATATAATTATTTTATACCCCCGCCATAAATTAATTCAAAACGCATAAAAGATAATATAATTCTATTTAGGGATTACGATGCGTAAAAAAATACCAATGTTAATATTTTTAAAAGCCAAAATTAGGTTTTTTTTCAATGTCCATGTGAAATTAACAGATTACGCTTCTACTGAAATTCCTCAACGTGAACGCTTTCCTTGCTTAACGGTCTGTGCGTTGATGTACTAAAGCAGAAAAATTGACACGGATTGTGATTCCGAAACCTTGTAAACGTCAGTGGACTGTTCGAAACTTATCGTCGAGTATTTCTATTTTAATACAGGCTGCTTATAATACTGCAAGAGGACAATGTTTTGTTGTGTTTGTGTGTAATGAGGTCAAATATAGAGGAGAAGGGTTCATTATTAAACGATTTTGCTTTTATTTCGGGGTCCATGTTCTTTGATGAAGTCGAGGAGATTCCAAGAGCTCGGGATGGTTAAAATTTTAAATTCGAGGACTTCTATTTGGTCGAGAGTCTGTGGAACCCAGGACTTTCCTTTAATATTGTCACAATCATGACACATGACATGAAACCATTTTTTCTGCAAGTCTTGAAGTTAACAACACAAAGACAACAAGCAATTGAAATGCTTAACATAATTTACGGTTCAGAATAGACGTGTAATATATTGATACGAATACCATTTAGCCATGCAATTAAATTGCATAAATCAATCAACTGGTTACATTACCAACAAAGGAAAACCCTTCATGGTTGAAGATTGTTAGATTGTAATAATAAGCAAGAACAGGTAAGTAAAATGAGATACAAGTTATCCGGTTTCTTATAAAAAGGATAAAATTTGAAAAATCCAGCAGCCTAACAACAAACATGAATAAACTTTGCAGGTTTTGCTTGCTGCAGGCCCCCACACGGTTACGAAGGCGACCTGCCAACCTACATGACCAAGATCGTCTGTTGCATCATACTTCCCGTTTCACTCACACCTTAATTTTTTACATTCTGCTCATCTTTGTTGCGGCATTGTGTCGACATGCAAAAGATCTGAAGTTTGTACTACAAACATACTTTCGGTTTCAATCAACTTTTTCACTTTTTACACTTTTATTCGTCATTTTGGACAAATACAAAAAAGTGGCGTTTATTGGAATTCACTTTTTGTTTAGTTCAAGGTTACAATTAATGCAGAGCGTTTTCGATTGTGTAATATATGAAGATATGTATAAATACACATTAACATGCAATATGTACTTAAAATATTTACCATAATGTTCGTGAAGATAAATATCCTTTTGTACTACATAATATGTTTGCAAGAAGTCGTTTTTCAAAATGTTATCCTGACCTACTTGACCAGGATCTTTTACAAGCATTTTCTAAATCGTCCTTACAGACAAAGACAGTACCTTTGAGATCAGGTCCAAAGGTCCCCGTTACAGACAATGGAAAAAAGAGACGCATCAGGCAGGATCCCGGGTCCTTCATATTTTGTTAACATGACTCCTGCATTTACCTTAATTTCAAACTGCTTGAGTGTTCCATATGAACAATATTAGCACCGACTAGGTAATAAAAAAAAGTATCTAATAAAATCTTAAGTTTACATTGTTGTGGAAACACATTTAATTTTTTACGACGTTAAAATAAAGTTTAATAAGTTATTCGATTTTTTTTATGACAACTAGCATTCCATGTAGAAATGGCCTGAGGGGAATCCAACCCATTGAAATTTTTGTAAACAGCGCGACAAGGAAACGAACAATCAAAGAATATTATTTAAAAGAGCTTACCAACCTTAAAATGTGCACATCATATTATTTCGTAATTAGTCCAAAAATTTTTCTTTAGCTTACCTGCAACAAAAATTAAAATTAGTACATAATAATAATTATGTAAATTCGACATTGTTTATTTGCAGATTTCACTTGATAAATTATTTTTGCACATAGACACCTCTTGTGAAAACAGAATAATACTTCATACAATTTTTTTAAGTCCCCAACATGCATTACGACATAATTTTCTTTTGATTACATTAAAAAAATTGATGCATTATTCAGTAGTAATTTTTTTTATTGGATAAGATCACGTCTTACTTAATTCAAGAAGAAATCACAAACACCCATGGACTGGACAAGATTAATTTGTCCATACATCTAGTACGTTCGACCATACTACCCCTGACCGAAGTTTGAAAGAATAGAAAATAAATTCAGGTTTACATGGAATATAGTCAATTATTTTTAGTTATTTTTCCATAACTCGTGAATTAAAACACGAACGCGTCAATGAGCAAAAAAAAAATAAAAAGAGCAGCAGTGCGTACAACTGTCGCCTGAATTAATTTTGAAAAATTAACGATTCACGCTTGAACGCGCAGAAATTAATTTAATTCGTTGCATAACACAGCATGTGAAGTGACCTACTTTAAACGAATAAAAACAGAAGTTCTTCAAGTAACCATATAAACAACAATCGCGATGTAAACTACAACAAAAGAACATGGTTTGCACAAATTTGACCATTAGTGAACGCAGTATCAACTCACTGTAACAAATTTCAATTTACTGCCAATTAACAGCCCCTATTATTATCATCGCTGTCTGTCTGCTTTACTGTAAACTTATTCTTATATCTGACGTCAAACCCTAGCCACCCTAAATATAGATCGCGTCATCAGCTCCACATCCCTTTACCAAGCGTCCAGCCGTCGCGTGTTAGTTAACACCGAAAAATATCATGTAGGGATATAATTTTAAAATACACGACAAAGAATATTTTTAAACTTTGAATTTGATCAAAGAGTCCCAATTAGTAAATGGCAAATAAACAAAATATAAATAAAATGAAGAAATTTTCTGTAATTAAGACAAAGTTAGATTTTGCTAGGTGCCGAAGGTGCAGAAAGGTTTCAGAAGGAATCCATTCCTGAACATTTCCTGACCAGGCAGGGAGCAGTGGGAAGGGGTGGGGGAAGTTTGTCGGATAATTTCCAAGTGTACACCCTCCAAATAACATTCTGGGAAAATCCGGACGAGATCTGAAGGGGTCAAAATTTTTTCCAAAAAATAAGGAAATTTTTTTCGTCATTTTTCTCACCCCTTCCGATTTCCTTCTAAAATTCCCAGAATGTAATATGGAGGCTAGAGACTTGGAAAATATGTCCCAGACATCCCTCATCCCCTCCCTTCTGGTCAGAAAAAATTCAGAAAGCTTTCAGAAAGAAATCAATTTCGAACATTTTCTAACCAGGTAGGAAACAGTGGGAAGGGTTGATGGCGGTTTGCCCCATAATTTCCAAGTGTACACCCCCCTAATAACATTCTGGGAAAATCCGGACGAGATCTGAAGGGGTCAAAAAATTTTCCAAAAAATGAGGAAAGACTATAGTCTTTCCTTTTTTTTTTTGGTCATTTTTCTCACCCCCCCCGATTTCCTTCTAAAATTCCCAGACTGTAATATGGAGGCTAGAGACTTGGAAAATATGTGCCAAACATCCCTCATCATGTTTCAGATACTCAGTTTGTAAAGTGAAACTTACTTTTGAATAACCCTGTATATAAAACATTAATCTAACATCAAACCTATTTAAGATGCAACATTTACATTATAGGGAGTTTTTCGTTCAAGTAAATAATTTCACCCCCCAAAATAGATTCTTTAAATGACAATCCTGTTGGCCTTTCAAGTTCTCTTATTCAGTTGTGACTTACAAAATTAAGTTTGTTGATCTTAGGCATTTTTAGAGTACAAGACTTTTAAATTAGGGTGAGTGAGCTTGAGTAAAAAATTACTTTCCTGTCCAAGAATTGTTTGATCTGGATTAGGCCAATTTTTTCATTTACCAATTCCTTTGTGTTTTTTATAATTAACATTTCAAAAATAGCATTCCTTTCAACTAGTACAACATTATATGAGAGATGTGATTTGTTTTAACAGACTTATATAAATGAGATAGCAGACAGTTTTAAGGTCATCTACATGAATTGCACGAATTGCGTCTACCAAGGTTGGGTTCTCTAAATGGTACCTTTTTTTCTAAATGATTCTTGTTAACTTCCTGGTGCCATTTACGAGACGTATCAGAAATATTAGTAATAATTAATCTTCAGAAATATTTTTAACTAAATGTACCGAGAGTTAAAAGACGACTTCAAGTAATAATGAAAATATTTACGGTTAGTTGATTTAACACAAACAAAACTTCAATTACCAGCTTCCTGAATGAGAAATGTGGTTAAAAATAGATTTTCTTATTTATAAGAATGTTTGTTTTCTTTGAAAATATGAGTCTGAATTTTTTTTATTAAATTCAAAAATGTCTAGTAACTCCGAAACCGAGTGGGATACGTAGTTTGACTCGCCTCATAGTATAGCTACCGCACAGTTTTTTTAATCTTTGTTTGGTTGTTATGGAAACGCTGAGGGGGTGGTTTACCGAAAGTCTTATAGCCAATTTTTCAGTTCTGGTCAGCTAACCCAAGATTAATTCTTTGTTTCTATAAAAAATATTAATCGGAATTAATTTTTGTATCAAATATTGCAATATTAATTATCACAGACCTTTACGATGCTTGAAACTGTGGGAAATGACCTATTAAAGGTAGTATACATTGATTTTAAGTGCCCATTAAATATTTAGAGTAGGCATTGTTAAAGACGATCATTCTAATAGGAATCCATCGTTAAAACTTCTCGATACAAAAACTTCAGAATGTTGATAGTATCTAGTACAGATATTTATATTTACAACAATCGAATTCTTCACGCAGTAATTGTTTTTGGTATCAAATAATTACTTGTTGCATGTCCCTGCCACTTTTCTATTTAAAGCGACTGGAATATATTTCAAAATATGGTAATCTACTGTATTTAATATCCCAAGTACAGGAGAAAATTTAGTCATTCTAACGAACCAATTACTCAGTCTGACCTACAAACACAGATCGAGAAAATTACTGCATGGGGTTTTCAGAAAATGGAATTACTTTTTTTTAGCAAATGCGTAATGGGTTAAAAATAGAATTTGGATGTGTGCAGCCAAGGAAAAGGGCACCAGATTGATAGAAATATTAATAAATCATAGACAACCTTGGTTGGTACAAAGAGAAACCGAGATTCGAACCACGGTTTGGAATATTCCTTTGGACTTCCTTATTTTTTATTAAATTCGCAGGTTAATAAAAAAAAGGGGGGGAAAGAATCATTGACTCGTTCGAAAAGTAAAAACTTGCTCTGAATAAAATTTAGATAAAAATTAGCATCAGTCAATTAATAATAATAAATGTTTGATCATCATTGTGTAACGCACCAGTTTAGAACATCTTTTACACCTAAGATAAAATATTTCCTAATCTTTGCAATTTTTTACTTGAACACGCAATGAGTGGGAAACGAACCCATTTACCTTGAGAAGAATCGGTTTTAAAAAAATACTTGGGATTATTTGTTGGGTGGTGTTATGGGTTCATTATTTGGCGTCGGTGTTAAGTCTTTAAAACAGAAATAAATCTGCGTTAAGTAAACAGAAATAAAAACTATTTTTCCTGCTTTACCTAAGATTTGATCTTTTCTTGATTGTTCAAATCGAGGGCGAGGTAGAAATAAAATTTTAAAAATTCGTCAAATCAAGGGTGAGGTAGTAAAACTTAAGAATGAATTCTGTACTGAAAGTTATATTAAATGAAGTAACGAAGAAGAGTTTTGAGAAAATTGGGGGCCCCAAATAGACCATCGGAACTTTAGCAAAGCTATTTACAAACAGGTAAGCAAGCAGGCATTGTTGCCACGTCACCTCGGATATTACAATGTTGTTATTCAGCGACCTCGTCCCACTTCACGGAACTTGAAGCCAGAATTACGCTACACCACAGGTAATTCATTAACCTGGAAATCTCGTTTCCGATCACTCTCGCTATCAAGACATTCTGACAAAGCGATTTCGTCGAAAAAGCCGCCGTTTGAGCTTGTTTGAAAGGGGAATGATTGTGCAAGATATTGGTTGGAATTTTTAACATTTATAAAAAGGCTAATACGGTGTGATTCAAGCTTGTGTTTGGATCGTCAACCAAGCGCAACTAGTGAGACTGGAACCGTGCAATCGACCAACAAACAACGTGGCCTATCCCGACATTCCAATTAAATAGACAATTTACTTCTTGTCTACCCTTTTTGGAGGAGATCGACAAGAGAGCTTTTCATTCATTACTGTTCGAAAGATTTATACCTTCTAAATTATGAAATCTAACTTCGTTCATAATCAAAAGGACGTTTCCTTTCGTTTCTGTGTAATAACGCAATGAACACGTACTGCACAATATTTAATGAAAATCGAAAGTAAACAACAAACTGCTCCGAACTAACCCATATTCAAATTTTTCATTAAGAAGTTTATATTTTTATATTAAACATTTTTTTTACCTCGCCTCTAATTTTACCCTTTCTGATTGTTCAAATCAGGGGTGAGGTAGAAAATAGAAGCATCCGATGGGTAAGCTTAAAGAAAGTGAATAAAAGTCCCACCTTCAAAGGATTAAAAAAAAAAGATTGGGGCTTTTTATATATAGATGCAAGTTCCTTGACATTGTCCTTAAAAAAACCGTCTAATTAACACGAAAAATAAAAACTAGTGCTTATAACAAACATATGCGTGTATATTTCTTATCAAACAAAATATTACATGCAACAACTAAAAAGTTAAAAATGATATGCTGGTGTAAGATAATGTAGTGTAGATAAAACATCCAATAATTAACCCGCTTTTCAGGAAAAAAAAGTTCCAAACTGTAGGTTAAAAAAATATTTCCTCAAAAGTAGTAAAAACAAAACATGAAAAACCTCTTGAACACCCAACAAAAAAGAGAGAGACATTTATAACAAAATTCAAGTTAAAATTAATGTCACGAAAATCCCAACGGTCAACACCACCCAAAGAGTAATGCTTGTCCCTGGAGCTAATAAACTTAATGGTAATAAATAGAAGGCTGGGCTTAGTTCTAATTTTTAACCCTTCAACAAATTAAAGTTTAGTTAAGTATCTTCATTTAAATTAATGGGGAAAATGTTAAACAATGCAGCAAGTAATTACTCAGAACCAGAAGATTGGTTTGTAGCAGCTTTTAGGTCTTTGGATTCGTGTTTAAATTTTTTTTTGAATCAGTTCAATTTGAAATAAAAATTAATTGGTGGGAGAATAAAATAGGGGAAGGAGTATGAATTGGTGGGGGAACGAAGGTAGGGGAAGATGTGGAGGAGAGCTGGAAAAATTGTAAACGGAACATGAAGTGGTGGGGAATGAGGAAGAGATGATTGGCTAGTAAAGGTAGGAAAAGCGGGGGAAGCATGAAATGGGAATGAAGGGAAAGATGGGGAGGAAAGGTAGGGAGGGGGTGGGAGTATAACAGAATGTGTAGGAAGATGGAGAGATGGGAGGTAACCTAATAGCAGGAAGAGCATTGGGGGGGAAACACTCAAGTTAGTATCTGAGGGTAGTTGTAGGGATAACACAGGGGAAGCATAACGATTTAGGAATGGTGGGGGGAAGAAGAACAGTACGAGTGGGAGAATCATCTGTCGAAATTAAACGTAGAGTGTGTAAACAAAAATCGATTGGGGAGGGAATTTAAAACAAATAAACCTCAATACATTGTTTGACAAATCGACAACACATTTAACCTGTTCAGATAATTAACCAAAACTAAATCTTCAATTTTCGTATTCATTACATGGACCCCCAATAAAAATTAAATAATATTAATGTTTAAACTGTAGTGTTATTATACTCCAGTTTAATTATTTTATTAAATTTTATTATAATTACTTACAAGATTTGCAATCTCATCTCGTACCAACCAATTATACAAAATGTAATCAAATATATACTCAAATCAAATGCCACCAGCAATTTAAAATATAAATTATTGTAGAGGCGGTGGCTAAATGGATGAGAAACCATTAAGCAACCAAGTGGTACCGGGTTCAAATCCTGAATCCTGTCGTAACAAACTTTGTTGCTTTTGTAAATTATGACCAAGTTGAAACCAAAGCATTCTTAACTTATTTATGTCACATACATTAAAATTAAGTCTAGAGAAATACTGCTACAATATTGACCGAAACTTAAAAGACCACCAACGTATGCTCTTGAACTTCTATGTTTAATTTTGTCACAATACGAGTCACCCAATTCGCTTTGAAACTTTGTACCATTACAAGCACGCAATATTAAAAATGAGTTTTATAACCTTTAAGAGGTCTCTTACTTGTGCAAACTCTAAAATTAATGTCCAGGGAACCATTGATGGTCACGATCTATGGGTATCCGCTTAAAAATACTTTCAAACTTTTCCTTCTATAGATCTGTCTGGCAAATTCGAATAATCGAACGATTTGGAAGTATTTTCTTACACGAATAACAAAAACAAAATTATTAAAAAATGCAGAGTGATTGGGTCACAAAAATTAACTTTCAATCGAAAGTGTTTAAAATGGAAAGGAATGCATGATTCGGTAGTTTAGTAAAACGCAATTATAATAAAATGCTGGTTTAAAAATTTGTAAATAATGAGGGTCTTATCAAATAGAATGGCGCAGTATTTGTATCTTCCCAGCTTTCCCTCCTCACATGAATAAACAATACTTTTATAACAAATGTCCAATCAAAACAGGTAAGACTCATGAAACCAGTCGGAAATTCTTGTACCTACAATCAAGCACCTACAGATAGAAAAACCAGTAACGAAATCTTATTATATATCCAGTTTATCGAGATCGGAGATAAGTGTTTTTATTTAATGGTTGCAATTAGGTTTGGATTGAATTATAGAAGGTAGAAGTTTTTGATTTATGACATTAACGAATACTCTGTAGTATGACACACATATAAAAATTTCAGAAATGACCTTGGTTAGATTTAGAATCTTTTTTGAACTTTAAGAAATTGTCTGTCTCTATCAAAATTGAACTATGAGTTATTCTTAAAAAATTAAAAAAACCACAACGTAACTAAAAGTTCAATGGTCATCGTTTTAATCAATTATTCAGCGGGAAACATCTGAATGGGGATATTTGAAATTAAAATTCGATTCTTATGAATGCTTACTCATTAATTACATTCAAGGTACATAGTAAAGAAAAGGAAAAGAATATCTTTGTTTCTTGTACCTTGATTAAAAATTTAAGCGTTATACCAACCAAGACGGTTTTTATTTTATAGAAGCATTTCTAGGATTTAATATAATAACTGGATTCATAATTTGATTCTGCGAAATCTTAATAGAACAGGATTTGTTTGTTTACACGTTGCAGAATTTTTTTTAATTGTCGTATTCGTGCGTGAATGGTTTACAGTGCAAAACGGTGTTTGAAAGGGTTTAATTGGAAATAGGGGGATTTCAAGCCACAATTTTGTCTAATATCACTAAACCTTTAAAGCAAATCTTCAAGAGTATAGCAGCAGAAAAATTTCACGTTTCAAGTCCAGCAAGCACGTTTTCAAATTTAAAAGAAGTGGAGTTGCGCACCTCCCCTAGACTATCCCATACTAAAAATAAACATTTCGTTTTTGGTATTCAACAGTAGTTCAGAAGGCAGTATTGGAAATCATTTGAATGCGTAGCGAGAAACACCAGACTATACGGGTTCGATACGTACAGAAGAGAGACAGGCATCTAATTTACTAACGCAGCGGAACTTCGCGATTTTCTCATCAACCGTACATTTTAGCTATATGACTACCTTATACTATGTGATAGACAATTCAATTTTGCATTCAATTATATAATAATATACAGGGTGTTTCATTTAAAATAACAAAGTTGCTTATTGTACTGTGGAAACCAAACACTCTGTATACGTACTATAAATTTAGGAGAATGCAGAGCTATATACTGAATAAATTTTATATTTAAACTTTTTTCATATTTTGATTAATAAAGGAGCTATAGGAGGATCAATTTCCGATTTTCAAAACCTCGTAGAGGGCGCCACAGTGAAATTCTAGCATTTATCAAAAAAAGAAAATGTATCTAATACCAAGCTGCATAAGTGTAGAAAATTTAAACAAAATCGTGTGGCCAGTTGTTTTGTAATAATTTTTCAAAAATTCAACGGTAAGTACCGTGCAGTTGATTTTGAATTCCACAGAATTCCGAGGTAGAAGTTAATATTTTGGGGACACCCTGTACTTGCGCGCCTAGTAACGAAGGTATCTAAATATAACTACCCTTTAACTTTAAGCTTTTCAACTTGTTGAGAAGTTTCAGAATTGTTAATGTTTCGGAAGGGAATCGAATTAGGCCAATCGCTGGTGAAAATGTCTGTTTGGTTAACATTTAACGTTAACTGAAATATTACGCTTTCATTTTGTATTGCCACATGTGAAGCAATCGCTGTTGGGTCAATATTACGTGTTAATTTTGCTCGTGGATTTGTTAAATTATGATTCATTTTAAATTAGTCAGGTCACTAATAATTACTAGTAGGTTACACATTTGTACTGAATTTTCTGTACTGCATTCTGTTACGAAATTTATATTTAGCTTGGTTTATTAATCGAATCTAATTTTAACCACACCGATTTATTTTTATAAAGTTTAGCTTACGTCGAAAAGGAAAAGCAATTAAAACAAAATTCGTAAAAGAAAAATAGCGATACTTGTTATATTATCATTGGAAAATATGTTAAGCTACGTCATTCCCGTTCAGGTGAACTCATTTAAAATTTATTTATTTTTATTACTGCATTTCTGATAAAAAATTTACGTAAATTCCCTTTCTTTTTATTAAATAAAAAAAAGGTTTCGATCACGTGACACAAGAAATGGGCTCGTTATCCTAATAATTGAACCAAATTCTCCATTTGGAAAAAATAAACACCAATGATGTGTAAATCATTATCTTTTCTCTCTTTGTTTAGTAGGTACAAAATGGCGACATCAATTTCACGTTTTCCTTTGAAAGATCCTTCGTGCTTTACTTGGGAATATTTGCTTGGTTTCATGAATATCTTTAAGATTATTTATGTATTGCTACATTTTTTTTGAACGATCGTAAAATATAAGACATCCTTGGATGTGTAAGATGAGGGTTTAGATCTAGAAACATATTTGAAGATCCCAACACCCTCTTACTAAAATTAATATCTAAATGTTGCATTTATTATTTCGTTTCCTCTCACCTGCATGCTTCATTTAAATATTTTTTTTAATTATGTCACGTCTTCATAGAAAATAAATGTGAATAAAATTTTCTCCAGGAATCTGTCAGGGATATAAATTTTTAAGGGTTATTATTCGCGATTAAACACACGCAGTGTTATCGACGATTTTAGAACGTGTGGGGATGTAGAACCTATTTAGTTTGCACCCCTGAACATAACCTACCTGTTGAGTCATTCACAAAAGCTCTGATACAGGCAAAAAGTTTATATCTTAATTATTTTATACTTAAATAAACAAAGGCGTTGATATTAAATACAGGCAAGAATACAGGTGTATTTTTAAGCGATGATTCTCCCCACACATTACCGAATTAGTTTTCCTTGCATGCATTTAAGTATCTACTAAATAGCATTCATTAATCATTACTGACAAGTGGAAGTTAATAATCAAAAATGAAAAAAGGTATGTTGTTTGTTAATCACCTACTTACAAGTAAAATTTATATGTGGGCCGTTTTGTAATTGGATTTGGTTTTATTTCATACCTACACTTCTTTATTCTCGAGGGTTGTAATAAAAATAAATATAACTTATAATATACCGTAACCCTAAACTTCGCCACGCACGTTTAGCATTCATATATGTTGCAATATATTAATACTAAATAACAAACAATTTTTATTGTTATAGGTACAATAATTAAAAGTTAAACCAAAAGGAAAATCAAACTTAAATTAATTTTAGTGACATTCAAATTATTTTTTTATGCATGAACGTCTTGCAATCATAGATTAGGTTTTGTTTGTTGACAACAGAAATCACTTAAATGCGCAGCGAGACAGACGAGACTATACGGGTTCGATACGTACAGAAGAGAGACAGGCATCTAATTTACTAACGCAGCGGAAGTTCGCGATTTTCTCATCAACCGTACATTTTAGCTATATGACTACCTTATACTATGTGATAGACAATTCAATTTTGCATTCAATTATATAATAATATACAGGGTGTTTCATTTAAAATAACAAAGTTGCGTGTTGTACTGTGAAAACCAAACACCCTGTACACGTGATATAAATTTAGGAGAATGCAAATCTATATACTGAACAACTTTTATATTTAAACTTTTTTCATATTATGACTAATAAAGGCGCTATAGGAGCATCAAATTCCGATATTCAAAATCTCGTAGAGGGCGCCACAGTTAAATTCTAGCATTCGTCAAAAAAAGAAAATGTATCTAATACCAAGCTGCATAAGTGTAAAAAATTTAAACAAAATCGTGTGGCCAGTTTTTTTGTAATAATTTTTCAAAAACTTCGAAATTTTTGGAAGAGTGTCGTTGCGACCGTTTTTGGATTTACGAAATAATTTTTTTTCATGGTATAGTCAAAGGGCTTTCAAACAAGTTGTTGCTGAACCTGATGAGAGAACTGGTTTGTGAGTTATGGGGCGTTAAAAGTAAAAATTTTGAAAAATTCATAGCGGCCGCCATTTTGAAGTTAGACAGTCCCGTAAAAAACTGTTTCCCTTGCATTATGGTCTTCTTTCATATCCACTACTCAGATTTTCAAAATTCTGCTTCTGAAAAAAATGCTACCAAAAAAACATCTAACTTCCGCTTCCGGTTTCGGATTTTTTTGAAAAGCTTGTTTTGTCGATGAATTTTCGATATACCCCTTCATTTAAAATTTCATCAAAATCGGTTCACTAGTTTTTGGGTTAGGGGCGGCATGTCCACATACACGCACAGTTTTTGGGTTCCTGGACGTCCTATACTATCAGTGGTGGTATGGGAAAGTAAAAAGATTGCAAATAAAGACATCACTATTATCTCTAGGGATTCTCGTTACTGTCCGTTACATTATCAACAAATAGACTTAAAAATGAAACCAATAGCACGAATGATGTAAAACGTTGGAAGTGAATAATGCAATACAGTTCAAGGTCTTAGACAACATTGTAATAAGTAATAATAAAACAAGCATTGCTGTTAATAATTAGAATTATTTGTTTATTTATACAAGGAATGGTTCATTGGCTTTCCTTGACGAGTTTATAATTCTTATATTTATTATAAAATAATAAGCATTTAATGGATTAATATTCAAATGTTTTCTTATTAAAAAAAAATTAATTCTATAGAGTAAATCCTGACAATGTAAACGACACGTGTGTAATGATAATTACAAACAGGAAAACTGACAAGATCAAACAAATACCACACACACACGTGGTACTTATTTTATTTCCTGTTGAAAATAATTTCTAATGTAAATAAAATTATTATTTTTTTTGGTAAAATAATCACAACACGTAAAGAAAATAATAATATATACCCAGTACTAACTAATAATCAAAACAAAGAGCATCAATAAAAATAGAAACCCATTAATTTTAATATTCATGATGCAACAAGTTTTTTTTGCCAAAAACATAACCTTCCGTAATACAAAAATGGTTGTGAAAGGGAAAACGTGGAATAATGCTTTTCAAAGCTCTTTTATTAAAATATTGTACAGTTTGGGAGCTCTAATACACCATCTGTTTAACCAGATGGATCACCCCTTTCAAAAATTTGCTACAAAAATATCATTCCCACACTAAGAAAGTTTTAACCCTCCAACTTTTGCAACGTTCAAAACATCTGCAGTATGGGATGCAAAATAACCCAGAAAAATATTGCACAAATTATTTATTATTTAACTTGAAATAGTTTTATTATTAATTTTAGGGTGAAATAATATTAACTGTTCTTGATTTTTTTAACAACAGGAAATAATTTATTTTATAGCATTAACTGAGAACTTTAATAATCTTCAACTTCTATTGTTTAAAAGTTAATTTTCCCAGCAAAACGGGTAATTATTATTGTTTTTATATGAAAGAATACTCGCGCCTTGTTTGTTCACACAAAATCATGATAAAAGGATTAATTTTCATGAAAGACGTAGTAGTTGGAGATAGCTGGTGGGTAATTAATATATTAAAAAGGAATTTTCGGCAAACGAATGACGAGGATTTAATTAATTTTGAAATTAAACATTCCGGAAGGGTTAAAAACTAGAAATATTCAAGGGTTGCTATGATTTTAACCTGTTTCCTCGGTATAAATAGAATTCGTATTCCAAA
The DNA here is from genome assembly GCA_963082805.1 of Hemicrepidius hirtus. NCBI lineage: Eukaryota > Metazoa > Arthropoda > Insecta > Coleoptera > Elateridae > Hemicrepidius > Hemicrepidius hirtus. Next base: position 33,327,488 of record OY720162.1, read on the forward strand.
AGGGAGGTGATGTATTCCCCAAATATCTCAAAGAAGAAATTTTGATGAATTAACAAGCCTTTGGGATATCAGGTCCGGGCTTAAACTAAAAAGACTATTTTGGAACAGTTACGTAAACGAAAAAAGTAGATACAGTTTTTGGTCAAGACGCATCCGACACCAAAATTTTATCAGGACTACTTTTGCCCAAATTTTGTTAAAAGGTATAAAACAGTCGTAAGAATTCTGTAACCACAAGGTCTTTGACCCAAAGTTTCTAAATTCGATGGATTTGCGTATTTGCTGAAAGTTCCAAATTTTTCCCAAGTTTCTGCCTCGATGTAGAAAAATCTATTTAGGTCAAAAGTGATACCTAACCCAATAAAAAGGTTTTAAATGCTCTTGGCTCGCGTAGTCTGTACCCAAAGCTTCTAACCCAAGATTTAAACGGATTCGGCTGTTTGTTGAAGGTTCCTAATGTTACCTGAAAGCCCGTTTTGACATAGAAAAATTAATTTTGGTACAAACGATAAATTAGATGGAGTATCTAACCTAGCAAGAGGGTCGTGGGGGGGGGGTGATAAATTCTCTGCCCAAAACTTTGAAACTAAAGCTTTGGGTGGATTCGGATGTTCCCTGGGATTTTCTTAAGGTTTGCCTAAATGCCCGTCTTGGCGAAAAACAATAACTGAAGTACAAAAATTATGTGGTAAGGTGTACCTAACCCAACACGAAGGTCATGGGCGGGCGCGTTTTTGAGTCGAGAAGTCTTCGCCCAAAGCTTCTAACCCCAAGATTTGGGCGGCTGGGGATGTATTTTCAAGTTTCTCAATTTTCCCCAAATGCAGACATAGAAAAATTAATCCAAGTACAAAGGTTAGGTTAGGGGGTGTAACTAACCCAACAAGAACGTCATTAGACGACTCTTTTGGGTCACGAATCTTTACGTAAAGTTCGCTAAAAAAAAATTAAAAAGGAAATCTGAAAGTTTCGGTTATTCTCAGGTATCTTCGGAATCTCTAATGGTCTTGAATGAGTTTTTAATGTACAATGGATGCTAGCTTACCGCACACCACGACAAATCTCCAAAAAATATAAACTTACTGTTTACAACGAACCAACTCCCTTCACATTAGCAACAAGCTGTTAAAATGTAGGATGTGGAAACCTGGCACAGTTGGCTGTAATTCCATTAAACTGAATGGAATGGCGTAGGTAACACTTAACATCCGAATAGAACAGAAAAAACTGCAGGAGAATATGTAGTTTGATTGGGTGGGGGAAAAAACGAGATAAGATATCCGCCAACACAAATTCTTGTGCAATAAAAGATGTATCACTTAAAAATTACCAAACTAACAAAGAAAAGTATCTTTCTACACTACAAAAAAATCAATAAAACAGCTCAATTCCTACAATTTTTTTAAATAAAATATCAAAGCTATTGTTAACTTTAAATTGAACAAACATTTTCTAACAAAAAACATCAGTAGAAAATTACTTCTTAAATGTCATGTCATTTCCTATTCCTACTTCTATTTATCCTTTATTTTATTTCTATTCTAATTCTAGTTGAGTCACAATTTGCGTGACTACCTTACTTTATACCTATCAGGTAAACAACTACAAATGTTCTGCGTCTTTATTTAATTCCCCCATTAATAACAACCAAAACACTTCAATAAGTAAAAGAGACTTTAATGCTACGTCAGACGACATCCTTTATAAATTATTTTAAGAGTAGGAATAAATTGGAGGAAATATTTGTTACTGTGAAGTTTAAGATAATTCGAATATCCCTTTGGGGTTGTGGTCGGGTGACCGCGGTGGCCAAAATGAAAAGTTGAAATTCCAATTTTCTTGTTGAATGAAACCAGAAATACAAGCAAACACAAAAAGTGAATGCCGAGTAATGTGAGATAATATCGTTGTAATAATTATTGCGAGTTAGAAGAAAACTTGGCTGCGGCACCGAGTGTGGTAGTGCATAGCAATCTTTGATCTCTAATCGGTTATAAATGTCATAGCTGACAGAATTGCTTGTAAAACAACAAACTATTAAAAACAACGCCGCCGCTGGAATACTTCAGGCAGAACAACAATAGTTTATATTACAAACAAGCAAGCGTTGATCTCTTGCTCCTTACACACCTAAACGAAAACTATAATTTGAATTTATAAAAAAAATTACCTTGTTCGGTATATATTATAATTAAGAAGCAATTAATAACAAAATTAAACGTTATGATTTGCCAACTGTCAAAGTGGACAAGCGGCAACCTAATTGCGAGGGTGTTGTAAATAGTTGACAATGGTTAAGTGGGCGATATTTCCACATCGCTAAATGGAACAGTTGTAGGACAACATGCAAAGAGGTATTATGCATCGTATATTAACTGCAGGTCTCGTTACTTTGTTTACAAAAATGTAAATAAGGTACGAATGATAGAAAGTTGTGTTGAGAATTAGTTACCTAACCTGCCATACATCAAAACTTTTGAAAATATTTTCTATTCCATACATTAGGTCGACAAATATATAGGGTTGGCCGCCTGTTTTCACAAACTTTCCCAAGTTTCCCAAAAAAAAGTTACATCGGACCAGTGGAGAAGGGATAAAGAAAAAGTTAAATAGGGGCTTGGAAAAAGCCGAAGAGTTATTGCAGGAAGAGTGGCAGTTAGAAATCATAGATAGGCAGTGTTGGGAGAAGAAAAATAGCGGGAGCAGTAAGAAATGAAAGAAAGAGAAAGTGTTAGGAAAGGGGGGCTAGATGGAGGCTTGCACAAGAAAAGCATTTGCAGGAGTTTAATAAAAAGCTATCGGAGAAGAGTTGGAAAGAACCTGAGTGGTGCTGACTGCTGAAGGCAGGGTAGCAAAGAGGAAGGACCAACCCCGGAGATCAAAGGCAAAGGAAATACAGTAGAGAAAAGGCATTGAAGAGAGAGGCTAATAAATCGTGGCATTGAAAGCAGAAGTGTATCCTTCTTAAAGGAAGATGGAGTGGAGGGGAAAATATTGAAGAAAATACGTTAGGAGATGATTAACAGAGGGGTGGGGGCGATTATAATAAGGGGACAGGACAGAGAAAAAGCATCATCAGAGAAAAGCATTTGTAAGGAAAAACGGATACCGACACGGCTTAGAGTAACCCAGCAACTGAACATATGTATTCACAAGTCCACTGACTTTAGGTTAGTTGCAGTTTACAGTGGACTTGTGATCAGTTGCAGGTGACTGTAAGCCGTGTCGCTATCCGCTTGTCACTAAGGAGGCGACAGACTGGGTAGCGTAGAAGACGCAAAGACATATGGTGGCAGCAACGAGGGGAGATGGTTTTGGGAAAATCTTTTTTTCTTTTTCGAAAATTAAAAAACTGTTTTCAGATAAATATCAAACATTGGTTCTTGTACGATTTTTGTTGCAAGTCGGTTACTAACGAAGGTCTTTAGGAGTCGGTGTTGAACCATAAGGGCCATTTCGATTCTGTTTATGTAAAATTATGTTTTCATTATGAATTCCCTGAAAAACTAATATTTACAACTTGAACATTCGTCAAGATAATGACCTTAATAATAAAGAAGTAACTTTATGTGGAAATACCTTTCAAAGACATTTCCAATTCAATAAAATGCAATAAAAATCTCGAGAGGAATTCAATAACTCTTCTATTAATTAAAACCGGTTTCCTGAAGTCCCTTTTTTGCTTGAAGTCGCTAATTCCCATTTGTCTATGTTAGTGTAACTGAAGAAACCTTTGCAATCGTTACTAATAGGAATAATTATCAGGGTATTTAGTTCGGTAACTACGTTGCTCAAAACTTAATTCTGATTAATCGTTTAGAAATGGTTAAGGCATTCGCATTTTGAACAATAATTTTCCTTCGAGCAATAGCAAGCGCATTGTTATACAAATGTTTCATGTCACGGACTAAATAGCGTTGAATATCCAATAACTGGATTGTAACAGAGAACCGACAAGAGATTTTTTTTGAAAATAGTCAAGAGAGACCCACCTTAAGAGTAAATTCTCTCGGAATCCGTCCATATAAAGAGCAAACCAATCTCATAGCCGGTAAAGCACACGGCATGAAAGTGAAAGGAGGTTGATGCTAGTTCGTTTTCAACACAATTTTGTGTTTCGAGACCAAAATGACAGAAAATGCGAACATGCATACCCATTTACCGGACTCAAACATGAAACACGTGGAACTCTGACCACTTGATTTTATTAAATGTTGTAATTTTAAAGTGTCATTCACTATTTGTAGGTAGCCTGTCCTCAAATAAAAAAATATTAAAGTTTTGTTTGCTAACTTTTATTGAAATTGAGAATGGGTTATGTAAAATACAAAAATCCGCTTAAAGATACTTTTCAAAAGGTTTATGCGATTATTAAGTCATTAAAATTGGCTTTATGAGAAAGTTAAAGGGAGTGCTCGGTTTCAAAGGATTTCTAGTAAGCTCTCTGGTCTTTTAGGAATATTTCAACCATTAAACTTTAATAATTACCGTCTAATTTATCTCATAAAAGTCTATCGAAAACTTTATTACTTGCCTAATGAATTATCGTTAAAGGAATGAAATTTGGTAATTTATTTATCCGGTTACGCCACTAAATATCTTTAATGAGGGAGTTTAAAAATCTTCTTCAAACATAAAAGGAAATTTAAAAAATCCACAAATGATTATTTCTTTAAAATTAATCAGTCATGGCCGCCACGATAACAAAGAATTAAATTTCCAACACAAAAATTTAAAGAAATAAGATTTGTTAAAAGTATGTTTATGCAACATGGCAAAACATAATTTTTAACACAAAGCTTTTATTGTTGTGTGTTTAATAATAATTTTCTTTTCAATAAAATAGATGAAACAACAAGATAACATAAAAAGTGGGTGAAATAATAGAAAAATAGAATCTTTGTTAATTTATCAATTTCGTCTACTTAACACTTTATTTTATGGTTGTGACCATAAACAATGAGCATTTTGTTTCACTTGATAACTAAAGAATCAATCTAAAAATGTTAATACGATAGCAAAAAGCTTGTGATTATTTTTTATTAGAAACCCCCACCCGCCTTCTAAACACAATACAATCGTACTAATGGGTGTTCAATACAAAACGTAATTCTTGCAAACCCAACCAAAATTATTCCACAATGACCGAAAAATATTCTAACATGACGGTACTTTACTTGGCCAGCACGCTCACCTAACCTAACCCTTCGATTTTCACTTCAAAGCCTGTCAAACTTTTTTTTCTATGAACGGCCACAGTAAAAAGACTCCAAAAAATATTCACCATCTCCCAAAAAAAAAAAAATATGAAAATTAGCCTGCTCGATTTTTTATCTATCCCTATTTGCAAAACCGACCTGCATGATGAAAGCGTATATACTCGCTTGTGTTACGGAAGGACCCTGGCCACCACGGTCACCCGACTTAAATCCTCAATTTGTTTTAAAAACAATTAAACAGGGTGTGCCTATTATTTATTTTTATAAAGAAGTGTAAGTAATATTTATAATTTGTTGGCAATAATTCCAATCATTTCACTTGCGTACAGTAATTTATTGAAAGTTACAAGCAGTTAATAAGTGATGGAGATGTCTTGCATGCTAAGTAATTGCACAGATTTTAATTATTTGCATTTAAATGGCATCTGGATTGTGCAATTCACGTTCGTGGATTCCATCCACGGTTTAAACGTTGAACAGCAGACCATTCATAATTGGATATATAAAACGTGATATCAATAATTATTTGTATAACTATTTATTCGTGAAGTAGGCTTATGCAGACCTGAAAGAAGCCTTTGTATGATACATTATTTGGGCTGCCAAAATTGGATCTTATTTAAGCTGATTAAACAAACCCAGACAAGGGAATAACCTTTTAAGAGTAAATTATACAAAAATTTGTTTTCAATGTAGGCTTTGAAAATTTATATAAAATATTATAATTACTAATCAACTATGTAATTATACACTGAATTAAATATGATTGACTGTTTATTCGATTCAAATAACCATGTAAGAGGGGTGTACGTCTAATCACATAAACAATTACTCTTGTAATTACTCTATCTATAATCGAATTGATTTGCAATTTATTATACATGAAAGTGATCGCTTGGGAATTATATAATTGAAACAAACCGTCTTGATCAAATTAATGCCAAGAATTTCTCCGAATTTTGATTTCCAATAGGTCTAGTATAATGGCCGTAATAGCTGCCATTTTTTATAAAATTTATGCGAAATTATTTTTCCATTAAGCTCGTTCCACAAACTCCGGCCAAGGGTTAAATGTATTTTTGAAGATGTATATTTGTTATCCCTGCCACGTCTGTTTTTCTTTTGTGTTAGGTATAAGAGAAATTATAAAAATATATCCATGCATGCGAAACGAAACTTTTATATCATTCCGATCAGTATTCGTGATGATTATGCAAAAAAAAATTACATGGTTATGAAAGTTACATTAAAACTGTCCAAGCATGATGTCAATAATAAAAAGGTTTAAAAAAAATTGTATAACTTTTATATTATACAGGGTGTCCCAAAAACAATTAAGGGCATGGTCCTGTCATGAAAGTAAGAGGAAAAGTTCCTATTAACATGAGTCCGCAAATGCTTCGCTAGCGAGATACAGGGTGTTGAAAGTTGTAAAAAGTATCTACCTTTTTTTTTATTTATTCTGAAATGACTAGGAATTAAATTTCAAAAAGTAAGAATACGTATGTATGTACATTTGCTATAAGTGGACCATATTAGTCAGTTTTTTCCTTCTCCAGTGGCGTAACTACTGGTGGGTATGTGGATATTTCTGGAGGAAAAAATGGTACGCCACTGTTTTTTTGTTTTTGACACAATTTTCAAATTTCTCAACTAATTTACGGTTGAAACAGTCTCTTGAGATTTTTTCCTACCATTAACCGTTTTCGTGTAAATCACACTTCAAAGATGAAAAATGCGAATAAAAAAATAACTCTGCAAATCCGTTTTTTGAATAATGACCGCCTTTAGCCTCAAAATTTTGTTCGAAGAATAGAAGCTTGTCTTGAAGCTAATAGCGGTCATTTTGAACATTATTTGTAAAATAATAATCATTTCGGAATATATGAAAAAAAAATTCAACACCCTGTATCTCGATAACGAAGCGTTGAGTATCTCCAATAAAAAGCATAAAAACGTCCCAAATAAAAATCATTGAAAACTAAACAGACAATATTATAAAATTATTTTTAATCAGACATACAGGGGGGGGTTTCATATTTTTGTAAAAGTAAGACAGCAAACGTATAGAATTATTTAGTTCTATCCCGATTTTTTGCCTGTACATAATACTATATTTTTATATAACTTCAGATCACATTCTTTTTGTTATAAATTCTTACTGCTTTGTTACTAACAACTTCCGTACAGCAATTAATAAAAATGATCAATAAATTTTACAGTTGCAATAAATATTGATTCATTGCTGATATTAAGGCCTTTAAAGGAACATTTTCAAAGAACTAACTTTCCCTATCACCTTGAGGTAAACGGTGGATACCTTTAATATAGTAATATGAGAAAAAAAATTCATAATTTGTTGAACTTTTCATATTAGTACGCTCTGGTAAGTCTCGAACTATTAATTTAATATCATATAGTGTAAGGCGGGAAAAATAATTTGTGTAGCACGAAATTGTTTAATAAAATTCGTGATGCAAAAGTTGGAATTTATATTTCAGCATCAAGAAAGAGAACTTTTTTTAAATTTCCTTCTTGGTAGCTTGAAATACAAGTATAAAACAATTATTTCCCAACTTTTTGAGGCAAGAAAGTGAAATGTCGCCTACGTGGGTAATAATGGGCAAGTCGTCGCACAGTCGTAGCTGCTTCGTGGTCTTTTAAGCCCCAGAATCAGTGATGAAAGTTAGCAAGCAGCAGCAAAATTTGGCTTGGGATTAACAGAACTGCAGGCGTTCAAGTTGGAAAAAGGCAAACACATTCAGCACGACTCTAAATATCAACGGCTCGATTATTATACTAACATATTCATTACGGCAAGCGGGCAAGACATTGTGTGTTATATTCACACAGAGAGGATTGAGCAAGCAGCTGTAACGAAATCCATCCACTTAACATTTGCAAGCGCGTATTAACCCAATGCGCTTGTGCCATAGCGCGGATTATGAAATTGACAGGATTTCCGAATGTGACCCAAATTCGGGCGCCATGTAGTACACCACGAATATTTTGCTTTACCAGATTATTCTGATTAGTATTTATCCGAGATTGCGATTGCTACACATGGATTCTCATTAAATCTTAAAAACATTAATTAACAAAAACGCGTAGTAACATGAATTTAGTTTACTCCCTGTGTAGGCAATTTTATATAACAATGGACATCAGAGATGATAACATCAATGAATATTAATTGAACAAAATAATCTTTTGTTAAATAAAAAGTTTTGATTACTTGTTTTGCTGGATTCGTAAAATTAATTCAAAGATGATAACGATCCAGGATATGGAATGAGTAAATATTCGACCCATTGTTTTTATCTAATCATCTCATTTGGGATGGATAACAAAACTATTCTTTTTACATTAAGATAATTACGCCCGCTGAAAAATGTTAACTATAATACAGATAAGCTATAAAAAATTCTGTAATAAAAAAATCCCACTTGATTCGACAAAAAAGGGAATTTTCCCATGCTACATTTTTTTTATATTTTGCTGAAAAATTCAGCCCTGTGTCGTAGAGACTCTAACCTCTCCTTTAAATTTGTGGATTAAATGTGCATTGGTTTGAATTTTCGGGCAATCACTCCTTGCAGCTGTTACTAATCGACAACACAGCTAAAATATAATCTGCTTTGGACTAGGTACGAAGGTAGAGTTGTGTTAAATTATTTTAATGGTTTGGGGTATTCCAAAATGAAGTTAAGGAGTTAAGGGCGACCATTAAGTGGCTACAATCATGAAAATAACGTTCTTGGGGGGATATTACGAAATATTTCTTCAATATGAACTGAAAATTTCACAAAAGAACTGTTGATTCAACATTCGCAAGAGATTGCTAAAAATAGTCCCAAAAATGCGTTAAAATTTTCCTGTCCTAAGTTACTGATGAAACTTTGATGCGGCGATTCGCTATAGCGGCGCCTCCACCATGATTCTTTATTTCTGAATTTTTTGTTAATTGCGATTTTATTAAGTTCTTCCTGTTTCTTTCACATTGGGTAAACAAAAAACACAAGAAAAAGCCAACTAATACTTATCTATGCGTAGCGGTTAAGGGGTGTTACGAGATCCCAATACAAGGAATTAGAAACCAACTAATTTCAGCTTGCACGAAAACTGTTCAAACTTTATCAAGATTTCGTGTTAGGTATAAAGAAGTTCCAGGTATATTCCGGAAGTTCAAACATTCCAAGAAACATTTTGTAATAATTTTCCTACAATTTTACCACCTTTCCTTTTCTACTACTAAACTAAAAATACCAAGAAGCCGGAGTATAATAACAACAGGTATATCGATTTTAAATAAAATTCGACTTTAAATGGATTTTTTTCCCTGATAACAAGCTTAGAAGGTCCCAGACGTTTTAAACGTGCGTAAGTGATTCGATTTTGTTGGAAGAATTTTTTTTATGGTAACGTTTTACTTCGATTCTGGCAATTTTTGGAAATACATCCTATAAACTGAATTCTTTAGTTATTTTACAAAATTTAACATTATTCTAGATCGATTTCCTTAGCAGGTGAGTTGGTATGAATGCAAAAGAAACAAGGCAGGTGTGTGTGCTGTATGCAGGAATGTGTTGGAACACGAATCGCAATTATAAAGCAATTTTTGGATAAATATAGAATTAACTACATACATTCAAAATATTTTACTGCATACACAATGCAACATACAAAATAAAACATCAAACAACCTTCAAATGAAATTAAAAATGAATCGATGCTAAACATATGGCATAGAAATGAAAAACATCTTTAAACCGTTATCGTCCTTGATGCGTTTCAAACACATTTCCTTTGAGACATGCTAGAGACAAACTGATCGCAGCATAAATTTAATTTACATTTACAAAAAATACCGAGATTGAATAAAAGAACAGGGAAATTAAAATCAAGAATGTTTGTATATTATTGCTTGGATTAATTGAATTTAAAAATAAAAAAAAATTGATTTATAACTAAATAATCGAAAGAAGGCGTAAAGGATTAAATAAATCATAAAAATTAATTTCGAAAGGCAGAAAAAAATTTAAATTTAGATTCGATATATTATTGTTATTTACCAAATACTAAAATATATTTATTTTAAGCAAAGATAAAATAATATTACATAAATATAACCTAGTTTTGGAGGATACCAAATAAAAAAAATACAAGATTATATTTTAAAAACCACAAAAAATGACAACAAACTTCAGACTCGTGTTATCTAAGTTGCGGTTTGATAACACCACAAGCATTAACCATCGCTCCTACATGATCCAAATAAATCAAACATAATAACAAATTTATTCTTTCGTAAAAAAAAGATCATGCAAACAAGATGTGTCACCTTTTTCTTATTGTTCTTTGTATTGACAAATGTAAACAAAAATATGTTCTCAGGATAAAATTTTCGTGAATTTGATAAATTTATTCCCACACAAGCCAGCAAATTCCGATGATAAATTATTTAATCTAAGAATGCAATGCTTGCATCCACGCAAATAAAAATTTATTTTATGGTTAACTTAAAATTTTAAAGGTCGGCTTTATCCGAGATTCTGACCAAATAATTTAAACACGGAAATAAATCAAAATAAATATCTGGGAAGTCAATAAGACCTTATTTGATTTAAATTTCCCCTTTAGTAAACAAAGATTCAAGATTCAAAGATTGGGCAAGCAAAGTAGAACCGTAGGAGTGGATTAAGGGCTTGTGGACCAAGTGGCTAGCTAGATCTAGAAGCTTAAGAGTACAGGATTTATTCTAGGGTAACGTGGCCCCCTTGATCCACCAGGAGTGCAACCTTGACTAATTTTCAGTTTTACATTTTTTTTCCAAACCTTTGACACACAGTGTACATTTACTCGTCTAGATTTTAAAATTAAATTATGAATCAATTTCGTATTAAAAATGTTGCAGTACCTATAGAGGAAGTATTTAAATTTATTCCTCCTCCACCTCAGTTTAGTTATTAAACTGACCTATCGAATATGGCAAAATCAAATCTTAATAATTCTTTTTGTAGATTATAAAATCCCACGTAAAATAATTTTTGAATAAAATATCCTATACAACAGGTAGATGATCGGTTTATAATAGGAAAACATTTGTAACTCCCATACTACGTTTCGATCAAACATTTTTTGTTGTTTCCTGAATTATTTTTGGAGCTTCGTGAAACCAACGCATTTTCCCCGAGTCGCGTGGAAGTTCAAAATATTTACCTTTCGATTTAAACAAATTGGCACCGTGATATTCGTATTAGACACGTGCAAATAAATACAAACTAATTCTATGGTCAAAAATATTAAAATCGAACCAGCAAATCGTGGTATCTGAACCAATTTTAATGCTAAAATAACGTAATATTTAATGAAGCCTTCATTGAATCCGGCTCGAAGGACCAAATAAGACACCAAATAAAATTTACATTCGATTTCGATTTGAAATAAAATTCTTAATGATACTTTCTTCTACAAAAGTTACATAGTACAAGGCTTTTATAAAAAAGTCTTTAAATTAAATTGTAAAATCATCATTAGCGAGATACTTAACCTCAAGTGACCTAATAATTGTCATGTTTTTGCCCACATAAATCATTGGGGTTAATTTGTTAAATTCCTTGAACATTTTAAGATCTAAACAAACATTCCTGTTAATAAAGTTTTAGATCAAACGAAAATAATCCATAAAATGTACATTTTGAGGTTTTGAAAGTAAAAAAATACAACAAATCGCAAAAGCCTTGATATTACAAACTTTTAATGGAACAACACACCTACACAACTGCTCTCATCTGGTTTTGTAACGTTTTTGAACTGATTATAATTTCGATAAATAAGACAAAACATAATATTAACATAAACAGGTACATTAACAAACGAAATTGCTTTATTATGCAAGTTTTTTCTCGACACATTGACTTCACAACTAACCCAAAAGTAAATCTAATTTAATGAACTTTCATTTGAATTTTTTTGCGGTATTACAGACTTTGTTTTGGCACATCAGTTACTAAAACAACGGGATTTGAGCCCCTAGTCCAAACGATTTTAAAATTAAGATAATATACTTCTAAAGAATCCGGCTCAAAGGACCACAAAACCAATAAGATTGATCTATAAACTAAAATTATTAATTACTAAAGCAAAGCTAAATCCAGGAGCATTATTCGAGGATTAAGAAAAATAATCTTTGGGGATTATCATAATTATGGAATCCGGCTCAAAGGACCACAATTCAAGAACATTTCTGTGTACCTAATGCTTAATGAGATCTATTTGAGAATCGTAAACAATACGCTTATGGGATTAATTTTGCTAACCATTAGTTCTTAATTAATCCGGCTCGAAGGACCAAAATGTTAGAATTAATTAATTAATAGAACAGTTAGATTTCTTCCGACTGTCCCTAGTTTTGAATAAATTACAACAACAGGGCTTTCTCTATATTTTGTTTAATTTTCTTAAACATTTCAAGCAAAAGTAATTTTCCAATGGAATAAGAACACCGTACCTACATGTTTTACACCTGTCCAACAAATATTATAAACAGGTTGTGGGTTCCTATCAAAAAACTAGTTAACAATAGTTCAAAAATAAGTCTTGCTTTGAAACGATAGAGCAGCAATTTAATGTTCTTTTTTTAATTGAGCGATAAGCACTTTTAAAGCCATTTCAGTTATCTCCTCCGTGTCGTAGAAGTTTTATTGGAACAATGGCCTGATTTTCATTTAATCTGCTTGTGTGTATGCAAAAAATATTTAAACATCACTGAACAATTGTAAAAATTATACGCAAACCAACTAACCTTAGCTGATGAGCCGTGTACAAGTCATTGTTTGGTGATTTTAATCGGATTTTGGAACTTTTTTAAAATAGAGAAAAATTATGAAAATGGAAACATTCAAAATTTAAACAATTTTCATTATAACAAAGAATAAAATGTTTTAACTTAAATGGACAATAAACTTGAAATTCACAATTCTGGTTTCAGACGACGAATAAAAAATGACCTTCAAACTATTTGTATACTTGTTGCTTGTGGGACAAAGAACTCGGGCAGAACACGAAACCGATGAAAGAAACCTGCTGATGTAATTATCAAAACGTTGAAATTTTTTTAATTGGATTCAAAGAAAATTTTTTAAAGCCAAACTTTTTCAAAATAATTAAAATATTCTTTTCAACTCCTACATTGCGATTATATTGCAACCAAGAGCATACGAAAAATTGCTGGAGATTCGTTTTTTATAACAGTGGCGTACCGAATATAAATTATTTTAACGTATAATTAAATCCGGCTCGAAGGACCAAAAAGTTTATTGGATCATCCTTTTGGAGTGGGATAGAGAACGTCCCTGGGAAATAAACAGATTCGAATTTGGGAGGGCAAGCCTAAAAGTAAGCTACCAAAATTCGAAACCTGGTCAAGTTGGCCAAGTAATGTAAATGGAAACACAGCCAACTAGAACAGGTTCTATTATTAAGTAAAACGAGGATACTTCGGGATTTATTTGTCACGTTTTTAAAAATTAATTTTGATAAAGCCGTCGAGTTATAGTGGCCGACTCGAACGACCACCACAAATACTGTGTGTCAAAAAAAATGGGCGAGTTGGCTGGGTTCACTAAAAACGAAAGGACAAGCAACTTGTGCGGTTCCTTTTAGTGTTGAAGGATTGCTGTTTTAGCAATAATTCTGTTAAGGCTGTCAAGGTACAAAATACGACTCGAAGGATCAGTTTAGATAAATATTTCCAATTTCTGGAAACTTTTCTATGGACTACAAACCTTGAAACTTCAGGATAAGATTAATTTCTTGCGAGTTTAAAAGAGTTTCGCGTTGTAGCTGTATTTACATTAATTTTGATAAGGGTGTGGGGGTGCAGAAAACGGATCGAAGGACCATTTACTATGAAATTTTTTTGATATTTTTGGATTGATTTAAAACTTTGAAGGTTTGTTATTTAGGTTTTTTTGAACGTAATTTGTCCCTTGTTTGTTGTTTTATTTTTGGCAAATCTTAAAGACGAATCCCCCTCGTATCTACGCCTATGTATTTATGCAATTTAAAATTAATGATTTTTCCTACACGTATGGCCTTGCACGTTTCAACGGCTGCACTGAACCAACCACAGCTGACCTATTTTCCAAGCTTGTTGCTTTTTGTTCTTAGTCGATTATGGTTTTATTAAATTTTTTTATTGTTTATCTATTTGTCGCATTTTTCAAACAGGCGTTCCCTTATTATTGGTCTTTATAGTCGCGACATCATGAATTTCAATTACAGAACCTCGCCCTTTGTGGTAAATCGGACAATTACAATTACATATGTATCTAATGGTCCGAGAAATGCAATAAATAATACGCGAATGAATGGGAATTGCAGCAGAAATTTCAGGACACGATTTTGCATTACTTAACCCATACCAAACTTGTAAAATTGCGCAAGTACTTGGTGTGTGTCAATTTATATTGCACAGACATGTGTTCGTGCTCAATTTCGGGGGAGGGCGCAGAAAGTAAAATAAAATAATAATAATAATAATGTGAGAGAGACTTACCCTCTAGTTTCATGCCGACCTCCAGGCACTTTTGGAAACGACAATACGGACATCTCTTCCGTTGAGTTTTGTCAATGTGACAGCTCCTTTCAGCCACACACGTGTACACCTTCTTGTTCTGTACGGTCCGCTTGAAGAAACCCTTGCAGGATTCACACGTGAGCAGACCGTAATGGTAACCCGACACTTTATCCCCGCACACGGGACACAACTCCTCGATTCCGTCCTTCGTGTCGGGCATATCACCCTGCGTCACCGAATGAGGGGGAAGAGTGTACCCATGGCTGATGTCCATGCTGGCCAGCGAGCTTCCTCCTGGAGAAAACAAGTACGATGTGTCCAGATTATTCATGTTATAAGTTAAGTTTTGGTGGTGATGCTGCTGTTGCTGCATCGCCATGCTCTGCTGGCAGCTACTGTTATAGGAACCCCCAAGAGGGGGCGAACCGTATAAGGGCGGTGGCATAGGGCTCGAGGCCTGGGCTACCGAAGCAGCCGGAGAGCCACCAGGACTCATATTAAAGGGGTTTAGTGACAGCAATGTGGGATGTTGTTCCATTTCCAATAACATTTCATTCGGACCGTCACGTTCTTAAAGTCATTACCAGGTAAGTTAAGTTAATAACAATTTGAACCGTTCTTCGAGGTAAAAAGGTACATAATTTATTTGGCAGTGGTAAGTTTTAAAAAACCTAAAGTGATTTAAGAATAATAACAAAAAGTGCTAGCACGACACAACAATAATAGGTTAAAGCGTCATCTTTAAGACAGAGGTACACCACAGGTAGGTTAACACAACACGTGACGACGAAAAGGGTGTATATGTAATAATATATCCAATGCGGTTGTGAACGAGTAATCCAAAAAAAAGCGAAGGGTAATCCAAGAGACACAGTAATAACACACACGCACACACAAGCACGGATTTTACGTGCACCTCTGCGAACGAGAAGACCACGAAACCGACTGACCAGTGGTGAGCTTCCACAGCGGCTGTAGCGGCAAACCCCCTTCCGACAACAGGCGTGCGGACAGCACGGGGGTACAATGGAAAATGATTAGGAGTCCATGTAATAAGTGAAAGTGACTCGGGACTGGTGACCCACTTTCCCATGAACCAGGTCTATGTTAGTGCTGTTGTGAAGTCATACATACACACTTACAACATCGCACACACTATCTGGGCAGGCGTTGGAGGGGCACCTGGTGCGACTGAGTGGGGATAACCTACTAACCCAGATGAGGACAGCGCATCGCGTGTGGACGCGCGCAGGGCAAGAGTCCTTTACCTGCCGCAACCCTTTCAGACGCGGATCGCATCCTGCAGGAACAGGATCTGCTCAGAACCAACCCTTAGATAATGACAGGTGCGCGTGGTCGCCGTTCGCTCTCATTCAGTTTTTCTTTCCAACTAGGTCTTAACTTAATGTTGTAAACATTATAATTTTAATTTGAAAATGTCAAGGATCTTTTTGTAAAAAATATCTCTAATTTTTTAACGAACTCTCCTGATCAGAAATAATTAATAAAAAAATATAAAACATTAAAATTAAAATTACGTCGTCCTGAAAATGTTTTTTTCCTACAACCCTAAATTACCTAAAAACTCTCACGTTGCTCAATTTTTATTAAATGTACTTTCAAATTTATTTTTGAAACTGATTCCAAAATATATTCTAACCCTAAATCAGAGGAACTGAGATCCCTAAAAAATACTTGACTATTTTTTTTTAAGATAACCGTATTATTGCAAATCTTATCTTAAAATCTTATCAAATCTATGTTAAGTCGTTGCAGTAAAAGGTTCGAGGTTTGTTCTGAGTCGAGTCTCGGAATGCAAATTCCTGGGGATAATACAACCCCTCAAAAGGGTCCTCTGAACCACCTACGCAGACTCCGGATATATTTATCACTTTATCAGTATGGGTCGAGGTCTTGGTATGCAGATTCCATTTCAGTTCTTTCACTTAGGTTAGGTAACTATGAAAGCGTAAGAATGAAGGCATTCAACCCCCCACCCCCTGAAGAGTAACTTTTTTCGTATTGACAAGGGTGCGTACGTCTTTCAGTTTTACTTTCTATTCCCGAAGTGCTTTACAAAGTACCTACGTTCAATCGTCTAAAAAATACAAGACCAAACTTTTTTGTAAATAATCCACCCCCAAAAATAAAATCAACAACATTCATCCCACAAACCTTGCAAGCATCATAAATTAAACCTTATATCAATAAACACAACACAACTACCGAACTTATAACCTAGGAGAAAGTTTCTCCACAATTTTGGAATTTTATGGTGACCAAATTGGCCCTAATCATAAAGTTGGGTAGAAAGTTAGCTACCTACAACGACTTTTACAACGTACAAGGAGCTCCCAAAAATTAGAAGCAGCAGCAGCATCAGAGGCATAAACTTTATTACAGCAATTAGTGAAGAACTCAAAAGCGCCGAAGTGCTATCCCTGAGATCGTAACTCCTCATATAAATTTTTCCTGGAATGAGATACAGTTATATTTTATAACCAAACTATTTCAAAACTTCAGTAAGAAATCTTGTTGGGTTACATAAAATTTTTATTGAATTACAAGAACAGTAGAAAATAATTTTTTGTCGAACCTAAAACCGTTAGCATTACGAGTTCTCAATTGTCTATTTTTCAGCAAGTATGCCTTCAGGGATTCCGAATTAAAAGTTAGTTTGAAGAATGGTAAAATTATTGACAAAAACATTTCCAAAACGGTTTGAAAGCAAACACTTGTCAGATTCGAGGATCGCAATATACATTTGAAGTTTGTTATCTGTCGAAGGAATAAAATAGGTCAAACAAATCTAGTGCTAGTGGAGAAAATTAGGTCACCCAGTTCTCGTTGCCAACACATGGGAATTATCCTCAAACATTGCGCAGCAGTAAAACAGCTTGCTTGTTGCTACTGACTGGTGTGTTTACAACTCAAAGTTTTATTCTTTTTTTTTTTAATTGGATTACTTACAGTACATGACAGGAATGATGGTTGTATATTAAAAATATCTTCCAAGGAACAGATGTAATTGCATTTTATGAGTATTATGACATATTATTTTAACTTAAGAAATATTTATATTGACAGATGACTGAACTTATTAAAAGCAAACTAAAAAAATTACAGAGGAGTGATGGATGGTCCTATAACAAATTAACTTTCATAAACATTCCTACTTTTTTTAAATAAAATCCTAATAGCGACACCCATGGACTAGACAACTTTTTAAACCTTGTAGTTCAGATTAAGAATCCGCCCACTCTAACTACTGAACTCCGCCGGCCCCAAAATTAAATTAATAACTAAGGAAAAAAATATACATTCCGTTTTTGTGTAAAAAAAAAATTATCTAATACGTTGCCTCGTCCGTTTACTTGTTTGTAGCTATCTCCGGAACGTTGGGAAAACAGGCTTTTAAAAAATTCAGTTGTCGAAGCGGAACTTCCTTACTATTCGTGTTACTCGCTATTATTTTTTTAAACAAAGAGGGAAACGTTCAGGAAAATCAGTTTACAATCAATAATCTGAATTTTTAAATTTCAATGCCACGTTTGATTTTGAAATACATTTTGCATTGGGAAAATATTTTTTTAATACAAGCACTAAATATTATTATAAAAAAAATTACGAATTAGTTTTAGACTAATCCGATTAATATAAAAAAAATATTTTAATTGAAACCTCTGAAATTTCATCATCCTTTCAGTAATGTAGCTGTAAAATAATTTAATCTGCATTAGGTATATGCCTTGCTAGTATTATATTTAGAACAAGCAACCTTGAACTTCAATTGAGATTGAAATTATGTATTATTGGCTTATGATGATAACGTTAAAAATAAATAAAATGATTACAATAATTATGAAAGTATTAATTAAAAGACTTTGCTACCTAAATGACCTGCAAGGATAATACCAGGACGCCTACTTAGGCGGCAAGGATTAAGAAGCTAAAGCAAAAGAGCAAAAATGTTCTCAAAACTGCATTGTTCTTGGAAAAGCAACCATGGATTTAAGAAAAAATCGCAAATATGAAAATCAGAAAACCTACGCAAAAACATTCTCGTATGAACATTGAACTAATTTCAGAATAGCTAGAATTATTTCGGGGTTTCCTTGTAACAAGGTTTAAAACACAATTTTTCAGTAATTTTCATAAATCAACTGTTAAGTGAGCAACTCGTAGGTATAAATAAAACTAACAAAGCTCGTTTTAGAATAAACGATTTTACAGACAAATCTAGAACCCTCATCCGAGTTAGAGAGGACCTACAGGATTGGTCCTTTCAGATATTTACCGAACTGAAAATGGGACAAACTGTTTGTTTTGAGCTAAAAGTAAATTTAGGATGATCGACAAACCAGGGGGGGGCATTAGTTAAACCCATTCGCGAACAATCAGGAAATACGGTTTTGTTATGGAACACCCACCATCATTCGAATGTGCGATTATAAAATACAGGATTTGAAAAAGCATGAGATCACATCACGATTCATTGGAAAAGCTTATCAAAATGGGTTGCCAAGTCAGCAACGGTTTTAATTTCAACAAAAAGTAATTTGAGACGACTTTATGATTATTGGAAATTCTATGGCTGCAGAATATTCGTCTATCATGATGAACCAAAAGTGCGATATGTCACATCAAACACTAACGATTAGATATGTGTTTGGATTCTTTGAAAGACACCGCTATATTTTATAAAATAAACATTTAAAACATTAAGATATCTTAGATAAGTAATTAAACGCAAAGAGATTATTGATGATAAGATGAATACTTTAAGAACGCCGAAGAAGAACACGAACAAAGGGCGGAAACCAACAAGAAATGGTGGATATTGAAGCAAGAAAACAAAACGTAGAGTTCCTAAAAATAGAGTTCTAGGATCGGTTTTCCGGATTACCCTCTCACACAGCCTACTTAATTTTAAGATGCTTAAAAAAATTTACGATTAATACAATAATAATTACTTTAGGCCCGTTCAATCGCTAGGACTACGTATTTACGTTGGTCGTTTGATTTTAGAAAACATATTTGGTCACATCCAAATTTCCTGTAAGTGACTGTTCAAGGGGTTGTTTTTCTAGAACTCGCGACTTTATTTGATTTTATTTGCTGTTCCTAGAATATCTTTTAATATTACGCAGATCCCTTTTCTTGAAAACAATATTTCAGCAATGTCCATTTCGATAACGCTAGTCTCGAAATGTATGTTACATAAAGCGGTCATGTTATCCATCCGCCTTCTTTCGACCTGCAAGGATAATACCAGGATGGAAATTACTCACCCTGTACTAATAATTTCTAGACGCTGTATGAGCAAAAATATACTGTACTCACTATCATCATATTTCGTTTATATTAACACATTTCGTGTTAATCTTTACTTGGGTATTATATAAACAGTAAAAATAAATATCTACAGTTTATTCCAATTTGTAAAAGATTTGTGAGTCATATAAACAAGTCAGTGAACTTTATATCAGGGTTTTGTTTAGAAATAAAAAACCACGATGCAATTTGCAATGTCATTAATGGCGAAAAACACTTAGTAAGAAACAAATGTCCTGAAAATCAGAATTTTTCAGCTGCCAAAAAAATATATACTAGATATTGTTACAGGAAACAAATCTGCATGCCTTGGGACGAATCGCGTGGAAAAAACATCCCGAAAAAATATGTAGGGGTAAATATATCAGAAGAACAGAGGACATTGAAAAAAAAATTGGAGCGAAGTGAAGAGGGTTGGTTACGAAAAATAAGGGGTGGCAGCGACGAATACAGGCCTGGACTACTTATACTAAAAATAAACATTTTGTTTGGTATTCAACAGTAGTTCGCGAGGCAGCATTGGAAATCACTTGAATGCGTAGCGAGAAACACCAGACTATACGGGTTCGATACGTACAGAAGAGAGACAGGCATCTAATTTACTAACGCAGCGGAAGTTCGCGATTTTCTCATCAACCGTACATTTTAGCTATATGACTACCTTATACTATGTGATAGACAATTCAATTTTACATTCAATTATATAATAATATACAGGGTGTTTCATTTAAAATAACAAAGTTGCTTATTGTACTGTGGAAACCAAACACCCTGTATACGTGATATAAATTCAGGAGAATGCAGAGCTATATACTGAACAACTTTTATATTTAAACTTCTTTCATATTTTGATTAATAAAGGAGTTATAGGATCATTAATTTCCGATTTTCAAACATTTTTTCTAAACCACTTTTTTGAGTTCCTCCAAGAAGTCCAGAACACGCATTTCCGCGAAAATCTCAATTGCGAAAATTTTCATGATATCAATACTTCCCATATCCTAGGTACCATTGGTGGGTATAGGAAAAAAAACCGTAAACCTACAAATTAGTTGGTAATCAAAAATGTGCTGATAATAAAACGATGTCGGTTTGACATGCAAGTATCAAACCGCACTTTTTACGATAAAGAAACGTTTTCCACAAAAAAAACTGTTGGGTATTTCATATATAATCCTTTTAACACACATTTCAAACTGTCCGATAACATAAAACATGTAGGGTTTACCACATAATTATTGTAGTAGGTACCTAGTTCCAATATTGAACAAAAACTTCCAACTATTTCGAAAATTATTCAAAGAGTTGTGTCATTCGGTAAATTTGCAATGGAGATGCAATTAAGATAGCAACAAAAAGTGAGCTCTAAAAGTAGGCTGTGGAAAGAAAGCGAATTTGCGATTACAGAATGGGTGTAACAACTTTCCATCAAACAAAAGCGAATCTGAAGAGTGTTAACTCTCTTCAACCGGTACAGATACAAACGGAGGTATTTGCTTGCAATTTCGGTTTCAGTAGCAGCTCAAACGATGGCAACCTGTTAGGTGTGATGTCATAACTCGTAACGAAGACCATGCGTGCCTCGCTTGCGTAACCGCATTTATGGCGGCCTGACACCATTCTCACTTGTCGGCTCCCCTTTTGCCCCCCAGAACAACACTATGATCTAGCGCACTACAACTGGTGAAAAGCTTTGTGCAGACGGTTCCGCTTGTTTGATTGTTGGTAAACATAATATAATGTAACCAAACGAACTGCATTTTTTTATCTTCCCGTTTAGATTTTTCTAAGCCGACTATTTTCAAATAATAATCAGAAATTTTTAATATTCCCAAAAAATACACATCACGTCAGTTGCACTCTTTTTAATAAACTGCGATATAAAGGAAAAGTAAATTTAGGGGTTGGTAAATACATATTTATTAATTCGAAGGGTTTGTTAGTTCTCACCCTTACGTTTGTTTATTAAATCTCTAATGATTATTGATTTTGTTGTATATCTATTATTTACGAAAAGAAGAGGAATCCTTGAACCACAAGGATATTCGAACTTTAAGGGTCAGTACAAAGAGACAGTCTACGTATTAGAAAGAAAAAAAATTAATTAAAAGCATTCGATTAATTATCATTGATCCTGGCTATGTTCATCCCCCTTTAGGCGCCTCCACGCGACATCCCCTAGGACTACGCCTAGTCTGTCTAATCTGACAGAACCTATCTCTAAGGTCAAACATAGGCCAACATTAGACACTGTCTTTATAATCTGGACCCTTGGGCAGAACATTTCCCATGAAATAAAATAAACAATACTGGATATAATTTCTGTTGGTTTCGTTCTTTATTATTTACGCTCCCCTAGTGGTACACCCCCTAAGAACATACCTACGTTGCCTAGGCCAAAAATAGGGTCCGTCCATCACATGTTGGAACCCTACACCCCACGTTTTTAAAACTCAAAGCATATAAGGGCTAGGAAAATTAAAATCATTCCTTAGAATCCACTTTAACAATTCGCATTCCTGGATGGTTATGGTCTTTTGAGGATTACAGTCCTCGAGATGCAGGCCCTAAAAATATTTCCCCTCAGTTTAACTTAATCGTGGTTATGTCCATTGAATAATCAACGACCCCCTACTGACCTAGGAAGCCCTTGGCCAAATCCGATCGGCCTTAGCAGGATATTCAGGTCCTGGCTAAAATATTTTTTAAAGGGTCCTACTTTAATAAAAATAGAAGAAAGATCACAGGCCCTCCAGGTTTGTTTGTATCGATTTCATTCTTTTAACGAAGTCGAAGCGTAGGCCCTAGGAACACCCCTAGTTTGTCTTGGACAACATTACAACATCAGCGTTGAACGTTGCAATAATTATAAAACGGTATTGTTGCATTTTAAAATTCAAATCGAGTTTGCAACAATTAGCAACAAAGTCTACATCAAGCTTTATCTTTAATAACTAGTTTATTCCGACGATGGAGTTCGCGAGTTGTTCGGGGCAAAGAGAGGGCTGCAAGAAGCAAACGAGCCCACATGGAGCGCTTGCGCATACTCTTCGAAGCGGAATCGGCTCAAGTGCACTAGGTTTGTGGGTCAATGAGGAGGAGACCCAACCTCGTAATCTCTCTAAAGCTGCTATTAAAGATAAGTATTCTTGATAACCATGTTATCTAACAACAGAAAGTTGACTTTTACTTTGTTTTTTTGCTGAGCTTGTTGCACATCCGCAGGAAAATCCGGATCTTCATTGTAGTTTTCTGATTTATGAAACTGGGGGTTTTTAATCTCTTCTCAGCAATCCTTTTTTTTAAAATCCCACAATGGAGATTGAAATGTTTACGATGATGAATTAAAGATTGGAACAGTTTATAAACTTCTAATTAAATTTGGGACAAGACGAAAAGTTTCTGGAATTTAAAACCATAAGGGAATGAGAAGCAAAAGCTATTTTGCAAACCTTAGGGAAAGGGTAATTTGGAACAACTCAGAATATTAATTCGCAAGGGTGTAAAAAAAATGAGAGAAAATTTAAGACCGGGGTTATCGAAGGGTTTTAAGACTTTGATTCAGTACGGGAAGAAAAAATCAAGGAGGGCCCAAATTAAATTCCCGACAGTTGGAAAGGTGCAACAAGAAGGTGGAGGCAGAAGGCCTTGATTTCAGCAAAAAATAAATCCTTTTGCAAAATCTTGTAGTCCATCGTTGGCTTCTCATTCCTCTATTTAGTCGCTACTTTGTCCAAGGGGTAAATTTTTTCGTCCTTTTTCAGATCTTTCTATGTAGGGGCATTTCCTGTCAATCATTAATTAATGTCCACCGAAGGGGGAATGGATTCGTAAAAAATGTTTTATCGCACAGGAAGTTCTCTCAGTATGTAAAAATAATTTAAAAAAAATTCCTCATTGATCAAAGGTCACAATTCGTTAAATACAAAAAATTAAAGAAAGATGACAAACTAAAAATATTTGGTAATTCTGAAAATATTACTTAGGGTAACTTGATTTCCTGAAAAATTTAAATTTAAACGGTTTCCTGAAAAAAGAACCTTTTACAAATGAATATTCATTTTAGTTGGTGAAAGATTGCGTAGGAAAAATAGCAAAGAGGAAAATCCGTTTCTTTCATTGTTGAATTTGCCTCATTCGGCAATTTCCGAAGCGTATCTCCAGTTTTCCGTGATAAATTGCGGAATTACGTGCTAAAACTTGCCTATTTTCCTTACAGGAAGGGAACGACGAAAACAAAACACCAATTTACCATTTATATGCATACTTGCAGTTCAGCATTATACGTAGTTGTATTTATAAGCGCTATCGCAAGAATGGGTTGTAAGGGAAAATGTGGGACACAAGATAAGCCTAATAATGGCCACACACATGCATACAATAGGCTGATATGAACACGCACAATTACCCGGAAATGCTTAATTGACTATAGAAGACGTAATTGTTTACGTCTCGGTTTATGTTTTACAACACGATCAATTAAATTTGTTACTCTGCTTTTAGATTACATATTACCATCTACAGGTAGGTATACCCAATTTTTATTAAATAAAGAGACTAATTTTTTTATATAAAACATCCATGTAGTCATATTTGAGGGTAAGAAATAATTAAGATCAACTGGAAGGGCAGGAGGGTAAACAAGCGTACGAAGGAAATTTTGGAATACAAAATGTAGCTTTAATGTTAAAACAGGAAAAGTTAAACACCGAAGGATAAAAATATGACAAGTGGAGAAACAAGAGTTCGTAGATGTGGCGAAAAATATAGCTCTGTTATGTTTAGCTCCCTCCTCCGAATATACCAGAGGACACGGAGGAAAAGTAAAAGGCAGCAAGAAAACTCCGGGAAAAATAAGGAGCAGAGCAAGGCCACGGATATTTCGGTGGCTTTGGGCAGAAATACAGCCCTAATGTTAACGTAAAAGCCCGGGACACTCTGGGTGGGTGTGGCGAGAAATGCAGAACTAATGTAAAATCCGGGGTGCTGATACCGAAGGATAAGTTCGGGATACTCCGGTAGGTTTGTTGACAAATAGTAGTCGAATAGTACTAGAGGTCAAGTCCGGGGTTTGTCAAAGTTTCTGTAAAAATTCTTAATGGGGATAAATATGGAAAGTGCAGCAAGGAAAGAACATTCCGGGATATTCCGGTAGGTCTTACTGAAAAGGATCTACTGCCCTTTAATTCTAAAATAAACGTTACTGCTTGCTTTTTACCCACCTTATAAGGGTTTAATTATACCACGCAAGGTAATAATTAAAAAAAAACATGTAAACTATTTGTATTATAGTGCAACAGCATCGATATCTTTAAATAAAAAAATTAACATTCACAAATAATATAAAATTATAATTCTCCCAACCGCATTATTTCACAAACACCTCTCTGGTTTTCGTGAAACAAACTTTCGATTACTTTCAGAAAATGTCAGATATCACACTTTAGAAATAGAAATGATTATACGATAATTTTTTTATATCCATATTCAAGCTATTGCAGTTATAAATATTTTGTAAAAAAATACAACAATAATGCAGGTAGAATCGAGTTGTTTCACGTTGTTCAAGGCATTTATCTAAAAATACTTGTAGTAATCTTCAACTGCCTCAACATTAATGTAAGCGAATATAAAATGAGCTCAGGAAGTGTGTCAAGGCCGCTTGAAATCAGTGGTTAGGTGTTTTTGGAGATTGTTGTTGTTAACTAATACTAGTGACAGGTTAGTAATGTTTAGTATTCGATTCTGAATTTGATAATAAATATAAATTTTCAGTAGGTAACTAGGTTAATGACGTTTTTGTTGATTTGACATTTGAATCCATTACTTGAACGAATAATCACGAGTGCCATGTCGACGCGAATATATTTTTATTTTGCCCCAATTTGAAGAGCAAAATGGATCATGGCAAAGTGATATGATGAGTGGAGATCATAACATGCAAACATAGAGGGTCACCCTAATTTTTTTTATCGTAGGTAAATGGGGTCGACAACAGTTTCTTGTAAAAACCAGATTTACATACATTTCAGTTGATTAACACTCGATTAACACTAACCAGTCTTAAAATAATTTTGTAATTTGCAAAATTTATTATTTCCAGTAAATTAAAAAAAATCTGCCTTATCTAAAACTGCAAAAAATATTCTCTCTTATAGCGTCAGAACAATTTCGAATAGTAACCTTCTATAATACAAAATTATTACGGGAATTTGTTGTGTGGCCTTGTTCATTTTTGGATTTCTAGGACGTACAGTAATGATGACTACAATTACTTTGCGTAGTATTTAAATATAACAACGTACATGCAGATGTATAAACCACTGAAAACAACTCAAAAACTGTGCAGATATGGATTAAATTGTTACGAGTAGTCTAGATTGAGGGTACCTACATGCGAATCAAGGCTTAATTAAGGACTCCATTGTGTGCACCAATGATTGTTAGATAGTACCGGGCACGAAAATGCTCCTTGACACAGAGATAAATTGATTAAATGTAGGAACCGGAATGTCTTGGCCAACGCAATCTCCAGACCTAAATGAAATGTAATGTACGGGGATGGGTCTCTAAATGTGATTTGTAAAAGTCGTAGCAAGAAAATTCTTAAGGGTTTAAAAAATACATAAAAGCAATTAATTTCGCTTTTGGTGAACTTTCTCTTAATAAAAAATCAACGTGGGTGTTATTGTATAAAAAGAAGAGGAAGCCACTTTAATAGCCGATTACATCTAGAGTTCTTCTTTTCATTAAGTATATTATTAGTCATTCACATTTTTTTTCCTTCGATCGATAGCAAAATTTTTCTATTACGTACTTTGACGTCAGGACAGGAATCGGCACGCGCGTCCGTCCTGAAACTGACCCAGTTTACATCGACGCCCGCGACGCTGCTGACCCACTGCACTTTACCTAGTTTCTCTGATTTTAAACTTGATAGGGTTAGGTTAGCGCATGTTTCCTATTAATAGAATATCTGATTTTGCGCCATTATCTACTCAACTGGAATAAGTAATTAAAACCAGAAGATAAGATTTATGCATGACTAATTAACTCTATACCTTTTGATTAATATACACCGATATTATTATATCTTTGGTGTATCTATCTACATCGAATGTCTTTAACGCTCTACTACACAGCAGATTTATTATAAAGCTTAAAAGAGTAAGTAAAAGTAGAGATAGAAATATTACAAGAAGATTTGTATGCAACAAATTTGGTGTTTTCGGTCACCCTGTATAATACACAAATATCTGCGAAAATTATGTTCAAGATCAGAATAGGATGTTTACTAGAACAAAATGTTCTTTGCACTTATTTTTGATAAACTATTCCTAATCCAGTCTTAAAATGTCAAAGCTATTAAGAGCAAAGCTTAATCCTCAGGTTGCCATTAGAATAAATTCAACCTACGCGCCAAAAAGGCGAGAAATTCGTAACCTTGCTTTCATTGATGCTTGCAGCAAATTTTAAACATTACCTAGTCAGTATTCAAATTGCCTGAAATAATTTACCACTTTAGTTGAATCATAAATGAACCAGAAAAAAAAGACAGATACCTTTCTTCATTAATTTTAGCAATAATAAAAAAAAAGAAGGTTGGTTTAGTTAGATCCGGTTTAGGAACATGCCAATTACGTCAGACAAATTAAAAAATCAAAGCGCTTGTGAAAATGCAGATAAACAATGCCAAAAAAATAAATTAATTAAGAACTATTAAAATTTGTAAGTATTCACAATAAATCATTGTATGGATACAAAAAAAATATTCAAGGATCAAAAAAATTATTATACAGGGTGTCCCAAAAAGAAACGGCACCCAGTTAAGGGGATGTTCCTTTCATGAAAATAAGAGGCAAAGTTTCTACTGACTTGGGTCAGATTTTTCCTTCTCCAGTGGCGTAACTACGGGTGGGTATGTGGATATTTCTGGAGGAAAAAATGGTACGCCACTGTTTTTTTGTTTTGACACAATTTTCAAATTTCTCAACTAATTTACGGTTGAAACAGTCTCTTGAGATTTTTTCCTACCATTAACCGTTTTCGTGTAAATCACACTTCAAAGATGAAAAATGCGAATAAAAAAATAACTCTGCAAATCCGTTTTTTGAATAATGACCGCCTTTAGCCTCAAAATTTTGTTCGAAGAATAGAAGCTTGTCTTGAAGCTAATGGCAGTCATTTTGAACATTATTTGTACAATAATAATAATAATCATTTCGGAATATATGAAAAAAAATTTCAACACCCTGTATCTCGATAACGAAGCATTGCCAGATTCGCTTAAATATTCTGTTGAATCAAATTAATAATTTATTCTCTTAGGAACGATTTGCTTTAAGCAAATAATTTTGAAATATTTTCCATATTACAGAAAATTGGATCAAACCACAACTCGAAAGCAGGCATTCGACACATTTTTTCCATCGTTTTAATTGTGTCACGCGTTGCAATCAGTTACGGTACATGATGTCCTTGCAATACCGCCAACAAAATGGAACAATTTCCAAAGCATGTTCATTTTTAAACACAACTTTAATTCACACATTTATTCGGCATACCTAGAGAAGAACGAACTAAGTGCAGACTGAACAAAGGATAATTGTTCTGCGAGTTTAACTCTGTTGCAATGCTATAAAGTTTTAATAATTTAAACAATCTTACATTGTAGTCAAAAAGTGCGGGTATAAAGATGTTATTTTAAAAGAAAATTAAGATAATTATCTTGTAAACATTGCATTTAGCTAGAAAAAACAAATTATCTACTAATACATACAAAAGAACTAAAACCCTACACCGCGTGATTCTTAGAACTACCCAGATCCCCTCGGACTTTCTTCAGAAATCCCCAAACTTCCCCAAATCCACTGAAACACCCTTCGGACTTCCTTAGATATCCTCAGACTTTCTTAAAATAATCCAGACTTCCTTGGGATTATCCAGAACTCCCTAGGAAAGTTGAAACCTCCCTGAGGACAACCCAGAATTCCTTGAAACTACCCAGACCCCTTGAACTTACTTCAGACTTCCCCAAACCCCAACCTATTCCTCGGACAATGTATTTACATAAAAAAAGTTTCGGAGTTACAAATTTCCTAGAACCAACAGGGGTTGATAAAATAGGGCAGTGTGTACCAAATTTTAATTTAAATTTATTTCGCAGTCATAATAATTTAAAACGTGAATAGAATATAAATTTCACTTAAAAGTCAAGAATATAGGTCGTCAAAAAGTAAAATCTGACGTCCTACCGAGTTTGTTTCCAAACAGCTTTTATACGCCCGTCAGCACTTGATTTAAACATCAGAAATGCTTAACGAAACCGTAAGGTAGGGAAATTAGGAAGAGAAAGCGTTACCTGTTCAATGGACCTACCTGCCAGGCTCTTTGTTATAAAATCTTAAGGGCAAACAAAACCAAAAGTTTGATAACAAAGAGGCCAAATTCTTTAAGATGGGAAAGTCACGCTCGACCATTAAAAAAAGTCGCGCACTAGGTAAGAGCAATCGGGAACAATAAATAACAGAATGTCACCTTAACCTATAAAATAATTGATGTTTACAATTTAAGTTACGGTAAAGGTGTGCTTCGAGGAGAAGATTACGTTACAGAAGATTTGTAAACTTTGAGTACGCAGCTACAATTTTTTTAAACGTAGAAAAGGCAATCGTAAGATTTCCATGATGTATACCATCAGACACCGTTACAGAATAGCAAATAAATAATTTACGAACATTATTTCTAAAACGGCGGACTCAATGCGTCTTCTTGTAGATGTAAAGGCGTTATCGTTAGCAAATTTCAGTTTAATCAATTCTTATCGCACAAACTCGTTTCAAACCATAATCAAAGTAGTTGGCGTGAAATATTTTTGATACAGTACTAAATATTCGCAAACTTTTCCATAGACTCATCGAGTTAAGTAAATTTAGAACAATCTGCAATAGTAGGGTTGCTTTCAGACATGAAAAACGCCTGAAGCGCTTGTTAAGTTTATTCCGCTGAACATGTCATGTAGACGTGCATATACGGCCCGTTCCGCATTTTGGCGGTCCAAAATATTCTTCTGGGAAGCGGCGTGAAATCGTACACCACATAAAGAGCTCTTCCACGACGACGAACACGTGTATCATACGCTTTTGGCTTGTATACACGTGTATGGCCTCATTCACAGAACGGTGCAATGGTAGAGTGCACCGAACTGCACCGCTTTTCTCTGCACTATTACTTGACCTTACACTTTCTTTTCCCTTTTAATCATTCCAAGCTTTACTTTTCATTAAAAAATAAATGAACCCATTTTTAACAAACTTTAGAAAATTAAAATTCTTTATCCAGACGTAATTTTTAAATAAAAACCTTGAATATATAATATAGGGTGCTAAGAAAAATCGAAACATCCTGTATAAAATTTAGAAATTGAAAACCGTCCAATAAAGGACAAAGAACAAACAGTTCCATAGGGAACAATCTTAAACTCTCAGAGAAGATGGACTTCCAGGTCGCCAGATTAGAGACTAGGTTACCAGATTTATTCCTTGCTGGAGAAAGGACAATAAAAAAAATGGAAACGACCTTATAAAGGATAAAGAACAGTGTCGTGTGTTGTCAGCTTTAATGTTCCGAGAATACGTACAAGATGCAAAAAATTTAATCATTTGGCCTTCTAGGTCCCCTGAATTTAAAGAAATGTCTGTACTAATAGCTATAACTTTCTTGATTCCTAAGACAAAAATGTTTTCGTCAAAACTTTCTCTTCTGTCTGAACTTTAAGTTTAATATTTTTTACTATAGGTATTTGCCCTTTCAAGTTAAAAAATTAGTGACACTTTATGATTTACGTCGAACAATCACAACATGGATATAACAGCAATTAATTTTTAAATTCCTAAGTTGTAACAAAATTATTTAAGATTTCAAATTCAAGATACATTCAAGATACAATACATTTGACAGGTTTGTCATAAGAAATACTTTCAGAACTCTTTTGTAATCGACTAAAAATATTCGGATTGAATGGAGATTGACTTTGGTCATCAGCCTTTTTTTTTGGTTTTAAAAAGGAGTAGAGGATGTTAAGAGAAAGATAGAGAAGGAAGAAGATACGGAATGAACGAAACAAACCCCAAAGGGATGATACCCATTCTTGTTCACAAGACTGAAAACGTCACTAACTTAAAAATTTTTTAAACATTTAAAACACAATTAAATGAACGAATTGCAAAATAATTCAGAGTAACTAATTATGTATCGGATTTTGTTTTCAATTATGAAGCAACCCTGCTTAAGGCAATAATAAAATATAAATTCCGTGGTTGAATTGCAAAACACAAACCAATACTAAATAATTTAACTGCATTATGAATAACAAATTTAAAAAATACAAGCACCTTAATGGTATGCAGATTTCTACTTAGGCGGTAAAATCAGAAGTGGGATATTTTTAAAATACTTTCGTAAAACTTTTTGCAAAATTAATTTTATATGAGTCATAATAATACACAATTGCACTAAATTTATCAAATCTTTTTTCTCACGTTGTCTATCACAATCGCATTTTCACCATCTGCAAAGCGAATTGAACGTAATTTTCACACAATACCAACATCAATCATAAAAGGTTGATCCAAAGAATAATAAAAATTTTAATAACAACCTGTAAAATGACTAAAAACAGATCGTTCCGATAAAACAATAAAGACCTTGCATGACGCTCTCACTTTCCAAGCGAGTAAACTCTATGGAGTGCCTATAGTATTGCCTACTCCAAGAACAAGTGTGTCAAGGACAAGCCGCACTGTAAATCTCAGGTAATTGCTCAAACTCATTAAACCTGATGCTGTTACGTTGTAAACCATTATTCTGAAAATCGAGAGTAAAAGAGGGTATACCTGTCTATTTAGCAATTTCCAGGGACGCACTTTGCCAAATTAACAAAATTTATGTCTTTACAGCAGGTGTAATAAAACTTCCTATTCTTACCCCAATTAGGTTTCAAAAGAAAATTGAGGTGCCTGATTGTTAACAGAACAAATATTTTGACTTCGTGTCCTGTACTTATAGGTTAACCTGGTGACCCGCTGGGACTGTTGGCACACATTCTTTTTTCGGTGGATGTAAACTCCTGTTATTTGTAGCAAACGCATAGAATACCTGCTAACGGATTTAGTACAAACGTTCTATTTTTACCTGCCAATTCGGCACAGAACACTCCGATACCATTCATTCTACTGTGAAATAGGGTACTTCCTAAACTTACCTGTGCTATAAATTCAAGTTTTTTTTATCGGTTTTCAAAAATTACGATCTCGAAGACAAGTTTATACTTTTGCCTATTGTTAGAAAATAATTCTTCTTACAATAAACACAGAATTTAGGGCCCAATGTCTACTGTTTGCCATCTCATAAATGTGTATTTCAAAAAAAATATTAGAATACTACCTGCTTATAAGAAAAAAAAAATAAAGTCGTTTATGATAACTTCCAATATCAGAAGTGGGATATTATTTTGCTCTACCATTCCGTAGGATATATTTTGCAAAGAGAAATGGAAGTGGTAAGAACCGAATATTTTATCAAGAGATCAATACACCCTTTTCTTAAAAAAAAATTTCAAGGGCAAACAAAATATATTATGTACCTTATATTTTAATGAAACTTTTCTACCTGTTAGTAAGGGACGTGTCGTAGCTACCAGCAGTACCTTGACCATTGTGTCTCACCTGAAAAGGAAAAAAAAGAAAATTAATTACAGGGTCTTTATAAAAGTGAAGCACTTATCACAACCGTAAGGTTTATGATGACGTCACATAACTCCAGGGCCATCTTAATTACCAAACTGTAACAACCTTTTCACCCTTTTTTTCTTTAATAAGGTTTCAACAACTAAGTTTAAAAGATAATAAATAATCATTTTATTGTCTGTTACACAAAGAAAAAAAATGGTCTTATAAAAACTTATTTTTTTTATGGTAATACTTAATAGCGTGAAGAAATCATTATTTATGAGCCAATTACTTTTAAAAATTAAGTAAAAACAATTACACATTTATTATAGTAATTATCAATTACCAACAGATACTGAGATTACTGACCAACATCAATAACAAGTGAGAAAAAATTCCTGCTGTTAAATTATGCGAAAAGTGTTTCTTTTTCCTTCTTACTTATTATAAAACCATTTTAAAGAAAATTTGAATCACAAAAAGGTTTGTATCATCTTACAAAATGAAAAGTTCTTAGAATCCTCATTTACATTTACGAGGATTTCATTACCGATGGTGTTAAAGTAGTTAAAATTTTATGTTAGCTTTCACCCCTCAGGAAATCTTACATTTTTATTTCGAATGCAATTCTTGCATAAGATTTCAACAACGGTCTCATTTAGAAAGCATTTATTCATGGGTGTTTCCTGAGGATTTTATGAATCTAATATTGTGCAAAAAAAAAGACAAAATCGGTTTAATCAAATAATATTATAAACCTAAAGTATTTAGAATGTATCTAGGAAGAAGATATTAAATTTAAAATTGGATCTCCTACAATGTCGTATATTCTTTCTTAACAGCTAAATGCGACGATCGTTTCAGTTTTATGAACTGTAAAACGATAGAAGAAACCAGAGATCCTTAAAATGTACCCTTAAGGGCTCAAATTTAGTGTTCAGTATTTTCTACGTAGGGAATTTCAAAAATTTAAGAAGCTTGATGGACGTTCAAATCGCGTATTCTAACTTAAGAAAAGTCTACCCCCAATACCATTCCCCATTTCTTCTGGAGTCCCATAAGGTGTTGTACAGCGGAGCCTATTGCATATTTGCGTATGTGGGGCGCCGCAGGGAAACATAATGGACCAGTGATGTTAGTCTACGACTAAACTTATGAATCCGTTGCCCCGTTTCCACGAGACAATTCCCTGTACGATCTATACTTTCACTTCACCCCTAACCCAGAATTATTTTTATATCAGTCTTCTGTAAGAAAATTATTTCTTTTGAGAACTTCTGATCTACAGTGTGTCCACGGATTGAGTGCATATAAGGTGTAAATGACAAATTTTTTTAGAGTTGGATCTTCATGTTCTGAGGATCGCTCCTGCTTAGGCTCAAACTAAGATATTGAAAAAATGAGCCAAATCAATTAATATACAGGGTGTTTCTTTGGCCGAAATCTAAAAATGAGTCAAGAGTAAACTGTCTTTATTTTAGCAGATATAACAAAAATGTATTAGAAAAAGTTGTTTAGAATTAAAAGTTATTGAAGATTTTCAACTTTTATACAAATCAGCCTACTTTGTTTTTTTTCATCTAATCCAATACTTTTGAACTCATGTTTGTAACAAATAAGGTTTAGTATTTTTTTAATAAATAATTATTTGTTTTTCAAGTACTTTTTTTAATTACTCTTCATGCATGGGTCATTAAAACCACAAATAAAAAATCTCATGTTGATGAAAAAAATCAAAGTAGGCTGATTTGAATAAAAATTGAAAATCTTCAACAACTTTTAATTCTAAACAACTTTTTCTAATACATTTTTGTTATATCTGCCAAAATAAAGACAGTTTACTCTTGACGAATTTTTAGATTTCGGCCAAAAAACACCCTGTATATTAATTGATTTGGCTCATTTTTTCAATATCTTAGTTTGAGACTAAGCAGGAGCGATCCTCAGAACATGAAGATCCAACTCTAAAAAAAATTGTCATTTACACCTTATATGCACTCAATCCGTGGACACACTGTCTAGAAACAAACCTCCATTTAAAGTACCATTTCTCATTGCTTGTGATATGAATGGGACAGGAAAAATTTTAAGAAAATTAGAATTCTTCATTCATAGTAGAGGAGTCTGAAAAAAATCACAAGAATCTTGGTATCTACCGCCCCCGTACAAATTAGGTCAGCAAAGCTGAAATATGCCAGCAGCATAAAATCAGTAGACAGTGTGTTATGAATGATAATAAAAACGTGGATGATGAAGAAGGGAGGGCTGATGTCATTAGATAAATGCAGGACATGCTCGGATGCGCGCGCAAACTAACAACTATCATTTCCGGCGCGGTTCGTCTGCGGCATTGTTAACAAGTTAATTGTGCGAAAGTCTGACTATTCCGTTACATACACTGAAAAATACGTGATATGAAGATTTTATATACTAGTCGTGGAAAAAAAGATTTTCTCAAGTTTGCTGTGGAATCCATAATTCCATAATCGGAAATCATGAGATCCTTTAGTACACAGGGGTGGGATTGGATGGAAAGCCCAAAATGAGGATTATCTTTTAGAAGGAAATTTGCAAATTTCATGTTTTTCATGAAAATTGGGGGTGAAGAAATTTCTTGAGAAGATCATTTACGCACCAACATGGAAGGAAATTATTTCAGAAAAAATTCCTTCTCTCAATAACTTTCTCTTCAAATAATTTTTCTGTTACCATCCCCTTTCTCTTAAAAAATTCCCTTTTCCCCCTTGTCAGTGCTAAACCCTGTATCGTCATGAAATTCCTATTCTAATTAATCCAAATAACGTATTTCTAGTTATTTTGGAGATCCTTGTATAATAATACTCCAGTCTGCATATCAAAACGTATACGAGAGCCATCTAGAGAATTAGTTTCGAGTACTCAAGTCTGTTTGAATGATGGATGTCGAAATGGCAAACACGACATAAACTTGCACAACTCAACATTTAATGGGTTGTGCTCAATGCGTGAATAAATACAGAAATTTAGAACGGCTTCATTTAGGCACCTACACGTTACTTTTGGAAAATTACTACTCTTAACACTTTAACTTCTTTTAAAAATCTTCGTACTAGAAGCTGTGCTCGGCACAAGCGCAAGAAGTAAAGATTACAGGCAATCATATAATAATAAATGTATTCCCTTGAAGCTGTCACTTAAATAAATTAAACGAGTGAGTTACTTTTTTCCGTAGTTGTAATAACATCGATAACTACTTCCTGTACTACCTACACAGATTTTTTCAAAGAGCTATAAAACAGCGCATTATACTTTTATCTATTTTCCATTGAGTGGGTTTCTTCTGTCAGGTGTTAAAAATATTCAAGTATCCAGGAGAGCATCCTAAAAGTGGGCGTCTTAGAAAAAAACTTGAAATGAGCAAAAAAAACTTACGATCAAACACAAAGGGCTCTGGTTTTTCTATTTTTCCAGACATAACATGCATAATGCATTTTATAGAAGTATGTAATTTTAAAATTTCATGGGAACTTGAGATACACAAACGACATCATCGCTGTAATTATTTCCGGGTGAGTGAACGAAACGATGATGACATGAGCGGCTAAAAATGTATGTGTAAATGAACTTAAGACCTTAGATCACTGAAACTGAATAATCCAACCATTAACGCGTAAAATTGTGATGAATGTGATCATCAGTTTTTTAAAATTGAATTTAAATTATTTTCTATAAAACTCCATTAAATATAAATCTACGTTAACGTTAAATATATCCATTTACAGTAGAGCTGCAAAAAATGCAGCCGACATTAGTTTCAGAGAAGTAAAATCGATAGAATGCTAAATTCTAATTAATAATTGAAGTCTTTTGTATACATTATGACCGTGTGGGGGATAATATCTTCCAATAATTTACTTTATGCATTAGAAGATTAAAACTTTGTCGTTCGGAATTAATTCTTGGTAATACATCAGCTTGAAAGCTTATTGTCTGTTAATTGGCATGTCTAAGTAGTAATTTAGCGATGCACGTTAACAGACTTGCAGCTACTTCATGATAACATAACAACTATCAGCTCATTCGTAATTAAATCGAATTGTTAAATGGATTGTGGTTCTTCCTTGCACATTTAGCCAATGCTTTTGGTGATGGGTTAAACCGGGAGATATTTAAGGGGTACTACATGGTTCTTTGGGGGCGAGCAATTAATTGTCCAATCTTTATATATGTCCCCCCTGTATATAATTCTATAATTAGGTTAGTTCTTGTTTGTGTTAAGTACCTAAAACAATATTCAACTTTCTGCATTTATTGTGCAATAAAAATCCTTTAAAAGGCATGATCATGATTAACTGTTACTTTTCTCCAATGATACCAAATAAGCACAGTTGCAAACTGTTATAAAAAGTAGGTGGTACAATATTAGAGATGCAAAAATCCAAGGTCCTGGCATAACCAAAATGAGTTTGCGACCGAATTCTGCTAAAGGCGCAGCAGCACAGCACAGCAAGGAGGCGGAGGCCACCGCGTCCCATATACCCACTGCACTAGACCTAGTTAGACGCCATCAGCGCCGGCCAGGGACGTCCGCCACGCGAGCGTTATTTATAAATGTGTGCTAAATGACATAAAAAATTACACCGTAACGCTCTTAGCGTGTCCTATTTGTTAAATCGGTAATATGGACTGGAAAGATAAGTTCGACATAAATTTTACTTTAAAATTCTGTTTTTCTTGAAAAATATTTTCCCTCGTCGGATCGCAGTCAGAACATTTAATTGAAGAAATATAAATAAAAAAATCCCGTTTTCTTAAGCAAAAGTTTTTTCCATCAGCTTATAGAAAAGGGAAATTTTTTTGGAAAAATCCATCACCAATAGCATAACATTTTCCTTCAACACTTTTCCGAATTATTAAGATTTTTTTAATTTTAAATTTTTTCCGTGTTCTATGGTCCTTTATTAGAAAGATCTGGCGATCTAGAGGGCCATTACTGTCCAATCCAATATTAGGAAAATTAATTGTTTTGATCCTTCGTCGTCCTTTAACCAAAATTATTATAATGTGGGACATTATTTCAGGAAAATGAGCATAAATATTATTATTAATAAATCCCCCCCACCCCCCTTGGGCTTTGGACAATATTCTCCAAGGAAATTGGGAAAAAAATAATAGCAAACAATTTCATCTTGATTAGTGTTCTAGAAAATAAATGTTGATGGGTACGATCTGGAGACTAAGTATGCAAACTAAAGAGACTGAAATGTGGGTCTTCGAGCCGGAAAATGTTGAATTCCGACACCACTGTCGATGGGAATAAAACTGCAATTAAGAGGAAGTGGTTGTATTACAGGTTCCAATCAACTATTGTCAATCATTTTCAAGGGGTTGCGTTCAGGGGATCGAG
This sequence comes from Hemicrepidius hirtus, assembly GCA_963082805.1. Taxonomy (NCBI): domain Eukaryota; kingdom Metazoa; phylum Arthropoda; class Insecta; order Coleoptera; family Elateridae; genus Hemicrepidius; species Hemicrepidius hirtus. Next base: position 33,365,735 of record OY720162.1, read on the forward strand.
GTGGCCAACACTTGAAATTTTGACCGTCTTTCTAGAATATTGATAACCCACTCGCAGCTTCGGGGTGTTTACTTGGTAAAGTTAATTTATTTACATATTGCACCATAAGGAGAATTTCTAGAAGGATGGGGCCCAAAATCAAGTCAACACAAATAGGAAAATAATTTTTTAATGTGGTTCAAAGAAATCCAAATGTAAAAGGTATGTTTAATGGAAAAAACCTTTCGAAATATTCGTGAATTCCTTTCCATTGCAAAATTAAACCTTGGGAACATCAAACGAGGAAAAATATCGAAGATTAATTTCTAAAAATCTTATTTACCTAAGATAACAAATTTAATATTTTTATTTTAAAATAAAATCAGAATTAGCGAGCGCATTAAATTATTCTTAACAATAAAGCCTTGTATTGATTTGAACAATGTAGCTTCACATTCATGGTAGACACTAATGCTTATAATATAAATGCATAATCACAATGGCCTAGTTAGAGCTGCATAAATACAAATAATTGAAATTAGCACGATCTTAAAATGAACCAAGCTCATTTATCTTCATAAAAAAAACTTCGCCCCTCACATACGTGACTTATTTTGTGATGAAATTGCGGATATTCCCTCAATTACAAGCACGAATTTGGGAGTTCCTTGACGTTTGGAAAGAATACCAACAAATTGAGGAAACACTTTTGATATCAAACAGGATCATGGATCAAGTATTTTAAGATCAAATTTGTAGCGTTTACCTTATTTTTAATGACTTGCAGGTTTTGAAAAAAAAATTACTGTTTAAAGACAAATAAATTTTAAAATAACTAATGGAAGAAAACAAAGTTTAATTGCATTCGCACTAAGAAGTGAGTGCTTACAGAAATGGCAATTAAAACAATTAAACGTTTCGCAAGTCACGTAAAATACCGGTCTTTTAGTAAGACACGAATAAATTACAGGTGGATATCCATGATACCATTATTGCGCAAGCACATCATAATATTGAAAGCAAAAGTAAAGTGATGTCAGTGTCAGTAGGTTAGTATGTCGCGGGTTATACCTGCTCTTCGCCAACATACACACCATCCAAATCGGGTTAACCACGCATTTTACTCTCGATTTTATTTGGAATGCCCCACATCTAAATGGCAATTATATGCAATTCACATTTTCAGACTGACTCATAAATTCAAAACACTTTGTTCAAATACGTTATCAAACTCGAGCCCTAGAAGCAAAATGTGTGATACCAGATCACCTCAAAATCCTGTGTCAGGTTCCAAATCGTTTCAGAAATATTTTATAAATTATTTAGAACGACTTAAAAGTATTTTGGGTTTTAGAGAATCGCACATCTTTCAAAAATAAGAAATAAAATGTGGAAGCCGATATTTTCAGGATCCTGAAAAAAATTAATTCAAGCTGAAAACGAAGAACTTATTTATATTTTATTATTATACCATTCACCAATTTTTTTTTTTGGGGAAAAATGAATTTTTTTCAGGATCCTGAAAATAAAAATCGACGCTGAAATATTCTCAATTTTTAAATATCGACGTTTTAATGAATACGAAAGACAATCCTAACAACCCAAATGAGTTCACCCTCTCACTATTCAAGCTTCTGTTAACATTGAAGGATTTCTGTAAAGTCCTTTCCAAAATAAAAAAAGTTGAGTAATAAAGAGTAACACGACCTGATTTATTTAAGAACACGAGTAACATGATACAAATGAGTTCACCCTTTTAAGAAGAGTTTATTATGAAAATTTTTGTGTAAAATAAATATTCATATACAGGGTTATTCAAAAGTAATTGTCTACTTTTTTGCTAATTATTATTTTTAGAAAATTTTAGGAGTAAGCTTAGTCAACTCCTGTATCAGATTTTAAATCTAGGAACCGTTGCATTAGTAAAACATCAAAAATTAACAAATAAGGATCAGTAAGGGGTGGATACTTAAAAACAAACGTATCCATGACAACTGACCGTGGTTTAGCCAAAAACCGAGTATTAGCAGGAGAGCTTTGGTTTCAGCTTGAATAACGACCCTGTATATAATTAGGTATTGGGAGTTTTAGACCACCTTGTATATATTTTTATAAATATGCGTGTGTAGGAATAACACCCTTCATAAAAAAATACTTAAAGCCAAAGAGTCATAACTTTCATAGAAATTTATAATGTAATAAAAAGGCAATATGTATATTAGAGTAAGAAACATGTTTTGTATAATTTGCCAAACGCCCCTGCAAAATAGTAACAAGCCCGAGACATTTTACAAAGTAAAGTGTACATTATTATTAATACAACACACATTGTGGTGGTAGTAGTAGGTCAGTGTGTCACTGTGGCATGCATGACATAATTAAAATCGCGAATAAAGTGGTGTCAATGCCAGTACTTCACTACAGCACACACACCTAAATTATTATGAATGCCCAAATCTGGTAAGATTCCAAAATGAAAGCGAAATTGTTAAATATTTAATGACAATTGCCTGTTTACTATGAAAAAATACGCAAACATTAAAAAAAAAGAAAATTTATTTGTTTTAGGAAAATAACATTTTTTTTATAGCTTTGTAATGTTTATTCTTATATTATCTGGCCTTCTAGTACGTAAACTTTGGAGAATTATTAAAAATGATACAAGGCTGTTTAATTATCATTAATAGAGATAGGATTTGTATGCACTTAAGTACTAAAAGTTGTATTATACGCATCGGCAAGAACCCGAGGTCTAGCCACATTGATTGAATGGATTGGTTCGATACTTTTAGACCACCCTGTATACTGTAATTTATTTGGATAATTATATTTGAAAATTAATTTCCGAATATTATCCACGTGTTTATTAAAAAAAAATTACTTTGATTGTAGTATATGTATCTTATTGCCAGCCATAATAATAATTGTAATGAAACTAATCTAAAGTATATAAACAATACACAAGTTTTTTTATTAAATAGGTCAAATGTAAGATAAGATAATATGTAAATATAGTTAATCACTACTAGACCTTGCCAATACTTTTGAAGGCATGCATGATGATTCCCTCTCTGCGACATACTAACCCAGTGGCATTGACACACTCACTCTCGCTTTTACCTGTGCATTTTAATTTATTGGAGCCGCGTAATGTAAAACAAATTATATGGCAAGAGCCCAAAATAAACGGCTATAAAACGGTAATTGCTAAAACCGACCAGGCTTGACCTCGATTAGTTTTATAAACAGCCAAAAAAAAAGCGAAATATGCAACTGCGTTAATTATAATTCAAAGAATTTTAAAAGAATTAATTAATAAAAAATAATTTTATTAATCACTAGGGTTTAAAAAAACTCGCCTAGGACTCGTGTCGTAAACTTAACCCTCGTGAATAATAGACTATATTACATGCTCGTTGTATAAAATAAAATAATTTAGAGGAGTCAATAATTAATATAGGACAATGAATTAGAATTTTCTGTAACAGATCAATTTTGAGGTAAAAAAATCACTTGCAGTTAAAAAAACCTTGAAACACCGAGCATGATAGTTAGATTAATGGTAGCTGAAATTGGGTCAACGAATTTAGAATACGCGCAAAAAAATAATGTTACTCAAAGATTTAAAATTCTATTTAACTAACCGTAACGATTTTTTATTATAGGAATATAAAATGATTATGAGGTCTGTTATATAAAAGGTGATCAATGTGAATATAAAATATTCCTATTTTACATTTGTCATATTCAAAGGAGCTATTTTTTCCGAGGATCTCGTGAAAATAGGCCACACGTTGTTATCAATAAAAATACGGTTTGAAGGTTCTGGAGAAACCCAACAGCGATCCACGTCGTGCTCAATTTAACGTAAAGGGACAAGCGACATCATCCAAGGCAACTTTAAATTTATAAATTCATTTTTTTTCATATTTCCCTTACATGTTTGGAAATATTCGAAAGAAGGTTCAAGAATGAGGAAATTAGGAATTATTGTACGAAATTTAAGAAACCCTGCCCTGTAAACTAATCTCTATGGGGAAGTAACAATGTGTGGAAAACCGATTTTTCTTCAGCATTAAATTTTTAATCGATGGGTAGAGTATAAATAATTTTCAAAATTTTCCCCAATTTTCTTGTAAAAAACCGAGTGTGATTTTTTACAAACTGCAAAAAAAATCTCTAGTTTACGAAAATTCAGAAAACATTTCCTTAAATTACAAAGTATAAGAAAAATATGAGTCACTATTAGAAAAGAATTTTTTTTGGGACAATACAATAATAATGTAGGACAAGGACATAAAAAAAACATTTAATCGTTGCATCATTGCTAGCCATATTTGAAATAAATTTCGTTTTCATTTAAAAACAATAAAAATAGGTATGAGCTAAATTGCATGTAAACTTTGACCTGGTTTTGAAAGCATTAAAAAAAAAGTACTTAATTTGGTACTAGTTCAATGAAACACGCAAGGAAAAAGGAAACATTTTAATATTATCTCCAAGTAAAGAATTTATGCAAAAAATAAAAGTAAACAAAAATCGCTAATAACAATTTTATTATCAATAAGGACCCAGATATAACTAACCCACATTTAAAGAAGCCTAATTTAAAAAATATACAGAAAATACAGAAATCAAGACGCGTAAACAAACACGATAACGCTAATCGTTGGCGGTATCAGCCGCGACATTATCATAATTGTGAAATAATGAAAATGGAAGTGATGCCAATGTCATTGGGTAAGTATGTCAGTAGGCCAAACATGCGCACTTTACTTACTACATCCCAGGACGACCAGAGCAATCAAGAAACGCAATCGCGGAGAATAATTCGATTTTTGACCACACAAAAGGTGGGGGGCCACGAGGAATCCAAACGAAACAGAATGAAAATAGCATTTGGTGGGGCTTATTACCAGATAACTAAGTAGGTCATGGATATAGAGGTGTGCGCCGCGAACTTTTTTTTTCGTGTCGACAAAACCGCGTAATTGATAAATAATTAGTTTCCGAAAATCCAGTTGGCACGTGCAGGTTGCATAAAATTAAAACACACCTTATGAGGGAGACTCCCAATTTTTTTCATACAAGATTTGTGTATTTAGAATTACTATAAAAAAATTGCTTATCAGTTATCAATAAACTCGTGTAATTGTTGTTATGATGGTGTAGAAAACGCATGATCTCTCGTATTTGATAACAACAATATAAAACAATACCCAAACAAATATTAAACGTTGCAATGTGAAAATCAAGAGAAATGTTAGGCTGAAAAGAGGCTCCCTCCGGGTTCTTTATTTTTAAACTTATTTTTCTAAATGGTAAAAGAAAAATAACAAAATATGCAAAGTTATACTTCCATCTAAGCGCAAGACAGCGTTGTATTGTATTCTACCTCACGACTAGGGATAGGATATGTATGCACTTAAAACTCTTCTTTTTATAGAAATATGTACTTGGGATTCTGTATTTAGAAATTGGTGCAGATGCAGATATAAACTCACTCACACTTCCACTAAAAATTAAAAAACGACACCGGGGCAGGTAAGTGGCCCATTACAGTACTCGGGAGGTAAGTGAACCATTACAGTACTGGGGAGGTAAGTATCTCATTACAGTACTGTTGGTGTTAGGATGGGTACGAGATTTAAAAAAACATGGAACATAATTTTATATCATGTCATGACTTCAACGCACTTCCAACCCCTTCTCGTAAAGCATCACTTTCCTGACCGTACCAAAATAACAAATTATTACAGAAAATATGTTAAGACGTTTTGCATTTATCTCTTTACATGTAGTATCATAATTTGACTTGTCAAAATTAATGAGAAACGAGGAGAAGATCAATAAATCCGGGAAGTGCTTCCACGGTTAGTTCTCCCGGAGGAAATACGTGCAGACCAGGAGAATAATGTTTTTAGGTCACTATGTCACAGGGTCTAATCCGCAGAGAATTATGCACTCGTGCATTGTTCGAATTCTCAAATCCCAAATTGGCTTTTAAATAAAATCCGGGAACGCGTTGTGTTTCCCGTAAAACGAATAAAACGCGTGTTACGAATAGCTTTAAAACGGAGACAAAATAAAAAATTACCACGGACCAGCCTCTACATAATCAGATGATTTTTCGCATCAGTCATTCGTAAAATAATTCATTTCCAGTTTTAATAAAGTTTTTGACAATCAAAAAAGAAATTACTCCTTTGTGCTGAGAAGTTATTACAGAATGACATTTTAATTTCCCAGAAGTGTCAGGGTCAGATCCTGAGCTCTTAATTCAAAATTATTAAATTTCCAATATTCCTCAAGGAAAAAATAACCTTGATTAAAACAAGTTTAAGAAAACTTCATAACTCATCTCTATCCAATGGAATTTAATTTTGCTTCGAGTGCGTAGATACTAGATTTTTGCAATATTGTTAGGTTTTATGCGGCAATGAAATTCTGGTTACTCTAAATAAGTTTTTTTTTCATATAGGACATGAATTTGTACAGCCATGTGAAAAAATCCTGGATCAAAGAAACTTTTCCGTGTTTCTTGCATTTTAATTTTTTTTCTGGGGAAAACAGGTTACGTATATTTTGAGTGAGACCAGAAGTGCCCTATTAGTAATCAGCAGACTCGGTTTACATACACAGCACACTATTAAAGCTTTTCTAATTCTTCGAGGCAGTTTTCAACAGAACATGTCCAACTTGTGATACGCTTTTGTGTTTGGGGAGTAGGAACGTAAATAATTCCACATAATTTTTCCCTATTTGTGTACTCAAAGTTCCTGTATATTTAAAAAAAAAACGAATGGTAGAATATTCCTTAATTCTAAAAATATTACACTCCACTGTTATTACTCTTGTAATAATTAAATTACGTGTGGGTGTTGCAATTTGTAACCACCTTGTAAATAATGCAACATAATTCTAACGTAACAATAAGAGATGCAACTATTAGATAATAAAAGCAACCAATATGAATTAATAAGATATACAGGGTCATTCAAAACTAAATCTCTCTTTCATTATAATATACAGTGTGTCCACGGAGTGACAAATTTTTTTAGAGCTGGATCTTCATGTTCCGAGGATCGCTCCTGCTTAGTCTCAAAGTAAGATATTGAAAAAATGAGCCAAATCAATTAATATACAGGGTGTTTTTTGGCCGAAATCTAAAAATTGGTCAAGAGTAAACTGTCTTTATTTTAGCAGATATAACAAAAATGTATTAGAAAAAGTTGTTTAGAATTAAAAGTTATTGAAGATTTTCAACTTTTATACAAATCAGCCTACTTTGATTTTTTTCATCAAAATCCAATACTTTTGAACTCATGTTTGTAACAAATAAGGTTTGGTATTTTTTTAATAAATAATTATTTGTTTTTCAAGTACTTTGTTTAATTACTCTTCATGCATGGGTCACTAAAACCACAAATAAAAAATCTCATGTTGATGAAAAAAATCGAAGTAGGCTGATTTGTATAAAAATTGAAAATCTTCAATAGCTTTTAATTCTAAACATCTTTTCCTAATACATTTTTGTTATATTTGCTAAAATAAATACAGTTTACTCTTGACTAACTTTTAGATTTCGGCCAAAACAACACCCTGTATATTAATTGATTTGGCTCATTTTTTCAATATCTTACTTTGAGACTAAGCAGGAGCGATCCTCAGAACATGAAGATCCAACTCTAAAAAAATTTGTCATTTACACCTTATATGCACTCAATCCGTGGACACACTGTATGTATAATATAGCAACTTGGACACAGATCTTCTTAAATTGGCCGTAATAACTACTAATTGTTAGGAAATTGGTTTGTTTAATTAATTATCGTAGAATGACTTAAGAAAAATTTTAAGTATAGTGCAATAGACAAAAAATTTCCGGATTGCGATCTGGCGACTTTGGTGACCATAGATAATTGTCTGAGTTTTACCAATAAATTTATTGGTACTTATCAAAGTAAAATTTGAAATATTTTTCAGAATTTATTATAAGTGTGAGTACTTCATAAATATCTGGCATTGAACACAACAAAAACACTTTCTCCTTTCCTTGATAATAATGTTTAGTACAAATAAACACTTGTGTATTATGCATGTTGCGTTTTCCTTGAGTTTATAAATTTTCTATGAATTTCGGCGTTATCTTAGTCTGGCAGATAAAGCAAGGCCATGCATATTTTGCTTTTGTAAAACAATGAGAAGCAACTGTCACGATCATATGTGATGTTTTGAATTCGTTGATAGGCGCGACGACGACCAAGGTCTTTATGGCCACGTGATTGGTCACCCTGGCCTAGTTTTTAATAAAAATATTGTTCCGCAGCAGGTGTAAATGGTTTACCATAATTCTTTTAAAGTGCATAATGGCTAATAATTTTTATTACGAGTATGTTACAGGATGTTCTTTCAAAGTCGTCTTGGTTTTCCAATAACAAAACAGATTTAATTTAAAATTACATCCCCAATACGAAGGGTGTTCAAAAAGTATTTTTCCTGAACTGCTCTTTTCAGAAAAAAAAGTAAAAGTAAAAAAGGGTGCAAGTTGGAATTTGGACATATTTTATTGAAAACTGTCTCGAATAAGACGCCTACTACTGGTTCTGCAATTTTTAAAAAATTGTTGGACAAAAGAAAATAATTTACACTTTCATTCTCCTTAAGTCTTTAATTCAAAATACGTTTAATCAAGTCATAGCGAACCCTAAAAATTTCAATTTTCGAACACCACCGTAAATTATGATTTACGTACTTGTTTGTCCCGAAGAGGATCACAAAAGAAAATCCTGAACTAATTTATATTTCAGAAATTCCATTTTCTTGTTGACTGTCCCTGTTGTGATTTTTATTAAATTTTTTACTTGTATTCCAAACGATATTAATGTGTCTTTAATTATCCCGATTCTCATTAAAAGTTTCGTTTCTATGGACAACAATAATTATTTTCCTATTATAATTCGAGAGAAATTTATACGTAGGTATCAAACCCACGGTATCTGTGCTTGCTGGGTATAGAAATGCGTTGTTTGTGACCAATTTCGAAGGCTTAATCTCTTAATCGAATCATTCTGTATTAATTATTTTTTTTTAATCTGTTAAATCCATCCTGATACGTTCAAATTCCTGAAAATTCAATAAAATCGTTTGGGACAGCGTACCCGGTTTGAGGCTAGTGGCGAGTGACGTCACTAACCATGCAAGGCACGGAAAATACCACGATTAATAATTTTAAATGAAAACGTATAGGAAGTTTCTAAAATAATTATACAAACTATTTTGTAATCCTCCATGGACGAGACTTTTTCCGAAACAGCGCAAACTAATTTCTCTTTAGAATAAATGGAATTCAATATCTTCCCGTTTTCCTAGTTTTTATCAAACTCCTCCCTACAAGTTTAGATACATCATCAATCAGTTACCCTTGGTCTACCCCAACATCCATTAAATGATCGATGAATGATGACAAACTGCTTCAAAGTTATGAAAAGTTTGTTTGGTTGATAATTTGTCGGTTTTAAATTTCTTCCCTCTTCGTTTACTTGATTAAGATTAATCAACCCTTCCTGCTGTCTGTTCTTAAAGAATCGTGTTAATAAAAATGGAGCTAGTTTCCTGAAGGGACAGTTCAAACCAACATTTTCCATAAAGCGCATTTTATATAAATATTATCTTCTTTTCAGATATCTATGAAAAATTAAACAATATTTTATTCTATGAGTACCTACCCCGAACACTCTACACAATGTAAACTCAATGTACTGAGAAAGCGTCCGGGTAAATCCGGGGCGTCCCAGGACGAATCTCGGAAATGCAAGGAAATGCAGCGAAAAGAAGGACACGGAAGTAGGAATATAGGGTATGTCCCGAATATGACCCAAATCAGGTGAAACCCGGGCGGATCGATATGAGGGTGCGTGACCTATTGACCCACTTCACAGGCTTTATCCACTCATGGGTGCAAGTCTGACGTCGACTGACCTGACCTAAACCCCTTTTCTGAAACTAGACTACCTATGCGGGGTGGGTCGCATTTCCCACACGGTTACACGTGGGCGGAAAATTACATGCGCTGATATCTCACATGAAACGTGTTTTCTTGATTCATATGAGAAATTCTGGTGGTATTTTTTTGGAATGCTCTTCCGAAAGCAATAAGAAAAAATTTAATAAGAAACATTTTGTATGTTATTTCAGTAATACACAGGGTGAAGCAACAAAACAATTATCAAACCCACGCTTATTTACAGAAAAAAAAACAGTTTGATCAAATACTATTCATCGCAATATTCTTCAGTTTCATAAAAAGAAATGAAAAATGTTATTTTATTATACGCAATCTCAAATAGTTTTTATCAGACATTCTTGTTTACACGAGTTGCCCTTTCATACTGTATTATAATAATTAGGGAAACAATAAACATATCGGTAAGCATTGCAGACCCCTAAAATATTAGTTGGTCAGTACATTCGCCTTACAGAGTTGGCAAATTATGATCCGAAGGTATATTTAGGGTTCCAAGAAAGGAATCAATAATTTTCAAGAAGCGTTGAGATAAGTCGCAGAAAATGACGCCAACACAATTGCCGGACCTAAATCCCAAGTGTTGAAACCCTGCCAAAAATATCTAAACTAATCAAAGGCATGCCGTTGTTGTTTCACAGGCGATACGATCAATGTTTTATGATATTAAATAAAAAAAACACAAATAAATAAAATTTATATTAATATGCCCTAAATAACTTTCATTTATTTTATGTTATTATGTTTTGAAAATTTATTTTGTTTTTTAAAATATGACCTTCTATGGGAGCATTGTTTTTGTTTGTTTAACTACCTTTCAATTGTTTGTTTGGTAATAGTTTTTGTCATAATAATAAATGAAAGAATAAACCATAGCAAAGGCTTAAATTTGTTTAAATATTTCCTACGCCGCCTGGATGTTTTTTACTGTTGGTGTATTATACAGGGTGTCCCAAAAATAAACGGCATCCAGTTAAGGACATGTTCCTTTCATGAAAATAAGAGGAAAAGTTCCTATTAACATGGGTCCGCAAATGCTTCGTTATCGAGATACAGGGTGTTGCAATTTTTTTTCATATATTCCGAAATTATTATTCTTTTACAAATAATGTTCAAAATGACCGCCATTAGCTTCAAGACAAGCTTCTATTCTTCGAATAAAATTTTGAGGCTAAAGGCGGTCATTATTCAAAAAACGGATTTGCAGAGTTATTTTTTTATTCGCATTTTTCATCTTTGAAGTGTGATTTACACGAAAACGGTTAATGGTAGGAAAAAATCTCAAGAGACTGTTTCAACCGTAAATTTGTTGAGAAATTTGAAAATTGTGTCAAATACAAAAAAACAGTGGCGTACCATTTTTTCCTCCAGAAATATCCACATACCCACCCGTAGTTACGCCACTGGAGAAGGAAAAAACTGACTAATATAGTCCACTTCACTGTGCGATTTCGAACCTTAAAACTCTAAAAAAATAATTCAATGCATTTTACAATTTTTTTTCCAGTCACAGTTGACGTAGAAGACCTTTTTGGAGGTAATCCATACCAAAGAAAAATCACATAACGGTACATAATACTGGTTAGCTGCTTCAAATACCTGATTACCTTGAGATATCACTTGCGAAAATTAATAACAATAGGAGATAAAAATAGTTTTTACAATTCTTAGTTATAAATTTCTCTGCCTACTGAAAAATGATAGAAATAAATATCCAAACAGGCTATATTTGCCGCCTACCCTTTAAATTATGCATCCTTTGTATTTAATACCAGACTACAATTGGAACCTGATTGTGGCTTAGAATTAATTTACGCATTTCAGGGTTCTTTTATTGCTTTATCTCTCACAGCGGTTGTTTAATGGGACTTTTGCTCATTAAAGAAATTTATTTAATCATATACAGGATGTCCTTTAGTCTATGGGACAATCATTAAGGCTTTAATAAAATTAGCATTTCCTTTAAATCTGGTATAAGTTATAACACTACCAACTATTTAATATTAAAAGAAGATAAAAAGATGTTCAAATTTAAAACAAATAATTTTTTTAAGAAAAATGTACGTAACAAAAATAATTATAGATTTGGGTGGGTAACCGGGGCACGTAAAGTCTGTGACCCATGTACTGTCTTTTTCTTTCTATCTATATTAGAAAGAGATCGTTGTTGATGCCTGATATACAACATTAAAATGCATTGGTAAAATTAATCATAGTAGGGGCACAAGTAGGAGCTCTACAGATAAATAATAAAACATTTTGATGATCTCTAAAAATTTGTATTCTTTTCTCAGGACCTAAACATATTTGACCATGTTGTCCGTTATGTATGTTGCAAAATGCAACTTGAAGTTGAACGACTTTGTTGTTTGAGCATGAACAGCATTACATTAAAAGTTCGCCTTGAGACCAAAATAGCAGAGTAGTGGCGCGGTAGTAAAATATGCTAACAAAGAAAGTTTCGTATCAGCAAAATCATCAGGTGTAGTGTAAAACAAGGAAGAATCAAGAATGTTACTATTTTCAAACATTTAGTATCTAAACATAATTGTTGTTCTTCCGTAAACTAACAAATTTTATTTGTTTACTATTTTAAAATAAATTGGGAAATAGTCGGCGAAGTTTTGCACACTCAGAGGTCAGCAAACGTTTAGTTATTTATGTAAAAGGGTTTCCTGCAACAATTTTTCAGGAATTTAAAATATTATTGCAGGAAGATTGAAAGAAAAATAACAAAACTTATATCCTTGTTTGTCATTAAATAATTAAATAAAAAATAATTGGTTAGGGTTTTATACACGACTCAACATCTAAGATAATAATTTTCTGCTAGCGACACGAACGTGGATACAGATTGTTTAGGCCAAGGGGTAAAAAATTGTGAACTCTGAACTACCCAATGTAAAAGACTCCCTGATTTCCCAGAGATTCTCAGACGCTACCCAGCGACTTCCCAAATTTTTCAAAGATAACCGGACTTTTCAGAGGCTACCCAGGGACTTCCCAGAGACTACCCGGACTTACTAAATTTTCCAGAGACTACCCAGGGACTTCCTAAATTTTTCAAAGATAACCGGACTTTTCAGAGGCTACCCAGGGACTTCCCAGAGACTAGCCGGATTTCCTAAATTTTCCAGAGACTACCCGGACTTTTCAGAGGCTAACCAGGGACTTCTCAGAGACTACCCGGACTTACTAAATTTTTCAGAGACTACCCAGACTTTTCAGAAGCTACCCAGGGACTTCCCAGAGACTACCCGGACTTACTAAATTTTCCAGAGACTACCCAGGGACTTCCTAAATTTTTCAAAGATAACTGAAAAGTCCTTTCAGAGGCTACCCAGGGACTTCCCAGAGACTACCCGGACTTACTAAATTTTCCAGAGACTGCCCGGACTTTTCAGAGGCTACCCAGGGACTTCCCAGAGACTACCCGGATTTCCTAAATTTTCCAGAGACTACCCAGACTTTTCAGAGGTTAACCAGGGACTTCCCAGAGACTACCCGGACTTACTAAATTTTCCAGAGACTACCCAGGGACTTCCTAAATTTTTCAAAGATAACTGAAAAGTCCTTTCAGAGGCTACCCAGGGACTTCCCAGAGACTACCCGGACTTACTAAATTTTCCAGAGACTGCCCGGACTTTTCAGAGGCTACCCAGGGACTTCCCAGAGACTACCCGGATTTCCTAAATTTTCCAGAGACTACCCAGACTTTTCAGAGGTTAACCAGGGACTTCCCAGAGACTACCCGGACTTACTAAATTTTCCAGAGACTACCCAGGGACTTCCCAAATTTTTCAGAGACTACCCAGACTTTTCAGAGGCTACCCAGGGACTTCCCAAATTTTCTAGAGACTACCCAGGGTCTAACCAGCTTTCCCAGGGACTAGCCTGACTATGTATTTGTATGAGGTAATTTTATTATCATTCAATGATTTTTGCATACGAATTATAGACATGGCGGATTTAAAATTCTACTGACATATAATTTTAAAGTACAAATGCATGAATTCGCTCAACAAAATAATAAACAGACTGTCCAGTTTAAAATTTAGGTCAAGTAGTGACATTGGCTTACATTTTATTTTACTGTTTGTTAGTATACCAAGGCTGCCATCGCATTTTATGCAAAAATATTGAATTTATAGGCCAATAATTGAATATTTTTACATACAGCAACAAAAATGAATGAAAACCGTTTTTAAATTCAGCCACCGTTGAAAGGCATTTACATTAATTACATCAACATCTCGCGTTTTGCGTATACCTACGCGTGTTACATAAAATATTACAAGCTGTAAATTCAACATCCTGTTGTTTTTATTGTTTACCTACAATGATATAACGTTTTACTGGGAATATACTTTTTTTTAACAAACCTTTTTCCTAATCAACACGACCACACATTATTTAATATTTCAAGCAAGACACAAATTGGAAAAGGGTTGATTCTTACTGTAAACAAGTTAGGTACCACTGGCTTAATTCTTTCCCACTTACGCATTTTTCTTTGGGGGAAACATCCAGGGATGGGGGTGGGCAAGTTTGTTAGAGGAAGTGCCGTACAAAGGGGTTTTTGGTACTTTAAATGTGAAACTTTTCCGGAGAATAAAATACTATCAAGAGTTATTTAACTCTTTTTGGAAACAAGTTGGGGTTCACTGGTCGAGTGCAGTATAAGTTACATAAGAAAAGTAAACACTTGAATACAAGAAATTAAATATTATTCTTTGTTATATGGACAAGTAGTGAAAAAGAGCGTTTGTTACAGTACCACTGGTCTAAATAATATTGCAATTGTTTACATGCGCAATTAAAAATTTAAAATAAAGTCTTGTAAGGCGAAAAATTCAATTCATTCGTGATTTTTATAAAAGAAAGTACATTAGGGGTAGTAAATAAAATATGTAAAGTGTAGGGTTTTATATTTAACGAATTATTACCAAAGTCAAAGCGAGAAAGATATACGTTTGCCGAACACGAATCCAGAATTATTTTTTTTACAATCATTTATTTTTTTCTGATTTTTATGTAAACAAACCTTTTTGTCTGAACGTTTTTTTTTTAATAAAAACATGCACAAATAATTAATTCAACTGTATTTTATAATTTTAATGTAATTTCTGGAATAACTTTTGGAATAGCTATTCCAGTAGTGACATCTATTATAAATTACAGGAATGATTAGCTAAGGTAATCTTACATCAGTTTTTTCAACCCATTTCTTCAGGAAACTGTTATCTTTTTTGGATAATTCTTGACCAACTTTAATAATGATTCATTAATAAAACAAATAAAAATAAACACACAAATAATATTTAATTCATTTAAATAATTAAAGATCGATTAAGATATAGCGAGTTTAGCACTAGTGGTGCTAAGGGGGAGGGGGTTAATCTGAAGTGCCCCATTTGAATGCTTCAGCACTTTTGGGCATAGGACAGACTTGACGCATTCAAGCCATTATTAAGAAGAAAACTTATTTGAGGGGCGGTTTATCAACCCCCTGTTAAGTTAACCGAAGGTCAATTGCCATGGATACGAACTGTTACAACAATCGTATCCATGACAGTTAGCTTAACAAGGAGTTACCGATGGGTTGATAAATTGTCCCCTATTTAAGGGCCGGTTTTTGAATTTAGGTTTAACTCCCAGTTAAGCTAACTAACGGTCAGTTGTCATGGATACCATTGTTATGACAATTGACGGTGAGTTAGCTTAACAGGGAGTTAAATCAGAATTGACAGACCGGTCCTAAAGCTTCTAGTAATAGGGGGCCGGGGCTAATCTTAGTGCCCCACCTGGACTCTACCCCTGGACATAAGACAGACTTGATTGAACAATGATTAAAGCTAGTATTGGGAAGAAAACCTATAATAAGGGATGGGGGTTTTTAATGGAGTGTCCCTTTGTATTCTCCGGCACTGGTTGGAAATATAAGAAGGCAGACTTAACATAACCTACTATTAGGAAGAAGGGGTTAAGTACTGCCAACTGCTACTTGAACAAGTCTATTCAGAGAGGAGTAAAAGAGAGCAATCAAGGGGGGTTTAATAAAATTATCCATAAACATTATTAGGAGAAACAGTTAAAAGAGTGACTGCTGTCCAGGTCACGGTATGTGATGGCGCAAGCGTACGACTCGCTCGATACGTAACACCAACTTGCACCTGCACTTGAACCTGACCTATAATAGAAACTTTACGTCTAGGAGTAGCCTAGATAAAACCACCTATTAATAGGCAAAGAAGCAGGAAGTGGTTTATATTGTTTCTTTCATGCTTTTATTTTATAAAGGGGGGTTGTTTGCGAGCCCCAGACACGGCGCCGAGGGTGATACCTCAAGGTGGGTCGCGTTGGGGTTCCCGGGCACGGGCGTAACCTACGTCAAGCCCGCGATTCCAGCGCTAGGACATCGTTGGATGTCGCGTCCCACTAACATCAATCTGGACGCAAATGCAGACAAACATACACAGATTCACTTTCGCTGTGTTATAATAAAATAAAAGTGAATCTGCGAGACAGACCCAGATATAGTCGTGCATTTTAATTTACATTCAGAACAGGTTTGTAGCACACAGAAATGCATAAATAACCGAGCCTGACTAACCTGTAAATCATGCAACGACCGACATTGTTTGGTTTTTGTGTTTTTTTAAAGAGAATTAGGGTTTACCTGTGTTTGCATTCGTTGAGAAAGGCACTTGCAAGTCGACATTGTCATTTTCTGGGGTTATGTCCAAATCCACATCTGCAGTTACGACTGAAACTGTAGCAGTTGTGCCGTTTTGATTCTGGGTAGTAGAAGCGGCAACAGAGCAAGGAACGCTCATACTCGTTGCTTCTTCGTGCATTGTTTATTTGATTACACACTGTCCCGGTAATGATAACTAAATTTAACACAACACAGAGCTTCGTGAAGCTCTGACCTTCAAATTCGCGCCAAGGTTTCGCAAATATCTATTTCTTTACGCGGTAGAAAAATCGAACGTTGGATAAATGTAGGTCTGTAGGCCACTTCGCTTACACTTTACATTCAGACATGACCATTCTGTCAACGCAGCAACTACATTCATAAACTTACTAAACCAGGTTCTGAAAACCTAATTACGCGTAATTCCTCCCTAAGCTTGATTTGTGGCTCCAAAATATCCTCTTCGTATTTTTAAAGCTTGAATTCTTCAACCGCAATCATTTTGTTGCAATCTCCTCTGTAGAGCCACTTTCACGAATTATGTAGGTCAGCGCCGATAAATCACTTTGCGGCTCTCGTAACTCTTATATCACCTCCAAACACATTTAAATTGTTACCAGAATTTAATTTTATTACTTTTTTAACTAAAATTTAGCTTAAATTTTTCAAATTTTATGCTTACAGTCTTACACTTGACTCGTCTTACGACGCACGCGTCGTTGCCAGTTTGCCACTTTCAAAATTACGCGCCATTTATCAATGACCTATTAAGAAGCTCACTGATAACATTTTTAAATTTATTTGACTTACAAAGCTATTAAACATTAATTCTATAAAAATATTTATTCTTATTACCTTCATTTAATTAATTTATTCAATGATAATTAATTACTCAACCATTAAATAATTATTTCTGTCCCTCTGTAACTACAATAAACAATTAACTACAAAATTCAAATTTACAAAATCTTATCATACAGGGTGTTGCAAAAATTAGGCCCCATCCACAATTTTTTATTATCAAAATAATTTAGATAGGTATAAGAAAAAAATAAAAACTTGATTCAGAATTTTTCTATGCACCACATCCCATTCAAGTAAAAGTTGGTTAAATGGAGTACTTATTGTTAGAATTTGGAAGGATTCCAACTAGAAATGGTGTTCTTAAGACTCATTGCAAAAGAATTCTGGTGGGGTTTATATCTTGTCCCGTCTGTACCATAAAATTAAATGGAAACTTTCCTCTGTACTCAACACCCCCCTGTTAGGAAATTTTTCGATTTTTTTCTGCTAAGGAAATTCAAGAAAGTACTTATTTTTAAAATTCCAAACCATTCATAGCAAGTCTTAGAAAGAGAAAGGGATAGGAAAATTATACCATCAGCTGGAATTCATTAACTTGTCTCCTCTTGGAGGCCCTTTCATTCCTTGATATTAGCATAGTCCTTTTAATTAAATAAATAAAATATTTCTAGACTATATTGTTCAAAAATATTTATAATAATTGTATTTTAGCAATATCTAATAAAAATAATATTTTAAAAATAAAAAAAAAATTACAGCTAGAACATGTTTAAAAAATTATAATTATATTATGAGAGTTAACCCTGTTCTGGTCAATATTTCTTCAAAAAGTACTTAAATTTAATATTTTGCTGCCTTACATATACATTAAAGGGAAAGAAACTAACCAAAAACTTAATTTGAATAATTTTTAAAATGAGAATTATATAATTATTGTACTATTTTGTAATTATGGCGATTTTATGTTGAATAATGTGATATGTATTAAAGTAAAGTATCCAGAAAGAGATGGTAATAACAGCATGACTAACTGCTTTGTTTAGATTTTTCAATAACTTCCCGAGAAATAATCATTCTTTGAATTTGTGCAGTGCCTTCATAAATCTGATAAATCTTAGCATCCCTCATGAGTTTCTCAACAGGATATTCGCTGTTAAATCCAGCCCCACCAAATATTTGTACAGCATCAGTAGCACATTTGTTTGCAACATCAGCGGCATAACATTTAGCAATAGAAGCTGCATAAGTGTTCCTTTTTCCATTATCAACTTCCCAAGCTGATTTCATCCAGGCTAAACGAGATGTTTCAACACCAACTGCCATATCGGCTAAAATAAATGCTACAGCTTGATGATAAGAAATAGGAACCCCAAAAGCTTTTCTTTCGTTGGCATACTTAGATGCTTCATCTAAACATCTTTGGGCTAAACCTACAGCACCAGCAGCTACCTATAAAAATTATTTATTAATAAGTTAGATGTGGGGTGAGAAACCTAAAAATGTCTTACTGGTGGTCTTGTTTTGTCGAAAGTTCCCATGGCTATTTTAAAACCGGCTCCTTCTCCTATCAAGACATTTTCTTTTGGGATTTTTACGTCTTCAAATGTTATTCCACGAGTATCTGATGCTCGTTGCCCCATATTAAGCTCCTAGGAAGTCATTTTTATATCAAAATTTTAATTGAAACACAAACAAAAAGAATTAGGGGTTGAGAGAACAGGTAGTGGTGATAATGGGGAGGCTATAAGAAAAGGAAGGGTAAGAAAATGAGGAGAGTGGAGGATTGAAAAAAAAATAGAGGGAGAAATGATAATGAGGGGTCAGAAATACAGTTATAATGAGGGAGGATGATGAGAGATAGGAAAAACAGTGGAGAGAGAGAGACAGATATAGGAAAAACAGTGGAGAGAGAGAGAGACAGAGATAGGAAAAACAGTGGAGAGAGAGAGAGAGAGATATTGGAAAAACGAAAAACAATGAAGAGTCAGAGACAGAAAGAGAGGGAGATAGAGATAAATAGAGAGATAGTAAGAAGCCCTAAAGTGTGGGTTACCTTTCTTCCTGGAGTAACACCAGGCCAGTCACGTTCAACTATAAAGCCGGTAAAAGCTTTACTTGCTGGAACTTTGGGATCGGGATTCGTACGAGCCAAGACAAAATACCTGAAAGTTGATCAGATTAAGTTTATCATCCCCTAATTTTTAGATGCAAATAAAAAATAATTGGGGGAACCTGTAGATTTTTTTTCTAAATTCTAAGCATAACAGTGGGAAAAGTGTTGAATTATTTAACAGTTATTACAAGTGAGCAAATATTTACAGCACCCACCAGTTTGCTACACCTCCATTGGTAATCCACATTTTTTGTCCGTTCAGAATCCACTCATCCCCTTTTTTTTCAGCTTTAGTCCTGACTCCATTTACATCTGATCCTGCCCCGGGTTCTGTTACAGCATAGGCCTGTTAAGACAAAACATTTTTAGTATGAACACACGACGTTTTACGATTCTAAACACTTACTGCTACTAGCGGCTCTTCCAGACATCTCCCTAAATATTTTTTCTGTTGTTCCTTATTGCCGGCTATAAGAACAGGTGTTTGCTGTTAGAAAAAAATAAAAATAAAGATTTAAAAACATAATCTTGCCTTTTATTTTGTTATAGTTTGATTATTACGAACCCCTAAACCGCTTGCTTCAAGGGCAGTCATGATTCCAGTACAACCATATGCGAGTTCTTCAGCGGTAACACATCCATCGAATACACCCAATCCTAAGCCACCTAGAAATTAATTTTAATTTAAAATTTTCATCATAAAACTTTCAGTAGGGCTCAAGTGCAAAGAGGAGCCAGGGACCGGCATACCAAGACTCCTAATCTTTACTTCCCCTTACCAATATCTTGTGGGACATGTCCATTCATAAGACCAAGGGCCCAAGCTTTCTTAATAACTTCCCATGGATATTTCCCTGTTCTATCATATTCAGCCGCAACGGGAATAACTTCGTCCTTCACAAATTTACGGGCAACATCTTGAAATTCCTTTTGAGTTTCCGTTAATTCTAAAAAGGAGATAGTTTAATACACAGGAATGAAATGCGACAGTTGACTTCGTACCGAAGTTATAACCACTTATGGGTGAACTTGCAGGCTCCGCATTACATTTCGCTGTGGTCGCAAAGGATCTTATACAAGGCCGAATGGAATTTCGGAGAACCTGTAAAGGGAAATAGTTATCCGAGGGTTTAAAGTTTAGAATTTAAGTTTCGTTACCTGAGTTAAACTTGCCATAGCTGTGATAGAAGGATAATTTTATTATGAAATGCACTTATAGAGTAGAATCTGTAAACTGACGATTTATAAATTACAAGTGGGGCTTTTTTAAAAAAACTTGAACTTTGCTATCTGAGCTTTGTAGTTTGCACTTTCTAAATATACAATCTAACTATCCTTATCTTATATCTACGTAAGAGGAGATTTTTAGGCAATAAAAAAGGACAACAATATACCATAACCTATTAATGTAGCAGTGAATAATGAATAGATTATAGTATACTCTAATTCAGACCCATTGGTCTTTATAACAAGAAAGTTCATTAAACTGTAGGTCCTCCATTTGGTTCTAACTCCCCCTTCGGATTCCCAAAGTCAGTGTGTGAGAGAGAGACAGAAAATGAGGGGCCAGCAATGCAGGCCGACTTCAAAGTATGGAAAATACGTCTGAAGATGCCTCACAAAACACCTGACTGTCAGCGTATATATGTTTAAGTTATCTCTGAGATGCCTGATGTTTCTTTCAGTAAAATCTATGGAAACAGAAATTCGTGTATCTTTTATAATCAGCAGATTTATTATCTTCTACTTGCAATTCTCATACGATAAAGGAAAAATGTATTAAGTATAACGTGTACATATTTACAAAATTAAATGCCTTAACTCTTAAATTAATATTTTAATAACGGCGGAATTGTTTTTTAAACTTTTCATAATGATAATCATCTGTTGCCTTCTCAATCTTTTTGGATTTGGATTTTTCTTCGACTTTATTCTCAGTTTTCTGCTTCTTCCTTGCGTTTTCATTAAAATCTACATTAACTAAAATTAATTTCACCTTTTTAACAACAAATGTGTGTTTTAAAGACAAATACTTACATCGGCTGTGTTGTACAAAATTAACAGCCATATTCGTAGGAACAAATTGTGAAGGTGCATCTTTTTTGCAATTTTGTTCGTATAATAATCGTAATTTTGCTTCTTCCGTTGCTTCGATATTTTTTATTTTAGCTTCTATTCCAAGATCAACTTCTGGGATTCCACTTAACATTTGATTTGATAACATTTCTTCGTTTTTTCTCGTGGATGACTCGCGTAAATGATTTGGAACCGCTTGCAAGGCTGCTTCTTCCGGGCTAAGATATTTAACTTTTTTTGAGTCTTCTCCTTCAATTGGTGCTTCTTCTGCTTTATTTCCCTTACGTTTAGCTAATTGTTCTTCAATATATTTCATCATTTCTTCATCTTCATCGCGTTTGTTTGTTTCTACTGAGAATTGAGTACCGATTCCCGTGTCATAAGCATCGTCGACTTGTTTAAGTTTTCCGGTCCGTAATGCTTGCATGTTAACCATTCCACCACTCTTTACTTTAAAGGGATCTTTCTAAAATAATTAACACGGAATAACACTTGATAAAAGTAAAGCAAATACGTACTGATGTCGATTCATCCTCGTTGTTCCCTTTTTTACCAAGAGTTAACCCAACGATACTAATTCCGTTCGGTCTTCGTCTAAGATTTTGTAATTCCTTAGTTTCTTCAAGTTTAATGCTGAAAGTGGTTTAAAAACGTAGTAAAAAGAGGGTAATAGGAAGACAAGTTGGAAATTACCTCAAAGCATCTTCGTTACCCGAATCTTCACTGTCTGATGATTTTCTTTGCCTTAATTGTTTTTTCCTTTTAGGTTTAAAGGATATCTTCACTGGAGGTTCTGTTTTAATGTTAATATCTTCATTTTCTTGCTTAATTTCACCCATTTCTGTGTCTGACATTTTAAAAGTTAAAAGTGAGGTTTGTTTACTGTCACTACTGTGAGCCACCTGTCATTTTTACTATTCCATTGAGTTAAAATGAAAAGATTTCTGGATACCATTGACTTTACAAAATGTAGAATTAAAAACCCACCAAATTCAAGTTTCCTCCCATTAAACTACCTAATTAAATTTTTATAATATGGTAGAAATAAGTTTGTATGTTAATTTAAATTTAAAAAACTATTTTTAATTGTCTTAGAGTAACATTTTTCTTGAGAAGAAAATGCTTATAGGAACGCCAATGTACTATTTCCTGCTATTTCTTTGGACTTTGGACTTGTTTTGATTTTTTAAACGCTAGAAATGTTTTGAATTTATTATCTAAAGAAGTTTAGTACTACAATAAGCAAGATGTCCATTTTCAAAAAGGTAAATTCCTCTTGTTTTATGGTAAACATTTAATTTTTGAGTTGTAGGTCCTCCAGAATAAAATATGGCCCCAACAGGTTCTTAGAACACTTTCAAGTATTTCAGCACAAGCTCAAGGAAATCTAGATGCAACCACAAGCGGTTACTGTTTTGGTCTGTATACTTTTTTAAAATTTACTTCTTCTTGATTTGTTTAATAATATTTCAGAACTTAATGATACTCAGAAAGAAATCCAAGATCTGGCCAGAAAGTTTGCAAGAGAAGAAATTTTACCTGCAGCTAGTCATTATGATAAGACTGGGGAATATCCTTGGCCCTTGTTTAAAAAAGCTTGGTCCCTTGGATTAACCACGGTTTCAATCCCCATAGATTGCGGTAAAGATTTATTTGTTCTTAAAATTTCTTAAAATTAAAGTGTTTTATAGGTGGAATGCAACAAAATGTTTTTGATGGTACTTTGGTGATTGAAGAAATGGCTTATGGATGTTCTGGGATTCAAGTTGCAATAGAAAGTTCAAAATTAGGGGTAGGTAATTTATTAAAAAAAAGTGGCTGAATTGGAACCTTAATGGGTATTTTTTAGCAATTGCCGGTTATTATATCGGGCAACAAGGAACAGCAAAAGAAATATCTTGGAAGACTTGTGGAGGAACCACTTCTAACTGTAAAGACTTCAAAATTTAAAAAAAATTATTATTATTTTGATTAATTCCAGGCATATTGTGTAACTGAACCTGGGGCAGGATCAGATGTAAGTGGAGTAAAAACAAAAGCCGAAAAAAAGGGAGATGAATGGATTCTTAACGGCCAAAAAATGTGGATTACTAGTGGTGGTCTTGCAAATTGGTAAATATACTTGCGCAAATTATTTTCCTGTCCTTTAAACTCAAGCCTTTTTTTAGGTATTTTGTTTTAGCTCGAACAAATCCAGATCCAAAAGCTCCAACTAGTAAAGCATTTACTGGTTTTATTGTTGAACGAAACTGGCCTGGAGTTACACCTGGAAAAAAAGTACCTACCTATTTATTGTTAAAGGGGTGTCCCAAAAAACCTAACCAAGTGCTTTAATTTAATTTACAGCCTACTTGGTCAGGTTTTTTTAACACCCTGAATTTTTTATTACATTTTTTTAAGTTTTCTTTTAATATTAGGAAATAAACATGGGTCAGCGTGCATCAAACACCTGTGGAATTACGTTTGAAGATGTAAGAATTCCAAAAGAAAATGTGGTCTTAGGGGAAGGAGCTGGATTTAAAGTTGCAATGGACTTCTTTGATGTAACAAGACCTGGGGTAAATATCCAAAAGGGTTATTTGTTTATTTAATATAGATCAGGTGGCTTTTACAACTGGCTTGAGGACTGGCTTGATGTATGGCTTGACGACTGATGATTTGATAGCGTCCTGGTTTGCTGGTGGGTTTGATTGATTAATAATTAATATTAAGTCATGTAGGTAGCTGCTGGAGCGACAGGTGTAGCCCAAAGATGTCTTGATGAAGCATCAAAATATTCAATTGAGCGTAAAACTTTTGGAGTTCCAATTGCTAACCACCAAGCAGTTGCCTTTATGTTAGCTGACATGGCAATTGGGGTTGAAACAGCTCGTTTGGCATGGATGAAATCAGCTTGGCAGATTGATAATGGGATAAGAAATACGTACATGGCCTCAATTGCAAAATGTCATGCCGCTGATATTGCTAATAAGTGTGCTTCGGATGCTGTCCAAATATTTGGTGGAAATGGATTTAATTCCGAGTATCCAGTGGAGAAACTAATGAGAGATGCGAAGATTTATCAAATCTATGAAGGAACTGCTCAGATACAACGTATAATCGTATCTAGGGCTATTATTGAAAGGGCAAAGTCTTTGAATTGAACTTTTACTGAGTTCTGTAAGGGTTTTTAAGCAGAAGAGGGATGATAGCAAGAGTTTTGCTGCATTTTTTTTGTCATAAAACGCGGTTAAACTTTGAAGATTGTATTCGAACTTCCTTTATGATTTATTTTTAATTGTTCTATGAAATAAAAATAAACTTTTTATATAACTCGGAATGTTGTTTTATTTTTCATAAATTTGCATTATTATGTGATCTCGTAGTTCAAGCATAGAGAGAATCTCATTTATCTGCTGCTAATTTGCTCTAAGGGATCCTGTGCGAAAGGCTTTTCACCACAATGTGAAATTTAAAAGGCTTTTCCCCACTGTCCGTATTCTTCCACACTTAATATGAGTTTCTCAATTACGACGACTGTTTTATAAATTCCTGATGAGTTCATAAAACTTAATTGACTATCGTTTAATGACATAGCAAAAATATCCAACTCAAAGTTCGTAGAGGAAACCAGACACCCGCGTCATTATTTATTTTCCGATTGTTTGTATCAAATTTGCATTTCAGATAAAATAAGTAGTTGAAGGATAAATATAAATAAAGTTAAGAGAAAGTTTCTTGTAAAGTACTATTTACGAAGAAGAATTCATGCGCTCGTAAGGACTGAAAATTATTTAATTTCAGGAAAACTCTGTACCTAAAGTTTTATTGTTCTTATAACGTAAACCTACGCCAATGAACAACTTGTGAGGTCACGATTTTTTGGCAGGAAATCAAAGTACAACATATGGACTTTGGAATGTTTTTAACGCTATCATAGATTGTGTGGAGGTGTGGCTAAAAATTTTATCAGTAATATTCAAGTACAAGTTTCTGAATCAGTTTGTGTTACCACATTGTCATAACAATCATGTCTAGTTTACAACACGTAAGTGTTAAGAAATTTCTTTAAAAATTAAGGGAAATAAGACTTTTAAAAACATATATTTTTCTAAAATTTTTAGGTACTTAGAACTGCAGTACGACCTGCAGTTAGGGCTTTATCAACTGCTTCTACAAAACCCCAAACAGAAGAAAATGCGTCTTCCAATGGTTACTGGTTTGGTACGTACCAAAAAATTTACTTACCCTTAAATAATTGTTGTTCTCATTAAGATAATTAATTTGTTTATTAATTTTTAAGATTAAACAAGGAATTTTTTTTTATAGAACTTAATGATACCCAAAAGGAAATTCAGGACTTGGCTCGAAAATTTGCAAGAGAAGAAATTTTACCTGTAGCTAGTCATTATGATAAGACTGGGGAATTTCCTTGGCCCATTTTCAAAAAAGCGTGGTCTCTTGGACTTATAAATGGACATATTCCGGCACATTGTGGTATGCAATTTTTATTTGTCCTGATCCATCCCTAGTACCAAAGCTAAAAATTTTCGATAATTTTTTTCTTTGTTTATGACTCTTAAAATTTTATTATCCAATGTATTCTAGGTGGAATTGAACAAGGTGTGTTTGATGGGTGTTTAGTTGTAGAAGAATTATCTTATGGTTGTAGCGGCATTCAAGTTGCTATAGAAGGCACTAGTTTAGGGGTGAGTTTACCAAAACCATATATTTAAAAAAAAAGTGGAAGAAAATGATCAAATATATTCTTTTTTTAATTTAATTTTCATGTAGCAAATGCCGGTGGTTATTGGTGGTAACAAAGAACAACAGAAGAAGTATCTTGGTCGCTTGATTGAAGAACCCCTAATTGCAGTACGTCTTTAAAAATTAATTTCTTTAAATATTAATATCTTTTTTTAAAGGCTTATTGTGTAACTGAACCTGGAGCAGGATCAGATGTAGGTGGTGTAAAAACAAAAGCTGAAAAGAAAGGAGATGAATGGATTCTTAATGGACAAAAAATGTGGATTACTGGAGGCGGAGTTGCTAATTGGTAAAAAAAAAGAAAATCATTTATTTTTATAATACTTAGTAGTACCTACATTACGTGTCGTTTTTGTGTTATCATTCTGACCTTTTCATTTTAATCTTGTTATCAAAGGACTTTGATACATAAAGTGACTTGCAATAATAATATATTTTTTGTTATTATGAAAAGATATGAAGTGACCATGGAGGAAACTTTTAGAATACTGAAGAGTGAATAATAAGATTCTTTTCTTAGGTATTTTGTTTTGGCCCGTACAAATTCAGATCCAAAGGCTCCAGCAGGTAATGCCTTTACAGGATTTATTGTTGAAAAAGATTGGCCTGGAGTAACACCCGGAAGAAAAGTAATTGATCAATAAATAAAAGAAGCATTATTCTTTAATTAAACTTTTAGGAAATAAATATGGGACAAAGAGCATCAGATACACGTGGAATAACTTTCGAGGACGTAAGAATACCAAAAGAAAACGTTCTTATGGGTGAAGGTGCAGGATTTAAAATTGCCATGGGAGCTTTTGATAAAACAAGACCACCGGTAAGAAATATAATTCAAAATTTTTTCTAGGAATTTAATGCTTAAATCAATGTCCATTAAAATCGGAAATAAAGTTGTTACCATGAAGGTACAGTCTTTGGAATAGGAAGAAGAACACTGAACAAACCTTCTCCAGGAGGTTGTGATTGGATCCTGAATTGTTCTTCGGAAATTTTATGTTTCGTTTAGTCTTTAGAACGTTTCCCCTTTCTTCCTTCTTCTTCCTCAAGGATTGGACTTGTACAATATTTTTTTCTGGGTCTGATAAATGATCTGATCCGTCATAATAATTTGGGCACCCCGTTTCTAGATTGTAAAATAATTCAATCACCCGCTTACATTTTTATTCCAATAGGTAGCTGCTGGAGCAACAGGTGTAGCCCAAAGATGTCTTGATGAAGCTTCAAAATATTCAATTGAGCGTAAAACTTTTGGAGTACCAATTGCTAACCACCAAGCAGTTGCTTTTATGTTAGCTGACATGGCAATTGGGGTTGAAACAGCTCGTTTGGCATGGATGAAATCTGCTTGGGAGGTAGATCATGGAAAACGTAACACCTTTTTGGCATCAATAGCCAAATGCCATGCAGGTGATGTTGCAAATAAATGTGCCGCAGATGCTGTACAAATATTTGGGGGAAATGGATTTAACAGCGAATATCCAGTAGAAAAATTAATGAGGGATGCGAAAATATATCAAATCTATGAAGGAACTGCACAAATTCAAAGAATGATTATTTCACGTGAAATAATTGGGAGAGCAAAAAGTCTGTAAATTAAGTATTAATGTATCTTTAACTTTAAGGAAAGGTTCTTCATATAATGTAATATAAATATTTTTTGTTTAAAAAACAATCCCTTAAAAATTACATGCAATAGGTGTTTGTTTTTTTCTATGTTTGTAAAGGCCTGCGCAATTCCTCGTCTATCGAAATAGGAAAATCGTTTTTGGGATTAAGCAACTAGATGAGTAATCTATGTAGGTACATTCATCAAGTTCAGGAAATATTATACAACTATTGTTTCATAACGTTTTACTTGCTTTTCTTATAAGTACTTTATTTACAATTAGTTGAATTTTTTTAAGAATAAATCATAATACATTTTCTGACTTGACTAAATACTTAATAATTTTCTTTACATAACAATGCGTATAGGTACACTTGCTACAATTAAAAAAATTATATCTAAGATGAGGTGTACATTAATTCTAACTCGGAACGAGAACTGACGCTTTGTCTTACATTCTGAAGATATTTCTTATATACTATAAAGAATAACGTGGCGCAAATTAGTGTAGATAGTAAAAGCATTAGAATCTGAATGATATACAAACTGGAACCAGTAGTAATATTTATATATTTTGAATCTGAAATTCTAGATGTATTACCAGTTACCTGATAAAGTTGTTCAAGCTTAGCGTACATCACTGAAGTATTGTTTAAAAGTTCTTCTCTTGAACTTGATTTTGTTTTCTCGACAATTTCAAGGTATTTTGCAAAGTTAAGTGAAAGAGCATCTATGCTTTCTTTTATAGCATTTTGTGTACCTGACATCAGTGCAGTTAAATTAGATAATTCTAGAGCAATTAAGCTGTTCAATGTGTTGCTATCAGTTTTGTTTAATAATTGCGAGTCATTATATTTAGGAAAATTAATCATGTTTTGTGTTGGATTCTCGGTGCAGTAAATTCCATCAACATTCTCTTCTGTGTAACGTTTAGTGGCATTGAATAAATAATTTACTCCTCTGGCTCTAAACGTCTTGAGCATGTGTGTTAGTAGTTGGCAAGACCAATTGTTATCGTTGATGCTAATAAAGCCAAGGTTGGGAAGATGCAGCAACAATGATGTATAGTTTATGTATGTGAAGTGATTGTTGTTTAAATCCAGTAAATTCAAGTTTCCTAATGGATACAAAACCGTTTCATTAATTGTAAAAAAATTATTATATGACAAGTTTAAATGTTTCAGTTCTCCCAAGTTGGAAAATGTTCCTGTTTTAAATTGTGATAAAAAGTTGTTACCAAGCTGTAAATTAGTCAAGTGGGGAAAGTTTTTAAAAGTTCCTAGAGGCACGGTTTTAATAAAATTATTATTCAGCAATAATTTTCGAAGATTAATTAAACCAGCAAATGATTCCGGACCAAAAACAGAAATGTTATTATTTGTTAAATCAAGTACTTCTAGCTTATTTAGATATAAAAATGTTTCAGATGAGATTGATTTAATTAAATTTTCCTGTAAATACAATTCTTTAAGATTATCCAATTCTGTAAGAATATATTTTGATAACCCTTGCAGTTTATTATTATTTAGATGAAGAAGTTGTAAATTCTTCAAAATTTGAAAACTTCCATCTTCAATAAAATGTAACATATTATAATTTAAATAAAGTTCCGTTAGATTTGGTAATGTACTGAATACGATTTTGTTAATCTGCTGTACTTTATTGAAGGCTAAATTTAAAATTTCCAGATTTTTCAGACTGTTAAAAGCCTCTTTGTCTATGGAGCTTATAATATTATTATTCAAGTTGAGTTCCTTTAGATTCTGTAATGTACTGAATACGGTTCTGCTAATTTGTTGTAATTTATTGAATGCTAGATTTAACATTTCCAAATTCTTCAGACTCTTACATCCCTCTTCGTCTATGGAGGTTACCATATTATTTTTTAAGTCGAGTTCCTTTAAACTTTGTAATGTACTGAATACGGTTCTGCTAATTTGTTGTAATTTATTGGATGCTAGATTTAATATTTCCAAACTCTCCAGACTCTTAAAAGCCTCTTCGTCTATGGAGCTTATTATATTATTTTTCAAGTCGAGTTCCTTTAAACTCTGTAATGTACTGAATACGGTCCTGTTAATTTGTTGTAGTTTATTAAATGATAAATTAAATATTTCCAAATTTTTCAGATTTGTAAAAGCTTCTTCGTCTATAGAGTGTACCATATTATTATTCAAGTATAATTCCTTTAGACTTCGTAAAGTACTAAACGTCGCTTTTTTTATTTGTTCTAGTTCATTAAAACCCAAATTTATAATTTTCAGGTCGTCGACATTACCAAAAGAGTCATCGGCTATATTTTGAATGTGATCATTGATTAATGTGAGATTATATAAACCACAAGGTATTACGGTTTTGTTAATCGTGTATAATTTAGAGTGGTAAATATAAAGAGTGTAGCAGTAGTAATAACTGCAATAGGATTGTCTTTCATGTATAGGACATTGTACAAAAGAACTAGTAGTGAGATTTGTACACCTTAATTCGAAATATTTATTACACGTGATGTCATATTTTGAATGAATATACCCCTTGGGTATCCAGCGAAATTCATTAGAAGCTATTGCGTGCAAATTAATCAATAATATGAGGTACGAATAAAATGGCCCAACGCCACATTTCCAAAGCATCGTTGAGACCTACAACCAATAATAATAAAACCGTAAATTCACACGAAACAGTTCAAACAACATACATAGTAATAATATTAAATCCATTGAACTCCAAATGTAATCCTTAGATTAAATATTAAAATTAATATCAAAAAATTTTTTTTTTAAACAGACTTAATTTATGTAAAATGGTATTGATGTTCGAAATTCCATTTTTAATTTTAAAGTCAAGCAGTTAGTTAATCATACAAAGAAGACCTAAACTTTCTCCTAGTTCTTTAATAACCTTCATAATTAAAAAAAGAAGTAAAAAAAAGTCTTATACGTAAGAATTTATAAATTTTGCTGATGTAAAGGATTATAAAAATTTACAGTCAAGAAAATAATATGAGGCACTACAACAAACATACAACTTTACAAAATTTTGTTTCGAATATAATAAACAGATTAATTGACAGAGCCCCCCATGGAAGACTATCCTTAAAATTGAAAACCACAACACCCCCGACGAGACAGATTTAATTCGTTCGGAATAAAATCGGCCACGAATAGGACTCGAACCCGCGTATTGAATAAAAATTATAATAGCCAAACAAATTATTCTGTAAAATGAAATGATGACGAGTCCTATAAAATTTATCCCAAACCTATCATTTTTAAATGTTTGAAAAATCCGTACTCCCAGATTTAGTTAACCTTTAAGGATTACATCAACATTTCTATTACGTTCCGTTAGGAAAGCGATTTTTTTAATATACATTTTTAAAAGTATTATAAAGAAATACGTACCTACCAAAAACAAAACCTTCTAGTTTACTTTTGGTTACGCTATAGCACTGTGTTAAGTTGACTGTGATGCCCTTTTATATTTGTTGATTTTTGTCACTTTATCTTACAGTTAGAGGAAATAAATATGAGCTGCTTCCGTTGATATTTCAATCAGTGAGAAATAAAAGAAACTGATACATATGCACATGATACTTCTTCATACAAATTGCTTATCCGTTCGTTTAGTATATCGATTCTTACCATATAATGGATGGCACTTTAATTTATTTTAGCAACACAGATCTATTCTCAACTGAATTTTGATTGTGATAATCGATACATACTCAAATCTTAGCTAGGACATGCAGCTATCAGCAGTCTATGAATATTTACCTTCTTATCACTAATGTCCACACAAAATATTTTCGAAATATAAAGTTGTTGCTTATTACTAATGGTCGGATTTTTAATCCAATTCCTGTCATTATTTAAACAACGCAGGAATTATAATCATACGCAAAATTGCCTTAAATAGCAAACAAAATTGCGATCAAGAGCTCATAAGGGAGAACTACAATAAAGGTGGCTTGACAAATCTCGCAGGAAAAGTAGGGAAGGAATCGGGTAGCCCAAAATAAAACAAAAAGTGAAATTAGGGGTTGATAAAGAAGAAGAGGAAATTTTTTTTCTTTGGGCAACGGTGCTAGATTTCGCATAAAGCGGTGTCGTTGATTTATCCTTTTTGGAAATATAAAGACCTGCTTTGTTTATTTTCAAGTGTGTAGACCTTGGGGTTTAAAGAACATTTTTAACCCCCTTCCTTACAAGAGTATTTCCCTGTTCCTTTTATATCTTCAGGTCTATTTCTTCCAAATATTTCGTGATAATATCTTTGTTATTCTTGTACTTGCATATTTTCAGCCTTTGGGCTGAAAACGGTGGTTTCAGACCCGGTACATATCTAACCAATTCCTTGATTCTTACTGCGATTTATACGGAGGTCATAATTTTATAACAAAATATCAAAGTTCAACATGTGGACTTTGATAATTTTTTAGATTGCGGAGGTGTGGCTAAAAATCACAGGCGCCGACTTTTAAAATTACATTGGGTACTTACTCAAGAGATTTAGTTTGTAGGGGTGGGGGAAAGAATGTTTTACTTTTTTATTTATACAAGATTTTGTTTATATTTTTTTGAAATTACGTTGGGGACGTTTGCACCCGCAATGATTATTTTTTTTGGGGTGTTTCAATAGGCAGATACCCTAGGACCCATGGAGTCGGCGCTTATGCTAAAAATTATTATCAGTGTTTGAGTTTGAACTACCGCGTTGTCATATCACAAGGTTTATTATTATTTAGATATGTTTAACTTACAAGTAAGTAACAAAATAAGAAGTTTAAAACAAAACTTTAAATTAATATTTTAAGTCGTAAATCGAGTTTTAATTTTAGGTAGTGCTTAGAACTGCAGTACGACCCGCAGTTAGGGCTTTATCAACTGCTTCTAAAAACCCCCAAACTGAAGAAAATGCATCCCCTAATGGTTACTGGTTTGGTACGTACCAAAAATAATTATTTTTTAATTCTTAAGATTTTTTCTTCAATAGAACTTAATGAAACCCAAAAGGAAATTCAAGACTTAGCTCGCAAATTTTCACGAGAAGAAATTGTTCCTGTAGCTAGTCATTATGATAAGACTGGGGAATTTCCTTGGCCCATTTTTAAAAAAGCATGGTCTCTTGGACTTATAAATGGACATATCCCTGCTTACTTAGGTATGTAATGTTTGTTTGTCGCATTAAATATTTAATTAATGATAAGGCTGAAACACAATGCTTGACAACAATTTTAAAAATATCGTCCTAAGTTCTGCGTATTTTTAATTGTTCCACTGTAAATAAAACCATTTAAGGAACGACCCCACAAGAAAGGGGAATACCCTAGAAATTTTGATTTTTTTTAAACAAATATCCAGAAGCTCACTAGGGATTTAAAAATATTAATATTTCGGCCCTTTCCTATACCTTTACCATTCCCTCAGACTACGTGTTTTCAATTTACATTTTTTAATAATTTACCATTTCTGAAAACTAATTTTATCACAGGTGGCACTGAACAAGGTGTTTTTAATGGCTGTTTGATTGTTGAAGAATTATCTTATGGTTGTAGTGGCATTCAAGTTGCTGCAGCAGGCTCTAATTTGGCTGTAAGTTCCTTCTATCACTGTTTTTTAATAAAACCAACTCATCCATTTAAGAAAAAGCAAAAGAAAACCATCAAACTCCTTCTATTTTCTGATTAAAAAAATTTCTTGTAGCAAATGCCATTGGTCCTTTGTGGTACAAAAGAACAGCAGAAGAAATATCTTGGTCGCTTAGTTGAAGAACCTTTAATTGCTGTAAGTATTTAAAAATTATTTTTTTTAAATGGTAATATCTTTTTTTTAAGGCTTATTGTGTAACCGAACCTGGAACAGGATCAGATGTTAGTGGGATTAAAACTAAAGCTGAAAAGAAAGGAGACGAATGGATTCTAAATGGACAAAAAATGTGGATTACTGGCGGTGGAGTTGCTAATTGGTAATAAAAACAATCAAATTATGAATAGGGGTGAGGGTAACGCATCGGTAGAGTCGAGAAATTGCGACTCACGTTCAAATCCGGTCGCGGAATGGGTAAAATTTTTTCGTTCCTCTTTCAGTTTAGATTAAGGATGGGGAGATGGGGGAGGTATTAATTAACCCACCCCCGTAAAATTACGAATTTCTAATGAATGAATGAACTGTTTTTCGTAGGTATTTTGTTTTGGCCCGTACAAATCCCGATCCAAAAGCTCCAGCTAGTAATGCCTTTACAGGATTCATTGTCGAAAGAGATTTTCCTGGAGTAATACCCGGAAGAAAAGTAATTGATCAATAAATAAAAGAAGTATTATTCTTTAATTTAACTTTTAGGAAATAAATATGGGACAAAGAGCATCAGACACACGTGGAATAACTTTCGAGGATGTAAGAATACCTAAAGAGAACGTTGTTATGAGTGAAGGTGCAGGATTTAAAATTGCCATGGGAGCTTTTGATAAAACAAGACCACCGGTAAGGGATATAATTCAATTTTTTTTCTAGAAATTTTATGCCTAAATCAATGTCCATTAAAATCGGCAAATGAAGTTGTTACCATGAAGGTACAGTCTTTGGAATAGGAAGAAGAACATTGGACAAACCTTCTCCAGGAGGTTGTGATTGAATCCTGAATTGTTTTTCGGAAAGTTTGTGTTTGGTTTAGTCTTTAGAACGTTTCCCCTTTCTTCTTTCTTCCTCCTCAAGGATTAGACTTGCACAATATTTTTTTCTGGGTCTGATAAATGATCTGATCCGTCATATTAATTTGGGCATCCCGTTTCTAGATTCTAAAATAATTCAATCACCCGCTTACATTTTTATTCTAATAGGTAGCTGCTGGAGCAACAGGTGTAGCCCAAAGATGTCTTGATGAAGCTTCAAAATATTCAATTGAACGTAAAACTTTTGGAGTACCAATTGCTAACCACCAAGCAGTTGCTTTTATGTTAGCTGACATGGCAATTGGGGTTGAAACAGCTCGTTTGGCATGGATGAAAGCTGCTTGGCAAGTAGATCATGGCCAACGTAACACCTTTTCGGCATCAATAGCTAAATGCCATGCTGCTGATGTTGTTAATAAGTGTGCTACAGATGCTGTCCAAATATTTGGAGGAAATGGATTTAACACCGAATATCCAGTGGAAAAATTAATGAGGGATGCGAAAATATATCAAATCTATGAAGGAACCGCACAAATTCAAAGACTGATTATTTCTCGTGATATTATTAGAAGAGCAAAAAGTTTGTAAAATAAGGGTTATTCTTTATATTTTCGAAACGAATAAATCAAGTTTTTTTTTTAATTACTGAAGGTTGATAAGAAAGGATCATGTTCTATTTATTACCCTATTGCGTTTTCTATATTTTTATATTTCCCTAACATGTGTTCTGTTAAAAGAAACGTGACAACGTCGCATATCCTAGGTTCTCACGCTTTCAGCGCATGCGCAAAAGTCTAGGTCCTAATTTATAGTCCTATCTGATTGGACGCAACTATTGGCGACATCTCCACGATATTTACTCCTCCCCTTTTTATAGTAAATATTATAGTAAAGTTTAAAGGGATTTGGCGGGAAATTGTCTGATTGGTTCCATTGGTGAAGGTTGCTTCATTGATGTTTTAATACGTTATGTATTTTATTTATTTATTACCAAGAGTTGAGTGGAGAGATATCACGTTAGGTGGCACTTTGAAAAACATTATTTATACGCAAAAAAAAACAATGTAGGACTGATAGTTAGGTAATTCGTTACAACTTCTTCTCTTTCTCTAAAATTACAAAGAACGTAGTAAAAAATATTAGAGATATAAAGACCAAAAAAAAAAACAAATAAAACACTTAGGTAATTGTTAGTAGCTCTGCCTTAATGGCTTATCGTAATCTTTGTCTGTCTTATGTATTTTTCACTCACGAGGGATTTGTTCTAGTGACACTTTAATTTATGATCTCGTTTCAAGTTCAATATTATTTGTACCTAAAGCTAAGAACTTGTCATTTATAAAGGGCATTTGATAAAGTTACATAAATCTACCCTAGATTAAGGGAATTATGATGAAAGTCATTTTATGGTCTACTTGATAGATTAATGCTGAAGTTTAGGATATTCTGATAATAGCTGCAATATTTTGGGGAATTTGTGACAGTTGGAAGATTAGAATTTTGGGTCTGAAACGAAGACCCTGTATACTAGCAGGAACTTAAAACTTGGGATCTCTTGGCAAACTCTAGATCGCTGGAGGACTTCAAGGAATCGGAGATCTTTTGGAAAAGTAGGTTCTTTCGGATATTTTGGAAGACGCTTCAATATTCTGCCAAAATACGAAAAAGACTTCGAGGATTCCAACATGAGAAAGGAAATTTTGGGCCTGGAATCTGGAATCAAGTTCCAGTACCAGGGAATCAAAATCTGATACTCTATTAGGAGACTCAATTTAAAAATTTTTGGTCTACGTACTACTAGGTAGTACTCTTTAGTACGGTTTTGATATAAATACTAGAAACACTTTGGGTATCTACTGGTTTTAAAGTTTGAAAACCCGAACTTAAAAACGATTGTTTTGCACAAAACCAGATTCGAGGATCATTAAAAGTTTTGAAGATGTTTACTATGATATATTTTGACATATCCTGGTTATCTGTACTTTAAACCGTACCTATAAGAGGTTATGGATTAGTATGTATAACAATTCTGTTATTCGGAAAAAAATTGCAAAATCGTGACGACTCGGAAAAAAAATTATTACGACAGAATATACCCAGAAATTAGTAGTACCTAGCTATAATGTAGGTAAATAAAACACTTATAAAATGCATTGGAATTTTATTTACTAGTCATAGTTCCAAGGGATTAACTTAATCTCCAGTAAAAATGATTAAAGGTGTTAAGGAATTAGAAATTTTTAAATTCTTCTAGAAAACTGATTTTCCAAACTATGAGAAAAAATCGTAACAATCATGTTAGGTGTAAATATTGTAATTAAATTAATATTTTTTCGAAGTTAAAGGAAAATCTCAAAGAATTACGTTACAAGACGTGATATTGCGTATTAAATTCCGGATTAACAGTGATATTAAGGGATAAACTTTGTTCGATACGCAGAGATTATTTTATTGATTTCACGACTCGTTAATCCTGTCTACTTAAGTACAATCAGCCTATATAAACAACTAATTGATGCTTCCCTCCCTCATTGTTAGTTATAAACAGCGAACAGAAGTTTATTGCATTAACAAAAAAAAAAAATGAGTGGACTACACATTTGGTTATTCCTTGCTGCAGTTGTAACTGCATTATATGTTGCTGATGGATACGATATTGATTCAATATTGGGAAAAATTCCTGCTAGTGGTAAGTCTATAAATAATTTTATTTAAATAGAATTCAATTTTTAAATATAAAATGATGAGATGTTATGGGAATAAATTTGACTCAAATGTTAGTGGACGTCTAGGAGGACGTCTAAGAGCTACTAGTTTGGGGGTAGATAAAGACAAAAAAAATAGTTTGTTAAAATCAGGTGTTTATAAATTAAATTGTTCACGTTGCAATTCAGTGTATACAGGGTGTCTCAAATGGAGTAGGATAGTATGGGTATCTTGGTTATTATTGAAGATACCCATATTATCCTACTCCATGTGAGTCCCCCCCTGTATATCTGAAATAAAGTTAAAAAAATTTAATACAAACCAATTTCTCGCTGCTCTCCCCGCCCGCTAGCTTCGAGCAGGAAATTTGCTATTTTTTTGAAGGTTGAACGAAAAGCGCCAAGACGCTCCGTAATCCCCTCCCAAACCGTCAAAGTGGAGAAATTTTTTGAACGACACACTCGGCTGTCGCCTCGCTTTCGAGATCGCCCTCTAGCTATTACATTGTAAAGAGCGTCTCTTTGGCCGTCGTTTAAAAAAACCGGGACCTTCTAGCTCCCCCCGTTTTCCCTCCACTGTCGTTCGACCGTTCGCTTCCGTTTTATCAGTGGCGTTCGCGAAGGGGGGGGCCTACCGGCCCCCGCCTTGTGAAGGGTACTCCAAACGGACCCCGTCACACGTTCACCTAGTTTAAATCGGATTCCGTTCCAACAAAAAAAAGTTGTCTTTACAGAAATTTTCTTTTTTTTCCAAAAACGTTTTTTGGGCCGGAGACCATCGTAACAATTTCGGGACGCGATCATATCGATATGGGTGATGCACGAGTGCGCTAGAAATCTATCGCCGCCGGCCGCAAGGCCCTAACCGCCCTGTGAGCCGAGCAATCGGGGTGGGAAGTTGAAAGTTTGGCGCCCTCTGGCGGCCGACCCGTGCATCGAATCGAAGTTTGCCTAGAACTGTTGGAAGCACCTCTCCTAGCCGTACGCGATGCTCTAAATCGATTTTTTGTACCTTCAAAAAATTGGACAGTCGCCCCCCTCCCCTACCCCCTTATTCCGAAATCTCGTTCTCGTCCCATGTATGAGAAGCGCCGATTTTTTTTACGATTTTACGTTGCAACCGCGGCCGTCTAATACCGCGGGTTCCCTCGCAAACCGCGAAATCTTCTCCCGGCCCTCTCGATCCCCGGACCGAAATTCACACGGTCCTAAAAGTTGCGGGGTGAAGAGGTGCTCCCTGCTCCCCGAACCCCGTTCCTCTACCTCTCGCAACGGCCGAGCTGTCCCGATTTCCACGCGAAAAAAACGTCGAAAATCCCGGGTTCGAGGCCCGGTAGCGCAGTTGCTCGGGGTTGACGACTTTCGCCTTCGGCGGGGGAAGCGAGGATTTGCTGTATATATATTTTCAAATGAGTTTTATATATATCTGAAATAAAATTAAATAAATATAAAACACGGAGATAGCGTGCGGGGCGAGCGGGGATTTGTCTTATATATATTTTTAAATGAGTTTTATATATATCTGAAATAAAATATATATCTGAAATAAATTTAAATAAATATAGAACATTTCCCCGCTGCTCTACCCCACCCGCTAAGTTCGTTGATCATCGCATTTACAACGAAGTGCGGCGGAACGGTGTTAGCGGGCGGGGGGAGCGGGGATTTGCTTTATATATATTTTCAAATGAGTTTTATATATATCTGAAATAAAATTAAATAAATATAAAACACGGAGATAGCGTGCGGGGCGAGCGGGGATTTGTCTTATATATATTTTTAAATGAGTTTTATATATATCTGAAATAAAATATATATCTGAAATAAATTTAAATAAATATAGAACATTTCCCCGCTGCTCTACCCCACCCGCTAAGTTCGTTGATCATCGCATTTACAACGAAGTGCGGCGGAACGGTGTTAGCGGGCGGGGGGAGCGGGGATTTGCTTTATATATATTTTCAAATGAGTTTTATATATATCTGAAATAAAATTAAATAAATATAAAACACGGAGATAGCGTGCGGGGCGAGCGGGGATTTGTCTTATATATATTTTTAAATGAGTTTTATATATATCTGAAATAAAATATATATCTGAAATAAATTTAAATAAATATAGAACATTTCCCCGCTGCTCTACCCCACCCGCTAAGTTCGTTGATCATCGCATTTACAACGAAGTGCGGCGGAACGGTGTTAGCGGGCGGGGGGAGCGGGGATTTGCTTTATATATATTTTTAAATGAGTTTTATATATATCTGAAAGAAAATATGTCGCAAAAATCGTCAAAATAGCCTTTTTCGTCAAATTTTTCGAAAATTTTGAACGCTCGTCACGGGCAGACGAAAAGAGATATCGAATCGCGGTTTGCGGGAATGGATTTGAATCGCAGAGGAGAATCGATTCGTCTAGGGTTTAGTGCGAAAAAAATTTTAGCGCCGCCTTTCGTTGACCGACGTGTTTTTGCAAATTTGACCCTGAAGATGACCTTTTTCGAAACTTGTTGTTTATCTTTACTGAATGAACAAACTGAGCTCTTAGATTGATCTTTACTGGAAATTTTAGAATCAAGTGATTGCTACCTAAATCGTTATTCAATTAATTCCTATGCTTTTGAAAATGACATTTAATTGTTCAAATATGCATAAAGCAAATGAATCCAGTTATTCACAATAGAATTTCATATTTTAACCAATTTTTATTATTTATAGATTGTTTTAATGTGTTTATCTAAGTTTTATTTTACTTGAGATTACTTCATGTAGGTACACATCTATGTATAAATTTGGGGTGTTTACTATTCATTACTGTAAGTATTTTCAGCATATGGGTTCAATAATTAATTGCAACGTTATCTATTTGTTATTGTCAGGTTGTGTGTTTGTTCTTGCACCGATAAACAATCGTGTCATTCAACTTGCCTCTGTATAGTTATATTGGGGCCACACAAAGAAAAATAACATTTAAGTAATATTATCGATTGGCTCGTATTATCAGAGAGCGACTACAATAAAAAATTATATTTACGACAATGGAATTTTAGAATGTAACCGTAATGTTGGGTTACCTTATTTTTTGTTTTGATAACAGTTATCTTAACTTCCAGAATCGTCTTAAAAAATTTAAATTAAAATTATTGCAGTAATCAGTGAAAAATAATTAGGCAACCATAGACACTTTTAGAGTGAATAATTCATAATTATAAAACTTTGAAGAGGGGAGGGAAGGGGAAGGGAAGAATAATACACCCCTGTTTGACTGACTAGTCTAATATTAATTATTATAGAAGAATTTGTTTATTGTATATTTTTTTTCTTGGGATTGTTTCAGAAAGGAAAGCATTCCTGAAGCATCATCTTACTTTGGGCTATGAGCTTTCAAATGTGGACATTGGAAGGAACAAGAAAATTCCCCAGGTGTGACAGAAAATTGAAATATTAATTTTATACATTTATTTATGTGTTTGGTCAAGTATAATGATATCTATTATACACTGCCGTGAATTATCATTATTAATTATTAAAATAATATAATTTTTAGGATTTGACAGAATTACCAGGGAAATTTTCCATTGAGTTGTACCAGCACTATCGTGAACATCACCTCGTGTCTGAAAATCCAATTCCAACCCCCAGGGAAAATATCATTTGCTTCCCAAATGGAGAATGCATAGATATTGATGATCCAGGTGTACACCCTTATGTACAGAATATGCTTCAAATGGTTTAATTTAAGAATTATGTTGATTGTAATAATTTACAAACATGTATGACAATGATTACCGAATTGCATTACAAATAAAGTTGTATAAGGAAAATTATTTTGTTGTACCTAATTGCATCAGAAAATAAACGTTTTTAATTATTTTTTTAAACTGTAATGGAATACGTCAGTCCGTTCTTGTTTTGTAGCAAACTTATCAATTATTTGAAGTTCAGGAAAACCATAAAAGGAAATTCTGTGTTATATAGACAACCAACATTACCAACTCCAAGATTTGTTTTCCTTTATTATTAGTTGCGGAAATTCATACTTGAAATATTTATAGGATGACTAGATTACGTTTTCATATTCAGACACAACCGGAAATGTGAGGTATCTGAAATGACGTAAAAGAAAAAGGGTTTTTCTTAAAAAATTCTTTATTGTTTAGCATATCTTGAAAAGATAAGAATATGTGTAAAGGTTTTTGTTCTCGTGTTTAGGCACTCATAAGTGGATAGTGACAGCGCCTACAGTGACCCAGCAGCCGAGCGTATGTATTCACAAGTCCACTGGGATTGTGAAAAAAAATTCAGTGGACTTGTGAATACATACCCTCAGTTGCTTGGTAACTGCAGGAGCTGTCGCTATTCGCTTTTTAGGCACTCTAGATATTATGGAGGTCAGGTTGAGATAATTGTCAATTAATTGAAGCTGCTAGCGTGTCTTGTCTTCTTCCTTCGAATTTTTTCTTGAATATTCTTCTACTACTCCTTTTCGAATTAAAAAAATGTTTTCTATTGAATTGTAATTTTTGCATAATGCGGGTATATTTTTAATTGTAAAGCAATAAAATACGCATCCTTACACATTGTAATCTCGAGATAACAAACCAATAGTAATTACGTTTCTCGTGTACTAGACTAAATTATTATTCTAGGCCAGTAAGGCTTCTAAAATATTCCGCATAGCAACCAAACAGTTCTAGGTTTTCATTCGTCGTTTACCCTTTTTTTTAAAATATGTTTTGATAGGATCTATCAACCAGAAAATAGTGCACCAATTCAATAGTTTCTTGTATTTCCGGCTTAAAGGATTACCTTTTCTAGTACAAATGCCTAGTACGTAACTGTTCAAACAAAAAAAGATATGAGGTATTAAGATAAATCGCTTTTTTTAAAGATAAATATGTAGGTTGCCTTAACGTGTAAATAAGTGTCAGATAAAAGCAAAGAAAGTCGGGAATTACAAAAAATTTCGCGGGTGATGATTATTTATCCTCACTGTAAATCATCTTGAGGAGCGTGAGATTCTTTATGAAGATATTGTTACGTACGCACGTAAGATATTTTCGTGTGAGATATTAATATCAGTTTTAACTTTTTCGTTGAAGTCTTACTTGCTAGCATGGTTTGTTTAAAATTATTGTTACTTGTAACGTTCGTTGTTGTTTTCCAACATGTCTCCGGGGTTGAAGTTGAAAAAATTTTGAAGAATGTACCAAAAGAAGGTAAGTATTTAAAATTATGTGTTTAAGGTTTATTAAGGATTTTTTTGGGAATATTTTTAAGTACCTACAAACTTTTCTTGTTATAAAAATCGATAACTAATCGGTTAGTGACCTTACATAAATGTCTCTGAATTACAAAAAACCACATTTTGTAACGTTTACTTTTTAGTTATTGTCTGTAGACATTGAACGGAATCACCCTGTATCATAGGCGAAACTAGAGTATTTTATTTGGTAGTGCCAGCTAGAATTAGAAACCAAGCGTTGACTTGTATCAATGTAGCATCGTTTTTCCAGAATCTCTTTACAAAAAGGCACCGACTATTCAAAAGTAAATAAAATGAATTTTTATTAAATAATAATCTTATAAACAAAAACGAACATATATTTCAGAATCGGTCTTTTTTTCATTGTGGCCTCTTAGAGGACGCCCTCCTATAGCCAAACACAGAACAATATTTATAAGTCTTTCGAATAGTTGGTGGTTTTCGATTCGCTTTTGCTCTTCTTTCGAAATAAAATCGCGTTTAGTTTGATCTAACAAAATATCAATCGAGATCCCGTTTTCATAATGGTTCCATGAAGAAATACTAAATACTATGCATATGCACAGTAGTTCGTTCTTTCATGATTCTTAAACGCTTCAATGGCCCTATGCCAATTATTAAAACCTTTCTTTGTAAATGCAGTATGACCCTTATATGAGGCGTCGTTTGACCCAAAAAAACGACAATGGAAACAGAATGCTGAATCCAACTGCTGGCTGTATTCTAGCCATTTGAAAGAATCATACCAATTTTTCTGAAAGTTTCTGAATTTTGAGCCTATTTTTCTACGCGGAAATATCGTCAAAGTGGGTTGATATGGTAGCTTTATTAAAAAGTGGAGGTGCAAACCTCCCCTGGACTTTCCCATACTAAAAATAAACATTTTGTTTTTGCTATTCAACAGTAGTTCGCGAGGCAGCATTGGAAATCATTTGAATGCCTCTCGAGAAAAACGAGACTATACAGGTTCGATATGAACGAAAGAAAGACACCAAGATACGCATCTACCTGTACTCTGTAGTAGGTACCTGCTAGAAATTACAACTGGCGAAGCTGGACGATCGCTATCGACCGACCGACGTGCCGTTCTCGTTCGGATCAGATCGGCTAACATCGGGTTTCGCTCACTACTCCCTTATCCTTGGAGCTACGATGCTGAAACTCGGTAGGTAGACTATTGACGTCTCCGTCTTTCAAACGCCGTCGAGCAATTTAAGCTACGACGTGCCGTTCTCGTTCGGATCAGATCGGCTAACGTCGGGTTTCGCTCATAACTCCATTTTCCTTTGAGCTACGATGCTGAAACTCGGTAGGTAGACTATTGACGTCTCCGCCTTTTCAACGCCGTCGAGCAATTTAAGCTACGACGTGC
This sequence comes from Hemicrepidius hirtus, assembly GCA_963082805.1. Lineage (NCBI taxonomy): Eukaryota > Metazoa > Arthropoda > Insecta > Coleoptera > Elateridae > Hemicrepidius > Hemicrepidius hirtus. The sequence continues at coordinate 33,409,788 of OY720162.1, forward strand.
CGTTCTCGTTCGGATCAGATCGGCTAACATCGGGTTTCGCTCATAACTCCCTTATCCTTGGAGCTACGATGCTGAAACTCGGTAGGTAGACTATTGACGTCTCCGCCTTTTCAACGCCGTCGAGCAATTTAAGCTACGACGTGCCGTTCTCGTTCGGATCAGATCGGCTAACATCGGGTTTCGCTCATAACTCCCTTATCCTTGGAGCTACGATGCTGAAACTCGGTAGGTAGACTATTGACGTCTCCGTCTTTCAAACGCCGTCGAGCAATTAAAGCTACGACGTGCCGTTCTCGTTCGGATCAGATCGGCTAACGTCGGGTTTCGCTCATAACTCCCTTTTCCTTTGAGCTACGATGCTGAAACTCGGTAGGTAGACTATTGACGTCTCCGCCTTTTCAACGCCGTCGAGCAATTTAAGCTACGACGTGCCGTTCTCGTTCGGATCAGATCGGCTAACATCGGGTTTCGCTCATAACTCCCTTATCCTTGGAGCTACGATGCTGAAACTCGGTAGGTAGACTATTGACGTCTCCGTCTTTTCAACGCCGTCGACCAATTTAAGCTACGACGTGCCGTTCTCGTTCGGATCAGATCGGCTAACATCGGGTTTCGCTCATAACTCCCTTATCCTTGGAGCTACGATGCTGAAACTCGGTAGGTAGACTATTGACGTCTCCGTCTTTTCAACGCCGTCGACCAATTTAAGCTACGACGTGCCGTTCTCGTTCGGATCAGATCGGCTAACATCGGGTTTCGCTCATAACTCCCTTATCCTTGGAGCTACGATGCTGAAACTCGGTAGGTAGACTATTGACGTCTCCGTCTTTTCAACGCCGTCGACCAATTTAAGCTACGACGTGCCGTTCTCGTTCGGATCAGATCGGCTAACATCGGGTTTCGCTCATAACTCCCTTATCCTTGGAGCTACGATGCTGAAACTCGGTAGGTAGACTATTGACGTCTCCGTCTTTTCAACGCCGTCGACCAATTTAAGCTACGACGTGCCGTTCTCGTTCGGATCAGATCGGCTAACGTCGGGTTTCGCTCATAACTCCCTTTTCCTTTGAGCTACGATGTTGAAACTCGGTAGGTAGACTATTGACGTCTCCGCCTTTTCAACGCCGTCGAGCAATTTAAGCTACGACGTGCCGTTCTCGTTCGGATCAGATCGGCTAACATCGGGTTTCGCTCATAACTCCCTTATCCTTGGAGCTACGATGCTGAAACTCGGTAGGTAGACTATTGACGTCTCCGTCTTTTCAACGCCGTCGACCAATTTAAGCTACGACGTGCCGTTCTCGTTCGGATCAGATCGGCTAACATCGGGTTTCGCTCATAACTCCCTTATCCTTGGAGCTACGATGCTGAAACTCGGTAGGTAGACTATTGACGTCTCCGTCTTTCAAACGCCGTCGAGCAATTAAAGCTACGACGTGCCGTTCTCGTTCGGATCAGATCGGCTAACGTCGGGTTTCGCTCATAACTCCCTTTTCCTTTGAGCTACGATGCTGAAACTCGGTAGGTAGACTATTGACGTCTCCGCCTTTTCAACGGCGTCGAGCAATTTAAGCTACGACGTGCCGTTCTCGTTCGGATCAGATCGGCTAACATCGGGTTTCGCTCATAACTCCCTTATCCTTGGAGCTACGATGCTGAAACTCGGTAGGTAGACTATTGACGTCTCCGTCTTTCAAACGCCGTCGAGCAATTAAAGCTACGACGTGCCGTTCTCGTTCGGATCAGATCGGCTAACGTCGGGTTTCGCTCATAACTCCCTTTTCCTTTGAGCTACGATGCTGAAACTCGGTAGGTAGACTATTGACGTCTCCGCCTTTTCAACGGCGTCGAGCAATTTAAGCTACGACGTGCCGTTCTCGTTCGGATCAGATCGGCTAACATCGGGTTTCGCTCATAACTCCCTTATCCTTGGAGCTACGATGCTGAAACTCGGTAGGTAGACTATTGACGTCTCCGCCTTTTCAACGCCGTCGAGCAATTTAAGCTACGACGTGCCGTTCTCGTTCGGATCAGATCGGCTAACATCGGGTTTCGCTCATAACTCCCTTATCCTTGGAGCTACGATGCTGAAACTCGGTAGGTAGACTATTGACGTCTCCGCCTTTTCAACGCCGTCGAGCAATTTAAGCTACGATGTGCCGTTCTCGTTCGGATCAGATCGGCTAACATCGGGTTTCGCTCATAACTCCCTTATCCTTGGAGCTACGATGCTGAAACTCGGTAGGTAGACTATTGACGTCTCCGCCTTTTCAACGCCGTCGAGCAATTTAAGCTACGACGTGCCGTTCTCGTTCGGATCAGATCGGCTAACATCGGGTTTCGCTCATAACTCCCTTATCCTTGGAGCTACGATGCTGAAACTCGGTAGGTAGACTATTGAAGTCTCCGTCTTTCAAACGCCGTCGAGCAATTAAAGCTACGACGTGCCGTTCTCGTTCGGATCAGATCGGCTAACGTCGGGTTTCGCTCATAACTCCCTTTTCCTTTGAGCTACGATGCTGAAACTCGGTAGGTAGACTATTGACGTCTCCGCCTTTTCAACGCCGTCGAGCAATTTAAGCTACGACGTGCCGTTCTCGTTCGGATCAGATCGGCTAACATCGGGTTTCGCTCATAACTCCCTTATCCTTGGAGCTACGATGCTGAAACTCGGTAGGTAGACTATTGACGTCTCCGCCTTTTCAACGCCGTCGAGCAATTTAAGCTACGACGTGCCGTTCTCGTTCGGATCAGATCGGCTAACATCGGGTTTCGCTCATAACTCCCTTATCCTTGGAGCTACGATGCTGAAACTCGGTAGGTAGACTATTGACGTCTCCGTCTTTCAAACGCCGTCGAGCAATTAAAGCTACGACGTGCCGTTCTCGTTCGGATCAGATCGGCTAACGTCGGGTTTCGCTCATAACTCCCTTTTCCTTTGAGCTACGATGCTGAAACTCGGTAGGTAGACTATTGAGGTATCCGTCTTTCCAACGCCGTCGAGCAATTTAAGCTACGACTGTTTTCCAACACTTCTTTTCAAGACGTTTCAGACAATTCTAAAAATGGGGGAAGCTTTTCGAAAATTTTTCTAAGCCCGTGGAAGAAAACATTTTCATGTCCGAACCTAACCTAACCGGCAAGGCGGCAACAAAGTTTTTCTTACTCGCCAAGCCACGCCCTTTCCAACGACGCCAAGCAATTTGAGCTACGAGGCTCGATCCGTTTCCATCAACAGTTCAACCTAAATATTCAAAATTCACGAATTTTTCATTAACCGTACATTTTAGCCATATGAACACCTTATACTATGTGATAGACAATTAAATTCTGCATTCAACTATGTCTATAATAATATATAGGGTGTTTCATTTAAAATAACAAAGTTGTTTATTGTACTGTGGAAAGCAAACGCCCTGTATACGTGATATACATTGAAGAGAATGCAGAATTATATACTAAATAACTTTTATATTTAAACTTCTTTCATATTTTGACTACTAATAAAGGCGCTATAGGAACATCAATTTCCGATTTTCAAAATCTCGTAGAGGGCGTCACAGTGGAATTCTGGCGTTCATCAAAAAGCAAAAATGTAGCTAATACCAAGCTGCATAAGTATGGAAAATTTAAACAAAATCCTTAGACCAGTTTTTTTGTAATAATTTTTCAAAAATTTCAAAATTTTTGGAAGAGCGCCGTTGCGACAGTTCTTGGATTTAGTAAATAATTTTTCTTGGTGTAGTAGAGCCAAAGGGCTTTCAAACAAGTTGTTGCGGAACCTGATCAGATAACAGGTTTTTGAGTTATGGGGCGTTAAAGTCGAAATTTTGAAAAATTCATAGCGACCGCCATTTTGAAGTTAGAGAGTCCGGTAAAAAACTGTTTCCCTTGAATTATGCCCTTCTTTCATATTCCCTACTCAGAATTTCAAAATCCCGCTTCTGAAAAAAATGATACCAAAAAAACATGTCTAACTTCCGCTTCCGGTTTCGGATTTTTTTGAAAAGCTTATTTTGTCGATGAATTTTCGATATACCCCTTCATTTAAAATTTCATCAAAATCGGTTAACTAGTTTTTGCGTTAGAGGCGTTACATACACATACACATACACACACACACCCACCCACACACACACACACACCCACACCCACCAACAGACAGACATTTTTCTAGACCACCTTTTTGGGTTCCTAGGGGCCCAAAATACGTATTTCCGCGAAAATCTCGATTTCAAAAATTTTCATGATATCAATACTTCCCTATACCAGTGGTGGTATGGGAAAGTAAAAACCGATCAATTTTCGACTTAAAAGTTTAAACTGCAACATCCAAAGCGGGTTTTCGAATGTGTAAAAGAAGACTGAGAAGGCAAAATACTTACAGCAATCAATATTGAATAGTCTAATAACGATTTACTATTCATAAGCATTGGTGTAATTTTCGACGCGGTGGCGAAATGCTGAAATTAATACTTACGGCGACGTATTACCGTACTAGAGCAAATTCTCGAAAGTGATAGCGGTCGTCTTTATAATATTTAATATACCTATTACGTAAGTTTCCGGTGACCCCTTAAATATTGTTGAGATCAAGTATCGAAGACATAATAAATACTCTTTCCGTTTTTTAGGCCGCTTGCATTTTCAGTTTTACTTTCTTTAGGTGGTGCCCGGGCACACCCGGCACCACCCGTAGTTTCGCCTATGCCCTGTATAGACGATTTATAGCGAGTGTTTATACAAGGTGCTAGTTTATTATTTTTGTAGTTCTAATGGAATCAAGTGGGACGAATGTATAAAATGTTGAGGGTGGCACAGTGGTTGGAAAGATTGAACGGAGTTAACAAAAAATAGGCAGAATTTATTGAAAATATATTTTCTATGGCAGATTACAATTTTCTAGACGACCTCAATAAATATCTAATGTAATATCAAAGCAAATAAAATGGCGGTTGATAGGATTCGTCATCATATTTGACTTTCCCCTATGTTGAAGGCCAATTAAACCAATTTTGATAGCTATACATAAAAAGTCGGTAGGGCGCCCCAGTGGACTTGCGAATACATACTACTCAGCTGCTGGGTCACTGAAGGCTCTGTCGTTATCCGCTTTTACACTATCCCTCTTTTATATTATGCAACTTTTTTTTTCAGAATTGAACGACTTCATTAGATATTACTCAGCAATGGGTTATGAACTATATTCGGGTACCAATAATGGGATTAAAACACAAAAAACGATTGCTAGATCTTCAGACTTGGTGAGTATTGTTTTTGATTTAAATTTAAGATTGATCTTTCTTTCATTTTTATTTCAGGACTCGGTCAGTATCTTTTCCATAAAGCTTTATAGATGGCTTATAGAAAAGAAAACCGTAAAGTCTAGAAGCTATGGGGGTGGAAATGTTATTTGTTTCCCCAACTATCAATGTATTGATATTTCCGATGTTGGAGTTCACCCTTAAGTTGATGATACCTACCCTTATTTTCCGAGAAAAAAGGACCAGATAATAATTTTTTAAATGTAAGGTCTCGAAAAGTTTGTAAAGTTGCTTGTAATGAAAAGTAAATAGGAGCTTGATATTTTTATTGTAAATTAGAAGAAACATTTTTAATTTTATCCGTCTGGGTTCCGGATTAAGAATAGGCCCAGGGAATCCCCTGCCTGTCGTAAAAGGCGACTATTTGGGACCATTATCCTAGGTATATCCTTCCTGTATTTTTTTGACTGTCCTATCCTAATTATCAACATGTGTGGAATCAAGAAGCATGTGCTAAAAGAGACTAGAGACTAGCCTACTGTCTATTGCTTTAAATACTTTTCAGCTCTTTTACTTTTTCTCTAGCATTGTATTTAAGAGCGTAAATACAGAAAACGAAAGTTGAACAACCTAAAACAATTATAATTAAATATTTATTATTTTTTTTCATAACTTTTTACCTTCATAAAACTTGTTAGATCAAGTGAAGCAAATCCCCCTGCGGTTATCTGTTCTCCTTTTTGAGATCTCACCAAGAACATCAGCACGGAATTTTTTAACACCAGAGGTTTATCTGATAAATCCCATCCACAATGAAAAATAGTATCCGACAGTGCCGTACTCTTAAAAAATTTTAATTAAAATCTTTTTAAAAATTATTGAAACCCTTTACCTCATAAATTAGTTGAGTTCCAAGGTAGCAATAAATAAATAATTCTGATATGTGTCCTAAAAAATAACTTCCACATGTACCAGCTTGTTCAGGCATAACAGTCTAAAATTAAAAATTAATTTTATTTTCATATCACGTAAGTAAATCATACCGCTACGAAACATGAGATACAGACAGTTCCAATACTGGTTAGAAATAAAAGTAGAATGAAGAAAGTGAAAATGTCTTCCATTTCCTTGCAGGCTCTGAAATAAATTTCGGTGTGAATAAATTTCAGGATTTTTTTTAAAAGGATCAAGCTATAATAAGTATTGAGATTTAATGAAAAAATTAGATCTAGCAAGCAGGGGTGTTCTGTTCATATCTTACTTGATTAGTTTGTTGTGGTAAGAGATACATTTAAAGAGAACATCCTTTTCGTTTTTTTCCTCCCCAACATTTTCCTTAAATTTTTTTTCAAGATAATGACGAAGAAGTATGAATTGTCCAACACAATTCCATATCAGCGTAACGAAGAATACATCCACGCCGCAAATAACAAAAATTATGAAATATCCTACAAACCCTTGCCATATGTGTAGCATTTCGTAAAAAGGACTTTTCCAATAAGGAAAAGGGTATGTCGAAAGTAGCGCTAAATGTCTATTTGCAGTAAGTAAAGGAACCATAAATAATTGAACAATACATATAAACGCTGATACGGTGTACATAATACAGTATGATACGTAATACCAACTTTGTTGATTTAATTTATTTTCTAATTCTTCTCCTAATAGGTTTGATGGCCAAAATTCGAAATATATAATATGGAGGAGATTAATCAATCTTTGTTTATGGTAGATTATCAAAAATTGTCTTCCTAAAGTCTGAAATTCAAGAATGTTGTTATAGTGGAGTGAAAAGATTCCTGAAAGCCGAAAGGTTTAAAAGCAGCGATTAAAACCAAATGATAAAAGAGAGAGGCGGATAAACCGCTAAAATTAATTAATTATTGCTTGGTTTCGAACTGAGTATGAAACTTTTCAGGTACCAGATGCAAAAATGTATCGAGTTTTTGCCACAAAATTTTCCGAAGCTGAATTTTCCTGAATATCATACAGGATAAGCTTTTCTGGAATTATTTTTTAGAAAACCCTATCGAATATTATGAAACAATATTATTTTAGTATTAAAATTTTTCTTACTTCAATATTTGCAATGAAGGTGGTTAGGACAAACGCAGCCGAAGCTAAATCTTCAATATCTTGAGATAAATAATAAATTTGGCCAAGCATTACAAAAATTATACTTAGTACACCCAAAGAATTTAAAATTGTCGTCAAATGGTTTTGTCTTTCAGGCCATAGGTTTATACCATCCAACATTATTTTAGCAATAATTAAGAGCCATTTTACCTTAAAAATAAAAAATGTTATAGGGTTTTGTACGGCTCAACAGCTAAGGCTGTATAGGATGAGGTCAATATTATTCTTAAATAGTTCAAGATTTTTTTACCTTGTCTTTGATGACATGTTTCGGTAGTTTTGGTTTTGTACAAACGCTGTTGCTTGTCATTTTAGTTTACGTAAAGCAGAATGGAACAATGTGCAGTGTTCGCAGTAGTCGATCATTAGATTTATGGGTCAGGTCAGAGAATGGCAATTAAAACTTTTAATTGTAACAAATTAGCAGAATAAGAATGGAAATCACATATGTGGTAGATTTCCCAACCAGAAAACCTCAGATGCGATTTTCCCAAATAAAATATTAACAGATATGTAACTTCTGTTCATAACTTTCTTATTCACTGGAAAAACAGAAAAAAGGAATTAGAATTTTCTTAAATAACGTTTTCTCAGCGGATTTATTTTGTAAAAGAAAATTAAGAGGTGGCTGTTTATTTCATTTTCTAGGAAATACAAGGGTGTCCTAAAAAGAAATAATTTCATGCAAATAAGAGGAAAAGTTCCTATTAACATGGGTCCGAAAATGCTTCGTTATCGATATACAGGGTGTTGAAAGTTGTAAAAAATATCAATCTTTCATTTATTCGGAAATTACTAGGAATTAAATTTTAAAAAGTAAGCAATACGTATGTATGTACATTTGCTATAAGTGGACCATATTAGTCAGTTTTTTCCTTTACCAGTGGCGTAACTACAGGTGGGTATGTGGATATTTCAGGAGGAAAAAATGGTACGCCACTGTTTTTTTATTTTTGTCACAATTTTCAAATTTCTCAACTAATTTACGGTTGAAACAGTCTCTTGAGATTTTTTCCTACCGTTAACCATTTTCGTGTAAATCACACTTCAAAGATGAAAAATGCGAATAAAAAAATAACTCTGCAAATCCGTTTTTTGAATAATGACCGCCTTTAGCCTCAAAATTTTGTTCGAAGAATAGAAGCTTGTCTTGAAGCTAATGGCGGTCATTTTGAACATTATTTGTAAAATAATAATAATAATAATAATCATTTCGACACCCTGTACCTCGATAACGAAGCATTTGCGGATCCATGTTAATAGGAACTTTTCCTCTTATTTTCATGAAAGGAATACGCCCTTAACTGTATGCTCTGGGACACCCTGTATAGTAATCGCTTTAGACATATTCACTCGCTTTCTAAATTCCAGAATAAACTCCAAAATAACGTACCAGAGGGCATAACTTAAGTTGTCGGACCGAAAGTAACTTGAAATATTGCTGTTCAGATTATAAGAAATCCTCCAGAGTTTTACGTGTTCTTAAGCTACTTTCGCTTTTTTTTTCGCAGTGTTCGAGTTGTTTAATTTCAAAATTTTTTTTCTATCCTATAATTATTGTAAAGCTACAATCTATTTATATACTACAATTTTTTGCTAATGTAGCTACTGGACTTGGCAATGAAGTCAATCCTGTACCGTTATTATCTTTAATTGCAATAAGAGACCTCGATTACATACTAATGTGAAGATCGGGATATTCCTGACCGTTTATATGTGTTTGGAATTACCAAGTCCAAGAGATCATTGAATTGTGTAATTTTTTTTCTTGGAGGTTGGGATTAGACCAGATATAAATAGTGCAACTATTCAAGAGTGGTTTGTTTGTGTATTTTCTGTAGCGGTGTAAAGATTTCCCACGAAGAATATTGACATGTAAGTTTTTTTATAACATAATAATAAAACTAGGGATGCATGTAATAAACAAAAGGAGTGTTGAACAATTTATTCTTTAATTAAATTAATAAAAGGTGCTTCAAAAAAATTTAAAGAGCAATAAATTTAATCGTGAGTTTAAAAATAATAATTATTAGACCAATTACTACTTCAGTAGGCTTTGAGTTAGGTAAGCACGGTTCAAATCCAAGAATGGATTATTCTAAATTCCAAAAAAAATTATTTAAAGCTGTTCTATAATGTGATAAGGTTTTGCCTAAAATATTCTTCTAGGTCACTCGCTATGTTCATATAACACGCAAATTTTTAAATCAACAAACTAAAATATTATTTAATCTTTTGAGGTCAGTTACGGTTACAGTTTTTATCTCAACGTATCTGACTAATCAGTTTTTCCTACCGTGGTTTTTCCCAAACAAAAATAATTTTCGGGTCTTCCACAGTTCAATGTTCGTGCATATTTCCCAAGAATAAATAATATAGTAAATATTTACGGTTCATTGGTGCTATATTAGTTTACAGATTATATTTTCTTAAACTAATATTTTTTTTTAATTTTCCAGATTTCTATTCGAAACTCAATTCAGTTTCTAAATTTTTAAGATAATGCAGTTACGTATAACAACTGCTTGGTTACAAGAATAATTTCATTACTTTCCTGAATTTTCAAAAAAAGGAACAAAAATGAAGCCAGCTACCCTAATATGTTTTGCTTTCGTGGTTATCCTAACTGGACAATCATGTTACGGAAGCATTTGGGACTCGATCCCTATAATTTCCCAAATCAAATCTCTTGTTCAAGTCGCTTCGGGTGATGCAGAAGGTGCAAAGAAAACCCAAGAAAACTTTGTCGACACCGCTCCTGTAATTTCCCAAATAAAATCTGCAGGTCAAGCAGCTACAGGTGATACCGAAGGTGCAAAGAAGACACAAGAAAATTTTGCACATAACCTTGAACAAATAGCGGACGCAACCCCAATTGTGGGACACATTAAAGGGGGCATCCATGTTGCAGTTGGAGATAAAGAACATGGTCTTGATATTATTAAAGGCGCTTCCAGTTCTACAGGTTCTTTAATCGGTGGTTTACTAGGAGGACCTGCTGGAGCAATCCTTGGTGGTATAGCAACTGATGGGTTGATTACTGGAATCGATTCAGGGGTGAATAAAAAGTTTTCACCTTTTGGTACTGTGGATTTCTTAGCAAACATCAAAGATCAATCCTCCGGTGATATATTTGATCAGTTATTATCAACTGGGTTAGATGCAGCGGGTGGGGGTGCTGTTAAAGGAAAAGGTAAACCCAAAAAACCGAATAAGCAACAAGAAAACCAAAATCAAGGATTTGGAATGGATCCTGATGGTGTACGAGGTCAAATTGATGAAAGTGTTCTTAGACCGGATGATATGCACGTGGATGTTGATAGCCCCGCCTTTTTAGATATTGCAAGAAGAAATACGGGACTTGATCCAGCGGTTGCTAATCGTTTAGAGGAAATAGACTTTAGAGATGTTAACGACATTGATGGTACCATGAACTGTTACTTCTGTACTGCTGCAGCATTTAAAAATACTTTTGCAAGTGAATTAGTACGAAAATACGAAATCATGATGGAGGCATCAGGAGCTCCAACCACACAACATATCGTTGATTTATTCCAAAAAGTTGGTTTTCCTGATACTAAAGTTATATTCGAAGGAGGAGTTGATGCGTTTAAAACCTTCCTCGAGAATAACATTCCTCCAGGACAATCAACTTCATTTGCTTTGGCTTTTAGAAGAAATGATGGTACTGCCCATGTGATTTTAATGCGAACATGGCGTGAACAAAATGGTGTTGGTGGTATTTTAACCACCGATTTTCAACTTCCTGTAAATCACCAAAGAAGATTTTCTACAGATTTACCATTAAATGTTAAAACATTGTATCTGATACAACCTCAGAATCTTTTAACCGTAAATGAAGCTCAAATTAATAATTTAATTGATGGGATGAATGGTTTGTCTCTTAGCAGTTTAATGGCAACTCCAGGTAAAAAATCATGTGCTAATAAACGAATTATTGGGTACCTAGCAAGTTGGTCAAGTCGACGGTTTACTGTTGAACAATCTTTACATTTAACCAACGTGATTTACGCTTTCATTTCCATGGATGCTGAAGGAGGTTTAACTATTCCTACCCCAACAAGTGCAAAACAACGTTTGCTTGATGTTATGATAGCCAAACAAGCCCATCAAGCTAAAGGAATGGATTTAAAGGTATCTTTTGCTATTGGTGGTTGGGAAAATTCCCAATACTTTTCAGCTGTGATTGGTGATCCAGGAAGACGTTCTAAACTCATAGGAGCAATCGCAACGATCATGCGTGATTTTAAATTCGATGGCGTTGATATTGATTGGGAATATCCTGTTACCGGTGGAGCAAACAAGGGTGTAGATTCAGATAAACAAAATTACGTTAAATTTTTAAACGAACTTAGATATGCTCTTGGTAATAATTATTTAATCAGTATCGCAGGAGCAGCTGGACAGGAAGCTCTTGAAGGTTTCGATTTAGAAAATATTATTAAAGCCGTTGATTGGATCGGAGTTATGAGCTACGATTTAAACGGTGCTTGGGACTCACAATGGGGTGCTTATGTAGGACCAAATGCCCCTCTTCTTCATGGAGCACCATTGGGATATTCTGGAAAACTAAACGCAAACTGGGCTATGAAACATTACGCTTGTAACACGAAAGACCCGAATAAAATCATCATGGGTATACCTTTTTACGGTAGATATTGGTCTAAGACAATTGATGGCAAGGATCCATCAGGTCATCCATTGTTTAGAAAAGCTGAAATGGTAAATGGTAAATATGGTGGGGATAAAAGTTATCGGGAACTTGCAATAAGTTGGTTGAGTTCAACTGGAGGCTTCGATAAGCATTGGGATGACAAAACCAAAACACCTTGGGCTATGCATCCGGAAAATAAACTTGTCTTAACTTACGATGACGCAAAATCCATTAAAATGAAAGTCGATTATGCGATTGAACATAATTTGGGCGGAGTAATGATTTGGAGTGTCGAACAAGACGATGAAGACTTTTCATTGTTAAAAACAATTTCTTCAAATGCTTGCAAACAAACTGGTAACAGTATTAACTATAAGTGCAGTCCAATTAGGGAAAAACGTTGGTGGACTTGGCTTGAAGATAAAGATAAGGCTGGGATGTGTGGAAAAGGCGCACCCTTATACAAAGGATTTTACCCTTTATGCGATCCAGATGATCCTGGTTACAGTTGTTGCAGCAAAACAGGTTATTGTGGAGCCGGTCCTGATTTTTGCGATTGCGAAGGTTGCGTTGACTACGAAAAAAATCCTGAAAAACTAATTGAAGAACCTATTAAACCTTCAAGGCCAGTTCAATGGCATGTAGGTTTTGATGATATAAAACCTGGGCAACCTCGTTGTGGAACCAACGCCAAACCCCTAAAAAATGGATATTACGCTATCTGCAATCCGGATGATTCAAACGCTCATTGTTGTTCCAAATGGGGATATTGTGGTACCGGAAAGGAAAGTTGCGAATGTACAGGATGTAAAGATTATCGTAAAATATCGATTGCCGATTCTATGAAAAAAGTTCGAAGACCAGAGGAAATCCAATGGCATGTTGGTAATGATGTGGTAAAACAAGGAGAACCTAGATGTGGAAAATCTGCCCCGAAAATTAATGGTAAGATGGCTATATGTGATCCAGATGATGATGGAGCACCCTGTTGTTCAAAATGGGGATTTTGTGGTACAGGGGATGATTTTTGTAAATGTGATGATTGTATTGATTCACGTAAGTTGTAATTTCTTTGGAAATTTTTAGAATTAAGTTTTTCTGACCATATTGGGTGGGGTTTAGAATCAAACCCAGGTGACCCAGGGAAAAAAATTATGCTTAATGGTTAAGTTCCTTATTTAATTAAAAAATTTAATTAACACTGTTTACATCCTCCGGAAAACGCTTTAAAAATAATTATGAAATAAACGTAATAAGTTATTGTGACTAACTTTGTAATTCTGTAGTTTTTGTATTTTTTTTTAAGTATAAATGACTAAGACTGTAGTGTAGGGAATATCACCGATAAAATAAAATAAACTTGTTTATTATGCTTTATTATTATTATTATGCAATTAATAATATTACAGAAATAATTGACTGGAGGTTGTGTATTACAAAAAAAAAGTAAATCGTGTATTCTAGAAAAATATCTAAAGAAAGTGAAACTCTAATATATTTCTGCTACATTTAGGTATTTAGCTAACCACTCTGATACACATTCTGTTTCATCAACATGGTTCTCAAAAGAGTGTAAACGGAGAATGAAAACTTGACCAACTAAAACAAAGAAAGCAATAAAAAAATTGAAATGTATTTTTTCAGCACCTTTACGTTCATGAAACTGCCCATACTTAAATATCCAAACCCTCCTGTGTAAATCCGTATTTCTTTTTGAGCACGAATCATTATCATAATCAATGTTTTCTGGAGATGAGTATCTCGCGAAGACAAATGCCAACCGCATTCAAAAGCTGTTGTCGATAGTTCCGTACTCTGAAAGGAAAGTTAGAAAACGTTTTTTTTAATTACACACGGAGAGTCTTTCGAATCTACCTCTGCACTACGCTGTTCCAAAAAAATTTGCTAAAACTTACTTCAATAATTAATTCGTTTCCTAAGTAGCAATAAATAAATAGCTCAGAGATATGTCCAATCAAATACGTGAAAGCTATACCTATTGTTTCTGGTGTAGCGGTCTAAAAAAAATTAATTTAAACTTCTTGTACCTTTAGGGGGCATTAGGGGGTGTCACCATAATAAAGCAGGATAAACATACGGTTCCAATACTTGCTAAACATTGAATCAAAATGAAGTAACTGAACACGTGATTTATATCCTGGCATATCCTGAAATTAAATTTAATTATAAATCCTAGCTTGCAGGATGGTCATGGGAATTTTTTTCAGGAACAAAAAATAAAGAAAACATTTCGTATAAACATTTCTGTTATTTATTATATATATTATCCGCTCAGTACAATATCCTCGGCACCATGTACACAGAAAGATATGCCCAAATCAATCCAAAGTTGCATTGCAGGAAATTAAAGTCACTTCGAATATCTTTTGCAAACGAATCAATAATAAGTCATACTATAAAATAAAGAATAAGAAAAAAAAACTAGATCTAACTTAACATGTTGCCTAATTAGTCTATCGGTATTTGTAAACACCTTACGTAATCAGATCGAAATTTTAATGCAATGGAAAAAATTCATAAATTTTAAATCCTCTTGTAAACATGTGTGTAACTGATAATAAAAGGAATAATTTGTCGGATTAACAAGATAAAGTTAATAGGGATTTTTTTCAAAACATTCAACCAGAGAGAAAGAATACGCCGCTGATGTGAAGGAAATCTCGCGTTGCGTATTTTTGTATAATTCTGAGGACACACCCTAGGGCCTCTAGCGACACGGCAATCGGTACCAGAAATATTGATTTTAAATCAAAACCACCCCCATGGTCGTAGAACCAACTCTGAGTCGCAGTAGACTGGCAACAGGGTGAGGGTAATCTCTCTCACTCACCCCCAAAGGGTTGATGTGTATTTGCTTTTCTTTTATATCTATCTCTTTTTGATGCCTCAGCGCATTCCAGTCTCTCTTAGGTAAATAATAATAAAAGGAGTCTTACCGTATCAGTTTATTGTGACGTTGAATGAGCAAGAATAGCACATCCAAGACTTTAGTTGCATTACCTTCTTCTTCTCTCTTGCGTATAGTTTTTTCAAAATTAGAACGTAAATGTATTTTGAGCATTCTAAATTGCGCTATGGCATTACCCAACATGCTAAGAAGAAGCATATCTCCACCACAAACAACAAAAACAATCTCTAGTCCCACAAGGATATGCCAAATATATAAGAGCTCGTAATATGGACTTTCCTGCCAAGGGAAAGGATATTTTGGCTTCATGGGTAAACTTCTATCAAAAGATGAAGTTATTAAATACTGCATTGTGCATATAAAAGCTGATCCTGTATAACCAACAGTGTAGAGAAACAAATACCAGCTTCTTTTGCCTAATTCTTCGTGAATTTCATTTCCAAATTTATTGGAAGGCCAAAAATCAAAATAAACTTCGTTTAACATATTACAAAGTTTTTTTCTGTGTAAAGAAAACGTTACTCGTCTTAACATTGCCTGAAATCGATTGGATAAGATTTATTTTGATTCACATTTTTTCTTACCTCCAAAGCGATCATCACATAAAAAATTACGTAAGCTTTAGACACTAGATCGTAGTTTTTATTAATTAAACAACAAAATTGGCCAAAGAGAACGAAAAAATAACTTGCAAAACAGAACACATTGTATATTTCAGTTTTATAATTTCGGATTTCAGGCCACGCGTTTAAAATGTTTAGAATTACTTTTGCAGGCATCATAAGCCATTTTACACTATCATCAGGGACTTCTTTTGGAAATTTTAGAATTTTATTGAACTTTATTGCATATTTAGTTTTAGTCATCACGAACTGCTCTGCAACCCACACGAAAATGAAATATGTTTCGTTTTATCAGTAATTAAAGTAATTATGTTCTTCTTCTACTATATAAGAAATGTTGTCACGCAATTACAGCTGAAAGATTCTCAGGCAATTATTTAGAAAAAGAATTAAAGAATCGTTTAAATATATAGGGTGCTATGGTTTACAGCGGAATACAGGAAAATACGATTGCATGAGACGTTTCTGTGGTATTCTGGCAATTATGGGGTTGGGGTTGGGGTTTTCCATATTAGCTTACCTTGCTCTTCTAGGTGAAGAAAAATTTTATTTGTGTAAATAAATAGAGCCATGAAATATATAAAAAAAATTTATTCCTTAGTTTATGAAAGTAAAATTATACAAGAGGTTAGTAGATTATTATCGAAATGAACATTTAGGGCTTGTATGTATTAAACATGAAAGAAATATCTAAATATAAGTATAAATAATAAAAAATAATTAAACTTTGATATGATTACAATAAAATTATGGAAATGGAAATAAATATTAAATTATTCTGCTTTGGTAAGAAAATGTTAAGAACTGAAATCTAACCCATAACAAGAACTAAAGTGAGTTTTAATTAATTTCCTTAATACATAAAAGATAAACCCACCCCCAAAAAAATTTTTGCTTAAAATTTAAAGAGAATCTAAATTTCTTTCCAAAATATTGCAACAATAAATCAAATTTCGTCAGTGGTGTAGCGTACGGTTTTTTTAAAGAGGATTTTCAAAGAAAAAATATTGTCCAATATTAAAGAAACGTAGAGGTTGCGTAAACGTTAATTATCTCGAAAACGATTAATTCTACGACAAAAATGTAAGAGTACTTTTTTTTTCTAAATTAAATTTTATATTCAAATATTGCAACAATAAATCAGATTTTGTCAGTGGTGTAACGTAGGATTTTTTTAAAGAATGGGATTTTCAAAGAAAAAATATGTCCAATATTTCAGAAACGTAGAGGTTGCGTTAACGTTGATTATCTCGATAACGAATAACTCTACGACAAAAATGTAAGAGTACTTTTTTTTTCTAAATTAAATTTTATATTCAAATATTGCAACAATAAATCAAATTTTGTCAGTGGTGTAACGTACGATTTTTTTAAAGAAGGGGATTTTCAAAGAAAAAAGTCCAATATTTCAGAAACTTAGAGGTTACGTTAACGTTGATTATCTCGAAAACTGATAATTCTAGGACAAAAATATAAGAGTACTTTTTTTTTCTAAATTAAATTTTACATTCAAATATTGGAACAATAAATCAAATTTCGTCAGTGGTGTAACGTACGATTTTTTTTAAAGAAGAGGATTTTCAAAGAAAAAAATGTCAAGATTTCAGAAACTTCGAACTCTTGGAAAAAAATAATTCTACCACAAAAATGTCAGATAAAACCACCCCCAAAATTTTTTTGCTTAAAATTTAAAGAGAATCTAAATTTCTTTCCAAAATTTTACACCTTTAGAACTTTTACATTTTGAATTAGAAATTGATAGACAATTCTGTTCGTAAACACTTTACTATTCTAAAACTATATTCTAATAATTCTTCACAACATACTCGATTAATCTTCATCACATCGACCATAAGTTGTGTCTACAAATTTAAGAAAAAATTCTTGAGGTATGGTTTTCATCTGTCTTATATTTTTTCGTATCGTATTGTAGCTCTCCTTCTCGTACATTAAGAATGCCTCAAGGATTCCCAATTCGTCGTATAAAGTACGAATTATTAATTCATTTTCTGGTCCAGGTTTCCCATAATGTTCCCTTAAAAGTTCCTTCTGAGCTCGCGTTGCATTTTCTAATGCGGTTACAACCAACCAAGTACATTTTCCTTCCCGAATATCACTTCCAATTTTACCAGTAATTGTCGGATCTCCGTAACAATCCAAAATATCATTCTAAAAAAAAAATATATTAAAAGTACTATCCATTTCTGTAGCAAGATTTTTTTACCTGTGCCGTCAAGAAATCTCCCAGTTGGCATAAAATAGTTTCAAGTTCTTCATGTGATGTTGCATCATATTTTCCCGCGAGATACAAGACTAATTTCATGGGTAACATATATTCAGGGTAGGTTCCCTTATATTTAGCCAAAAATTTGTATCGGTTCATGGTAAATACTTCTAAATTTGGTTTTCCATTTAGTCTGTTCATGGTATCCAGTGACTGACCTAATGCAGTTTTGATGTTAGCTTCATGAAGCCATTCCACGCATGGTAGATAACATTTATGGTCAAGACCGTATTTTTTTAACAGTATGAAGGGTCCATGTTCTATTAATACAGCGTCATTGATTGCTTGACCTCCAACATCAGCATTTCGGTACCAACATGGTAACCCACGACGAGTTTCCGAACCATCCATGATGTCATCATTTATTTGATAGGAGCAGAGTGTCTGAGGATTAAAAATGATTTCTTCTGGGAAACCCTGTATATAAAACCAAAGTATATACTTACCAAATCGACACACCAGCCTAAAATGTTTGCTAAATGAATATTCTTAGGGGTTTGATGTTCTGGAGAAGCATAAGCTTTAAAAGCACCAAGTACTGCAAGCCCAGAAGCTTGTTTATGGTTAGGGACGTTGTACTGCAAAACTTTGATGTAGCGTTCGATAACTTCAGGTACGTCTTGATATGGTTCTGTCAAATTTTTAACAATGGTTGGGAAAAGTTCTGTATACTTTCGTCTTTCATCTTCTGATACTATTTTTTTGGGTTGGGGGATTACGTTGTACGCCATTGGAAGAAATCTGAAATTTAGAATAGATTCAGAGATGGATGGAAAGAAAAAGGGAAATGCCTACATAAAAACGGGAAGAGCGCGAAAATAATTTCTTGACTTTTAGTACACCCTGTATATACAAATAACTATGACGTTTAAATATAAAAACGTAAAAAAAGTATTTCTGTTAGGAATAGATAAGAATATAAAAGAAAGTGCAGTATTGTATACGTAATTTAAAACAAGTTCTTATCTTATCTGTAACGACCAGGCCTGCATTTATATCCAACCCAGCTAAGAATTTTGAGTCAGTCTATTATTAACGTTGTAAGGTGGTGTTTCTATTGAAGTGAACAATTTTATTAAAACAGTGAAGATATTAACATTTTATTTGTGTGGAGTGTGTGTTGTTGGATATTTCGGGATTAGAGTGTGTTTTGGAAAATTTTGCAAGCTGTTCGAGTCAAATGTGAAAGATTCTTCATGGTACTGCAGTGAAACGCCCAGAAAACAAGGTAAGTGTTATTTTCAAATGATTTTTCTAACTGCAAACATGGCTTACTATATTTTACGTCCACTCTTTCTATTCTTGAGGTTTTCAAGAGCAAATGTCTAAAATTTCAAAAACTTAGAGGTTGCGTTAACGTTAATTATCTCGAAAATGGATAATTCTATGATAAAAATGTAAGAGTAGGTACTTTTATTTTCTAAATTAAATTTTATATTCAAATATTGCAACAATAAATCAAATTTAGTCAGTGGTGTAACGTACGATTTTTTTAAAGAAGCGGATTTTCAAAGAAAAAAATTTCCAATATTTCAGAAACTTAGAGGTTGCGTTAATGTTAATTATCTCGAAAACGGATAATTCTAGGACAAAAATGCGAGAGCACTTTTATTTTCTAAATTAAATTTTATAATCAAATATTGCAACAATAATACAAATTTCGTCAGTGGTGTAACGTACGATTTTTTTAAAGAAGAGGATTTTCAAAGAAAGAAAAATGCCCAATATTTCAGAAACTTAGAGGTTGCGTGAACATTAATTATCTCGAAAACGGACAATTCTACGACAAAAATGCAAGAGTACTTTTATTTTCTAAATTGAATTTTACATTCAAATATTGCAACAATAAATCTAATTTCCTCAGTGGTGTAACGTACGGTTTTTAAAAAAAAAAGAGGATTTTCAAAGAAAAAAATTTCCAATATTTCAGAAACTTAGAGGTTGCGTTAATATTAATTATCTTGAAAACGGATAATTCTACGACAAAAATGCAAGAGTACTTTTATTTTCTAAATTAAATTTTACATTCAAATATTGCAATAATAAATCCAAATTTCGTCAGTGGTGTAACGTACGATTTTTTCAAAGAAAGGGAATTTTCAAAGAAAAAGAATATCCGATATTTCAGAAACTTAGAGGTTGCGTTAATATTAATTATCTCGAAAACGGATAATTCTAGGACAAAAATGCAAGAGCACTTTTATTTTATAAATTAAATTTTATAATCAAATATTGCAACAATAATACAAATTTCGTCAGTGGTCTAACGTACGATTTTTTTAAAGAAGGGGATTTTCAAAGAAAGAAAAATGCTCAAATTTCAGAAACTTAGAGGTTGCGTTAACATTAATTACCTGGAAAACGGATAATTCTACGACAAAAATGCAAGAATACTTTTATTTTGTAAATTAAATTTTATGTTCAAATATTGCAACAATAAATCAAATTTCGTCAGTGGTGTAACATACAATATTTTTAAAGCAGGGGATTTAAAAAAAAGTGCATTGCGAAATATGGTTATTTATTTTAATACGGGCCTATACTTCTGTAATAGTTAATTCAGAAATTTTTCCACCCTTTTGGACACCCTTAACCAACAAACAATAAATTTTGCCTTAAAAAAATGTAACCATTTCTGAAATTAATGCCCCTGACGGGTTTGATAAGTAAACAAAAATCTGTAAAAAAGTTCTAAATTTTCAGAAACCTTCTAAATATTATTTTCTCATTTATTATAACTTACTTGGTTTTTTCGGAAGGGATTAATACTGCTACCACTTCTAACAAAATTGACAGTTGATTGAAACGGCACTTAATATTATTTCAGGTACAATTCTTTATCCTAATTCAGTTTACTCTACTGAACATTACTTTTCCATCAAAGATCACTAACCGAAAAATAGTAAGGGTTGTGGAAAAGCGTCTAGACTCGCGAGAAAAACGCGAAGTAATAAAACAGTTAGGAGGAGGAACGTTCCATTTAAATAGATAAAGGTGATTCAATTATTGTGATTGCAGTAAAAGGATTTGTTTTATAAAAACCTGTTTTGGTAGGAAAATTTTTAACACTTGAATCGCTTAATAATAACAACCTTCGAACAGATTATTTTTTGTCTCAATCAGTGGGAATTAAAATTCAAAATCACATCCCTCTTTTTTTTCTTTCTTCTTGAGTATATTGCTCTATCCTTTTTGGTCCGGAAAGGGGGGGGGCGTAATAATACCAAGATATTAATTTAAGATAATCAATTTGGTTTTTTTAGTGTCCAACCCCTTGGCATAAACATTTTTAATAAATTGCTTGTAATTTATCAAATCTTGGTTGATTTTTATTTAATTATACCTTAACTCGGATATAACGTAATAATCATCAAGGCCTTGAAATTAAGCATATTATAGCGGAAATACATAAGAAATGAAATAAATTGGAAAATAACGTGCTACTAATACATTAAAAAGAAAAACAAGTACAGTAGGTATCAAAATTAGTCGCAATAAACGTGCACAAAGACATTTAAAAAAAGTCGGAACTATGACTGTTGTTTTGTACTTTTTTTATTTTTTGTTTGTAAATACTTTGTTATTTTGTGTCATGATGAGATTCAGAATATATTTTATTGTCAACTCACACATACTTAGCCTTTTAGGTAAAGATTAAGATCTTGTAAGTTACAAAACAACGTTGGGTTCGTCAGGTTTAAAAATATTCTAAATAAATTGTCTATACTTCCAATTATTATTAATCTCTGTCGTGTAATCTTCCCTTTTCTTGATCTTAAATCTTAACTGCAGGATCAAAAACTTTGTTCTTTCATTCTTTCTTTAATTAATTAGTAATTCCAAAACTACTTCAAAGATATGTGAAGGATTACGTAAAACTAATCAATCTAAATTTACGAAATAATCAAGAAATATTTACTGACTCATTTCATGATGGACTCATTTTGTGTTTGTGTTTCATGGAAATAAATAATTTATAAGTTTAAATTAAAATTTCTACAAAATAAGCTTTATGGATCCATTAACCATAATGAGGTAAATGGAACTGTGAGGCCGTAAGATTAATTTTTTATAAGTTAGAAGGTCGTACGCACTTTTATAATTTTTTTTATAACAATAAGAATTATGAGAAACATGCGTTAACATCGTGCTTAGAAAATTTTTATAAGGTCAATAAATGTCCATTTTTAAAAATCCTTCCAGAGAGATATTCTTAGTGTCCATGAAATTTCTGAAAATACTTTTTTCGGGACTTCTTAAAAAAACGGAATCTCTAGGGTGTCCTATCGGTGTCCTGCCGGTGTCCTCAAATCTCTAAAATAAATCAAAATTTGAGTTTCTAGAATCATTAACGTTCACAAAATGTCTCTAGACTCCCCAGGGTCTGCACACTCCCTAAATAGACCATATACAGAATTACAGACAGACAGACAGTTCAAAGAGTCCCTTAAAGTCTAAATACGCAGAATTCTGACATTTCGTAGATCCAGGATCCCTCCTACAGTCTCTTAAGAAATCCGAAGTCATCCAAAGACCCTCAGCCTTGAGCCTTCAGAATCTCTTACGAGTCCTCAAACCTTCTAGATCCATAACACGCCATTCGTTCCCTAAGAATTCATAGAATCCTTATAGTCTTAGTAGACCCCAAAAGAAAATTCTTTTGGAAAATTCGCAAAGAGCCTTAGATTCTCAAGTCAACCTTAGAGTCTTCAGAAATTCTAGATCTCTTCTTTTTCCCAAGTTTTGCGCCCCCTTAGGGTCTTTTTCTATATCATATAGTACAGGACCTCGGGTTTAGGCAAGAAGTCAAAGGTCACGCACTCTTCAGAGCATGTGAAACTCCACCCCCGAAATAGTTTAGAATTTGTTGTGTACTTAGTTTCGTAGACCCCCTGGACCCTAATAAACTTTAAATGTTTAGTGCCCTTATAGCGTCGCGCTTCAGACAGTTCAGATGGAGTCTCAGAAAATTTGCAAATTATTTCAGACTTTAGAAAATTTTAAATCAAAATCAAAGGAGTCTTCTAGAAGATTATCTTCGCGGATTTCCACAATCTAGAGTGGCATAGGTTTTTTAAAATCGATTAATGATTCACATCTCCTCCAACAATTTTTATAGAATTGTTTACAAACTCAACAAAACAAAAAAATATATAAATTACACAGGGCTTTAAAAATTTACGCAAGTCATTCAAATTTGGAAGGTTGTTATTAAAGGATTAAATGTAAATATAGTAGTCATCTGATGGCCTTAATTTGGAATACCATGAATGATTAAGTACCCCATTATAGCGTAATCAATTACGGAGTTTGTTTTCTGACAAGTATTTGTTGGCAATACATGTCCAATTAAAAAAATACAAGATCTTATTTTTAAAATTAATCGCTTCAGGCTTACAACACCTTCTATTAATTAAGCAAATAAGCTTGTGAGATGTTTTATTATGATAATTTGATAGTTAGAAACCCAGAAAAATATTCTAATTAAAGAGGTGATTTTAAAATTAGGACATAATAACCGAAAGATTATACAGGGTGCGTCAAAATTAGGTATAAGTATTAAAAAAGGAAAATTAAAGAATTCTGCAAGAAGAATTTTTTTTTCCGGAATTGTTTAGAATTATTTGTTTCTTTCCCCTTGAAATTAATATCAGAGTTCTTTTTAAAGTTATCACCTGAAAATCCTGAAAACTCACTCTCGTTGCATGCGGGAGTAGTCCAAATGATTGGATTTGCATTTTTTGGTGGAGGCGCCGCCGCAGCCGTTAGAATTTGCGGAAACGTTTCATTACTTTCATAAAATTTCTAGAGGAATTTCTTTGGAAAAAAATATATGGAAGAGACATTTTATAATTAATTCTTGTAAAATTTATTTAGGTATTAGAAACATTAAGAATAAAATCCGTCCTCGTTTAAACGGACACGAATATTTGCGAGAAGCAGTGTCAGACTTTTGATCAGAATAAAAACTTGTCTCTTGGTAACTTGATACTTTTTGTTGTTATTATTTTGAATTACGTCATTCAAGGTGTGCACTCTTAGATCCTTGCTAGACAGAACCAAACAAAGTCTGTTGTGATTCACAAAAATTAATAAAATACACCAAAGCGTAATGTAAACAATAAATAAAAACATACGTGGTGTATAAATTAAAAAAAAGTGTGATGTTATTGAATAAAAACATGCGTTTGTCTAGTGATCCTTGTTATTGGTAACTTCCAGACAATTTAAAGGATAATTTTGAACAGTTTTCGTTAAAAACAATTTTTTTTATTTTACACGTGTCGCTTTTTATTAAAACAAAAAGAAATTTTTTGTATGTAGATTGACGTACTTTGTTGCGTTAATTATGTCTAATTTAGTGTGAATAAATGTCAATTAGTGAACTAATCGTGTGAGAATTAGTTTAGGTTGAATAAATAATTTATAAGATTAAAATTAAATTAAAAAAAAAATATTCAAGGATGTCGTACATATTATCTAATGGGGTAACGGAATTTTTAATTAAAAAAAAAGTTAAAATAATTTTTTAGTTCAGGACTTTTGGATACAGAATGCATAATTTTTTTGGACTACTTCTTTAGAATAATTTCCTGCAGTTTTGAAAGCATTTTCGCTTGCCCCCCCGTAAATATTTCTAAAGGAAACACTCTAAAGATTTTATTAAAAATTTTATTTGTTGACCAAAATTATGAAACTGTTAACAAAGTTAGACCCAACACAAAAAAAAAATACACTAACATAATGTTTCAGTTAAGGTTGATCGATTAGACTTGATTTGATTCGGACACCTGTAACAAAAAAATGTAATTGTAAACACATGATACGTAATAGCCCCCCCCCTTTATTTACCTGAAAAATATTTTTGCTTAATCCTTTCTAATTTGTGTTACGTCCATATGTTGTATCGGCAAGTTTAATAATAAATTCTTTAGGCACGTTTTTCGACATCTGTTTTATATTTTCCTGTACTTTATTATAACTTTCTTCTTCATACTTTAAGAAAGTATCAAGAATTCCCAATTCGTTATACAAAGTTTGAATCTTGAATTCGCTTTCAGGTCCTGATGTTCCATAATGTTCTTTTAAAAGTTGCTTTTGGCTTCGTGTTGCACGTTCTAATGCTTTTACTACTAACCATGTACATTTTCCTTCCTTTATGTCATCTCCTATTCTACCAGTTCTTGAAACATCTCCGTAGAGGTCCAATATATCGTTCTGAAAAAAAAAATTAAACGAGGACGCAATGAGACTCTTGATAAATTATTTATAGATAAAAAAAATTACCTGGGCTGTAAAATAAAATCCTACTTCAGACATAACATCTAAAATTTCCTTATACGTATTATCATTGAATTTATTAGCAAGATACATCCCTAATTTTATAGGCATCATATATTCAGGATAAGTTCCTTTATATTTAGCGATAGCTTTATATCTTTTCATGGTAAATTCATCTAGATTTGGTTTTCCATTAATTCTGTTCATAGTATCGAGCGACATTCCTAAAGCAGTCTTGATACTGATTATATGTAACCATTCTGTGCATGGTACATAACATGAATGGGTAGAAAAATATTTTTTTAAAAGCATATAAGGTCCGTTTTCAATAAAACAAGCATCATTGATTGCTTGGAAACCAACCCCTTCATTTTTATACCATACAGGTAATCCATTACGTATTTCTGACCCATCCATAATATCATCGTTTATTCGATAAGAACATAATAACTAAAAATTAAAAAAATCACAAGGGATAAAATAATTTAAAAAAATAACTAACCAAATCAACGCACCACCCTAAAATGTTTGCTAAATGAATATTTTTAGGGGTAAGATTTTCAGGAGATTCAAAAGCTTTATAAGCACCAAGAACTGCAAGACCGGATGCTTGCTCATGGTGTGGGATGTTGAATTTTAAGACTTTGACGAAACGTTGGGTAACTTCAGGCACGTCTTCGTAACGTTGGGTTAGGTCTTTAATAATTTCAGGGCAGAGCGCGAAATATTTTTGACTTTCTTCTTCTGATACGGTTTTTTTTGGATTTGCGATGATGTTATACGATCTGAAAGAGAATAAAATATATATTTTTTTAAATTAAAGAGAGTAAACTAGAAGTCGGATATACAGGATGTTTCATAATTCCAGACTGAAATTTAGTTTTTAAGAAAGGAATTATTTTATTAAATATTTGAAAAAAAAATCAGCCCCTTAAAAATTTAGGATTCCGACCTTTACGAAATTTTTAGAACAAAACACACAATTTACGGTAAAATTATTCTTGCATTTCTAATCTTTGGATACTTACTTAACATTGCCACTGTACGATGCACTAGAAATTTTATTAACCCTCCACTTTATTGTGTTAAAACTTCTTCTAACACCACAAATTGCATTAGTTTGTGACAACATTATTTTGAAAAATTAAAATGCTTCCTTCAAACTAGCAAGGTTCACACCCTGGCAAAGAAAGAGCGAAGGAGCTAAGAGAAGTTTTATTTATGTAGGGATTAATTGGATTACATTGTGGCTTTAATAGAAATATTTGAATTAATAGAAGTTGTATCATTTAATTTTTAATTGCTGATACAAATTATCAATTGGTTGTAGTATTTCTGACAAAGTAAATTGTAAACCGTCGTAAACGTTTTTATAATTTATATTCATGTAAAAGTTGTAAGGTGGTTATACCAAAATAAAAATATTAGGGTTGCTTTGCGCCTCCACATAAGTATAGTCTATACAGGATGTCCCAAAAAGAAACGGCATCCAGGTAAGGGGATATTATATAAACAGTAGCAGTTTTTTTTTGTATTACAATGTAAAATGTGGCGCTTATAACAAGAAAAACTAGTTTTATAATTAGCTGTAATAAAAGAATCTAAGTTCATATTTTTTCCTTCGTTAGTTTCATTTTGCATTCCACTTTGTAGTAAATTTAATTTTTTGTTCAAGAACGGCGGTTCCCAAATTGGTAACTAAAGAGACTTTCAGGAATTTTTATTTTTTTGGAGCCCCTTCCCAAGTATTTTTTTTTGGTGTACTGCATCAGCGAATATTACTAAAAAATTTCCCCAGCACTTTCCATATTTATTTTTGCTTTCGGACGACCTTGCTGTTTTACCGCTAACTGTTCTTCATAATTTATTTTAAATATTACTACGTCATGTTTAGAAATCTTAATCAAATTTGTCATGAAACTAGTGACTCTTGCATAGACACAAATCTTATCTTATAGGTGGTTCTGCAGCTCTGCAGCACTTAAATACGAGTCGCCACTGCTACGGTGCAATCTCTTAAAACTTTAATATTACCTCTAATGACGTCTTAAACAAAACGTAATTTTATTACAACGCAAGAATAATTCAACGAGCAATTATTATATCAGTAGCACTCAACAAAAAAAATCAGGGAGTGTAGTGAAAAAAATTAATAGTAGTGAGAACAGTATAGGTGTCGCCCTCTCTGTTCTTCCGAAGGAAACTTTAGTTGCGGCTTACATAATTATATCGATTTTTGAGTTGCTGGTAAAACTGAGATTGTTGTACACCCCCTCCCCATAAACTATTTTTAATTCATTTCCGATTTGAAACAAACAGAAAGAGGGGTGTAAGATTTGTAGTAAATTCCGGCCTCACATAAAGCTTCTCTCGATAGAACAGAGAGGGCGCTCGCGTAGTGTTTTCTCTATTCATACAATCTAGATAGTCAAACAACGAACAGAGAGGGCGCTAGTGTATTGTTTTCTCTATTCATACAAACTAGATAGTCAAACAACGCATAGAGAGGGCGCTAGTGTATTGTTTTCTCTATTCATACAATCTAGATAGTCAAACAAAGAACAGAGATGACGCTAGTGTGGTGTTTTTTTTGTTTATTTATACAATCTAGATATCAAACAACGAACAGAGAGGGCGCTAGTGTATTGTTTTCTCTATTTATACAATCTAGATATCCAAACAACGCTTGCTAGGTGATATTAAAGTAATTTTAAATGCAAGATTCCTATTTAGTGATCTAATCTAATATTTATAATAGAAATCCGTTCCTTTAAATATTTTCTGTTGATTCCAACATCAGAGAATTCAGAAGTGCGTAAATCGAAAATGAAAACTTCATTAGCTATAAAAAAAACAAATAGATTAATGTATTAAAAAAATATTTCTTGATTTACCGAAAAGAAACCTGGCAAACTTAAAACACCAAAACCGCCTACTGATATTTGTATAGAATTTTGTGCTCGAACCATAATCATCATTAAAGATTTTTGTAGACTTTTATCGTATTCCATTTGATGCCATCCACAATAAAAAACGGTATCTGATAATTTGGTGCTCTGAAATATTTTTTTTTTAAATAAATCGTTATATTTTTTTTGGTATTAAAAATTACTTCATTAATTAATTCGTTTCCCATGTAGCAGTAAATTAATATTTCGCATGTATGTCCCATGAGATATGTAAAAGCAGCACCAACATTTTCTTTAACCACAACCTAAACATTTAAAATTTAAATCAAATAATTAACTTGTTATTAAATATATTTTACCCCAACAAATGTAGAAACGCAAACTGTGCCGATACTCGCCAGATATTGTACTAACACGAAATAGGTGAATGTCTCCTCCAGTTCCCTACACACCCTGAAACACAATATTTAGTTAAGGGAGGTTTAAAAATAAAGTTTGATCCAATAACGTACAGGATTGAAAATGATTCCCGAAGGGTGTAAAAGTTGAAATATTCCTTGAAAAATTCCGAAATGTTGGAACCCAAAACTTTGCAATGAAGGGAGTTCTTAGACTCCAACACCCTTCATTTTATTTTTAAAATTAAAAAAACTTACTTGATTAATCTAACGTGATGTTGAATGCACACAAGTAGCAATTTTCTTATTTCTGTCCGACGAATATTTTTATCTACATTATCTTCAGTTTTTTTCAAAATTTCCTCAAATTCTTTTTGAAGAAAACCTCTAAGGAGTTTAAATTGCGCAACGCAATTACAAAGTAGGCTAACAAAAAATAAATCCAAGCCACAAATATTAAATACCAATTCTATCATTGCAAAGGATTGTGTAATGTATAATAGCTCGTACCAAGGACTTTCATTCCAAGGAAAAGGATATGTTGTAAAATATGGTAAATTTCTTTTAAAATAGGGTACTATATTTATTTGTAAACCACTTATAGTAGCCGACAATGTGTAACCAGAGGTGAACAGAAATAAATACCAACTATATCTGGATAATTCTTGATGTAAATCATTTCCTGCAATATTTGAAGGCCAAAATTCAAAATATACTTTTGAAAGTATTTTCGTTAATCTTTTTCTGTAGAAATAACACAATGAACGTCTTGCAATTGTCTGAAAAAATTCAACATACTAACATCTGGGTGAATCACATTTTTACTTACCTCTATAACTATAATGATGACGAACATTGTATAAGACATTGAGCCAAGATTTGAATTTTCGCCGGTTATGTTATGAAACTGCCCCCAAAAAATAAACAGATAAAAAGCAAAGTATCCGAAATTTAGTGCTTTAGTTAAATTATTTTGAGTTTCAGGCCAAACTGCTACACCAGCAAGTAAGGTTTTAGAAGGAATCATAAGCCATTTTGTTCCATCTCTCATGAGATGTTTTGGGAGCTTTGATTTATCCCAATTTTCAGAATTTTCAGGAACAATGTTCTCCGTCATGATCAACAACAGAATTGGGAATAAAGAATTTTTCAATCACTTAATTGATTTTATTTATAGGACGTAATTAAATTCAATTAAACGATTTTTTATAGGATTTTTAATATTTTGTGGCAATTAAAAGGAAAACCGCTAATTATATACAAATGTTAATTAAGTTTCTAATAACAGTGTAGGATAATTGCGTAAGAACTAGTACTTGTCTTGTTTTATCTAAAAATAGGAAGATTATTTAAATTGAAAGGTATTCTATGGCCGCGTATACATGTACGCGGTAACAGATAACACTTAAATACGAATGCGCATGCGCAGAATCGGTTGCTGCGATCATTTCAGCCAACATTCATGCGGCGGTGGCGGGGCGCGATTTGTCGGTTTTTACGTTCATCTTAAGACACTAACCGCAGAAACTGCATCTAAACTAAATAGAAAATATTTGCTAGACACCTTCAGGTCACTTCTCATTTTCTAATACTGTATTCAAAAGTGTGTACAATGAAAATGCAAGTCTAAGAACCTGAAAGTTTCATATTAACGTTATTTTTTAGGATAATTTATATTTTCGTACCTTTATACAGGTTGTCAGATTTAAAATCATAAACCCTCCTGCTGTCAGATGTACTTCCTTCTGACATCGCATTATAATCATCACTAAGGATTTTTTCAAATCGGTACAATCTTCAATGAGATACCAATTGCTGTGGATAATTGAATCTGACAGAGCCGTACTCTAAAATTTAATATCGATTAGAAATTTAGACTTTTAGATAATTTGCGAGAGGTAGGTTTGTAATTTGAAAAATTATTTTGTCCAAACCGGACAACGAACAGGTGGAGGTGCGCACCTCCCCTGGACCTTCCCATACTAAAAATAAACATTTCGTATTTGGTATTCAACAGTAGTTCGCGAGGCAGCATTGGAAATCACTTGAATGCGTAGCGAGAAAAACAAGACTATACGGGTTCGATACGTACAGAAGAGACAGGCATCTAATTTACTAACGCAACGGAAGTTCGCGATTTTCTCATCAACCGTACATTTTAGCTATATGACTACCTTATACTATGTGATAGACAATTCAATTTTGCATTCAATTATATAATAATATACAGGATGTTTCATTTAAAATAACAAAGTTGCTTATTGTACTGTGAAAACCAAACACCCTGTATACGTGATATAAGTTTAGAAGAATGCAACTCTATATACTGAACAACTTTTATATTTAAACTTCTTTCATATGTTGACAAATAAAGGCTCTATAGGAGCATCAATTTCCGATTTTCAAAACCTCGTAGAGGGCGCCACAGTGAAATTCTAGCATTAATCAAAAAACGAAAATTTGATTTAATCAAGAAGGTCGTCGTGTTTTGCCTTCAAAATTTTAATTGAAAATCGCAACAATCAAGTAACGTACGTTTTCCAACAAAATTTTCTGATTGATACACCTTAAACATAAAAAAAACTGTAAGGAATGGAAGTAATATTTCTCAGGGATGTGCGTGATTATATTCAATGTTAATGTTGTCTAGAAATGAGGTCAAACTTGTAATGCTTTGTTTAAATTTGTTTCTTTAGGATGTGAACTAGGAAAAATCAAATAGAGATGTAACAAAGAAATATTTGAATAGCCATGCCTACTTCATAATATGGTAATTAGGAAGTTTTATAATTTCATTCGTAACTCGTCAAAAAACGATTAATTGCATTGTATGAGATAACACAAACCGTGACTGTAACGTCGAACGTAACAAATGAGTCGAATTATTTAGAAAAAGTTGAAATTTTACATATCTCCCACTGTTTTCATGAAATGTAGCGAAAACCGCGCAAGATACCGAAAAATAATATAAAACAATGATGAACAAAAATGAAATTTCCTACAAGAAACTCCTGGAAAACTTTTCTCTAATGTTAATAGTTTGGGCCTGGGAACCGTCAGACTGAACTCATGCGCTCGCTCTTTAATTTGATTTTGGAAATATAGCGGAATACGCGCAAGATACCGAAAAATAATATAAGACAAAAGTTGTAGAAAATTAAATTTCCTACAAGAAACTCCTGAAAAACTTTTCTCTAATGTTAGTAGTTTGGGCCTGGGAACCGTAAATATTCTTTGTCAAATATTTGAAAGGTTTCTCGTCTAACCACACGTTGAAGTCTCCCATTGACAAGCACGTTAACTCAAACTTTTGCTTTAAACTCGAAAACCACGCAAGATACGTTAAAATAATATAAGACAGAAGTTGTAGAAAATTAAATTCCCTACAAGAAACTCCTGGAAAACATTTCTCTAATGTTAATAGTTTGGGCCTGGGAACCGTCAGACTAAACACATGCGCTTGCTCTTTTTGTTTGTTTTTGAAATTCAACGAAAACCGCGCAAGAGAGCGAAAAATAATATAGGACAGCAGTTATAGAAAATTAAATTTCCTACAAGAAACTCCTGAAAAACTTTTCTCTAATGTTAATAGTTTGGGCCTGAGAACCCCCCTCCTTACGTACCTCATAAATCAACTGACTTCCAAGAAAACCATAGAGCAATAATTGACACAAATGTCCCAAACAAAATGTAACCATTTTTGCAGTTTCATGTGGAACTACCCCCTGCAATTAGCTTAACTTAATTTTTATTTCATTTTTAAGAAAAATTATAATACTACCCCCAAAGAACTTGGCACGCAAACAGTCACAATATTTCCCAAAAGTAATGATAACAAAAACAATTGGTAAATATTTTCCAGTTTCTTACATGTCCTGAAAAATTCTGTTAAATCGAAATTAATATTAAATAATATTTTTTTTACTTTAGAAGTTTTTGGTGTTGCTTAATGAATTTTATTAAAACTCTCCTTTGGTTAGATTTGCTTACACCGCGCTTTGTTTTTCCAAATTCACTTTGAAAATAATATCCTAGTATCTGAAACTGGGCAGTGCAATTCCATACCAAACTAACAAATAACATATCAAAAGCACAAATTCCAAATAATAAAAAACCACAAAGAATTGCTTGTAATGTATATAAGAATTCGTAAATTGGACTTTTTTTCCAGTCAAAGGGATAATCGGTTAATAATGGCAGTTCCCTGTTTCCGATTATTAAAGGAAGCATAAAATATTGTGTCGCTGCAAATAATCCTGCGGAAGTGTAAAACGAAAAAAATACGAATATAAACAAACTTTTTGCGGCCAACTTTTTTCGTAACTGTGTTCCACAAATATTTGATGTCCAAAATTCGAAGTATATTTCAGTTAACACTTCCGAAATTTCTTCTTTTTTAAAAACGAGTAATATTTGTCTGAATATTGTCTAAAATCAAGCACCCTTTAATATCTTTTCTGTTATAATAAAAATTCTTACCTCAAGGGGAACCATTAATGCTGTAAGGGTAGACAAGATTTTCGTGAAATTATTCCCATTCTTCCATGCATAAATAATTTCACCCACTATACCCAAGACATAATTTAAGAAAATGAAGAATGTTAAACTTAAATTCAAGCCATTTTGATTTTCAGGCCATAAAAGTAAACCATCAAGCATTATTTTTGCTGGAGTTAACACCCATTTTACTGCGTCTTTGTTTATATGCTTGGGTAAAGTTATTTTACTTCTTCGTGCTCTCATTTTTATCGAATAAAATAAAACCTTTAGTTTGATTAAGTAGGGAAGTTATTTCCAGGAAGTTAGTTAAAAATAGAAATCAATTTGCCTCATGAAATCTAATTGGGATAAGTATAGATAAGTACCTAATGACATTACTACTAGAATATTAAATACAGAATGATTGGTTAATTTTTTTTTTCTGGTGTAATAAAATAATAAAAATTGTAAGTTTAAATTAAGCTTGACTGGAAATTTTTAAAAAGAAAGTTTAAATGGAATCTACATAAATTGTTATTTAATTATTATATACTTTTGAGAATGACACATTGATGTCGAAATACGTAGTATAAAGGAAACAAATATTATTATTAATTTTATAATATTTATTATGTATTTCAACAAAGTAAACCTTGAAAAGGTCAATAAATTTTTTTATTCTGACTTGCAGGGTGGTTACTGAAAGTTTTCTCAAATAGCTTTAGACAGTTGTAGCAGAACTCAATAATAGGAACTTCTTAACTGAATAATTAATTACAGAAACTACTCGTGTTTTAAACAAGAAAACTATTTCTGAACTTAATTCTTAGAAGTCGCAACTTTCCTCTTAACTATTTCCAATTTCTTTGGCGATTATTTATGTTTAAAAGTTTTTAGTACGCGAACAAACTTTAACAATACAAATAAGGATCTTGGAAAAAATAAAGAAAACCATTCCCAAAAAATAAAGTTAAGATCTCTGAAAAATTATGCTTGATGAGCTTATAGCCTGAAATTAAATATTAAGTTGGATTTGATCACAAAAATAACTTTCAAAATATTATTAACAATAAACACTGAATTTTGGCTTTTATGAAATGTTTCAGGAAACAAAAAGAGAAGACTTTAATTTTAAAATTAGTTCCAAAAAGTGATTATGCACTTTATTATAGAATGCTCTTTGGTTACATCTAATCAACTAGTACTACTTATAAAAGTTAGTGTCGCAAGTGAGTTGTTATTGAATCCATACAGCATGTAAATGAATCAAAGCTTTAGCTTTTGTTTAAATCCATCTAGCACTGTATAAAAGGAAAACGCCATTCTGAGAACCTGAAAAAAGAATTGCCTTTAAATGGATGCCATGTAAATTATAATTAAATAAAGCTAAATAGAACGCGCGCATATGTTTAGTCTGACGGTTCCCAGACCCAAACTATTAACATTAGACAAATGTTTTTCAGGAATTTCCTTTAGGAAATTTTATTTTCTACAACTTTCATCTAACATTATTATAACCTATCTTGCACGGTTTTTCCGTTTAAATCAAAAATATGAGTTAACGTGCTTGTCAATGCGTTAAATAGAACGCGTGCAGATTTTTAGTCTGATGGCTGTCAGGTCCAAACTATTAACATTAGACAAATATTTGTCAGAGGTTTCTTTTAGAAAATTTTATTGCCTACAACTTTGGTCTAACATTATTTTAACCTATCTTGCGCGGTTTTCGCGTTTATAGCAAAATTACGAGTTAACGTGCTTGTTAATGAGTTAAATAGAACGCGCGCATATGTTTAGTCTGACGGTTCTCAGGCCCAAATTATTAACTTTAGACAAATATTTCTCAGGAGTTTCTTGTCGGAAATTTTATTTTCTATAAGTTTATTCTGAATTATTTTTCTCTATCTTGCGCGGTTTTCACTATATTTCCATTTGAAGCTAACACTACACGTCACTAGCCTCACACGGGGTACGTTTTTATAGCCTAATTCCTGCAAGCCGGTTATTTCTATAAAAAAAATAAAAAAAACGTATTGTTTACTTTTTAAAATTTAATAATTCCTATATGAGTCATTTCCGAATAAATAAAAAAAGATCGATATTTTTTACAACTTTCAACATGCCCGTAACTGGATGCTGTGAGACACCCTGTATTGTAGGGTTGTAAAAATAGTTTTTTTTAATAAATTTAAAATATAAATCCAAGGGATACTGAAAGGAAAGCTCTGATTTTCAGGAGGGTTTGATTTAAAGCTTAATCTCTGGCATTCGATTACAAACCTGTAAGCAACTGGTATAATTGACAACAGCGAAACCTCTTGCAGTTAAACACTGCCCTTTTTGCGATTTCTGCATTAACATAATAATAGATTTCTGAATTTCCTTATTTCCCGAATAATGCCAACCACATCTAAACGCAGCATAGGCTAAAGTTGTACTCTGAAAAACACAGCTTTTGATTAGGTGACCCTCATAATTAAATAATTCTACCTGATACAGTAGTTCATTACCAAAGGCACAGTATAAAAACAATTGCATTAAATACATTACACTGAACGTCATCATCTTAGCAAATAAGGAAGGAACCGCAACCTGAAAGTTAAATTAGGTTTGCGCCCGTGTTAACGAAGCAATTTATTTACGTACAGCAGCGAAACAACAAACACACAATGCTAAAGCACTGTCCAAAAGTTGAATCAATAAAATATATCTAAACATATTTTCCATTGAATCTGTTATCCTGAAAGGGATAGAAATTTAAAAACAAAATTAGAATATTACCCAACAAGTATGTAATAGGATCCATTACACGCGAGGAATTTTATTCTGAAACAAAATTAGCATCTTCTATTCCTTTTGTGTTCATTTTCACGTTTAAAGTACAGCTATAATATTCACTAGTGAATAATGATAATTCACGACCAGTGTTAGATAAACCCTAACTTACTCCAATAATTTTTTGTGATGCTCAATGTATTGTATTAACTTTTCTGTTTCTTCCATGTCTTTGTTTATTATTACTTCAGGAGTTTGGTTAACTAAAGTTTCTTCTCTATCAACGACAACCCTTCCTAAAAGAATTCTTATCATTTTGAACTGCATTGCACAGTTCCATGTAAGCATAGTAAAGAAAAAATCAAAACACAAAACGGAAAATTGAATAGACATGCAAGTACATGCATTCCATACGTAAAGAATTTCAAAACTTGGACTTCCCATAAAATCGAAAGGAAGTTTTAACATTAATGGTAACAAACGTATTCCAAGTATTAGGGGTTGGTACATAAATTGCACGGTGGTACATGTAGCTGATATTCCATACATCATGACGAAACTGAAGTAACGTATTGTTAGTTTTTTCATTTTTTTATGTTCAGATGGTTCGAGCATTTTTGATGGCCAAAATTCAGACCATACTTTAGATAATAAAATTCTTATGTCATCTTTGTAGTATAACATTGTTGCTATTCGAACTGAACCCTAAAATAAATACATGGGGTAGTTAAAATATTCCAGTCTAACTGACTGTGTAGGACATTAAATAAAATAAAATTTTACAAAATATTTACCTGAAGTGTAATATTTACTGAAGTTAATAATTCCGCCATTTTAACAATATCGCGAATATTTTCAATAAAATAAGCTGTATGAGAAATCAACATAAATATCATGTTTAAAAATAACCAAGTGCTTAATATTTTTACTGCGGTCGTTTGTACTTCAGGCCATAAACTCAAACTTTGAAGTATAATTTTTGGAATTATTAACGTCCACCTGCATGCGTCTTCTTTAGCACCCCTTGAACGTTCTTAAAATAAAAAAATAAATAAATTATTGGTCATTATTTAGAACTGGTTACCTATCAGGCAGTCTCCTTCGATTTTGTGTTTTGGTAACATATTTCAAAATTATTTTGGTTTGAAGAAATATCGAAAACGAAGTGAAAATAACTGTTGCAGGATTTAGGATTTATACTGTCGTGTTGTAAGGATAACGATTGAGGTAATAATTATATGATTGATGTCGGCTACTAGACCATAAGGACATGCACGACACAGCAGGCTGTTACATTAAGCACCTTGATTTTTTTAAATATTACAGCATTTACTGTCAAATAAAATACTGATTAGGAGAATAAAAGGATGTGTCTCTTTATTTTCCTAATCATTAATTTACTTGACAGTAGTTGTAAGTGATCTAATATTTAAAAAAATCAAAGTATGCTGTGTAAAAGCATGGCTGTCATGGATTTCCCTATGTTCCTAGTAGCCGACATCAATCTGAGTATTATCAAATAAATTACATAGGGGGTTAATAATAGCATTTTATAATGCTTTGTTATTATCTTTTACTTTATGTTATGATAGCGATTTTAGGTCAAACAACACCGATTTGAATTGAAGGCTTTGATATTTTTTTGTATAAAAACAATTTTCGTATAAGAAAATTTATTAGAAGGAAAGTAGTTAGAATTTATTGAATAATGAGAAAGATATTAAAGTAGGAGTACCACAAGGTAGCAATCTTAGGCCCAAACTATTAACATTAGACAAATGTTTCTCGAAAGTTTCTTTTAGGAAATTTTATTTTCTACAACTGTGGTCTTATATTATTTTAAGTTATCTTGCGCGGTTTTCGCGATTAATGCAAAAGTAAGAGTTAGCGTGCTTGACAATGAGTTAAATAGAACGCGCGTACATGTTTAGTCTGACGGTTCCCAGGCCCAAACTATTAACATTAGGCAAATATTTTTCAGGAGTTTCCTTTAGGAAATTTCATTTTCTACAACTTTGGTCTAATATTATTTTAACCTATCTTGCGCGGTTTTCGCGTTAAACGCAAAATTGCGAGTTAACGTGCTTGTCATTGCGTTAAATAGAACGCATGTATATTTTCAGTCTGACGGCTGTCAGGTTCAAACTATTAACATTACACAAATATTTGTCAGGAGTTTCTTTTTGGAAATTTTATGTTCTACAACTATGGTCTTACATTATTATAACCTATCTTGCGCGGTTTTCGCGTTTAAAGCAAAAATGTGAGTTAACGTGCTCGTCACTGCGTTAAATAGAAAGCGTGCAAATTTTTAGTTTGACGGCTGTCAGGTCCAAACTATTAACATTAGACAAATATTTGTTAGGAGTTTCCTTTAGAAAATTTTATTTTCTCCAACTTTAACCAGATATTATTTTAACCTATCTTGCGCGGTTTTGGCGTTTGAAGCAAAATTGTTAGTTAACGTGCTTATAAACGCGTTAAATAGCACTCGCGCATGTGTTTAGTCTGACGGTTCTCATGCCCAAATTATTAACTTTAGACAAATGTTTCTCAGGAGTTTCTTATTTTCTACAAGTTTGTTTAGAATGATTTTTCTCTATCTTGCGTGATTTTCGCTATATTTTCATTTAAAGCTAACACCACACGTCACTAGCCTCACACCGGGTACCTTTTTCTAGCCTAATTCCCACGAAAAGTTTGCAAGTCGGTTATTTCTATAAAAAAAAATAAAAAAAAAGAATGATATTACGGTATTACGTAGATAAGACTAGCCACGAATGAGATTGCCTAAGCCTTAGCGTTTTTAATTAAAATACAAAATAAAAAAAAATCTATTAGCGGTGGTTTATTGTAAACTACCATCCCTTTCGGTATTCTCAAGAAAATAAAGCAAAGAAAGGTTTTCTTTTCCAATCTGACAGGAGGTTTATTTCAAGCTACAAATGTTATTTGCAGGATTTCGTGTTTGAGATTACAAATCCGTTATAACGCAGAGCAGCTTGTCAGGAACAACTTTGGGGTCAATCATCACGTCCTTTATGTTTTATACATTGATTCCCAGTTTTCATTAATCGTCGACCGCGTTTCCAATTTCCCCTCGCATTTCCTACTGGCAATAAAGTTGTGTTGCGAAGGCAGTTTCTGGAGATTTAATTTAAAAGTTTAGATTGCGCAACTGCGTTAGTTTAAGTTTCAAAGGAAATAGAATGTTGTAAAATCTTACGGAGTGACAGTTTTAGAAACTTTTTTATTGATTGTTGGATTAGAAATTTTCTTAATTACCGTAAAGGTACATTTTTTTATTACCAAACCTAAATTACAGACATTTGTATGTTGTCCTTATCTCCCTAAATCTCGCACCGTTCCATTTACAGATCAACAAAGGTTGAGGGCTACAAATTACAGTAAATCCCTATGTACTTGGGGTTTTCTTAAGAAATAAAAGTGGCAAAAATACGACTTCCAGGAGAATGCATCGCCCTGTTCTTAATTCACGTCTGAGTTTGCGGACTCAGCTTGGGATTACACTTGGAAACATTTTCCTTCGCATTCGTCTTCATATCTTTTCTATCCTCATTCATACATATTTTAAATGGTTTTGTCCTCATGTCTTACCTTCGCTTTTAAGAAGTATAGAAGCAAATACTCCTCGTAAAAGACTTCCCTGTTTAGCAATGCTAATAATTTTACATTTGATATTCCCACTCTTTGATGCTCCTATTTTCATGAAATAAAACTTTTATAAGTTTGTAAATTTACTTTTTTAGACTAGGCTCGATTAGAATTTCATATTTGCGTGGTTTTTCTTTTTGGATGAGTAAATATTACATCAGACTTTCTTTCTGACTAAATAGAGAGTTTTTTTTGTTGACTAAAATTACTGAATTGGATAGTTGAGTTGCTAGACTCCACGATCTTCTGACTTAAGTCGATAAATAAAAGTCATGTGAATCGTGTGACAATTTTATATTTATTTCTAAGCTTACTTACATAATATTATGTACAATGGTACAATACAATATCGGGCACAAACCACAGACATATCCCTAGTCTGTTTTTATACAAATTATTGTTATGGGGGCTAATAAAACGGGAAACGCATACATATTCCCATGGAAATATCTAAAAATTATTAAAATAAACACTAGTATACAATGTTCTTTCTACCTTGAACTATTATTTTTATTATCACGGCCTCACAGCCGGATTGTGCTGTCTTGAGAGCATTTTATTCATGCCAGTCCTTTTGCTGGAAGGTGCACTTAGGGTGTTAAAGTCTACCGTGTCGTGATTTCTTCGCTTCTAACACAAATTACAAACAGCATTATTTTTTTATTAATTTTTCTATTTTAAGACTTGCTCTGTAACAATGTGCTGGCTTTGGTGTATTAAATTTTTTTGAAGCAAAAAGGAAATTTTAAATACCAATAGTGAGACATCTTCAGGCCACTTTGGCATACACAAGAATCGAAGATTCTGATATCGAAAAGTGGTCAGTTTTTTCCCTTTAATTCTTATTTAAAAAATAATACAAAAGATAAATTGAAGGAGTTCTTGAATTTTAAATCTTCAAAGTAGACTTTTTATTATTTATCCGAAAAATGATTTAAGTCTGTGTAATCACATCGTTTTTATTTTGGTAACGTTAAGTTTTCATTCGTTAAAAATGAGTTATTATCACACTACCAAATATAACATAATAAAATATTTATGGAATTTTTTTTACAAATAAATTAACATTTTTGGTCTTGGTTCCCTTAAACATCTTTTTCGTAATACATGCTACATCACCATTTTATTTACATACTCCCTTATAATTTATATAAACCCTTATTTATAGAAAAAACTTAATTTTTTATGATTTGAAAACAACGTAAATGACCTACTTGATTATTATATGCAGGGCAAGTCAGCGATTTTCCTCTGGGGTAATTGTAGGGGACCGTTAATGCACTTTAACCTAGCGGAGTTTAGTTAATCGGAGGTTAGCTGAACCACGAACAATTGTCATGGATTCGATTATTTTTAATAATCGTATCCATGACAACCAGACTTTATAAATCCGACCTTTAGGTCGAGTTGTACAAAAGACTTGACCCGCATTTTAGCTGAACTACGTTCACTTCAAGCGCGGATCTACGGAGGGGGGTGTAATAGGGGGTAATTACCCCCACCCCGAGGTTAGGTATTAACATTATTACAGAAATTTTTTTCGTGTACAACTTGTTCGTCTGGGGGTTCTCCGTACGTCCCGGATCATTTACCCCTCCCTCTTAGAAAATTTCTTTAAATCCGCGCTTGGTGAAATTTTTATGGAAAGATTGATTCATGATAATCAAGCAGCCCATAATTAGCTGTCGATTGTTAGGATCGGTTTATCAATCCGTAGTTAACTCCTTGTTAGCTAACCAATGGTTAACTGCCATGGATACGAATTGTTACAAGAATTGCATCCGTGGGAGTTGACTGTAGGTTAGCTTAACAAGGAGTTAACTAGGGATTAATAAACCAGCCTCTAGTCGATTTATAACATGATGGGGTGTCTCCATTTTTCGTATCCGAATACAGAAAATAATTAAAATTTATTTAAGTAGAGTAAGCAGAGGTTAAAAATTGTTGTTTGATGGTCACTTACGTTGTTATGCAAAAATCACATAATTATTAATAAAATTAATTTTCCTAAAAATAAAATAACAAGAAAACGATACAACCCTTAAAATAACAAAAAAATAGGGGTGATTATATTATCATATTTAATTAATTAACGAGCACCATTCACAGTTAAAGAGAAATGCATTTTTTTTATTAAACAATCATTATACGTAATCGTATAATATAAACACATAATAAATAAAATATACATTCATAATCGTAATAAAATGTCTAATAATAGCTTTTATTTTTTTATAAGTGACTAGTTTTCCTATTACATTATTATTAAAAGCAATGGATTAGGTTATAACAGTCAACGACTTAAGGGTGGGGATTTGTGAACGTGACTACAAGACTTTACAAAAATTATTCTTACGTAAAACACGCAAGTTATTTTCTCAAATTTGTAACAAAATTGTCGTGATCAATATACAAGGTAATGATCAAAATAATGAAAGGACATTCATTATTTTTGAGCATCACTTGGGGAATCGACATTTCTAAAGTACTCAAAGGCACAGATAAGCAAACCACGCGTGTTCTTTGCTAAGACACCATCATGCACACATCAAGGCCAATTGCCGATTCAAATCTCCTGCTTCCACCTTATCAACACAGAATTGATTTAACTATACCACACTTGATGATCACCAGTAACAAGAAAAATGATATGCGTAGCGTTGATCATCACGTTTTAAGGGGCAGCAGTTCGGTGTACACGATGCAAAATTATTTCTCCCGTGCTAGATGTAGGATTCGGAGGAATCGTTTGACATCTGCACTTAAGAACCCATTGTACAGAAACCGTTAATATTTTCGTGTGTGAATCTTTTTTGAATGGAATTTCATCCGACCAAAGATCTTCCCCTGGTTCCAGATACTCCGGAAGTAATTCCGAAGTATTTTCTGTAGCAAGTGGTGGTCCCTGACAGAAAAATTCTACCCTGACTGTTGTGCTTAAAAGAGGCTCGCATGTTACTCCAGGGATGGAGCAAAGGCCGCAAAATTTTGGTCTGTACCTTTTCCGACTCCTACAAGGTCCAAAACGTAAAGTTACTGGACTGCTTATACGATGAGTTGCTTTACATTCGTGACCTCTCTGAAAAATAAAAAAAAAATTGGTTATTATTATATTGCAGTAAATTTGTTAAATTTTTAAATTTAAACCCAGATTTTTTTTTTATTTTACGACCTGCAAACCCAGGAAATCCCCGGCCTGCCGTAAACTGCGAGTGTCCCTTATATTCTTCCTGTTTACCTCAAAATTGTCTACCATACGCGTGAGATTTGACATCCCACGTTGGGTTAGGTACCCACAATATTGTTTTTTGTTCTATCCCTTTGGGTTTCGGATGAAAACAAGGCCCAGGGAATCCCCTACCTGTCGTAAAATGCGACTATCTTATATTCTTCTTGCTTCTCTCAAAATTGTTTTATTACACAAGCGAGTCCTGATATCCTGATCAATTATTATGAGTCGGTGGTCATAATCAAACATAACATTGAGATTTGTTTGCATTGTAAAAAAAATTCCGATTTGTTTGAATAGGAAATTGAAAACAAATATTATTTGTGTTTGAAATTTTTATAAGGCATGTTACGTTGCAGTAATGTAATTGACTGACGAAGCTTAGCCTCAGGTTATAAAATAAATTGTGAAATATAGCACTTCTAGTTTCGCGTAGGCGTAATGTAATATTTTTGGTTATACAGCCTCAGGTGTAACATTAAAAATTAATTGTGAAGAGATTTTTCTCTTGAAGTGAAGTTCGTGTTATTTTTATTGGAACTGTGACAGAAACATGGGACGTGGATTGAGTCTTTAGCAGTAAACGGTATGGTCTTTGCACTGGGTTCTTCCGTGCTCCACATCGTTTCAAAAAACATTCTCGAAGGTTTCTCGGATATTTAAGGAAGAAAGGATTTATTTTCCTGATTTGCCGATTTGATTTAATTTAAAAATATATCTCCTTTTACTTTAATTTAAAAACAGTCTGGTTAGTATTCCATTCTTTAAGTTAATTTTCAGGAGAGAAAGTGGTGCAATTTTCTTAAAAAATATGTAAAAATTAACACATTAAACTTTGTCGATTAACGCGGAGCCAGGAGCGAAAGAACATTGGCAAATATGGGATAAGAAATCTCCCGTATAATGAAGTAA
Organism: Hemicrepidius hirtus; assembly: GCA_963082805.1. Lineage (NCBI taxonomy): Eukaryota > Metazoa > Arthropoda > Insecta > Coleoptera > Elateridae > Hemicrepidius > Hemicrepidius hirtus. The sequence goes on from OY720162.1 coordinate 33,453,357, forward strand.
TTTTGAGTTTGGGGAGTCTGAATTGCTTCATCCCTCTGGAGTTCCGGAAATTTGTTAACAGTTTTATGAAATGGAACCTTTATCACGTGATAGCTTCAGAATGTTTGAGAAATTCCACGTCCCAAGAAGATGAGAAGTAGTTACGATCTTACGTAGTCCTCGGAGGGCTTAAAAATGTCGTAACTCGAGCTCCGGTGAGCACTTACATACCTTTAAGTAAGTTTTACAGCTCCGACAGTTGATTTATGGTTTAATTATTCATGCTACCCGGAGTTCTTTTTCACCCGGAACTTGGGGTAGGTAAGTGTCTCGTTCATACCAACTAATGTGAGTTTAAAGAACTACCCTGGGATTATGAAATCTTAATTTACAACAAGTAAAATGCTTTTATTGTTTCCCTTAAGGATTATTGCTAAAATGAACACATTAAGGAAGAGCGTGACATCTAAGCTATATAAGTTTCCCTCATGTGACGATTTTTCTTTTTGTCGGCACGTTTCCACCATCATTCTAAAAGGTACACGCTTTCACGAAATTGAATTCTGGAAGATTACATTATAATTTTTTTTAACAATATAATCAACACTGCTCCACATAAAGTAATCGGTAAAAAAAAATCTAACCCTATTTGACAACAATCCTCCATATCAGGTCGTGGATACCGCAGCAGGACAATGTCCTCGCATTCGACACAGTGTGAGAAGGTGCATTATCTTGGTGTATCCCTGAAAGCTTACGCAATTCTTCCTTAACTCTTATTTTATGAAATTTTACACCCCCGTCAACTGTAGTAATATTAAATCTTCAAAATTTACAAAACGCAGCTGAACTTCGCGAAATTCTCACCAACCGTACATTTTAGCTACATGACTACCTTATACTATGTGATAGACAATTCAATTTTGCATTCAATTATATAATAATATACAGGGTGTTTCATTTAAAATAACAAAGTTGCTTATTGTACTGTGGAAACCAAACACCCTGTATACGTAATATAAATTTAGGAGAATGCAGAGCTATGTACTGAATAAGTTTTATATTTAAACTTCTTTCATATTTTGATTAATAAAGGAGCTATAGGAGAATTAATATCCTATTTCAAAACCTCGTAGAGGGCGCCACAGTCAAATTCTAGCATTAATCAAAAAACAAAAATGTACCTAACACCAAGCTGGATAAGTGTAGAAAATTTAAATAAAATCGCGATGCCAGTTTTTTTGTAATAATTTTTCAAAAATTTGGATCGCCGCGCCGCGGCGAATTGTCCGTTGCAGGACTAAAATTCGTCGTCATGGAACCCCCATTCACCTTCGTTAACTTTAGGATCTTAACCGCCAAACCTTATTCCTTTGCTGAATTTTTTTAAAAATAAAACTCTTAAATACCGTGTGTTATTTTTAATGAGTCTTGGATTTGTGCAATAAATTGATTTGATACAAACCCCTTCTTAAACTTAAATATAAATCAAACATTTTAATTGCCCAACTTATCATAAATCCATTTCGGATATTCAGATACCCATTTATAAAGACATACATAAATTTGTTTTTCACATCCAGTCAGATTTTGAACAAAACGTTGATACCATGGTGTTGTATTTTTTTCTACATCGGTTCTCATAGACCTACCATTTTTATTCCGAACGTAACGATTTTCTTCTTTAGGTGATGTCGTAATTGATGACGAGGTAGTGAGCCTTGGAGTCGTAACTCGTCCAACGGATCCACAACAAACCAAGGGAGTTTCTTCATAACCGCACTGGGATTTTTTAGCAAACTCTATGGCATCATCTTCGAGATACTTTATAGCTTCTTTAATGGGGTTGCAGGAGTTTACAGGAATACAGGTACCGTTTTCATTATTTGGGGTAATACAAAGGGTGTTATTTTTTGAAATAATTACATCATCGGGAATATCTTCGGGTAGAAACGAATTTAGGGAAAGGGGAATTGGGTGAACATAACTTGGACTTGGGGTTCCACGAGTAGACCCACAACATACCAAAGGTTCGTTTTCATACCCACATTGCGATTTTTTAGCAAACTCAATGGCTTCCCTATCAAAATATTTTATAGACTCCACAATGGGTATGCAGGTACTTACAGGAATACATGTTCCATTTTCCTTATTTGGAGTTATACAAGTAGGTTTTGTTTTACTCCCTCCAGTATTACAATTTTTATTTCTTCCGCAAACTGGAACCACAGGTCGGTTACTTGGATTTGCGTGAAAAGCATCCGGATAAGTATTTGTATTTGTGTGGTTTGTAAATTTACAACAGACTAAAGGGCCATTTTCATAACCACATTGGGATTTTTTTGCAAACTCTATAGCATCATGTTCAAAATATGCTATGGATTGTATAAGAGATCCACAGGAATATACAGAAATGCAGGTACCATCTTCGTGATTTGGAGTAAGACAGCGCGAGTTTTTTTTCAAACTAGGAGTAGGTAAAGGGTTTGTAAAACGCCCAACGGATCCACAACATACCAAAGGACCATTTTCATAACCACACTGTGATCTTTTAGCAAAATCTATAGAAGCATCATCGAAGTATGCTATGGCATGTATAATGGGTGTGCAGGAACGTGCGGTAACACAAATTCCATTTTCTTCATTTGGGGTAACGCAACGCGAATTTTTTTTTAAACCTGGGGGTTTAGTTGGAATTGATGGTCGCGTAGTAGGGTTGGTAGGTCTTGTAATGTGTCCAACAGATCCGCAACAAACCAAAGGGGTGTTTTCATATCCACATTGGGATTTCCTTGCAAATGCTATGGCTTCGTCATCAAAGTATGCTATGGCTTCTGCAATGGGGGTGCAGGAATTTGCAGGAATGCACTTTCCATGTTCTCCATTAGGGGTAACACAACTTGAGTTTGTTTTCGAGACTTCAGAATTACGATTATTATTATTGAAACTTGTATTGAGGGTTGGTTTAGTCCGAATCGGTCTTTTGGTGGTTGGTCTACTTGCTGTGGTGCTTATAACCCGCCCAATGGTTCCACAACAAACCATAGGACCATTTTCATATCCACATTGCGATTTTCTAGCAAATTCTATAGCATCTTGATCAAAATTTGCAATGGCTTGTGTAATAGGGTTGCAGGAATTTACAGGAACGCAAGTTGCATTTTCTCCAGCCGGAGTTACACACCTTCTATCTCTTTCTAAAATTATTTACTCTTTAATTTATGTAAAGATTTAAATAAAAAAAAATAATACCTGCAGCAAACGTGATGGAGAAAAACATGAACAACACACAAACTTTCATTTTAATAATGTCAGGTTGAATCATTCTTAGTCGAAATTCACGAGACTCTAACCTTTTGACCAGAATTTAGTTGTTTGACTTGAACTTGGTTCCTTGAAACTTTTCGTGACGCGAATTTATCTTTAACCAAGGTTAAAGAAAGGAATTGCAAGTGAATTATTGATAATAATTCAATCAGGATCAACACAAACTCACGTGGTTCTCTAATAAGAGTTGTTTAACTAATAAAATATTAAAAAAAAAAACAAAACAGAATAAATATAAATTAAGATCATCCTGTTTTGTTTAAATACTTCAGGTAAAGAAGCATGAAACCTGTTTGTAACTACGCATGACTATTTTTAGGATGTAATAAGTTATGCTGGGTTATTCCAAACTATGAATCTTTAAACTTTGTTGGGCAAATTTATTTGCGGCTCTTTTGATACTGTTACGGTTTTACCAAAGTTTTTAGTCCGAAATCGTTTTGCTTTCCGAAAAATAGAAGAGTTATAATAGAAAAACTGGGTTTTTCATAGCAGTGGGTTAGAACGACTTTTTCCGTCGTGGTCTGTTGTTTAATGGAGGCATTAAAAAGTTTGCGACTTACAAAAAATTTAATTAGAGATTTTAAATCTGCATTAAAAAGTGCCTTAATAATCTCAAAATTATTTTGAGCTATTGCCGGTAATAATTAAATTCCACGGGAAAACTTAAAAAATTAAAAAAAAAAAAAAACTGAAAATTTAAGATTTTTCAGCCTGTCCTGAAAACTACGCAAATTTTAATACTGATCGTAGTAATCCTCAATACGCTGAACATTTCTTCTCATTTAACCGAATCTCTATCTCTTACCGTTTAAGAGATGCGCCCTTATTTTGAACCCCCTGTATAATAGGGTGTCGCAGAAATCTTGCGAAATGTCTCGAATTTTGATAGATCCAGGTCGCAATTATCGTTCTACGTAGATATTTGCTCCTGAAAATCGATTTTTCATAATAAACGCTCCCCCTTCTCTAATACATCCTCTTTCAGGACGAAGGACTATAACATTCCTTAGTTTTCCCTAATTTCATTTTAATTGTTCAAGATTGAGCAACGTTTTTTTCCCTTCTATTAGTATCGCATAAAGGAAATTCTTTTGTATGCCTCCAAAGGAAAAAGTCACCGGGGTTTAAATCAGGTGATAGGGGTGGCCAAAAAAATTAAAATTACTTCTAAGCGGATTTATTTTTATTATAATAATATTTCTGCTTGTATAACTTAACACCCATCCAAAAAAAAATAAAAGTACCGACCTAAATTTTTTTTGGCTTCCTAGAATATTATTTTTTTTTAAATATTTTGATACGTTACCCTAACGTGATGTTCATTTCGACGTAAAACTTCAGGTGCAAAATCATCACAACGTCTAGTTTGACAAATCCTTGTTTCAGTTGCGGGTTCGCATCTCACGTTTAGGTTAGATCTTCGACTTGATAATCCTGCTCCACAATCGCTACTACACGTGGACCACTTTGAAAAGGCTGGTTGGCAAGATGGTGGTTGTTCTGCTAAACAAAAAAATTAGAAATTATTTTTAGTTAGGAATTTAAATCAGGTCGGAATCACAAAAACATTTTTTCTAAGCCAACTTGATCAGATATTTTTTAACAGCCCTTATTATATTAATATTTTGGTATGGAAACAGTTTGGGGTTTCTAGGTACTTAAGGGTAGGAATATCGGGGGCAAAATATTAAACTGCATTTCTGGATAAATTATAATTATCGTAATATTAGATTTTTGTGCCGGAGCATTATCCTGAAGCACTAACATTCTTTTAATAAATTTTTAACGAAAATATCATAGACCACCCTTTATCACTATAACATCCCTGATCCCTGGATGAATTAAAGGGCGATATATGTGACCCAATGAATGTTTGCTGACAATACTAAAGGGACAAGAAATTCCAATATGTTAACAAACCTGTTTGACTATCACACATCCATTCTCTGCAGCATTGTCCTGGAACTTCGATTAATCTAGGATGCTTGCAAGTTCCTTTTGGAGAGATGCGTTCTTGGGGACATAGCGATGAACAGCCGTAAGTGCCGTTCTGGAACAACATAAATCATTTTAATGTGTTACCCCTTTACTCTCGGATATTAGTCGTAGGCAGTTATACGCATATGGCGACAGCCAAGTATTTATTGTATTCGTTTTCAGAGCTCTGCACCCTCGGTTTCAGAGACGATGATGCTCTGCTTTTATTGCTTTTACGTGGTGATATTATGACCACTTGTTTAATAACTCGGTAACGTAACAAAATCGGGGTTAAGGGAACCCGTTCAATTATGATTGCTATCGGCGGAAATAAGATAAGACATTTTTTTTTATTATATAATTACAGAACTCTTAAATATCTCCGGAAATTTCAATTTTTATTCTGGATTACGACGATATTGCTCTTTGACCGCCAATTGTTCTTGATAACTACGTGTGGAAATAAATAAAAAATAAAAAAAAATTCTTATGGATGAAGTGAAAATAATCTCATTATGTTTGTATGAGTTTTACTTTTGGTGGTTCTGCATTTTTGCAGCACTGAGTAGTGAGTACTGGCCCTTTCTTTTTACTTATGGATGCTTAAAAGAGTTACATTACCGTAACAGTAAAATTAAAGTTTGAATGTGAGTTTCTTGACTCTTAATTCCTTCAACTGCATAGAAAGCGAGATATATCTTATGTATTATTGCGGAAAAGTTTGTTCAGTGTAAAAATTTAAAAACTTCTGAATAGCCTTTTATACCAGAGCTAAACAAAGTTTTAAGCCGTTTAAGAAGAAAGGATACCAAGAAGCGAGAAATAAACGGCAAGAAATATTTAACGGATATGAAATAAACTTGCAGAAAAATTCTTTAAATGACTAATATTTTAATTTTATCATTTATCAACATTTAGAAAAATATTTCTAGAAGGAGGTATTAAATGAGGCATGAAAACGTTTCCCAAAAAATCCGTGAAAGTTTTTCTTTTGCATTTTACCTTGTGAGAAGTATTTATTTCTGAAAGTTTGATTCGCAAAGAGATTTTTGAATGGTATCGAGTTTTACTGTAGAAGTTTGTCTGTTGGAAGCGAGCGTTGACTTTAAAACAACTTTGAAAGTCTGGAAAAATCACGAGAGTGATGGTTGTTCGAAACGATCGGAAACTTCAAGCAAATATCCATAAATTACAGACTTTATTATGGCATGATCGAGACAAATTTATGACAGTCCAAAAAGTTTTCCAGTATGTGCGAAATTTTTTTGCGTAATCCCCATTTCTTACTTTGTATAAGAAAATAGAGTTAGTACTTGAATTATTTATCTGTGCAAGCTTTTTAGAATTATTCCCGAATGTGAAATGAAATTCCAATAAATATTAAAGCCAAATTATTTAAAAAAATTAATAACAAATCGGGGAAAGCACCAGGAAACTGACATCATTAAGGGCGGGGAGGGAAAGCGATAGTAAATGGGTAGGGTATGACAAGGATAGCTGGAATTAGCCGGGGCTGTGCCCCACCAGTGACGAGACTGGAAGGAGGGAAAGCGATAGTAAATAGGTTTGACAAGGTTAGCTGGAATTAGACGGGGCTGTGCCCCACCAGCGAGGAGACTGGGAGGAGGGAAAGCGATAGTAAATAGGTTTGACAAGGTTAGTTGAAATTACCCGGGGCTGTGCCCCACCAGCGAGGAGACTGGGGAGGGACTGGGAGTCTTGCGGAAGCTGTACAAGGGGTGAATGATAAAAATTTGTATAAGAAAGACAGATAGGGGAGAGAGAGAGCGACCTATTTGATTTACGTTTATGTGTTTTATTCGTTGCCCCGCCTACTAGATTATTCGTTTCATAATGAATTCTTTTGTGACGTCATGAGAAAGTTTAAGTATTAAAAAATTTATCAAAAAATAATATACAGGGTCTAAGGCAAAAAAATATTTTAAAGGTCTAATAAATATGTGGAAGCGTTTTTTTGCAAACATTTCAGAATAATTTTTTAAAAAATTTAACTTTTATGAATTATTATCTACCTTAGACGGTGGGAAGACAAAATTTAAGAACTCATGTCTTTTTACGTTGGTTTTAAGTCCCTCGTGTTTTGAAATGTCTACTTCTTGTGCTCCTATTCCATTTGCAATACGTGCCTTATAAAATATTAAACTAAGCATCTCACCTGACACGTGCATTGCGTACGACAGTCCAATGAAAATGTTTCTCCATGTTCGTAGGTTTTGTTGTACACTAGACATGGAAATCCATTGGATTCTGAAAAAAAATTATTATTTTAAGAAAAGTTAATTAAAATAAAACAATTTTAGAAATCGAATTATTTAAATTCTCCTTAGATATTGGGAAGTATATATTCATCCCGGGGAGAGATCCAGATTTAAAGGAACGTGTCGAAAATATTGAATGCAACGCGTCATATTTCATCGGTTACATTCAGGTTTTATTGAATTTAGTTTTATGGATACACCTCCTGAATCTCTTCATATCGGTTTATCTACTCCAGAGAAACAACACGTCGGGTTGTTATAGAAAACACCGCCGTTAGTACTAAAGGACGCAATAATATTTAATGGTTATACTCTCTCAGAAGAGATATATTTATTTTTCCTGAAAAAGGAACTTTTACGTGGTATCATAAACGTAAAGCCAATAAAAATAGAAAAACTTAAAAAGTTATTCTAATACAAACTTTTTTTTTGTTAAGTCAATTCCATATAATCTGAATGGAATCAAGTCGGTGTTACGTAAATCGTTATTCAATTATTACATGCTCTTGAAAATGAAGTAAATATTTTTGTACAGTTGAAATTATTATTTTCGAATTACGTCATAGAAAGAAAAATATTTCTGGGACAGAAAATAATAAATTATTCGTGAAGGATAATTTGGAGTGTAGGTCCTCTCTGTTTTCCTTTAAGACCTGAAATTTTACAACCTATACATGTGATAAAATAAATTTGCATATTGTTATTCAGTTACATAAAGGGATTAATTCGACTAGACGTTACTGTTTATAGGGTTACGTGTAAAACTCATTAAATGTTGTATATCATTTGGGGTGGTAGCGTTATCTGCGATCGTCTGAAGTATATATGGGGTTATATTTATAATTAATTTTGTTTTACTCTATTTTCTGGTGTCAGACTTGCTTTTCTACAATATGTAAATAAGGCATTACGTGTTGATTGCATAAAGGGTTTTGTCTCTAAGGGTTGTGCTTATATCTTGTATGATGATGGTATTTTGATATTTTCATGATAATAACATTTGCATAACTTCGTTAAGGTTTTTAGGTATAAATATATAAAATGGGGTAGCAAAATTTGATTATCTGGTTTATACAGGTTGTTTCCTAAAAATCGTAACAAATACTATAACCTACTTTCAACGACTATCAAGATAGCCCTGATTTTTTGCGTGACTATTTGAAATTAACTTTATGGTTGCTTTACATGAATGGTCTATTTCGTGAAGGAAATTAAATCTAAATAAGCAACACGAGTTGGATTTCTTTCAGCATTCAAACTAATTTCATATTAAAGGAAATTAAATGCTTTCCACGCAAGGATACGTACTTCAGTTAGGGCTGTATTAGCGGCTCAATAAAAATAAACATTTCGTTTTTGGTATTCAACAGTAGTTCGCGAGGCAGCGTTGTAAATCACTTGAATGCGAGAAACACCAGACTATACGGGTTCGATACGTACAGAAGAGAGACAGGCATCTAATTTACTAACGCAGCGGAAGTTCGCGATTTTCTCATCGACCGTACATTTTAGCTATATGACTACCTTATACTATGTGATAGACAATTCAATTTTGCATTCAATTATATAATAATATACAGGGTGTTTCATTTAAAATAACAAAGTTACTTATTGTACTGTAAAAACCAAACACCCTGTATACGTGAAATAAATTTAGGAGAATGCACCGCTAGATACTGAACAACTTTTATATTTAAACTTTTTTCATATTTTGATTAATAAAGGAGCTATAGGAGCATCAATTTCCGTTTTTCAAAACCTCGTAGAGGGCGCCACAGTGAAATTCTAGCATTCATCAAAAAACGAAAATGTACCTAACACCAAGCCGCATAAGTGTAGAAAATTTAAAGAAAATCGTGTTGCCAGTTTTTTTGTAATAATTTTTCAAAGATTTCAAAATTTTACCCCAAAAAAAAGTATACGCTACAAGGATTATTATATAATAAAATATATTCGATGTTGTTGCATGTTTCTGAAACATTTTTGTTTTGAAAGACACCGTTAGTGGGTTACAGGAATTTATTATCCACATGGGATAAAGGAATTTGTTTATTACGTGATAAATCCTGACTTCTCGAAATGTACAATAAAATCAGATAATAAAATCCGAATTCCATCAAGAAAGCTTAGGCTATGCAGATGACTGCAGAACCGTCAGCAGAAAGCCCTCAGGCATTACTCTAGCTCCTGCAACATCAAGCAGAACAGTGATAAACTCGTCTGCCAGATTACTTTCGTTGCCGGATTACCAAGCATTGCGGCTTAATGCCCCGTAATTGTTATGCGTCTATTCAAATGGCGTGAAAAGATTTATCTTAACAATTTCAAAGCGTCTTTGTTGGTGTATAAATGAGAGAATTGTAGTGCTTGAGATTATATTTATTAGCGCAATCTCAACTCGTAATTAGACAACCCGTAAAGTTCTGTTCATAAATATGGGAACAATGAGGAAACAGACAGAATGGGATACTATCCTGATAACTTTTCTTTTCTTATCAATCGCACTAAATTTAAAGCTAAGGGTAATATTTATGCAAAGCCACTGTTTCGTAAATGGGCTTATGCTAACATTCATCAATGGGTCGTAAACTGCTAGTTAGGGGTTTTACTTGATCTGCACGGTCTTTAGAGTTTAAACAAGCGACTTGGTTTCGTTTACAGAATTTTATCGTTATAGGTCTAGAATACGAAATTTTAAAGGGTTGCCCTGCAAAATTAGAATCACAGAAAAACATTAGACGACCACGATTGAAAATCTTGGGGAAAGAGAAATCAGGATGTAGGCTAAGGAAACCTAATTTAAACATTGTAGATGTTGTATAATACCTAAGCAATTTTTTTCTTAGAGTGATATGACTCCCTGAATATTATTATCATTACTCACGTATGGTTGGATAAATGTTTTGTCAAGTTTAAGGGGTTGTTAACTTTGACAAAGGTTTTTAAATTGCAATCTTGAACTTAAAAGAGAAAGTCTTATCAAACGCTACCATCCGATGTATAAAGGAATACCAGAGAGAATTAATTTTAAAAGTCAGCATCCAATTACCGAACGAAAGTAAGCAGCAAAATTATATCTATCTCTCTTTTTTTCTAGAAAGGTTCCCTCGATTCCAATTCAAGGGAATTTCGAGTCCGAAACATGTCAGGATTCTTCGGGAACTGGTAATAATCGACCCCATGGTGTTAAATGGACTCGGTAAGTCCAGGCGATTCCTTCGTCTTCAAAGAACAAAATTTAATGTTCTATCTTTCTCTTTCTAACAGATTTACGCAGTTCCAGAAGTTTCTGAGACCTCGAGCGCAGTTCAAGTGAATTCCGACAACGAAGCTTGTCAGGATTTTTTCGGAAAGGGGCAATGATCGATCCCATGGTGTTAAATGGACTCGGTAAGTCCAGGCGATTCCTTCGTCTTCAAACAACAAAATTTAATGTTCTATCTTTCTCTTTCTAACAGATTTCCGCAGTTCCAGAAGTCTCTGAGACTTCGAGCGCAGTTCAAGTGAATTCCGACAAAGAAGCTTGTCAGGATATTTCGGAAAGGGGCAATGATCGACCCCATAGTGTTAAATGGACTCGGTAAGTCCAAGCGATTCCTTCGCCTTCAAACAACATAATTTAATGTTCTATCTTTCTCTTTCAAACAGATTTACGCAGTTCCAGAAATCTCTGAGACCTCGAGCGCAGTTCAAGTGAATTCCGACAAAGAAGCTTTTCAGGATTTTTCGGAAAGGGGCAATGATCAACCCCATAGTGTTAAATGGACTCGGTAAGTCCAAGCGATTCCTTCGCCTTCAAATAACATAATTTAATGTTCTATCTTTCTCTTTCAAACAGATTTACGCAGTTCCAGAAGTCTCTGAGACCTCGAGCGCAGTTCAAGTGAATTCCGACAAAGAAGCTTTTCAGGATTTTTCGGAAAGGGGCAATGATCAACCCCATAGTGTTAAATGGACTCGGTAAGTCCAAGCGATTCCTTCGCCTTCAAACAACATAATTTAATGTTCTATCTTTCTCTTTCAAACAGATTTACGCAGTTCCAGAAGTCTCTGAGACCTCGAGCGCAGTTCAAGTGAATTCCGACAAAGAAGCTTTTCAGGATTTTTCGGAAAGGGGCAATGATCAACCCCATAGTGTTAAATGGACTCGGTAAGTCCAAGCGATTCCTTCGCCTTCAAATAACATAATTTAATGTTCTATCTTTCTCTTTCTAACAGATTTACGCAGTTCCAGAAGTCTCTAAGACCTCAAGCGCAGTTCAAGTGAATTCCGACAAAGCGAGACTTGTCAGGATTTTTCGGAAAGGGATAATAATCGACCTCATGGTGTTAAATGGACTCGGTAGGTCCAGGCGATTCCTTTGTCGTGAAACAACAAAATTTAATGTTCTATCTTTCTCTTTCTAACAGATTTACGCAGTTCCAGAAGTCTCTGAGACCTCGAGCGCAGTTCAAGTGAATTCCGACAAAGAAGCTTGTCAGGATATTTCGGAAAGGGGCAATGATCGACCCCATAGTGTTAAATGGACTCGGTAAGTCCAAGCGATTCCTTCGCCTTCAAACAACATAATTTAATGTTCTATCTTTCTCTTTCTAACAGATTTACGAAGTTCCAGAAGTCTCTGAGACCTCAAGCGCAGTTCAAGTGAATTCCGACAAAGAAGCTTGTCAGGATTTTGCGGAAACGGGAAATGATCGATCCCATGGTGTTAAATGGACTCGGTAAGTCCAGACGATTCTTTCGTCTTCAAACAACAAAATTTAATGTTCTATCTTTCTCTTTCTAACAGATTTACGCAGTTCCAGAAGTCTCTAAGACCTCAAGCGCAGTTCAAGTGAATTCCGACAAAGCGAGACTTGTCAGGATTTTTCGGAAAGGGATAATAATCGACCTCATGGTGTTAAATGGACTCGGTAGGTCCAGGCGATTCCTTTGTCTGAAACAACAAAATTTAATGTTCTATCTTTCTCTTTCTAACAGATTTCCGCAGTTCCAGAAGTCTCTGAGACTTCAAACGCAGTTCAAGTGAATTCCGACAAAGCAGCTTGTCAGGATTTTTCGGAAAGGGTTAATGATCGACCCCATGGTGTTAAATGGCCTCGGTAAGTCCAGGCGTTTCCTTCGTCTTCAAACAACAAAATTTAATGTTCTATCTTTCTCTTTCTAACAGATTTACGCAGTTCCAGAAGTCTGTGAGACCTCAAGTGCAGTTCAAGTGAATTCCGACAAAGCAGCTTGTCAGGATTTTTCGGAAAGGGTTAATGATCGACCCCATGGTGTTAAATGGCCTCGGTAAGTCCAGGCGTTTCCTTCATCTTCAAACAACAAAATTTAATATTCTATCTTTCTCTTTCTAACAGATTTACGAAGTTCCAGAAGTCTCTGAGACCTCAAGCGCAGTTCAAGTGAATTCCGACAAAGAAGCTTGTCAGGATTTTTCGGAAAGGGATAATAATCGACCTCATGGTGTTAAATAGACTCGGTAGGACCAGGCCATTCCTTCGTCTTCAAACAACAAAATTTAATGTTCTATCTTCCTCTTTCTAACAGATTTACGCAGTTCCAGAAGTCTCTGAGACCTCAAGTGCAGTTCAAGTGAATTCCGACAAAGAAGCTTTTCAGGATTTTTCGGAAAGGGGCAATGATCGACCCCATAGTGTTAAATGGACTCGGTAAGTCCAAGCGATTCCTTCGCCTTCAAACAACATAATTTAATGTTCTATCTTTCTCTTTCAAACAGATTTACGAAGTTCCAGAAGTCTCTGAGACCTCAAGCGCAGTTCAAATGAATTCCGACAAAGAAGCTTGTCAGGATTTTGCGGAAACGGGCAATGATCGATCCCATGGTGTTAAATGGACTCGGTAAGTCCAGGCGATTCCTTCGCCTTCAAACAACATAATTTAATGTTCTATCTTTCTCTTTCAAACAGATTTACGCAGTTCCAGAAGTCTCTGAGACCTCAAGCGCAGTTCAAGTGAATTCCGACAAAGAAGTTTGTCAGGATTTTTCGGAAAGGGGCAATGATCGACCCCATGGTGTTAAATGGACTCGGTAAGTCCAGGCGATTCCTTCGTGTTCAAAGAACAAAATTTAATGTTCTATCTTTCTCTTTCTAACAGATTTAAGCAGTTCCAGAAGTCTCTGAGACCTCAAGCGCAGTTCAAGTGAATTCCGACAAGGAACCACGCCAGGATTCTTCGGGAACTGGTAGTAATCCACTCCATACTGCTAGAAGGTAAGTCCTTTTTTTTGTTTATCTAACACTAATATAATTTAGTTAACCGGAAACTGGGTTTAATCCCTTTCGTTCGCTTTCTTCAATGTTTCTTTTAAGACCATACCCGACTTTGATTAATGTTGAGTTTATAAAGTGGCATAAGATAAGCTAATTAGAATTACTGAGAGACAAGGCAGAGATTAACTATAAATTTCGTTTTGTTTTATGAAGGCTGGGTAATAAAAACAGCTACCATCCATAAACTTTGCGGTCCATGAATTCGTGTTAAAGGCGAAAGTTGTCTGCGAACTGAATCTCGCTGTTAAAGTCTACATCATTACCTTATAATAAAGATGACGAAGCACTTTACAGTTGCTTACACTTAAAATTGAGTGAGGGTGAGTTTTGCAAATCTGTCTTTGCCGAAGGCGGTTAAGGTGTTGTGCTTGAAGTTAATGCGCCAACTCTATCGAAGGCACTTTCAATATTGCGGTCCTGATAAAATGCACCGACGTCTCCTGATATTAAACACGTGATGTGAACAAAGATTACCTACTTTTATGTTCGTCTAACTTTCAACCCTTAAGGATAATATTTTAGTTCGTGTTGGTTTAGTATATTTTCCATTTCGGGAACCTCGTCGTCATGAAAATCTAGTTACATTTAGATTTATAAATTAACTTTCAGGTTCTAATTACCTTTTAGGAAATTTAAATATTCATGGGAAATAAGTCCTGAAAAAATTTTTTTTGTTATTTCCGATCCCGGATGTGTTATGATTTTTTTCATTTTTTTTATTTAGGGAAAATTTTCAGGGGTTAAAATATTTTATTTTAATATAAACTCGACTCACCTTGACAAATTCCCTCTAGATCCCCATGTCGGTATCTACAGACAAGTCCTCGCCTGCCATCACAAGTTTTGTGAAGGCTGCAAGGTTCTCCCATTTGTCGAGGACATTCCAGACATTCTTCACATTCTCTTTGATTTCCGGGACAGGTACAGGAGGGATACGTGCAGTTCTCCTGAAAATTAATTTCTTTGAAGTTGAATAAGACATTAATAATCTCGACTGAAAGAGAAATACTTCAAGCGATATATTCCGCTCTCTTTTATGTAAACTTGCGTTACTTCAAAGAATTACTTAATAATATGAACTCAACAAGAATATTTGATCCTTAACTTTATTACTAGATCGTTACTAAATAATTATTTTTAATGGTTTTCGCATAAGTGACAATTTGCATACAAATCCTATCTCTAGTGATGACTCATGAAAATTTATTCCGATCAACCCCATATTATAGATCTTGTAGGCAACGTGATGAAACATTAATCATTTTATTTTATTAAAAATTTATTGTGTTGGTATTCTTTAAGGGATGGAATTCATTACAACAGATTAAAATGCAGATTGCTTTTTATTATATCGCTAAAAGCATCCAATGCTTTTAATCCTCGGTATCGGTTGTGTTTGCTAAAAAGTAATCTGCGGGATCGGAATATTTGAATACAACGACAGCATAAAAGTCTTTTCAAAAGTTTTAATGAAGGTATGGTACTTTCAGCTAAGTTTTATTAAATTGTAAGCTTAAAAAAGTATATTTCAGGAAAAAAACGTTTTATTTTTAAAACCACGCAATCAAATTGGATTTGTATATACTTATCTAATAATATTACGTTTAATAGGTTTATGACAAATTAAAAATAAAATTTAATAAAACATAGGAAAAATAAAAAAATCTTCAAAATTTACAAAACGCAGCTGAACTTCGCGAAATTCTCATCAACCGTACATTTTAGCTATATGACTACCTTATACTATGTGATAGACAATTAAATTTTGCATTCAATTATGTAATAATATACAGGGTGTTTCATTTAAAATAACAAAGTTGCTTATTATACTGTGAAAACCAAACACCCTGTATACGTGATATAAATTTAAAATGATGCAGAGCTATATACTGAACAAATTTTATATTTAAACTTTTTTTATATTTTGACTAATAAAGAAGCTATAGGAGAGCATCAATTTCCGATTTTCAAAAATTCGTAGAGGGTGCCACAGTGAAATTATAGCATTCATCAAAAAACGAAAATGTACCTAATATCAAGCTGCATAAGCGTAAAAAATTTAAACAAAATCGTGAGGCCGGTTTTTTTGTAATAATTTTTCAAACATTCGGGTTGAGACGTTTTTTATGTAACAGACTGTATTTGTCATTTTTCCAAGAAAACTTAAAATGTTTTTATTCTGACGTATTAACAGTGAAAGTGGAAACGACATTTTCGAACCCTGTACGTTTAACAGAAATGATTGTGACGGATGTTCATGTATGAGTAAGTAGTTGAGGGTGGGACGTATAATGATAAATGAGGTGGATACATTTGGACGTCTGTGCTCATTTGTATACCATTAGCTCCCAACTTTATTTTTTGCCACTCAGCGCTCCCGGCTTTTATTATACAACCCCTAACAATTTATTCATTATGGTTAGTTTAACAACAAGAACTTGCATAGTTTTGGTAGAAACAGTTCTCATCTTCCGAAGTTGTAAGAGGATTATGACGTCTTATTCGAATTCTTTGTTTTTTTTATCCTAAAAGTATTTTGCTTATAATGAAGCAACTTTATAATAAGTATCACGAGGAACTCTTTCAACTTAGCAAACTTTTGATAACGTAATTTCCTCGCGTTCGACAAAAAGACCTACAAAATTGTTTTCTGGAAGATAAATTTATCTGCACCTGCATACCAGAACCAATTTCTACTAAATTACTAGAGTTAAGAAAATCTCATTAAGTTCTTCATCTTTAATCTTAACTGAAAATCAATATCTTCCTTGCAAAACTAGTTTCCTGAAAGATCCTTTTGAAATGGAATCCTAATCAACTCATTATTCCGTTTGTATTATTTTTATTTAAAAAAAATTAAGACAACCAACAATGAATAGGAAAACGATCGCATATCTCTTTCTAACGCCACTTACCGCATTGTTCTAGCTTGTTTAGTTCCGGAGATATCGGGCTCCAAAAATTAGCCAAAATTTCGATATTTTTTTTTTGGGAAAAGTTTTGGGCGCTCGCCCAAGACAAATGAAACGCGGTTTATTACGGGACTGAATTCGAATTGCGGAGCAGCATCGATCTACCACTGGGTTAGTGCAAAAAAAATTTACCGCCGCTTTACGTAGACCGACACGTTTCGGCCAATTGGACCCTGAAGATGACATTTTTCGAACATATATCGGTTGAACAAAATTGTAGAGCACAAGATTTTCTATTTTTTCTCAAGTGGCCCATAGAGTGCCAGGACCCTCCGTAATCCCCCAAAAAGCCGACAAAGTGGGGACGTTTTGGAAATTAAAATTTGGCTGTCGCCGCGGCACGTAAACCGTTCCTTTGTGACTGGAAATATTAGAAAATTGTTTTGGCCATGTTTTCAAAAAAAAATTAACTATCTGGTTCAACCTGTACGTCCTCCAGCGCCTCTTCGAGACGACCGTCGACGCCCAGGGTCGTTTTTCCTTTGAAATTTGACCTCAATCCCCTTCTCCTGATTTCCTGAAATCAGGAAACGCGTTCCTGCATCGGAAACGCCGAATTTTTTTACGAATGTAGGTTCAAACCGCGATCTCTTCATCCTGTGTGTTACCTTTGATTGAAACCGCGGAAACTTGCCATGGCCCGCCAAGTCTCCCTACCGAAACCGCGTTGGTCCTAAAAGATGCGTGTTCGATATACACTTCCTTCCAAGATCCCTTTCTGCACAGCCGAACTGAGCCCATTTCCGACCGAAATAATCGTCTAAGAAAAAACGACTTCGAGCCGTCTTGCTCGCCTGACTTCTAAATGCAACACTCACGCGGTCACGATCGTGAAATATTAAACACGTTCAATATTAGTTGTGTCGTTTCGTGGATCGTTCCTGCAACTTTCGTGATCCACGACTGTCGTCAAGTACGAATTCGTGATTCACGCTCGTGAGCTCGACAATGCGTCAATTCCATTTTAATGTTATCAGCAAGTTACCTTCGACCTAGGTGGTTTATATTGATTTAATTAATTCAAAGAGAATTTACTCCCAAGATTGTTACAATAGTATCTGAATATAATTAAAGCATTCCATACGTAACCGAACAACCCTTCCGAGAAGTTTCTATATATAAGGGGTGTATCGGTTTTCCATTATAATAAATATCACCCCAATGTAACACATAAAACGATACGTATAGGAATTTATGAGAAATGATAAGGTACCTCTACATTATATGTTATTCCGATTACGATATTCGAGTAGGGTTCGATCCTGAATTATTTAATTGAAGGTAGAAATTTGCGATGCGATTCAGTGATAAAAAAATTGAACCCGTTCTTATGTCCAAACGAAAACCGCTAGCGGACAACCCTAAATTATGATTAATGTATGCATTCAGTTCGCAACAATGTATAGGTGTGGTCCGATAGATGTGTAGCTGCCATTAACAAAAGACTACAAACATGACGTGGAGATTACAAAAGAGCCGAGCAGCATTGTCTGTGGAATCAATAGAATATTATTTGCTTTATTTTAGGCATTTACGTGGCGCTTTAGCAAGTCAAAGTAATAACCGACCTGGTAGGTTTTGCTTAAATTTCAACGCTATGATGATTTATTAGCTTTGTGTGTGTACCCTTTGTGGTAAAATAAGTTCAAGTAGCAAAACAGTCTATTGTACTATGATTTTGTCACGAACAGTGGGTACCTTGTTTATTAAACTTAGAATTATTAAATCAGTCGGGTCAAATTTGCCCTGAAACGCTTAAAAATGATGAAAGACAGTCATTTTGACTAAAACAACCCTTTGTAGGTAAGAACCGAGACATTACGTTGTGCGAAAGGTTATAAAAGGGAATACGGGAAATATTAATTTACCAACGTCGACAAAAGGACTTGACCTTGTTTCGCCTTACTTATTAAAATTATTTAGATTTGTTTCGGCAGTAAATTTCAAGGACCACAGTAATATTAAATCTTCAAAATTTACAAAACGCATCTGAAATTCGCGAAATTCTCATCGACCGTACATTTTAGGTATATGACCACCTTATACTTTGTGATAGACAATTAAATGTTGCATTCAATTATGTAATAATATACAGGGTGTTTCATTTAAAATAACAAAGTTGCTTATTGTACTGTGGAAACCAAACACCCTGTATATGTAATATAAATTTAGGTGAATGCAGAGCTATATATTGAACAACTTTTATATTTAAACTTTTTTTATATTTTGATTAATAAAGGAGCTAGCCTATAGGAGCATCAATCAGATTTTCAAAATTCTGCTTCTCAAATTTTTGTTGATTAAACGTTTCTTCTGCGTCTTCGCTGTCTCTTATATTTTGCTTTTTTTTTTAAATTTTAAAATCTAATATACCGCATGTTCCCCAAGCAGCGATAAAATTCTCAATAACCCGGAAAAATTGAAATTCAATCGCTTTGCTTTCAGATAAGAAGCAAAAAGCGCAAGATTAATAGGAACTAAACTAACACAATTATTGGTTTTGTCACGACCGTATAACGAAGTTTTACGATGTCCGGAACAAAATCTGATTTAATCTTTTCCCTATAAATTCTGCGCTGAAATTGGAAATTTAATTTATTATTAAATTTTTTTTTAGGAAAAGTTAAATAACCAAAAGATATGAAGACCTGGTTTTCTTTAAATATTATAAAACTACCTACCACCAAAAGGTTAAGAATGCGATGAAAGCGACTCATAAATAAAATAAAATTTAAACCGGAATAAATAAGAAATGTTGCTGTCGCAAAGATCAAGTAAAGGCACGGCCTAAGGCCTAAGATGAATAAATTGGGGTTGAATTTTAATATCACGACCGAGTGCTTATGGTTTAGTAAAAGCGAGAACGTATTTAACCAACAGAAATTTTATTTACAGAAATGTTCCTATTTTAAGAAAAAAAAATTAACTTTGAAACTTTTCATTTAAAGGTACCATTTATGGGGCTTAAGTTGTATTGCAATGAATCTAGACATAAGCTGGAAATGATTGCAATTTCAGAAAACTCTGTCCAAAGCTTTAGAGCTTACAGCTTGGACGGGCTCAAGTGCCCGCTTCGAGGGCTCCTTTCTGCTTATTTTGAAATTACAGTTTTTCTCGTTTTTTTTATCGTTAAACAGATTTAACATCAACATGAATTCAAATATTTTTGAAGGAAACGTTGAAAGCAGATTATATATTAGTCGATGATTAAGTATCCATCTTGAAAAAATACGTACAGGAAACATTTATTTATTTTTAAAGATACGAGTACGATTAAATAAGCAAAATTGTAGTATTTTTAATTTCTGAATCATTGGCGCGTATAGAAATTTGAAAAAATTATTGGTTGCGGAGTTACAGCCCTTTGACCCTTTGTCTGTTTGTTTTTTCGTAACGCCCTGTATATATTTTGGATGATTGGATGTATCCAAGTGTTCTCTATCTAAAAGTCTTATGTCACCCTTTCAAAATAATTACAAATAACCGAGTTAAAGGGACATTTTGGGCCAGATCTGCTCTTTTCAGATTTTACGTTTTAACTTGCATTGAAAAATTAATGAAAATTTACAGGCTGCTACTTTTTTGTTTGTAAAGATACGAATACGATTAAATAAGCAAAATTGTAGTATTTTTAATTTCTGAATCATTGACGCGTATAGAAATTTGAAAAAATTATTGGTTGCGGAGTTACAGCCCTTTGACCCTTTGTCTGTTTGTTTTTTCGTAACGCCCTGTATATATTTTGGATGATTGCATGTATCCAAGTGTTCTCTATCTAAAAGTCTTATGTGACCCTTTCAAAATAATTACAAATAATCGAGTTAAAGGGACATTTTGGGCCAGATCTGCTCTTTTCAGATTTTACGTTTTAACTTGCATTGAAAAATTAATGAAAATTTACAGGCTGCTACTTTTTTGTTTGTAAAGATACGAATACGATTAAATAAGCAAAATTGTAGTATTTTTAATTTCTGAATCATTGACGCGTATAGAAATTTGAAAAAATGATTGGTTGGGGAGTTACAGCCCTTTGACCCTTTGTCTGTTTGTTTTTTCGTAACGCCCTGTATATATTTTGGATGATTGCATGTATCCAAGTGTTCTCTATCTAAAAGTCTTATGTCACCCTTTCAAAATAATTACAAATAACCGAGTTAAAGGGACATTTTGGGCCAGATCTGCTCTTTTCAGATTTTACGTTTTAACTTGCATTGAAAAATTAATGAAAATTTACAGGCTGCTACTTTTTTGTTTGTAAAGTTACGAATACGATTAAATAAGCAAAATTGTAGTATTTTTAATTTCTGAATCATTGACGCGTATAGAAATTTGAAAAAATTATTGGTTGCGGAGTTACAGCCCTTTGACCCTTTGTCTGTTTGGTTTTTCGTAACGCCCTGTATATATTTTGGATGATTGGATGTATCCAAGTGTTCTCTATCTAAAAGTCTTATGTGACCCTTTCAAAATAATTACAAATAATCGAGTTAAAGGGACATTTTGGGCCAGATCTGCTCTTTTCAGATTTTACGTTTTAACTTGCATTGAAAAATTAATGAAAATTTACAGGCTGCTACTTTTTTGTTTGTAATGATACGAATACGATTAAATAAGCAAAATTGTAGTATTTTTAATTTCTGAATCATTGACGCGTATAGAAATTTGAAAACATTATTGGTTGGGGAGTTACAGCCCTTTGACCCTTTGTCTGTTTGTTTTTTCGTAACGCCCTGTATATATTTTGGATGATTGGATGTATCCAAGTGTTCTCTATCTAAAAGTCTTATGTGACCCTTTCAAAATAATTACAAATAACCGAGTTAAAGGGACATTTTGGGCCAGATCTGCTCTTTTCAGATTTTACGTTTTAACTTGCATTGAAAAATTAATGAAAATTTACAGGCTGCTACTTTTTTGTTTGTAATGATACGAATACGATTAAATAAGCAAAATTGTAGTATTTTTAATTTCTGAATCATTGACGCGTATAGAAATTTGAAAAAATGATTGGTTGGGGAGTTACAGCCCTTTGACCCTTTGTCTGTTTGTTTTTTCGTAACGCCCTGTATATATTTTGGATGATTGGATGTATCCAAGTGTTCTCTATCTAAAAGTCTTATGTGACCCTTTCAAAATAATTACAAATAACCGAGTTAAAGGGACATTTTGGGCCAGATCTGCTCTTTTCAGATTTTACGTTTTAACTTGCATTGAAAAATTAATGAAAATTTACAGGCTGCTACTTTTTTGTTTGTACTGATACGAATACGATTAAATAAGCAAAATTGTAGTATTTTTAATTTCTGAATCATTGACGCGTATAGAAATTTGAAAAAATGATTGGTTGGGGAGTTACAGCCCTTTGACCCTTTGTCTGTTTGTTTTTTCGTAACGCCCTGTATATATTTTGGATGATTGGATGTATCCAAGTGTTCTCTATCTAAAAGTCTTATGTGACCCTTTCAAAATAATTACAAATAACCGAGTTAAAGGGACATTTTGGGCCAGATCTGCTCTTTTCAGATTTTACGTTTTAACTTGCATTGAAAAATTAATGAAAATTTACAGGCTGCTACTTTTTTGTTTGTAATGATACGAATACGATTAAATAAGCAAAATTGTAGTATTTTTAATTTCTGAATCATTGACGCGTATAGAAATTTGAAAAAATTATTGGTTGGGGAGTTACAGCCCTTTGACCCTTTGTCTGTTTGTTTTTTCGTAACGCCCTGTATATATTTTGGATGATTGCATGTATCCAAGTGTTCTCTATCTAAAAGTCTTATGTCACCCTTTCAAAATAATTACAAATAACCGAGTTAAAGGGACATTTTGGGCCAGATCTGCTCTTTTCAGATTTTACGTTTTAACTTGCATTGAAAAATTAATGAAAATTTACAGGCTGCTACTTTTTTGTTTGTAAAGATACGAATACGATTAAATAAGCAAAATTGTAGTATTTTTAATTTCTGAATCATTGACGCGTATAGAAATTTGAAAAAATTATTGGTTGCGGAGTTACAGCCCTTTGACCCTTTGTCTGTTTGTTTTTTCGTAACGCCCTGTATATATTTTGGATGATTGCATGTATCCAAGTGTTCTCTATCTAAAAGTCTTATGTCACCCTTTCAAAATAATTACAAATAACCGAGTTAAAGGGACATTTTGGGCCAGATCTGCTCTTTTCAGATTTTACGTTTTAACTTGCATTGAAAAATTAATGAAAATTTACAGGCTGCTACTTTTTTGTTTGTAAAGTTACGAATACGATTAAATAAGCAAAATTGTAGTATTTTTAATTTCTGAATCATTGACGCGTATAGAAATTTGAAAAAATTATTGGTTGCGGAGTTACAGCCCTTTGACCCTTTGTCTGTTTGGTTTTTCGTAACGCCCTGTATATATTTTGGATGATTGGATGTATCCAAGTGTTCTCTATCTAAAAGTCTTATGTGACCCTTTCAAAATAATTACAAATAATCGAGTTAAAGGGACATTTTGGGCCAGATCTGCTCTTTTCAGATTTTACGTTTTAACTTGCATTGAAAAATTAATGAAAATTTACAGGCTGCTACTTTTTTGTTTGTAAAGATACGAATACGATTAAATAAGCAAAATTGTAGTATTTCTAATTTCTGAATCATTGACGCGTATAGAAATTTGAAAAAATGATTGGTTGGGGAGTTACAGCCCTTTGACCCTTTGTCTGTTTGTTTTTTCGTAACGCCCTGTATATATTTTGGATGATTGGATGTATCCAAGTGTTCTCTATCTAAAAGTCTTATGTGACCCTTTCAAAATAATTACAAATAACCGAGTTAAAGGGACATTTTGGGCCAGATCTGCTCTTTTCAGATTTTACGTTTTAACTTGCATTGAAAAATTAATGAAAATTTACAGGCTGCTACTTTTTTGTTTGTAATGATACGAATACGATTAAATAAGCAAAATTGTAGTATTTTTAATTTCTGAATCATTGACGCGTATAGAAATTTGAAAAAATGATTGGTTGGGGAGTTACAGCCCTTTGACCCTTTGTCTGTTTGTTTTTTCGTAACGCCCTGTATATATTTTGGATGATTGGATGTATCCAAGTGTTCTCTATCTAAAAGTCTTATGTGACCCTTTCAAAATAATTACAAATAACCGAGTTAAAGGGACATTTTGGACCAGATCTGCTCTTTTCAGATTTTACGTTTTAACTTGCATTGAAAAATTAATGAAAATTTACAGGCTGCTACTTTTTTGTTTGTAATGATACGAATACGATTAAATAAGCAAAATTGTAGTATTTTTAATTTCTGAATCATTGACGCGTATAGAAATTTGAAAAAATGATTGGTTGGGGAGTTACAGCCCTTTGACCCTTTGTCTGTTTGTTTTTTCGTAACGCCCTGTATATATTTTGGATGATTGGATGTATCCAAGTGTTCTCTATCTAAAAGTCTTATGTGACCCTTTCAAAATAATTACAAATAACCGAGTTAAAGGGACATTTTGGACCAGATCTGCTCTTTTCAGATTTTACGTTTTAACTTGCATTGAAAAATTAATGAAAATTTACAGGCTGCTACTTTTTTGTTTGTAAAGATACGAATACGATTAAATAAGCAAAATTGTAGTATTTTTAATTTCTGAATCATTGACGCGTATAGAAATTTGAAAAAATTATTGGTTGCGGAGTTACAGCCCTTTGACCCTTTGTCTGTTTGTTTTTTCGTAACGCCCTGTATATATTTTGGATGATTGGATGTATCCAAGTGTTCTCTATCTAAAAGTCTTATGTGACCCTTTCAAAATAATTACAAATAACCGAGTTAAAGGGACATTTTGGGCCAGATCTGCTCTGTTCAGATTTTACGTTTTAACTTGCATTGAAAAATTAATGAAAATTTACAGGCTGCTACTTTTTTGTTTGTAAAGATACGAATACGATTAAATAAGCAAAATTGTAGTATTTTTAATTTCTGAATCATTGACGCGTATAGAAATTTGAAAAAATTATTGGTTGGGGAGTTACAGCCCTTTGACCCTTTGTCTGTTTGTTTTTTCGTAACGCCCTGTATATATTTTGGATGATTGGATGTATCCAAGTGTTCTCTATCTAAAAGTCTTATGTGACCCTTTCAAAATAATTACAAATAACCGAGTTAAAGGGACATTTTGGGCCAGATCTGCTCTTTTCAGATTTTACGTTTTAACTTGCATTGAAAAATTAATGAAAATTTACAGGCTGCTACTTTTTTGTTTGTAAAGATACGAATACGATTAAATAAGCAAAATTGTAGTATTTTTAATTTCTGAATCATTGACGCGTATAGAAATTTGAAAAAATTATTGGTTGCGGAGTTACAGCCCTTTGACCCTTTGTCTGTTTGTTTTTTCGTAACGCCCTGTATATATTTTGGATGATTGGATGTATCCAAGTGTTCTCTATCTAAAAGTCTTATGTCACCCTTTCAAAATAATTACAAATAACCGAGTTAAAGGGACATTTTGGGCCAGATCTGCTCTGTTCAGATGTTACGTTTTAACTTGCATTGAAAAATTAATGAAAATTTACAGGCTGCTACTTTTTTGTTTGTAAAGATACGAATACGATTAAATAAGCAAAATTGTAGTATTTTTAATTTCTGAATCATTGACGCGTATAGAAATTTGAAAAAATGATTGGTTGGGGAGTTACAGCCCTTTGACCCTTTGTCTGTTTGTTTTTTCGTAACGCCCTGTATATATTTTGGATGATTGGATGTATCCAAGTGTTCTCTATCTAAAAGTCTTATGTGACCCTTTCAAAATAATTACAAATAACCGAGTTAAAGGGACATTTTGGGCCAGATCTGCTCTTTTCAGATTTTACGTTTTAACTTGCATTGAAAAATTAATGAAAATTTACAGGCTGCTACTTTTTTGTTTGTAATGATACGAATACGATTAAATAAGCAAAATTGTAGTATTTTTAATTTCTGAATCATTGACGCGTATAGAAATTTGAAAAAATTATTGGTTGGGGAGTTACAGCCCTTTGACCCTTTGTCTGTTTGTTTTTTCGTAACGCCCTGTATATATTTTGGATGATTGCATGTATCCAAGTGTTCTCTATCTAAAAGTCTTATGTCACCCTTTCAAAATAATTACAAATAACCGAGTTAAAGGGACATTTTGGGCCAGATCTGCTCTTTTCAGATTTTACGTTTTAACTTGCATTGAAAAATTAATGAAAATTTACAGGCTGCTACTTTTTTGTTTGTAAAGATACGAATACGATTAAATAAGCAAAATTGTAGTATTTTTAATTTCTGAATCATTGACGCGTATAGAAATTTGAAAAAATTATTGGTTGCGGAGTTACAGCCCTTTGACCCTTTGTCTGTTTGTTTTTTCGTAACGCCCTGTATATATTTTGGATGATTGCATGTATCCAAGTGTTCTCTATCTAAAAGTCTTATGTCACCCTTTCAAAATAATTACAAATAACCGAGTTAAAGGGACATTTTGGGCCAGATCTGCTCTTTTCAGATTTTACGTTTTAACTTGCATTGAAAAATTAATGAAAATTTACAGGCTGCTACTTTTTTGTTTGTAAAGTTACGAATACGATTAAATAAGCAAAATTGTAGTATTTTTAATTTCTGAATCATTGACGCGTATAGAAATTTGAAAAAATTATTGGTTGCGGAGTTACAGCCCTTTGACCCTTTGTCTGTTTGGTTTTTCGTAACGCCCTGTATATATTTTGGATGATTGGATGTATCCAAGTGTTCTCTATCTAAAAGTCTTATGTGACCCTTTCAAAATAATTACAAATAATCGAGTTAAAGGGACATTTTGGGCCAGATCTGCTCTTTTCAGATTTTACGTTTTAACTTGCATTGAAAAATTAATGAAAATTTACAGGCTGCTACTTTTTTGTTTGTAAAGATACGAATACGATTAAATAAGCAAAATTGTAGTATTTTTAATTTCTGAATCATTGACGCGTATAGAAATTTGAAAAAATGATTGGTTGGGGAGTTACAGCCCTTTGACCCTTTGTCTGTTTGTTTTTTCGTAACGCCCTGTATATATTTTGGATGATTGGATGTATCCAAGTGTTCTCTATCTAAAAGTCTTATGTGACCCTTTCAAAATAATTACAAATAACCGAGTTAAAGGGACATTTTGGGCCAGATCTGCTCTTTTCAGATTTTACGTTTTAACTTGCATTGAAAAATTAATGAAAATTTACAGGCTGCTACTTTTTTGTTTGTAATGATACGAATACGAT
Organism: Hemicrepidius hirtus; assembly: GCA_963082805.1. Classification (NCBI taxonomy): domain Eukaryota; kingdom Metazoa; phylum Arthropoda; class Insecta; order Coleoptera; family Elateridae; genus Hemicrepidius; species Hemicrepidius hirtus. The sequence continues at coordinate 33,480,458 of OY720162.1, forward strand.
TAAATAAGCAAAATTGTAGTATTTTTAATTTCTGAATCATTGACGCGTATAGAAATTTGAAAAAATGATTGGTTGGGGAGTTACAGCCCTTTGACCCTTTGTCTGTTTGTTTTTTCGTAACGCCCTGTATATATTTTGGATGATTGGATGTATCCAAGTGTTCTCTATCTAAAAGTCTTATGTGACCCTTTCAAAATAATTACAAATAACCGAGTTAAAGGGACATTTTGGGCCAGATCTGCTCTTTTCAGATTTTACGTTTTAACTTGCATTGAAAAATTAATGAAAATTTACAGGCTGCTACTTTTTTGTTTGTAATGATACGAATACGATTAAATAAGCAAAATTGTAGTATTTTTAATTTCTGAATCATTGACGCGTATAGAAATTTGAAAAAATGATTGGTTGGGGAGTTACAGCCCTTTGACCCTTTGTCTGTTTGTTTTTTCGTAACGCCCTGTATATATTTTGGATGATTGGATGTATCCAAGTGTTCTCTATCTAAAAGTCTTATGTGACCCTTTCAAAATAATTACAAATAACCGAGTTAAAGGGACATTTTGGACCAGATCTGCTCTTTTCAGATTTTACGTTTTAACTTGCATTGAAAAATTAATGAAAATTTACAGGCTGCTACTTTTTTGTTTGTAAAGATACGAATACGATTAAATAAGCAAAATTGTAGTATTTTTAATTTCTGAATCATTGACGCGTATAGAAATTTGAAAAAATTATTGGTTGCGGAGTTACAGCCCTTTGACCCTTTGTCTGTTTGTTTTTTCGTAACGCCCTGTATATATTTTGGATGATTGGATGTATCCAAGTGTTCTCTATCTAAAAGTCTTATGTGACCCTTTCAAAATAATTACAAATAACCGAGTTAAAGGGACATTTTGGGCCAGATCTGCTCTGTTCAGATTTTACGTTTTAACTTGCATTGAAAAATTAATGAAAATTTACAGGCTGCTACTTTTTTGTTTGTAAAGATACGAATACGATTAAATAAGCAAAATTGTAGTATTTTTAATTTCTGAATCATTGACGCGTATAGAAATTTGAAAAAATTATTGGTTGGGGAGTTACAGCCCTTTGACCCTTTGTCTGTTTGTTTTTTCGTAACGCCCTGTATATATTTTGGATGATTGGATGTATCCAAGTGTTCTCTATCTAAAAGTCTTATGTGACCCTTTCAAAATAATTACAAATAACCGAGTTAAAGGGACATTTTGGGCCAGATCTGCTCTTTTCAGATTTTACGTTTTAACTTGCATTGAAAAATTAATGAAAATTTACAGGCTGCTACTTTTTTGTTTGTAAAGATACGAATACGATTAAATAAGCAAAATTGTAGTATTTTTAATTTCTGAATCATTGACGCGTATAGAAATTTGAAAAAATTATTGGTTGCGGAGTTACAGCCCTTTGACCCTTTGTCTGTTTGTTTTTTCGTAACGCCCTGTATATATTTTGGATGATTGGATGTATCCAAGTGTTCTCTATCTAAAAGTCTTATGTCACCCTTTCAAAATAATTACAAATAACCGAGTTAAAGGGACATTTTGGGCCAGATCTGCTCTGTTCAGATGTTACGTTTTAACTTGCATTGAAAAATTAATGAAAATTTACAGGCTGCTACTTTTTTGTTTGTAAAGATACGAATACGATTAAATAAGCAAAATTGTAGTATTTTTAATTTCTGAATCATTGACGCGTATAGAAATTTGAAAAAATTATTGGTTGGGGAGTTACAGCCCTTTGACCCTTTGTCTGTTTGTTTTTTCGTAACGCCCTGTATATATTTTGGATGATTGCATGTATCCAAGTGTTCTCTATCTAAAAGTCTTATGTCACACTTTCAAAATAATTACAAATAACCGAGTTAAAGGGACATTTTGGGCCAGACCTGCTCTTTTCAGATTTTACGTTTTAACTTGCATTGAAAAATTAATGAAAATTTACAGGCTGCTACTTTTTTGTTTGTAAAGATACGAATACGATTAAATAAGCAAAATTGTAGTATTTTTAATTTCTGAATCATTGACGCGTATAGAAATTTGAAAAAATGATTGGTTGGGGAGTTACAGCCCTGTGACCCTTTGTCTGTTTGTTTTTTCGTAACGCCCTGTATATATTTTGGATGATTGGATGTATCCAAGTGTTCTCTATCTAAAAGTCTTATGTGACCCTTTCAAAATAATTACAAATAACCGAGTTAAAGGGACATTTTGGGCCAGATCTGCTCTTTTCAGATTTTACGTTTTAACTTGCATTGAAAAATTAATGAAAATTTACAGGCTGCTACTTTTTTGTTTGTAAAGATACGAATACGATTAAATAAGCAAAATTGTAGTATTTTTAATTTCTGAATCATTGACGCGTATAGAAATTTGAAAAAATTATTGGTTGCGGAGTTACAGCCCTTTGACCCTTTGTCTGTTTGTTTTTTCGTAACGCCCTGTATATATTTTGGATGATTGGATGTATCCAAGTGTTCTCTATCTAAAAGTCTTATGTCACCCTTTCAAAATAATTACAAATAACCGAGTTAAAGGGACATTTTGGGCCAGATCTGCTCTTTTCAGATTTTACGTTTTAACTTGCATTGAAAAATTAATGAAAATTTACAGGCTGCTACTTTTTTGTTTGTAAAGATACGAATACGATTAAATAAGCAAAATTGTAGTATTTTTAATTTCTGAATCATTGACGCGTATAGAAATTTGAAAAAATTATTGGTTGGGGAGTTACAGCCCTTTGACCCTTTGTCTGTTTGTTTTTTCGTAACGCCCTGTATATATTTTGGATGATTGGATGTATCCAAGTGTTCTCTATCTAAAAGTCTTATGTGACCCTTTCAAAATAATTACAAATAACCGAGTTAAAGGGACATTTTGGGCCAGATCTGCTCTTTTCAGATTTTACGTTTTAACTTGCATTGAAAAATTAATGAAAATTTACAGGCTGCTACTTTTTTGTTTGTAAAGATACGAATACGATTAAATAAGCAAAATTGTAGTATTTTTAATTTCTGAATCATTGACGCGTATAGAAATTTGAAAAAATTATTGGTTGCGGAGTTACAGCCCTTTGACCCTTTGTCTGTTTGTTTTTTCGTAACGCCCTGTATATATTTTGGATGATTGGATGTATCCAAGTGTTCTCTATCTAAAAGTCTTATGTCACCCTTTCAAAATAATTACAAATAACCGAGTTAAAGGGACATTTTGGGCCAGATCTGCTCTGTTCAGATTTTACGTTTTAACTTGCATTGAAAAATTAATGAAAATTTACAGGCTGCTACTTTTTTGTTTGTAAAGATACGAATACGATTAAATAAGCAAAATTGTAGTATTTTTAATTTCTGAATCATTGACGCGTATAGAAATTTGAAAAAATTATTGGTTGGGGAGTTACAGCCCTTTGACCCTTTGTCTGTTTGTTTTTTCGTAACGCCCTGTATATATTTTGGATGATTGGATGTATCCAAGTGTTCTCTATCTAAAAGTCTTATGTGACCCTTTCAAAATAATTACAAATAACCGAGTTAAAGGGACATTTTGGGCCAGATCTGCTCTTTTCAGATTTTACGTTTTAACTTGCATTGAAAAATTAATGAAAATTTACAGGCTGCTACTTTTTTGTTTGTAAAGATACGAATACGATTAAATAAGCAAAATTGTAGTATTTTTAATTTCTGAATCATTGACGCGTATAGAAATTTGAAAAAATTTTTGGTTGCGGAGTTACAGCCCTTTGACCATTTGTCTGTTTGTTTTTTCGTAACGCCCTGTATATATTTTGGATGATTGGATGTATCCAAGTGTTCTCTATCTAAAAGTCTTATGTGACCCTTTCAAAATAATTACAAATAACCGAGTTAAAGGGACATTTTGGGCCAGATCTGCTCTTTTCAGATTTTACGTTTTAACTTGCATTGAAAAATTAATGAAAATTTACAGGCTGCTACTTTTTTGTTTGTAATGATACGAATACGATTAAATAAGCAAAATTGTAGTATTTTTAATTTCTGAATCATTGACGCGTATAGAAATTTGAAAAAATTATTGGTTGGGGAGTTACAGCCCTTTGACCCTTTGTCTGTTTGTTTTTTCGTAACGCCCTGTATATATTTTGGATGATTGGATGTATCCAAGTGTTCTCTATCTAAAAGTCTTATGTGACCCTTTCAAAATAATTACAAATAACCGAGTTAAAGGGACATTTTGGGCCAGATCTGCTCTTTTCAGATTTTACGTTTTAACTTGCATTGAAAAATTAATGAAAATTTACAGGCTGCTACTTTTTTGTTTGTAAAGATACGAATACGATTAAATAAGCAAAATTGTAGTATTTTTAATTTCTGAATCATTGACGCGTATAGAAATTTGAAAAAATTATTGGTTGCGGAGTTACAGCCCTTTGACCATTTGTCTGTTTGTTTTTTCGTAACGCCCTGTATATATTTTGGATGATTGGATGTATCCAAGTGTTCTCTATCTAAAAGTCTTATGTGACCCTTTCAAAATAATTACAAATAACCGAGTTAAAGGGACATTTTGGGCCAGATCTGCTCTTTTCAGATTTTACGTTTTAACTTGCATTGAAAAATTAATGAAAATTTACAGGCTGCTACTTTTTTGTTTGTAATGATACGAATACGATTAAATAAGCAAAATTGTAGTATTTTTAATTTCTGAATCATTGACGCGTATAGAAATTTGAAAAAATTATTGGTTGGGGAGTTACAGCCCTTTGACCCTTTGTCTGTTTGTTTTTTCGTAACGCCCTGTATATATTTTGGATGATTGGATGTATCCAAGTGTTCTCTATCTAAAAGTCTTATGTGACCCTTTCAAAATAATTACAAATAACCGAGTTAAAGGGACATTTTGGGCCAGATCTGCTCTTTTCAGATTTTACGTTTTAACTTGCATTGAAAAATTAATGAAAATTTACAGGCTGCTACTTTTTTGTTTGTAATGATACGAATACGATTAAATAAGCAAAATTGTAGTATTTTTAATTTCTGAATCATTGACGCGTATAGAAATTTGAAAAAATTATTGGTTGGGGAGTTACAGCCCTTTGACCCTTTGTCTGTTTGTTTTTTCGTAACGCCCTGTATATATTTTGGATGATTGGATGTATCCAAGTGTTCTCTATCTAAAAGTCTTATGTGACCCTTTCAAAATAATTACAAATAACCGAGTTAAAGGGACATTTTGGGCCAGATCTGCTCTTTTCAGATTTTACGTTTTAACTTGCATTGAAAAATTAATGAAAATTTACAGGCTGCTACTTTTTTGTTTGTAAAGATACGAATACGATTAAATAAGCAAAATTGTAGTATTTTTAATTTCTGAATCATTGACGCGTATAGAAATTTGAAAAAATTATTGGTTGCGGAGTTACAGCCCTTTGACCATTTGTCTGTTTGTTTTTTCGTAACGCCCTGTATATATTTTGGATGATTGGATGTATCCAAGTGTTCTCTATCTAAAAGTCTTATGTGACCCTTTCAAAATAATTACAAATAACCGAGTTAAAGGGACATTTTGGGCCAGATCTGCTCTTTTCAGATTTTACGTTTTAACTTGCATTGAAAAATTAATGAAAATTTACAGGCTGCTACTTTTTTGTTTGTAATGATACGAATACGATTAAATAAGCAAAATTGTAGTATTTTTAATTTCTGAATCATTGACGCGTATAGAAATTTGAAAAAATTATTGGTTGGGGAGTTACAGCCCTTTGACCCTTTGTCTGTTTGTTTTTTCGTAACGCCCTGTATATATTTTGGATGATTGGATGTATCCAAGTGTTCTCTATCTAAAAGTCTTATGTCACCCTTTCAAAATAATTACAAATAACCGAGTTAAAGGGACATTTTGGGCCAGATCTGCTCTTTTCAGATTTTACGTTTTAACTTGCATTGAAAAATTAATGAAAATTTACAGGCTGCTACTTTTTTGTTTGTAATGATACGAATACGATTAAATAAGCAAAATTGTAGTATTTTTAATTTCTGAATCATTGACGCGTATAGAAATTTGAAAAAATGATTGGTTGGGGAGTTACAGCCCTTTGACCCTTTGTCTGTTTGTTTTTTCGTAACGCCCTGTATATATTTTGGATGATTGGATGTATCCAAGTGTTCTCTATCTAAAAGTCTTATGTGACCCTTTCAAAATAATTACAAATAACCGAGTTAAAGGGACATTTTGGGCCAGATCTGCTCTTTTCAGATTTTACGTTTTAACTTGCATTGAAAAATTAATGAAAATTTACAGGCTGCTACTTTTTTGTTTGTAAAGATACGAATACGATTAAATAAGCAAAATTGTAGTATTTTTAATTTCTGAATCATTGACGCGTATAGAAATTTGAAAAAATTATTGGTTGCGGAGTTACAGCCCTTTGACCATTTGTCTGTTTGTTTTTTCGTAACGCCCTGTATATATTTTGGATGATTGGATGTATCCAAGTGTTCTCTATCTAAAAGTCTTATGTGACCCTTTCAAAATAATTACAAATAACCGAGTTAAAGGGACATTTTGGGCCAGATCTGCTCTTTTCAGATTTTACGTTTTAACTTGCATTGAAAAATTAATGAAAATTTACAGGCTGCTACTTTTTTGTTTGTAATGATACGAATACGATTAAATAAGCAAAATTGTAGTATTTTTAATTTCTGAATCATTGACGCGTATAGAAATTTGAAAAAATTATTGGTTGGGGAGTTACAGCCCTTTGACCCTTTGTCTGTTTGTTTTTTCGTAACGCCCTGTATATATTTTGGATGATTGGATGTATCCAAGTGTTCTCTATCTAAAAGTCTTATGTGACCCTTTCAAAATAATTACAAATAACCGAGTTAAAGGGACATTTTGGGCCAGATCTGCTCTTTTCAGATTTTACGTTTTAACTTGCATTGAAAAATTAATGAAAATTTACAGGCTGCTACTTTTTTGTTTGTAATGATACGAATACGATTAAATAAGCAAAATTGTAGTATTTTTAATTTCTGAATCATTGACGCGTATAGAAATTTGAAAAAATGATTGGTTGGGGAGTTACAGCCCTTTGACCCTTTGTCTGTTTGTTTTTTCGTAACGCCCTGTATATATTTTGGATGATTGGATGTATCCAAGTGTTCTCTATCTAAAAGTCTTATGTCACCCTTTCAAAATAATTACAAATAACCGAGTTAAAGGGACATTTTGGGCCAGATCTGCTCTTTTCAGATTTTACGTTTTAACTTGCATTGAAAAATTAATGAAAATTTACAGGCTGCTACTTTTTTGTTTGTAATGATACGAATACGATTAAATAAGCAAAATTGTAGTATTTTTAATTTCTGAATCATTGACGCGTATAGAAATTTGAAAAAATGATTGGTTGGGGAGTTACAGCCCTTTGACCCTTTGTCTGTTTGTTTTTTCGTAACGCCCTGTATATATTTTGGATGATTGGATGTATCCAAGTGTTCTCTATCTAAAAGTCTTATGTGACCCTTTCAAAATAATTACAAATAACCGAGTTAAAGGGACATTTTTGGCCAGATCTGCTCTTTTCAGATTTTACGTTTTAACTTGCATTGAAAAATTAATGAAAATTTACAGGCTGCAACTTTCTTGTTTGTAAAGATACGAATACGATTAAATAAGCAAAATTGAAGTATTTTTTATTTCTGATTCAATGGCGCACATAACAAGCTGAGAAAATTACTATTAACTATTAGGCGACCCTTACAAAATATTTAGAAATAACCTATTTATGTCACATTTTGTGTCGCCGTGTAATCTATAATATTCACGTCATAGTATCTAGCGGGAATTACATAATTATAGCGGACATCGTCAGGGGACAAAATAATACCAAAAATATGCCATTGGCCATACAGCCACCCGAGCCAATCGAGCCCAGTCCGCCCCTGAATATTGCCGTAGAACCACAAGATGAAGTATAAAACTAATTCTTTTATTTTTGCTTTGAAATGGATACGTCTTTAATAAGACACTCGTTTTCTGTAGATTTCAAATGGAAATTTAACGTTCTAAGGGTGAGGTAATCTTTAAGCCATTTATTAAAAGAAGATCTGCCTCTTTAATTATGCTCACTTTACAAGTTTAATTGCAAAAAGTATAACCCTTTGTGGATTAATTGAATCGTTTTGAATAAAGCGCTTGAAATGAGAGGTAAATAATTCGGTACTAATCCATGTGACTTAAAATTTTCCCGACCAGATATACGGTTACAATCTGCATTTTGCCAATAATTAAAATTTATAACACGTCCAAACCGATGTAATTTATTCGATCTCCTTAAAACAATTCCGCATTTCAAAGATTTATGGATGTCATTTATTTTCTCTTTCTCTGAAGTTCCGGTCTAATTTTATCATTGAATTTCCAAACGCCTATTTTATATTCTACTTTTGCAACTGAATAGTTCCAGAAATTCATGAGAAATTTTAGTCCTTACTACAATCTTGAATATTCGTTCATGTTATGTGACTTGGATGCATCCACAGTTGAATCAAGAAAATTCCTTTTCGGACTACAGGGAAATTTATTAAATTAGAAAAAGAAAATATAAAGTTTGATTTATATTCGTCCTAGTGGTAGTAGTTTCTTTAAATAACTTTGAAAGTTAAAACTCACCGCATATATATTTTTTAAAAAACTACTTCGGAAGAAGTAATAAGATTTATCTCTCTCGTCTACATTTTAACAAACTTGTTGATTTTTTTTCTTAAAATCAAACACTTTAATGGAATTTTTCAGAAAATAATTTGTATGGTTTCTTTCTAACCGTTTTATTTACCCACACTTAATTTTATAAAAAATTCTATTTGAACAGAATCGCTAAAGTAAAGAAAGCTTTTGTATAATCGCTGAAAAGCAAATTTGTGTTGGGATTTCGGTTAAAATTTCATGTCACGAATTAATTTTGTTGATTCACTCTGAAACAATAACGTAATGAAAATACAGGTAGATTTTATTTACACCAAAAAAAAAAGTCTGTTGGGAATTTATATTCATAACATTAATGGATTAGGTATGTCGCCGAGATTTTAATTCGTTTCGTAACATTAAAGTGGAACTGACATAGTAACGTGGTTCACGATCGTAGATCACGCTCGTGGGTTCGTCAATTTATTTTTGGAAAGTGTTTACGTTTAGTCGTGAAAATGGCCTCGTTTGTATAAGAACTTGCATCGGGAAGTGTCCTGTCGTATCGTGAATCGTTCGTGCAACGTTCGTGATCCATCTTTCGTGAACCACGAATTCGTGATTCACGTTCGTGAACTCAAATTTTCACGTTTTTCATTTTAACTGAAAATTCTTTTAAGCCTGTCCTCAAGTTTAAACTTAATTACATTTTTTTTAATTCCTTGTAACTTGAACAGAACTTTAAATTTCCTGGTACCGTATTTCCCGGTTACGAAAAAACTTTTTCAGCATATCCTCTATGTTTAAAGTTAATCAACGCTTGCTAGACGAATTAAATCCACAAATTAAATGTAAATAAGCCCTTGAGAATTATGCATACACACAAACATCCTCATAAACAGCCGGTTGTACGGATACGGTTGAGATCAAAGTTTGTGTACTTTGTGGACGAACGTTCCTTTGAGAAAAAGAAAAGCAAACTCAGACAGACCGACGGGTCTACAAACTGTTTTGCAAAGCAGAGTTTGTTCCAAGCAGCTACAAAGCTAATGAATAGGTACGTCTGGAAACTCCCGAATACAAGAAAGTCGATACTGAAAGGCTAGCCATAGACAAAAGCTTTTCAGCGAGTTTCTCTAAGGTGCAGGGTTACGTGCATCAAAAAGCCTTTTTGTTCCCCTTTTCAATTCCACTGCAAAAAATGTATAATATTACAAGACCAGGAAATGTCTTTGGTGTTAAACCTTTTAGAAATTTCTAATTAAAATGAAAATTCCCGCTTCAACCTTGTTTAGGGCTCATCAGTCAGGATTAAAAATAAAAGATACAGGGGTTAAAAAAATTTCGTAAATTTTACGTAAATAAAAAAAATAAAAGTAATAATACCACACCCTTAAAAGCAATCTCGTGTAGGAAGAGATGCAATTGAGAGCTCACGTATAATATTTGGTTCTAATTAAGTGCAGAGTTGTAACACCTACGCCTGAAACAATCCACAGACGCGAGACAATAGCATTTTCTTGAAAATTGTCCCGGGATAAGTGGAGACAAGGGTGCACCTAATAGGTCTCGTTCGCAGTTAGGGCAAGCTAATTGCAGTGCCACCTTCTTCGGGTAATTACCTCCTTTCTGTAACTGGCTTTACACGGTGATGTAGGGAGCAGAATTGAAAACCCAATAAAGAGGACGCTTTTATGCTATACCCTTTCCAGAAATTTAATAACCGAGCTCTTAAAGTTTTTCCCGTGATAATTTTTTTTTAAAGACAAAGAGTTGATGATATTTCAACGAACTGTGGAGGGTTTTATAAAAAGACAATTCAGGGTTGAATTTATAAAATGTACACTAAAAGAATGATCTCAGTTTTAATTCTTGATTATGTCGTTTTCAGATAGCAACAAGTAGATTCCCTTGTCTTACGTAAGTTCAGGTTTTTTCTATTCAGGAAAAAATATCTTCCTTTCTCTAGAGTCATTTTTATAAACCCTTCCGTGTCTAACTAAAAAATTATGGCCGCTATTAAAATAACAAACCGGTCGATTAATTTCAGCGTCAACAATACAAAATTTGAATTAATTATCACAATTACGGTGGAGAAATTAATTAAAACACAATTTGTCTGCAATATCTTTGGGGGATTGTATCACTGAAAGGAAGTGTTGTCGGACATCTATTTAATTAAATCGCCTGTATCACTCTTGACCGCCAATTTCACCCTCCAATTTATAAGACATAACACTAACACACCCTTTACAAGGTTCCTGGCTTCTTTATCAAAACACAGTCTAGTAGATTAATTTTTTTTTTAACCGCGCCCTTAAATAAAATTATGACAAAGGGTAATGATGCCTGGCACATAAATTAAAAAAATAACAGATGTATGAAATTTCTTTTAGGACTAACCTCTAAAAGAAGATTTTATAACAAGATGGTAATTGAGGCTGATACTTCTTCCTCTCGTGCCAGCACTCAATCAGCATCACTTTAGCATACACAATCTATCCCGGGGTGCCGCAAATGACTTTTAAATGGCTTCGACATTTAAGTTACGTGATTTTTTTCTAACAACCGCAATTTTAAATGGATGTTCCGAAATCGGTATTGCTTTAATATATTGACTTCGTATTGACAGAAAGAACGTTTAGGTATTTTATCTTACATTGGAAAATATTCTACTGCTCTTTAATTTTCATAATTAGTGGTAGGATTTTTGCATATTAGCGATCTTGCGTTTTATTGACAAGCAGTAAGCACGTTAACTCGCACTTTTGCATTAAACGCGAAACCGTGCAAGGTACGTTAAAATAACATCAGACCAAAGTTGTAGAGAATAAAATTTCCTATAAGAAATTCCGGGAAAACATTCGTCTAATGTTAATAGTTTGGGTCTGAGAACCGTCAGCCTAAACACATACGTGTGCACGTTAACTCGCACTTTTGCTTTGAACGCGAAAATCGCCGAAACCGCGCAAGATAGGTTAAAATAATATCAAAGTAAAATTATAGATAATAAAATTCCCTACAAGAAACTTCTGGAAAATATTTGACTAACATTAATAGTTTGGGCGTGAGAACCGTCAGACTAAACACATGCGCGTGTTCTAAGCACGTTAACTCGAACTTTTGCTTTGAACGCGAAAATCGCCGAAACCGCCCAAGATAGGTTGAAATAACGTCAAAGCAAAATTGTAGAGAATAAAATTTCCTATGAGAAACTTCCGGAAAACGTTTGTCTAAAATTAATAGTTTGGGCGTGGGAACCGTCAGACTAAACACATGCGCGTGCTACTTTCAGCATTAAATCTTTGAAAACTTATTTCCCTAAAACGAGTATTCTCCATTCCTTCACACCCTTCATAATGAGTCAGATCAATACGTACTGAAACGTATAATTTAGGTCATAAAATATAGTTGTAGGTCAAGGTTCTTGATTGCAGGTATAATCGACAAACAATAGCGCAATAGCATTAAAACACTAAATCATATTTCATCCCTAAACAGTCCCTAATTATTTAATCTTAGTTAACGTGTGGTAAAATTTAATTTGCATAACACATGTGTTGGAGCGAAATAAACGGATTAATTATAAAAATTTCGCGCAGTTTTTGTATAAGACAACAAGCAGTTGGCTGGGAAATTAAACCACGCTAATACAACTTGCACAGCAAATTAGTGTAATAATAAAAAGTGAACTTTTTTTGCTACTTACACGAGCTGAAAGGTTGAATAATAATTAGTTACACTGCAGAGCAGCTAATGGAAGTGGGGAAAAATATAAATATAAATATGAATTGTCAGCAAAAAATTAAATAAAAATATGCAAAGTCATTTCTGATTAGATTACATATTTTTGGATAAGTTCAAATGAGAGAATAGGATTAAAATAAACAGTGAAATCTTTTATCGTTTTATCCTCATGATCTTCTTTTAACTCATTAAAGTAGAATTTTCAAACAGAAAAAGTCCACTAAAAATAATCCATTCAATGTAAAAATAAGCTTAGGGTTATGGAAGTTAGAAATTCGTGGGCAATTTAATGAAAATTTAATGCAGCAACTAAAAGTGGAAGACAAAAAAATAATTTGATAAAATGTATTTTATTTTATAAACAAGTTAGCTAAATTTTTTTGTTCTAATACGTAATTGTCTACTATTAGATCATTTCATGGTTTCATACTAGGATCTAATTTCTGTACTTTTAACAAGAAGTTACTGCAATGCGCGGACATAACTTATAACTCTATGCATTTGGTCTGTATTGTTATAAGTTTTGTAAGCTCTCCATCATTGGCAAGCATCTCCCAGACTTTAACCGGAAGTGGTTGAAATCCGGGCGCTGAAATCCAATGCTCCGGCCTCTAATCAGATGGCCAATCGTCAGCAGAGAAGTTCCTCCCTTAATAATGGCATTTTCTGTCTCGCTTCCCTTTCATTATTTCCCAGACAATAGAAAATTAACAGGAGAGCTTAAATTATGTATCGAAATATAATTTAGCTGTTTTAGTCAGTTAAGGTTCATTTTCTTACCGACAATTCAGCAGATGAGGGATAATCTCTTTGTTATATTGATGCGTTGAGAACTTTAATTGAAATTACTTATCTCTGCTGTGGACTCAAATGAGAAAATATGAGAATGTGCTATCAAAGGTGTTGTATACAATACTGAAGATAATAGCAGCCTTCTTTGTTGTATTTTTCTATTAACGGAAACAACGAGAAGATCTTCTTGTTATAGAGACAAATGTTTACCTCCAACCATGCTCGTTTTTTCTACTTAATGATCCTTGTGTAATTTAAAGGAAATGAATATAAATTACTAAACATAAAAGCTTATAAATCGGTCGAATAAATAATGGCTTACTTTGTTTTTACACGTGCGATATAGAAAATTCGCGTTACAGAAAATAATTATTTTTCAGGACAATTATCATAAAGTTTATTCTTTAGCTTTAGTAAACACGAAAACCGTGCAAGATTGGTTAAAATAATATAAAAGAAAAGTTGTAGATAATTAAATTTCCTACAAGAAACTCCAGGAAAATATTTGTCTAGCATTAATAGTTTGGGCTTGGGACCCATCAGACTAAACCGTTGCGCACGCTTTATACAGCGGATTTACATGCACGTTATCTCGCACGCCTGCTCTAAACACGAAAACCGCGCACGATAGGTTAAAATATCATTAGACCAAAGTTGTAGAGAATAAAATTTTCTACAGGAAACTTTGGGAAAATATTTGTCTTACGTTAATAGTTTGGGCTTGGGAACCATCAGATTAAACCCATGAGAACGCTTTATACAGCGGATTGACATGCACCTTAGCTCGCACTTTTGTTTCAAACGCGAAAACCGCGGATGATAGATTAAAATGTCATTAGAGCAAAGTTGTAGAGAATAAAATTTTCTACAAGAAATTTCCGGAAAATATTTGCCTAACGTTAATTGTTTGGGCCTGGGAACCGTCAGACTAATTAAATACGCGCGCTTTGTTCAGCGCATTGACAAGCATGTTAGCTCGCACTTTTGCTTTAAACGCGAAATCCGCGCACGATAGGTTAAAATAACATCAGACCAAACTTGTAGAGAATAAAATTTACTACAAAAAACTTCCGTAAAATATTTGCCTAACATTAATAGTTTGGGCCTGGGAACCATTAGACTAAACCCATGCACGCGACTTATTCACCGCATTGACAAGCATATCATCTCGCAATTTTGCTTCTAACACGAAAACGGCGCAAGATATTTTAAAATACTATAAAACTAAAGTTATAGAGAATAAAATTTCCTACAATAAACTTCCAATAAATATTTCTCTAACATTAATACTTTGGGCCTGAATTATTTATAGATTATTAGCTAATTGTATACAAAATCATTTTTGTTTAAAAGGAATGCATTAAAAAAACTCGACTGCAGCTGTAATCGTGTGTCCGTGAATGAATTGCACAATCCCCTTTTTATACGCAATCGTGTTGGTTTAACTGTTACATAGAGCTTCAACCACAACTGAAATGAATGGGCATTTAATTAATTGAGAAGTAATTGTTTGTTTGCAGAGTTATTCACTACCTAAACCACTCTTGTTTTTACGGTTACATTAATGACTTTATAGCAACCCCACATGGAAACTTTCAAAAATATTCTTTGCTCCAACAAATTTATTAAAACGATAAGGGTTTGAACTAAATTATTTCCTCATTAAAGTACAGTTTCATTAGAAACCCTTATCAGGGACATTACTTATATTGCTTTAACTTTGTGTCTTATTTCTCTCACTGTTCTCCGAGAGAGGGCTGAGGATTAGTTGGATAAGTGTTATTGTGATTCAAGATCCTCAAACACATGCTGTAGAATACTTAATCCTTCCTATTATTATTTGAAATTACAACTGTAATGCTTAGACATTGTTTTGTATTGTTTAACATTAGAATTTATTTTTATTTCTTGCCTTGTTGGATTCTGATTAAGATTAAAGTGGGTGAAGGTTTCTTTGCACTTAAAATGCATTCTGCATCCAACATGAAACTGAAACTAAATTTAACTCTGCATATGTTTATTCAGAAATAATAAAAATTCCAATTTCAAGTGCCTAAAGGGGTAGATATAATAATATAAACAAATACTAACTGAAAAATCTGTTCGGATAATGTTACCCCACGAATTGGATTCTTCTCTTCGGCTTCGGTTTCCCCAGGCATCCCCCGATGCGCTGAGCACTCCCATTACAAGCATCGCACTCCACATCTGTAACAAAGAAATCTTGTTATCATGACTTGTTTGTTCTCTAAAGGTTTTTTGCTACTGTTGTATAATTTCATCAAAATGAAAGAATATTCTATAGTGGTGTTAAAAATTATTTTGAGGAAAAATTACGACATCTTTGAAATAGTTCTTGGGTCATAGCTAGTCCATAAGCAAAAACTTTTACAACTTTTATGACAATACAAAACTTTATTGAAGATACTGTAAATCATGCAAAATGACATGGAAGCCATTTTAAGTGCCTTGACTGCCTATTATCTGCATACATCATTAAGCATAACCCACTTGTCTCTGATGCCAAGTTTTAAAGCTCACCCCATAATATCCACTGGAGTTTATAAATTTTGTTAGGTTTCATAAAACTTGTTCATTTGGAAGCGACAACACATGGTTGTAAACTTTGTGCTTTCATTGTTTATTTTAAAGCTAATCCAAGAGTTTGTTTTATTTTTAAACTGGCAAGACACTGTATCAAACTTTGTGTTTGTTTTTGTACTTAAAGTTTTCTACAACTTTGTAATAATTCTTAGAATATTTAGGAAGTGTCTGGGCTCGTTTATATTTTCAGGTGAACGATCAGAACATTACAAACTAAAATTATGCAAAAAAATTTCATATTCTGTTAAAGAAAACAATTACCCAAAAAAAATAACTTTATAAATTCAATTTCTATCTTATCCAGTGGACGCACGGGGACAAGACAACTTTTCAACGTAGGCTCTGTCATACTGAGTGCTTTTTGTAATGGGATCAAGTAACAGGCAAATTTCGTTTTATGCTCTTGAATATTAAGCAGAAAAGGAAGACAAGAGGCAGCAAAACGAATTAACCACCGAAAGAGGATCGAATTTGTGGTAGAGTATCAAGTTTATAATCTTGAAGAAAATGTCTTTTGCTCGTACATCATCGCAAAAATAAATCCCTGTGACATATCTAGAAAGAAACGTGATTCCTTTTTGATAATCTCATTAAAAAAAAACAACTAATTTATTATCTTCATCCCTTGTAATCAAAATAAAAATTTGGTTGGGTTAATAGAAATTTATGTATCCTTCCCCTGTTTAGTGTTACCCCCAAAGGTTTGCTGATTTTGATTTTCGAATTCGGATTATTTAGTAACAAGCACATCATGTCTCACTTTTGCGTTTAACGCGAAAACGGCGCAAGAAAGGTTAAAATATTATTAAACAAAAGTTGTAGAGAATAAAATTTTCTATAAGAAATATTCGGAAAGTATTTCTCTAACGTTAATTGTTTGGGCCTAGGAACCATTAGACTAAACCCGTGTGAGCGCCTTATTCACCCCATTGACAAGCACATCATCTCGAACTTTTGATTTTAACACGAAAACGACGCAAGATATGCTAACATAATACGTAACTAAAGTTGTAGAGAATAAAATTTTCTACAAGAAATATTCGGAAAGTATTTCTCTAACGTTAATAGTTTGGGCGTAGGAACCGTCAGACCAAACAAATGCGCGCGCCTTATTCACGGCATTGACAAGCACACCATCTCGCACGTTTGATTTTAACACGAAAACGACGCAAGATATGCTAACATAACATATGACTAAAGTTGTAGAGAATAAAATTTTCTACAAGAAATATTCGAAAAGTATTTCTCTAAGGTTAATAGTTTGGGCCTAGGAACCATCAGACTAAACCCGTGCGCGCGCCTTATACACGGCATTGACAAGCACACCATCTCTCGCACTTTTGATTTTAACACGAAAACGGCGCAAGACAGGTTAAAATAATATCAGAAGAAAGTTGTAGCGAATAAAATTTTCTATAAGAAATATTCGGAAAGTATTTTTCTAACGTTAATAGTTTGGGCCTAGGAACCATCAGACTAAACCAATGCGCGCAAATAAATATTTATGTATCTTTCCCCTGCTTGGGTGTTACTCTCAAAGCTTTCTTGATTTTGATTTTCGGATTATCTGGAAATTATTAATTGTTCATATCAAAATTTTTTCAAGGGCTTGAATAATCATAAAATTCTGGACGAGGAGTTAGCCGATCCGTAACCTCGCTTTGTTAAGTCATTCTAGTTAGATTTCTTTGAATATAAAGGGGGATCTTTATTTTCTCTATTTTTCTAAAAAAAACTTCAAATTACTCAAGAGATATTAAACTTTGTCACCTGATTGTAAGGTGAAAAGTGTAATTATACTATATTGCGTAAATGTAAACTATACGTCATCCTAGGAGGATTTTGATGGAAACGTTGTTCCCATGAGTATGCGGTAAAGTTTCGTAGTTAACTACAACCTAAATTTATTTAACAAAGAGGGATTAGCATTCTCACTTTCAAGTCCTTCCTTTCCCAGTGGAAACTTCCTTAGTTGAATTTGTATATCGTTTAGCACAGTTTGTGAATCATTTCTAAATGGTTTAGTGGCATTAAACTAGGGGTACGTAACATTAATTTAATGATAATCATTTTTAAAAACTAGGTTGTGTAGAAACTTCCCAATGCAGGTGTTACATGAATAAAGAGGCACACAAACAAAGTTGGGAAACTTGTACGTAAATTAATATTGAATGCAGGTACCCTGTCAACGCCTGAAAGCTGAAACCCAATGGCATACCATCAAAGTAAAACTTTTAGAAGAGGCTTTAATTAAACAGATAAGGAGCTTTGTTTCAGTATGTTAGGGGAGGGGGGCATATAATCATGGTAGGGAAAAAAACTGCAAACAAGAACCGACCGAATATTTCATTTCTTTATTTTTTTTTAAATATTTACGCTTACGGTTACGCTTACGTAATGTAGGTTAGCGAGTTATATAACGCAGTTACTATGGAAACATATTAGATTTTAATGATTCAGAGAAGAAGGCTAGGACAAAGGGCAAAGACAACAGAGCTTACATTGTTTACATCTTAGCTGAAGGTTTTGAAACGTGGATTAATATACTCTCTGTTTATCGAGAGGGATTAAATGTTTTGATGGGGTATAAAGCATTCCATGACCTTCCCTTTCATATTTAGTCGGAAACGTCTGCGTAAATTCAGAATATCCAGTAGTAACATGCAATAATGCAGAGAATGGTAGCTCCATGTAACATGCAAATAGGACAGGAGTTGCAGGGCGATGGTTTATTTTGACGAATAGACAGCTATAAGATTGTTTGCGGCTCCAGGAGCTTATCTGCATGTGCAATACAGGAGCCGCAGCCGTTTCACGCTTCCTGTTGAGATAGAACCTCCTCGAGGCAATAAAGCTCGACGCTGCGGTGTAAGCTTGAGTGAGCTTTTCAACCGAAATCATTTTGGTTATATGCATGGATATTTTATGCGAATATGTGTTTCGAATTTAAATTTTAAATTTTCTTCTATGATATATGATTCTTTAAAATAAACTCCTACGAAATAAATCCTTGCGTTAATAATCCTGAAACAAACACATTTTCAAAAGCGTCTTAGTTTGCACTAGGAATGATCCTCCTGTAAGGGTGAATTAGGGTGGAAACACAGTCTTGAATACCTCAACCAGGATGCGTATTTAAACAGTGCTTTAGCACACATTACATCTGTTTGCATAACTCGCTGCGAAAATGGACACGCAAGGATGAACAGCAGTGGGAAATTTGACCTGCTGTCACCGAAACTGATGGGGAAGCACTTCAGTGGACTTGATTTCCATGTGCGACTGGAATATTGAGCATATCTCCGTGATTCAAAAATAGCACTAGAAATGGAACACCGCCACCCTTACAAGTGCCCTCTTCTGGAATGACTGTTAAAGCGGTTTTGTGTCTCTTGGACCGTGTACTCAGATTTTTTTTTCGGGTGATTGGATTTTAGAACTTCAAGGTTAAATAAGTCGAAGAAATATAAGGGATTACATCCCCCAAAATAAAACAACTTGAAAAATAATAGAAACGTAACGGTAACCAAGGCAACGCACGCTTGAGTGAAGAGCGGACGTCTGTAGCTTGAGATAAAAAACGTGGAGGTGCGCACCCCCCTGGACGTTTTTGGTATTCAATAGTTCGCGAGGCAGCAATGGAAATCACTTGAATACGTAGCGCGACAAACGAAATTATACGGGCTCGGTACGTACAGAAGAGGGACAGACGCGCATCCCTAGTAATACTAAATCTTCAGAATTTACAAAACGCGACTGAACTTCGCGATTTTCTCATCAACCGTACATTTTAGCCATATGAATACCTTATATAATTTGATAGACAATTAAATTTTGCATTCAATTATATAATAATATATAGGGTGTTTCATTTAAAATAACAAAGTTGCTTATTGTACTGTGAAAACCAAACACCCTGTATACGTGATATAAATTTAGAAAAATGCAGAGATATATACTGAACAACTTTTATATTTAAACTTTTTTCATATTTTGATTAATAAAGGAGCTATAGCAGCATCAATTTCCGATACACACACACCCACAGAGAGACATTTTTTTAAACCATTTTTTTGGGTTCCTGGAGGTCGAAAACACGTATTTTAAATTAAATCTCAATTTCTAAAATTTTCATGATATCAATACTTCCCATATACCAGTGGTGGTATGGGAAAGTAAAAAGAGGAAGTCTTCTAATCCTGAAAAGCTGAAAACGTGACGTGTAATGAATATTTAAACGTGAATAATCAATGAACATTGCAATTACCAAACTCCTAATAAATGATGCATGCCTCGTAATCGCAATATATTAAAAGGTCTTAATATGAATCATCTAATATCGGTTGGCAAGTGCAGTGTAATAGCTTCCACGAGTTAAACAGCTGCAAACACCAACGACCATCACTTTACAAAGTTTCCATTCTCTGTCGGTTAAGCACGTTAGAAAGTTCCTAATGTTAAGTTGAACATTAGCGACAATAATAGTTGGAGTAAGTTATTCGAGCTGTTACAGCATTCATTATTGTTACAACAGTCAAAACCCTCTTTATGTGCTAAAGCCACAGCTTTAATAAATACGTCCGCATTTAACGTGAGTCGCTTTTACAACTACAGCTAATAATTGTTTGTGGAGATTTAATTTAATGGGTAAGTTTAAAATACCCTGGATTAATTACCGGAGCTTGGGAATCGTAGGGTTGCTCTTAAAAAATTAATTAACACTTAATTGTAAGTTCATTAACTCGCATAGGTCCTAAAACCAAGTACATTTATTGCTCGGCTAAACGGAAGAGATTATAACGGACAAAATCTCTTTCTCGGTTAATTTTCGTAGATTTACGAATTGGAACAGTTTTAGTTCATCCTGTTTTAAAACGAGTTTTGTTATTGTTGTTAACTAACTTTTAGAATATAAATAAACTTCAAGTTAAACATTTATTTCAACCAAGTTCAGCCTTACATTAATTACCGCATGAGTCCGGTTGTATTTAAAATTAACGTTTGGTTTATTAAATTTTTTTACTTGGATCCTTTCCAATATAATTTTGAATTTTGTTGAAACCAACAAAAAAATATGACCCTGACCACTAGACTGTTAAATTATTGCATGATATCACTCGTTAGCTAACATTGCGATTCGTATCGAGTACATTTATTGTTTGTTGAATAAAAAATATTCGACATATACCATAATTTTCCTATAAAGGAAATTTTCAAGGCGTGGGCCACTGTAGATAGAGGTAGACATAAATTTATTTACTTTACAGATTGGTGAAGAAAAACATTAAAATTCCTAAACAAAAAATTACAATTACATTAAACGAGAATAAAATGCCAAGAAAACTTAAGTAAAGAATATACAAGCCAATAATTCACTTTCACAATTAAGTTTGCTGTGGCATTTTCTGAAAATTTATATTTTCTTCCCTGTTTATCCCGCATAAAGAGTCCATTAAGTTATATTTTGCATTCTTATGCTTGATATTTTGTTTCTTAATGACTGTATTTTCAAAATAATTTAGCATTATTAAAGTTTTTGGTCATAACAGTATTTTTAAATTATTTTCACTTTAAATATTAATTATAACCAAGGCAAACAAATTACAAGCCACTGAAGCCCTTTAAAATTAATCGACAAATCCCAAGAGCGACATTAATAAGTTTGGATCCAAGTTATTAAGCTGCAAAATTAAATTGTATTTGTATAGGTAACAAGAAATTCATTTCCGGTTAAAGTAGTCCTTGTGTAAATACGAAGGGAATTGTTCTTTGGTTCTCTGTTTTGTTATGACTTTATTTCGTAATCAATAAAGTGTTTGTGCTTCAAAAATATCATTGCTAGATTAGGATAAATAAATCGAGTGGCCATTTTTTTCCTAATATTTTTCAAATATTTCAAAATTTTTGGAAGAGCGCCGTTGCGACTGTTTCTGGATTAGGAGTTTAGTGACCAATATAGGACGTATCCAATTATCTTAAAACTTTTACGTTTAAACCTTTCTCATTAAAAGTTTGATGAGGATTTATATTACCTCCATATTAATTAAAATAAAGATTATCTGAAAGGTACATCAGTGATTAAAGTTTAGAACCTGTAGGTCACTTAGTCTTTTATCGCATACATCGTTCTAAATAAATTTTCGAACACAATTAAACTTTGTTTTAGTTAATAAAAGTAATTGAAGGAAAGACTGTTAGATTTATATGATTTTAAACGTTCTATTACAATATAAAGGAGGAACTCTTAAATTTAATTAACGAAATTACAAGTTAATGCGGAATTTTAACAGCGGCCCCATTAAACTTTCCAGACTGTTAACTTTAGTATAAAATAATTGGAAATTTTCAAAATATTATTTTTAGAATAATAATTAAATTATAAGACTCGTTCCTTCGGAAGTATACCAGGACACTGTTTTAAAAACCATTTTGGTTAAGTAGTTCTTGATGGAAGTTCTTCTAAGAATAATTAATGTAAGTTTTGTTTTAAGAAAAGAAACACTCGACCATTTTTTTTCTGCAGGAGAAAGCAAGAAAACATGCTATGAAAGTTCGGGAGATTAACTAAAGTCCATTTTGTAATTAATTTTTAATAGAGCGCGAACATGTGTTTAATCTGACGGTTCCCAGGCCCAAACTGTTAACGTTAGAAAAATATTTTCCCGGAGTTTCTTGTAGAAAATTTTATTCTCTATAACTTTGATCAGATACTATTTTAACGTATCTTGCGCGGTTTTCAGGTTTGAACCAAAAGTGCGTGTTAACGTGGTTGTCAATGCGGTCAATAAAGCGCGCGCATGTATTTAGTTTGACGGTTCCCAGGCCCAAACTATTAGACAAATGTTTTTCAGGAGTTTCTTGTAGGGAATTTAATTTTCTACAACTTTGATATTATACTATTTTAACGTATCTTGCATGGTTTTCGCGTTTAAAGCAAAAGTGTGAGTTAACGTGCTTGTCAATGGGAGACTTTAACGTGTGGTTAGCCGAGAAACCTTTCAAATATTTGACAAAGAATATTTACGGTTCCCAGGCCCAAACTACTAACATTAGACAAATCTCTCCCTGGAGTTGCTTGTAGGAAATTTAATTTTCTACAACTTTGCTCTTATATTATTTTAACGTATCTTCCGCGGTTTTCACGTTTAAAACAAAAGTGCGAGCTAACGTGATTGTCTATGCGCTGAATAAAGCACGCGCATGTGTTTAGTCTGACGGTTCC